>CM023859.1:0-1200000 GCA_013389735.1 Phaseolus lunatus | reverse complement strand
AGATTTACTTATATATCTACGAGAGTGCCAACATTTTTCAGGAACCCCTATAGATTTGGCTTTTGACAAGTACTCAGAACAAAACTCAATAGATTCTTCTGAAATATATCTTTCAATAATGGAAGCTTCTGGACGACATTGATTCTTCACGTATCCCTTCAAAATCTTCATGTATCGCTCAACTGGATACATCCATCGCATATAAACTGGCCCACAAAATCTGATTTCTCTTACAAGATGAACAACCAAATGTACCATTATATCAAAAAAAGATGGAGGAAAAAACATCTCAAGTTGACACAAGATAACAATTATTTCTTCTTCAAGTTCATCCAACTTCTGAGAGTCAATCTCTTTACTACATATGGAATTGAAAAATGAACATAGTCGAGTGATTGTATACCTAACATTTTTTGGTAAGATTCCACGAATAGCCACCGGTAGTAATTGTTGCATTAGAACGTGACAATCATGAGACTTTAAGCCAATTAGTTTCAAATCATTCATAGATACAAGACTTTTAATATTTGAAGAGTAACCTTGTGGTACCTTAACACCTTTAAGACATTCACAAAAACTTGTTCTCTCTTTCTTTGACAAAGTGTAACACGCTGCAAGCAAGTATGTACGTTTACCAACTTCTCGCGGTGCCAATTCCTCTCGTATATTCATCTCAATCATATCTAGACGTGCATTCACACCATCCTTTGTTTTGCCTTTAATGTTTAGAAGTGTTCCTATCAGACTGTCACACACATTCTTTTCTACGTGCATTACATCTATGCACTGTCTGACATCTAACTTACACCAATACGGAAGATCGAAAAAGATTGATCTCTTCTTCCATGTTTCACTCACATATTGCTTCTTCTTCATTTTTCCAAAAGTCACATTAACATTTTTTATCTTTTCATAAATTTGAAGGCCACTTAAGGGAGTCAGACAAATGTCATGTTCTTGGTATCTGTTAAAAGCTTTTTTCAATCTACAATACAGATGGTACTTTTTTAAAAATCTACGATGCCCAAGATACACAGTTTTTCTTCCGTGTTTCAACTGCTCATATGATGTCTTCTCTTCACATATTGGACATGCTCTATGACCTTTCACACTATAACCTGACAAGTTCCCATATGTAGGGAAATCATTGATAGTACAAAATAACATCGCACGCAATCGAAAAGATTCATCCTTAAATGCGTCAAAGACATCAACCCCTTCATTCCACAATAATTTCAAATCTTCAATCAATGGATTAAGATAAACATCTATGTCATTTCCAGGTTGTTTTGGACCAGAGATCATCATACATAACATCATGTATTTGTACTTCATACACAAAGCAGGAGGTAAGTTGTAAATCACTAACAAAACAGGCCATGAACTATGATTACTACTTAAATTTCCAAAGGGATTCATTCCATCAGTTGCCAATCCAAGTCTTAAGTTTCTTGATTCTTTTCCAAATTTAGGAAATTCTTTATCAATCTTCTTCCACTGCAAAGAATCAGCTGGATGACGAAGTAGTCCATCACATTTTCTATTATTTGCATGCCACCTAAGGTTTTTAGCATCATCTATATTTGCAAACAAACACTTAAGCCTTTGAATTATTGGAAGATACCAAACAACCTTAGCAGGAGGACCTTCCTTTGAGCCAAAGTCATCAATTTCATCATTCTGACCAACTTTAACCTTATAACGTGACAAGCCACACCTGGGACATCTTCTTAAATCTTCGTACTCATTTCTGTATAAAATACAATCGTTAGGATATGAATGTATTTTTTTATATTCCATACCTATCGGATAAAGAATTTTTTTTGCCTCATAATTTTGATTGGGTAATGTATTTCCTTCTGGAAGCATGTCCTTCAGCAATTGGAGCAATTCAATAAAGCTTTTGTCAGTCCATCCATTCATTGTCTTCAAATTCATCAACTTTAACACTACTGATAATCGCGTGAAGTTAGTTGAACCGGGATACAAAGGAGTCTTTGCATCATTAGACATATTTTCGAAAACTGCATTAGCAAAAGATGTTGCTCCCACATCACGAATCATGTCTTCTAATCTATCGTCCATTGAGAAATCAACTTCCTCCGAAGTTACGCGCACATTTGGCAAGTCTAACAATTCATCATGCCACGTCCATGTTGTATAATTTTTCAAAAATCCATCACACAAAAGATGTTCTCTAATTTCGGAAACACTCAATATCCTTCCATTCAAACAATTGACACAAGGACACCTTATTCTTACTCCATTATGATTACTCACGACATTATTTTGTGCAAACCGTTAGAATTCTTCGACCCCTTTTTCGTAAGCACCACTTATCCGTGGTGTATTAATCCAACTTCGATCCATAGAACTGGTAAACTAAGAAAATATAAATCAGAATTGCCAAGGGTCGGACACCCCTGGACTCAGAATCAATGTATTCTATATAATCAAATGTACTACTTAATTCATTATACCACTAAATCAAAATTGCCGAAGGTCGAACATCATCGGACTCAGAATCAATACGTTGTTCAATATGTAAAAAAAAATATCTAATCATTAAAACTAAATTAAAATTGCCCAAGGTCGAACACCTCCAAACTCAGAATCAGGATGTTCAATATATCTAATCATAAAAAATTCACTTCAAATTGCCGAAGGTCGAACACCTCCGGACTCAGAATCAGTGCGTTCAATATATAAAAACAATATCTAACTCAGAACAAACACGTTCAAAATATAGTAAATAAAATTTAATATATTATTAAATAATAAATTAAAACATATTAACCTGAAAAGTGGATCGAATCTGGAATGCAGAGAAGCTCGAGCGTTCACGCGGGAACTTTGTTAAGAAGCGAGACAGCTAGGAAGAGATGTTGGTTGATGAGGGAGAGCACGGACCCGGTGGCTGGAGCAGCACGGTGGCAAGCGGGGCACGGTGGCTAGCGCGTCAGAGTAGTTAACGCGCAGCACCGTGGCAGCGCAACTTAGGCTCCTACGGCGCGGCTTGGACTCCTGCGACGTGGTGGCGTCTTCTGCTGTAGTGGGTGTGTCGCTGGCTCACGGAGGAGCGGCGCTGGTCGCGGCTGCAGTGTTGCGCTGGCTCAAGGAGAAGCGACGCGGGTCGCACGGCAGTGGCGCTGGATCTTGGAAAATCGTTGCTGGTCGTGCGCGGCAGTGGTGCTGGCTCACAGAGAAGCAACGCAGGTCGCGATAGCAGTGGCGTTGGCTCATAGAGAAGCGACGCCGGTGACTGAAGACAGCTCGTGCTGGAGCTGGGTCTGGCGTCGCGCGACAATGGCAGTGAGAGAGAAGGTTCGCGCAAGTTCGGTGGCTGCAGTGGCGAAAAGCAGCGACCTTTGTGGAGGAGCACGGTGGCTATGGTTGAGAAGACCGGTGAGAGGGAAAGAGCACTGGTGGTGAAAATGAAAGAGGGAAAGTGTGGAAAAGAGAAGAGAGAATGATATGCGCGGGTGTTTGAACCCATTTTTTTTAAATTTTTCCTTACATATAAAGACAATCCAAAGGTACCGTCTTAGTTCTAACACGAAATGACTTATTAAGACGGTTTCGTAAAGAACCGTCTTAAAAAATGCCTAATATTTTTAAAAAAACTACGAAATTGCCACCGTATTGCTTATGAAGACTGTTCTCTATGAACCGTCTTTAAAGGTGAGTCGTAAATTACATATTTTGTACTAGTGAGAATATTTGAAATCTTTTTAAGTAAATTCATTGGTACAGATTAAGGGTGTGTCTTGGGCTTATATGGGGTTTCCTTGGTGAGGGTTAGTTGGAAATGTTAGGTCTTTTTTGTGTATGCCTGTGTAGTGGGGCAGTAATCTAAGATGGGGAAGGAGAGTATGCATGAATGGGGTTTTAAATATTGGTACTTTGATGATACTGCTTGTGGTAGTCTTATGGTTTTGTAGGCTATGGCAAGGGAAGAAACACTACTGGTTTCTCAATCAGCAAGAATATTGGTCGTATGACTGTTTGGTATCTTTGGTTTGATGTATACAAAGGTCTCCTTGTTGTTATGTGTCATGTGGTCATGGGGGGAGGGCGTTTAGAAGTGATCTTGATATTGTTTAGCTGGTGGGTAATGTTTTGGATAATGCTTTGAGTTATGACTTAATTGATTGAGTTTTTTTTATATGTGTTAGAATACTCTTAGTACTCTCATTTATTAAAATTCTCTATGATCGATAAAAAAACTAATATAATTAATTTAATATTTGAGAAAATACATTAAAGTAATTTTGTTCTTGAGTGGGGTTGGGACCCAGAGAACTATTGAGACTCCTCCTCGGCTTTCTTGGTTAGTCTGTCGGATTGTGCTTCAACTTCCTTCCTCACAAGCTCCTTCCTCCTCTTTGCTCACTCCACTCCTTGGCCTTCTTGTAATCTAGACTAGGATGGTACCTGCAGAAGGCACTACGACGCTTAAGTTAGTAAAGATATTCGGTACTCAGCTGTCAGAGCACTGTACCTTATGGTGTCCCCCTATTCTTAGAATATGTGCTATTTATATTATCTTAGTGGGTCTTTCTTATTGGGCCAGATTAAGGAGTTGGACCGTGCTTAAGGATATATTACTTAACTCTTAATTATGGATTAGCTTCATTGATTCTTCTTAAGTGTAACTCTCAATTGGCCCATTGATGTGGGCCATAACATTGGTCGGCCTAGTGATGGGGACCGAAACATGTCATCAGTCGTACGGTCCTTACTAGTCGTATGGTCTTTACCGGTACAAATTTATTTAAGAAATTTTAACTTATAAATTATAAATTAATTTTTGTATTTTCTTGTAATTATCAATTTATTTTTACCTATTATTACATATTTTCACTTTATAGGGACAAAAGCATTTATTCTCCCTCTCGTATATATTTATACTCTTACCATCTCTTCATGGTTGATCAATTTTTCTTATGTATGTGAGATGCTATTTTTCTTCTTTTCAGATATTTTTATAAATCTAATATATTTTTTTTTCAGGTCAATACAGTTCCATCAATGAAAAGGATCTGACTTATAATTTTCTATCATATTTGGATCGAATTGTAACACTTTAACTTATAAATGCAATTTTACAAAATAAAATAAGGTAACGTAGAGTTATGAAATAAAATGAATGTATTAATTATGAGTATGTCTTAGTATAGTATAGATTATTATTCTTAATTAGAAAGTTAAAGAAAGTGTTAAATCTCTGAATCCATTTTTGCAAAATCAGAGTTTATAAAGAACCGATTAAGTTTTAGTAATTTTTAAGTAGCTTACGACCAAGTTTTGAACACGTAAAAGTTTAGAAAGGAATGAGTTGATTAGGAATAAGAAGATAGAATTTAGATGAAGCCCCGTATGTATATTATAGAATTAGAATTGAAGGAGATGAAGCCCCTTAAGTTGTTACAGAGAATCCATGGACATGAAGTTCAGTTTTTCACCTAACCACAGCAAAAAGAAGGACAAAGATGTTAATGGCATTGCAGACTCTTTTAGTATCCAACAATTACTGGTGGAGGAGGTGACTTGTATGAAGCGCCAAAGTGTGGTGGAAGGAAAACATCATCCCATGTTGGTGGTGGAGGAGGGTACACTGGTGGTGGTGGAGAGTACACTGGGGGTGGTGGAGAGGAAACTGGTGGTGGTGGGGAGAAAATTGGTGGAGGAGGAGAGGAAACTGGTGGTGGGGGGGAGGAAACTGGTGGAGGAGGAGAGGAAGCTGGTGGTGGTGGGGAGGAAACTGGTGGAGGAGGAGAGGAAACTGGTGGTGGTGGGGAGGAAACTGGTGGAGGAGGAGACGAAACTGGTGGTGGTGGTGGGGAGGAAACTGGTGGTGGAGGAGAGTTAACTGGTGGTGGTGGAGAGGAAACTGGGGGAGGTGGTGGGGGGGAAGATACTGGGGGTGGTGGAGAGAAAACGGGTGGTGGAGGAGAGAAAACGGGTGGTGGAGGAGAGTGAACTGGTGGTGGTGGAGAGTGAACTGGTGGTGGTGGGGAGGAAACTGGTGGTGGAGGAGAGGAAACTGGTGGTGGTGGAGAGGAGACTGGTGGTGGTGGTGGAGAGGAGACTGGTGGTGGTGGTGGGGAGTGAACTGGTGGCGGAGGAGAGTGAACTGGTGGTGGTGGGGAGGAAACTGGTGGGGGAGGAGAGTGAACTGGTGGTGGTGGAGAGGAAACTGGTGGGGGAGGAGAGTGAACTGGTGGTGGTGGAGAGGAAACTGGGGGTGGTGGAGAGAAGACTGGGGGAGGAGGGGAGAAAACTGGGGGTGGTGGTGGTGAGAAAACTGGCGGCGGAGGAGAGAAAACTGGTGGAGGTGGTGAGTTAACAGGTGGTGGTGGAGGTGGAGAGTTGACTGGTGGTGGTGGTGGGGAATGGACAGGGGGAGGTGGTGGTGGGGAGTGAACTGGAGGAGGTGGTGGTGGGGAGTGTACAGAAGGAGGAGGAGGTGGTGAAGAGTGTCCAACCTTTGGTGTTGGAGGTTTAGGAGATGGAGTAGTTGGCTTTGGTGAATGGCTATGGTCATTCCCTTTGCCACAATGCTTGCTGCAATCCACAGGGCGAGTCAGCACTGGCAAGCACTTCATCGATGACTTCTGATTCTTCCTTCCTGACAAACAATTGCTCGAGTCATCCAAAGCCACCAACGAATTGGATGAAGCCACGCAACTCTGAGCTTCTCCATTGAAGTAGTTGTGAGAGAATGTGAAGTTCTTCAACGAAGGAAGTTGGCAAACAGTGTTAGACACATATCCACTTAGCTTGTTGTGTGCAATGTCAATGACCTCAACATTCTTCAACCCTGACAAGTTAGGAAGAGTCCCAACAAACCCATTGTCGCTGAAATCCAAAACCCTCAGGTTTTCCATCATTCCTATCTCTTGTGGGAAGCATCCTCCAAGGTTGTTTCCTATGAACACAATCTCATTCAAGTTCTTCATGTTTCCCATAGAATTTGGAATGCAGCCTTTGAAATTGTTGTGGGCAAAGGTGACCACCGAGGCGCTGGAGTTTCCTAGAGAGTCTGGGATGTTGGATGTGAAACGGTTGTTGTTCAAAAAGATTGCATCAAGATCCTTATGAAAAAGCTCTGGGGGTATGGCTCCTTCAAAGTCATTGAATCTGATGTCCAAGTACTTCAAGTTTGGCCATGTGAGGACCACAGAAGGAAAGCGACCAACAAAGCGATTGTTGCTGATATCATACTCATGCATGAGTGTGAGATTCTCCAAGCTCTGTGGGATGACACCACAGAATCTATTGGAGTTAATGTGGAAAAGTGCAATATCTTCCAAGTGTATTAACTCTTCAGGGAGGTTCCCAGCAATGTCTGCATTGTTAAGATCAATGCCAGCAACCACATTGATAGTGGGATCATGAAGGGCAGGAGCACAATACACACCATTGTAAGAGCAAACATCTTCACCAACCCAATTGCCGGTTATGTTCAAAGGGTCGGAGTGAATAGCCTTCTTCCATGCCTTCAAAGCAATATGAGCCTTTTTTAGCCTTTCATTTGTTTTTGCAGTTGGTGGTGGAGTTAGGGGTTCATCATTTTCAAATTCTATAGATGGTGCTGGGGCTAGTTCTGCTTCATCTTCAACTTCAGGTGCTGGTGCTGCTGCATCAGCTGGATCAACTGGTTCAGAATGGGTAAATTCAGGAACAAATTGAGCAGAATAAATGGTTGAAAAAAGAGACAGAAAAATGAGAAGACCAAGGGCCTTGTTTGAACAATGGTGAGCCATATCTGACCACCTTGGATGGCCCAAGGCTGAAGGTTGTGGTGAGATGAGATAATGAAGAAGGCATTATATATAGTGATGCAGAAAACAAGGTTTCTTTGTGGACAGTTAAGATTGTAGAAAATTATAGCTTCTTCGTAGTTTTAGTTCCGATTTGTATGGATTCTCTCTGATCTAATCACAAATTTTGGCATCTTTTGCATGCATATTTAGAGAGCACGTAAAAAAGTCAACTAAAAATAAATCAATTGACTTGGTCCTTCTTCAACAAACTAAATTCTAATTTTTCATTAAGGTTATAGACAAACATAGGTATATATAACTGCAATAAATCTTTGCCAATGAGTATTGATTTCATTAATTAAACATATTTATTAGTAACATTATTTATTACTCATACAATTAGATGTTTCTTAAGAACAAATTATAAATATTTTATGTTTTAAAACAATACTATAGTTTATTTTTTTATAAATAGATTAACTAATAAAAAATTTAAACACGTTATGAATGAAATAATTAGTTTGACAATATTTTCCAGTTGGAAATTTTGTTAAAAGACTAAAATTACTTTCGTTTAGGGAATGAGAGAGTAACTAACTACAAGAAAGAAAAAATAATAGAATATTTTAATTAGAAAATAACATAAATGTATTTAATAGTGCAAAAATAAGGTTTTTATATAAGTTATTTTCACTAATTAACATCATTTATTGAACTGGCATAAATGTGGATGACTTAAAAAAATGACTGTTTATTTTGAAAACTACGTATTTCTAAATCAATTACCATTAAATCAATATAGAAAATGACATGTTTTATGTTAATTATGATTAAAGTTATTTTATATAATTATTTGTTTTGAAACTAAGAATGTCAGCAAAATAAACATATTATATTTAATCATTCTAAGTAATTTTAATTACGTAAATAGTGTATTTTAACCTAAATTACTTAATATTACAAAGAAAATAAACCTAAAACCTAACTAAATATTTGGAGAAGATTTGTTTTCTATTCTTTATGCAACTTATCATTCATTCTTTTTGAAATATGTTAACGTTTAGTTATCATAAAAATAAATTTTAATTTATTATAATATGTATAGTGTGTATAATACTTTTGTGGAAGAATCATTACTACCCACAAAGTAAGTGTGCATCCTCAACTTATAGTAGTAATATTTTCACCTTATAACAACTTGTTTGTTGTTGGCAAAAAACTTGTAACGAATATTAGATCAATATCTATAGTAATTGATATTGATATAAGTACATACTCATTATTTGTTAATCTTAGTGAATTTTATTTGAATATTTAAAAAAAAAAATTAATAGTGAGAGAAATATTAATTTTTAAAAATTTGTTTACAATTTAATTTATATATTTATATTTTTTTATTTACACCCATGAAATTGAAATTAGTATTTTAAAATTTATACTTTGGTGCAACTTATTTAAATTTGTTTTTTTATGAAGACAATTTATTTGAATCAATATGTGTAATTTTATTTGAAGTGTATTTTAAAATTAATTCTTTTATCTGGATTCATATTTTTTTTAAAAATTAAATAGTTTTATTTATATATATATATATATATATATATATATATATATATATATACTCACATCTCACATGAATAAAGAATATATCATTTAACACATAATAAAATAATATAACAATTTTATATTAGTTCATCCCAACTCACGAGTTATATCCAATTCTTATTTAAGACAACTTCTTAAGAAGTTTCACCAATCAATCAATAATTACAATGAGTAGAAAAATCGATCCAAATTATCATGAGCAGGCAAACTAGTTGTTTCATTTCAATAGCCTTAAAATAAGTAAAGAGAACTCTCAAAGAGATGACAATTTAAGCTCATGTGATTTACTTCACACAGTGAAAAAATATAAAGGTTTAACTAATCCACAAAGAACGACAAACTTATGAGTATAACTCTTTTGTGTTCTTCACATTCAACTTGAATCCTTTATATAGATGCATTTTTTTGTGGTGGAAGATGAGCACTGTTTCAAATTTGCTTCGTATAAATCCTTTAAAATTAGCTTTTATCATCTTCATAGATTACACATTACATCCGTTGACTTTGTATTGATTGAAAGCTTTTATGGAAAGCCTTGATACTCCTTAACTTTTTCTTCTCATCATAAGGAAACATTTCAAAATCATGTAATGAAAACATATACAATATGATTATAAAATTGCATTGTGTTCCTTTTGTTTCATTTTTTTATGTTCTAAACTGTGAATGATTGTAGAATATAAAACTTTCTATATAAAAAATATTTTTTGTTTAATCAATTAAAGTGTATATGATCCTTCAAATTTAATAATCTTTGTTACATTCTATCTTTGTATGATTCCAAATTTAATTATGTATCGGATTTATCTTATTATGTAAAAGTTGATGAAGCATTTAACATTAGTAGTGAATACGGGATGATCTGGTGAACTTCAATTTACATAAAACACATATTACAAAGTTCATGTAATAATAATATACATACACACACATATATATACAAACACACACACTAAAAATATTCATTCAAACAACTAGCAGAGAGAGTACTTACTCATTGTATTCGTCAAAGATGTAACTCCTTCTTAGAGTAAAATAAAATCTGAACTAGGAGAGAAAACATAAATCTATATTAATCATCAAAGCAACCCTCTTTAGTGATCAAATCCAAGGATTTGTTGATCATTAAAATACCTAACTTCTATATCTTAAGCTAGCAATAATTGTTTGACAAATAATACTCAAAGGAGTAGGCATAAGTGGCTAGGTGCTCAAAGTACTCGGTTAAGGAAGGAATGACTTGATAAAGAATACTTAGTTGAGTCAAGAGTGACTTAGTAAATAATAATTAGTTGAGCTAGGAGTGACTTAATAAAGAATACTCCTTGATAGGGTCAACTAAAAGTGGTTGGGAGCTGAAAAAATACTCATTAAGTCAGCAATGACTGAAGTCAATGATATATACTCATTAAATCAGAGAATACTTATTTAGCCAAAAGTGGTCGAAATCAATAATACTCATTAAGTCAAGAATGCTTTGGGAAATAATACTCAAAGAATTAGTTATGAGTGCCTACGAGCCCAAAGAATACTATAGACTTTGCAACATTAGTTTGTCTATTTGAACTTGACTTGTTGGTCAAGAACTAGATGTGATTTATTATGACAAACGAAATAATATAAATTTCTATGAGTATTGTCTCTCTCTTATCTCCTTTATTTGGTCTTTTATTGTTATCAACACTAACTCAAGAATATATTAAATTTTTTTTGTTTAAAACTAAGTTTGTAGTTTGCCTATGTATTATTGGATTAGACGTAAAAACTATGATTTGATTACTTGTTTATAAGAAAAAAAAATATTAATAAAGTGATTAAATTGAGTTACAAAATTTGTGTCCAATGTGATAATTTAAAATGAGATTATTTTCAATAACTAAATCTTAAGGATAGCGTGAAATTATAAATCCAATTTATATTTACTTTATCTTTTAAAAACATATATTATAAAAATAAACAACCTTATCATAATATGTGATAATATATTGGTTCCTTTGTTTATAAGTATACTCTAAAATTTCTTTCTACACTAAAAAATATTACCATGATGTTTTTTTCTTTTTCTTTTGGAAAGGACATTTCTTCATCTCATAATACTCTTGGAACGAAAAGGAGTGATGATAGATTTTTGTAGATTGTAAAAAACAACAATTGAGCAACCCATTGGATTTCATTATACTTTGGTTAATTTCTAAATTTTTAATTTAAATTAAAAATTAATAAAAAAGCTTAATTTCTAATGGCAAGCTTATTAATTAATTAAAGCTGATATAGAAATAGGCAACAAACTGAAACCGAACAAAGATAGCGAGGTTGTCGCTGCGAAATTGTCATGCCATATTTGAAAGTGCCAAGGTGTTCGCTTATAGTTACAGAGGGAACAAGATGGGTCCTCTAACGCCCACACCCACCATGGACATCATCTATGATCTCATTGAAGAGGCCAAGCTCCGTCTTCTCTGGTGGGCTCTTTGTATATTCGCCATTTCCTATTTCTTCACTCGTAAGTTATTCCTGTTTCCATCATGTTCTTTTCTTTACATTAACAACGATTCCTTGACGTTGCATTTGCTGTTTTTCTATCTGGGTTTTGCTTCAACACTCCAAATTTTGAGTCTTCGGTTGAAACTTGCCATTTTCCCATCTGGGTTTTGCCTTAAGATTGGAAATGTGGAGACGGTGATTCAGACTTGTCATTTTTCTAGGAACAAACTTAGATGCATGCATACCCTTAAGTGCTTTTGGTGTTATAGTTCAATCAGAATTTGAGTTTGAACTTGGTAAGTTATGCTGATCTTCAATGCAAAGTTTTTATTATGCAGATTATTTAAGCAAAACTTCTATTCTGATAATAGAACAACACTGAAAGTACTTAATGAATTGCATCTACGTTTTGTCATTTTTCCAGTGAAGTTTTACCTCAAAACCGCAAACTTAGTCTTTTATTGATACTTGTCATCTTCGTACCTGGTACTTGGTTTATTTATGTTTGTTATTTCACTATCGGGGTTATGCTCTTAAGACTGCCAATTTTCATTTATTTGTTGTTGTTGTTTGTTCACCACAGATACAAGTAAATCTATGTGGATGAATCTTCCCATGTCCATTCTGTTTGTTGCTGCTCTGCGCATTCTTTTGAACAAGGTGGAACTCCGTTGGAAGGTTCAGCCACCAAGATTACAGCCTTATCTATCTCACTTGGAGAAAAATCAGCTGCCTCTGAATGATGAACGACTCTCTTCTTCACCCCACCCTCCCAAATGGAAGAAGATCGATTCTCCGGTTGTGGAGGCTGCCTTGAATGATTTCATTGATCTGATATTGAAGGATTTCGTGATAAATATGTGGTATTCTGACATTACTCCAGACATGGAGTTTCCTGAGATGATACGAGACTTAATCATGGACGCTATTGCTGAAGTGTCAGTGAGGGTTAAAGAGATAAACCTTGTTGACTTACTCACGAGGTACATTATTTACCTCTCATTTATTATTTGCTCCTAGAAGAAAGGAATTTGGGAAGTTCTTGAAATAAACAAAATCACTGGTTGTATTATGTGTCATTTATAATTGTAGGGACATAGTTGATTTAATAGGGGATCATATAGACCTTTTCAGAAGAAATCAAGATGCTATAGGTGTTGATGTCATGTTAACCTTATCTTCTGAGGAGAGGGATGAAAGATTGAAGTTTCATCTGTTGAATTCTAAGGAGCTTCATCCAGCACTAATATCTCCAGAGAGTGAGTACAAGGTGTGAGTGGCGTGTCCAGATGCCGTCTATTTTTTACTTTGGCAAAATATATCTCACACCTCATCTGATGAGATTTCTCTCTCTCTAGGTTCTCCAGAGGCTAATGAGTGGATTATTAACTACAGTACTGAGAAAACGAGAAGCTCAATGTCCTGTCATTCGATGTATAGCTCGGGAACTTTTAACTTGTTTGATATTGCAACCTGTCATGAATTTGGCAAGCCCAGGGTAAGTTGAATTCTGTCTTAAATTTCACTTCCTTTAAGTCTTTCTTGTCAGGGAGGTGGGCCTTAACAATTCATAACCTGTTGAAGGATTTCCTTTACCAATAATATTTTTAGATAGAAATCTGAAATTCTTAAAGTTTGTCTGTTTTTAGGGGTGAGGTTTCTGATCAGACTTGGTATATATGGGACATAAAAAACCTTCCTAGTTGATACCATGGTTTTGTTCTGGCTGTTGGTTGATAAGTTTCAAGGTTGAAATATGAAAGAGTAGATCGAAGTATTGTGTTACTGGTACGTCCTGGCAGTAGCTAGTCAACAAATTTGAACATCTATGGCCAAGAGGAAATATTATGGGATTTAGGGTATTAAGAGTTGGGTTGAGGAATGGTTCTTTAAGTATGCATAAGAAGAATGAGCCCATGATCCCATCTACTAATTGTGAGTCCTTTTTGAAATAATAGATTTGGGCGTCCTATCAGTCATCTTACACACTGTTGTTATATGAAAGAGAAATGTCTAAACTAATGTGAATAACATAACAAGAGACCAGCACAGCAAGTACCCAATAGCATAATCAAAACTTATATGTGAAGATCATACATATGTATGGAAAAATTGGATGGTTAAGAATACCATTGTGTACAACTTAATTCTAACTAATATTAACTATTTTGGAGAACCCTCTTTGATGAATAAGATATCCCCTCGCCCCTCCCGCTTTCAAATGTAGTTTTGTTTGTTTGGGAGACTAGAGAGTCAAAGAAAGTACATGTAACCTATGTTAAATTCTCAAGTCGGCTAGTTTAATATATATAATTAAAAGCCTAAAACATCTTGTCTTTTAATCCAAGAAAAAAGATAGTTGGTGTTATTTAATCTAATCAATTGAAAACATTTTAATGCACAAGTATTGTAGAGTGCTTATTTGCATTGTCTCTGATTTTTGTAAAGATAGATGTGGTTTCCCACATTACAGATTTTCTTGGTGGGTTTTGGTTTAGTCCCCACACTTTTGTATTTCTTTTAACTGTATATGATTGGTACAGGTTGTACTGCTAACTTGGTTAGCATTGCAACCTGTATAGTGATGCAAAGCACTATTTCTTTTGATTAGAAAAGAAACATGTTACTGGCTATCTAAGATTGAAGTTTTGTTGACATTTAACTAATTTATTCCAATTTACTTTCATAAAAATGTATTTCTCTCAATGATCAGGTACATCAATGAGCTAATTGAATCCCTTCTGCTTCTCCTTAATGAGGATGGTATAAGTTGGTTGGGGGTCTGTGAACATTCAACCAATACAACTCATAATCATGGCCATTCTGGTGCTGGGGGTGGACATGATAGCCATACAGCCTCTGCTGATTGGGCACAAATGCTAGAGGCTGCAACCCAGAGAAGAACTGAAGTTCTTACACCTGAGAATCTGGAGAACATGTGGGCAAGAGGAAGGAATTATAGACGGAAACAACATAAAAGTACCAAAACCGGGTCTCAGGACCCTTCTATGAAATGTCCTGCTACTGATGCAACTCCAGAAGGAACGTGTCCTCTGCATTATGTGGGTTCAGATCCACTCCTAAATGTTGTAGGCACAAATAGGTCGGAGTCTTCACCAGATGCAGATGCTGACAAGGAACTCTGTTCTGAAGTAGACCATCATGTTGATGAAGTTAAGGATACCAAGGACTTCACTTCTGAAAAATATAAAGATCTAAAGAGATCCAACAGTGCTTCTCTCCTGGGAAGCCAACATCCTCTTAAGGTATGCTCCCCGAGGTCAGAGTTCCACAACCCTGAATCTGAGAAACATGGTGAGGGATATCGCGGAAAGAGTGGTTCTGACATGGTTGTTAGAAGAGAGGGACATCTTGTTCCGAAGCTTCGGTGTCGGGTATGCACATTTGTCTGATACTGTTGCAACTTTTGATTTATATACTATGTAAAATGTAAGTAAACTTGGAACCTATATAATATTCACTCTTACAAATCTGAAGGGATTGAAGCCATGATAGATGGGATATTTTTCTTTGGTTGCTTTTATTCAGTTTGATTGTTGTTTGTTGTCTACTTGCACACTACAGGTGATGGGAGCATATTTTGAGAAACTAGGATCCACTTCTTTTGCTGTATATTCAATTGCAGTGACTGACGGTCTAGAGAAAACTTGGTTTGTTAGAAGAAGGTAGAGGGTTTACTTTCGTTCATTTCTATAATAGTGGGAGTGCACAACTTATGTTTGTTTCAATTTGGATAATTTTAGACAGGTTTACTTGGGTTTATAGTGGTTGTAAATTGTAATGTTTGGGTTTAATGTTTTAACAATATAGTAATATATTGGGAACACCCAATTGTTTAAGTTGAAAAAGAAAGATAGAGAAAAGAAATATTTTATTAATTGCTATCATGATAATTACATTCAACTCCTCTATTTGTAACAATCACATTCTCTTAGAAGTAAATAAAAATGATGTGAAATGAATGAGTACATTCTAGGGATATTTTTCCTAATAACTATACAGATATTAGGATATTTTTATTTCAATAATCTCCTATTTACATCAGTTTTTTTTATTAAACCATCTCTTTTCCCTATTTTGAAGTTTAAACAAATCTATAAAAAAAGGAATACATATGATAGAGTTCCAAAATTGCTTTGTTCCTTGTTTATATTTATGCTTCAACATCACTAACATTCTTTAGGTGGTGATTTTCAGATACAGGAATTTTGAGCGATTGCATCGACATCTAAAAGATATTCCTAATTACTTGCTACATTTGCCTCCCAAAAGGATATTTTCCTCAAGCACAGAGGATGCCTTTGTCTATCAGCGATGCATTCAGTTTGATAAATATCTCCAGGTATTTTGAGTAATTTTCTACAATCCTCAATATTTTCTGATGTGTTTTTTTTAACATCTATATCTTTGCATTAAATATACTGTCTTGCTTCAGGATCTCCTATCAATAGCTAATATTGCTGAACAACATGAAGTGTGGGACTTTTTAAGTGTTTCCTCAAAGGTTTGTATCTGCTTGGTATTTCTTTTTGTAACATTAGATATGTGACAATTATATCATTTTCTTTTGGTCCATAAATATGTAGAAAATGGCAATCTAAGCACCTTTTTCTTTCCATTTTTCACTTGAAGAACTACTCTTTCGGGAAATCTTCTTCAATGATGAGGACCCTGGCAGGTATATATAGATTAAACAAACTTTATAAATAATAGAGTTGCATCTATAAACAATGTATTATTTTCTCTCGAATCCCTAAACTCAACAATCATCATTTGTAGCTTGCTTCTTTTTATCTCACATTCCTAAACTCAGTAATCATCATTTGTAGCTTGTTTTTGGTCATTTGATGCTTTTGGAAATGGTTGGCAATTGTTTGACTTCAATATTCTTTGAACTTATTATTTTCGCAATTCCAATTTGCATTTGCTTTGAACTTGATTATTTTCTCAATCCCAATATGCACTCTTATAAGGGCAATGTTGGTATCAATGAAACCTAGGATCTAAGCCATCCCAATCCCAATAACACATCGTACTTTCTAGTGTACATGGTTCTAGGGAAGTAGTAATTAGACAACATATGCGGCTAATGTGGACCGGGAAACAAATATCCCAAAAGAATGTAAAAAGAAGTGAAAAAATATCATGAAACTAACAAAGGTGAAAAAAAAAGAAAAAAAAAAACACAAACTAGGTTATGGGATTGTTACCCAGGGTTACCATGCTAAACTCAAAATCTGATAGAAAACTATATGTTTTTGGTAGTTTCTTTTCTACAATTAAGTTTTTTCCACATCCACTTTTCTCTCAAAACTTAGTTCTACTTAAGAATAACAAGAAAATTTAACCCATCGATATGCCTATGTAAAATCCATATGCATACCAAATTGGTATCTATAGTGGATTCCCAAGCGTAACAGGTACAGTAGTACAAGTATTTGTTAGTGATCTTTGTTGAAGAATTGTTTATAATTTGATGATTTATGTTTTTTATTTACACTTATGAAATTAAAAATCTTTATAAGGAGACTAATTTTATTTAATTTGTGATGCAATTTATTTGAATTTGTTTTTAAGAAAGATTAGTTTTATTCATACTAATATTTTATAATGCAACTTTAATAATTCAAATTATAAAGTGATATATAGCCCCTATTATTTATTGAACACCTATGCTACTAGGTAGAAGTAGAGAATTAGCACATGCAGGTAAGGACATAAGGGGACAGAATGGGACATATTCAAATACTGTATAAGTGAATGCTTATGTTACAATTGCAAATCAGGATAGGGAAGAAATTTGGTTTGGGGAGTGAGGTAAATGGGAAGAATAGGTAATAGGAATTAGGCAAGAAATTGTCTCTAGGTTTTTGGCCCTTTGGGAAGGGAGGTTGGTTAACCAGTAGAGATGTGCTGATGTTTTTATCTTTGTTTTCTGTTTCAGTTTAACTAAGGAATTTTACCTATTGTTACAAGCTATATTCCTGTTTTTTTCTGTTATTAGTAAATAAGTTCCTGCCATAATGCTCAATTTTTTTATACTGACAGTCAATGTAGATGATGCTGTGGATGATATTGTACGACAATTTAAAGGTGTTTCAGATGGTTTAATTCGAAAAGTTGTTGGTTCATCATCCCCTACTACGTCAACCAATCATAACATGTCCTGGAACATGGATGAGGTGGATAAAAGTGTTCCAAGGCAAACTACTGCAGAGTGTGTGCTAAGCTCTGATAATGAGGACGGTGAAAAGGAAGCTAATTTTGGTCATGAGAATATTGATAAAGAAGCACAAGATAATGGGTGGAATTCTGACAATGAATTGAGCTCAAAGGAAGATTCACAACTGCTAATAAACCATGATAATGAATCTACTAACTTGGATATAGATAGAAAACATGATGTACCAATGGAAGCTAAGGTTGGAAAGGATGTTCCAGCTACAAATTTCAATCCAGTTCCCGATAATATGGAGGATCCAGTTGGAGTTCCACCTGAGGTCTGTAGTTAGCTTGGATTGCTCTCCTTTTTGTTTTGCACATCACACTTGTTGATTGAGATATTGAGTTTGCTGTTACTTATTGATGTATGCTTAAGTTATGCATTAGCATTAGCTACTTATTCTCTTTGGGACCATGCCTACATGGTAAAGTTGGGGATAACTTTTAGATTAATGGTACATCGTGAAAACTGTACAACATTACTGTGCTAGTGTTGGTCTTTATCTTCCTTTAAGGGAAAAAGAAGGAGAATGACTCCTCCTTCCAATAATATAGGAAGAAGAAAAAATCTGTTTTTTTATTGAACTTCATTCCATTAGCTAGCTAAAAACTTGTTTTAATCGTTTCTGTGATTAGAATGCATCCAACAAATAGGGAAACAAGGGGAATTGTTAGGAACCAAGAATCAAAATGAGAAAGAAAATAAATATTTTTATTGAATAGGATGAAAAGAACAAGAAACAAGAGAATAGTCTCTCTTCCAAGGGTTTCCCTTCACAAGGGAATTCTCCTTTCACAAAGATCCAATGCCCAATTTACAATAACAACAAATCTGAATTTCTCTCATCCTTCTTCCCCTATTTATATGAAATATTCCTCTAACTAACTAACTAACTAACTAATCTATTACGAAGGACTTTAAGTCTAACTCAACCTTATAAAACCGGCTTATAAGGTGAGGTTTGTAGTGACTTATATACTATGAAATGTCCTTATCTCTAGTCGATGTGGGATCTCCAACATAATCCATTAATACTCTAACTAACTTAACTAATTTCTCCTTCGCCTTGTATCCTAACAATACATCCCTCCTAAAAATCAACCTTGTCCTTAAGGTTGGAACATTGGAAGCTTGATCTAATGGCTCATTTTCAACACCATGATCTTCATCTACTCTTCCTGAAAGCATTGTGATACTTTCATACTATAGGAATGGGAATCCACTAGCCATTGCATGCAAAGTAAGGTCAAGTGGCTTGGATGGTGGTGGGGGATAGGAGTGGGCTTCATATAACATGAGCTTCATGAAGATCAAGTCTATGAACCTTCCTTCTGCCCTGGCTCCATTGATAAGCAGTCTTCCATAGGTGCAACAAAGCTTAGTGCTAAATGCTCACCCAACATGTTCAAATTCCAAGATTCCAGTGTCATTGATATTCCAACCACCTTCATGATCAAATATGGGTCCAATAGTGGTTTGTGTTTGAATTTTGAAAGCAACGATGCTTGTCTGCATCTCCACCTTTGACTTCCTTGTTGAGAACTCAACTATTAGGTTATCAAGAAAGTGCTATTTAGAGCCAACATTCTTCATGCTATTTATCTTGTGTTTCTCTCTCTTTACCGATGCAAAAACTTTTTCCTCTTCATCCTATCGTTAGTCTGAGTCTCGAACTCTCACCACTCAAGAGAATCACAACAGCGGTGATGGCGAATGTCGATCTTTCAACGGCGATTGAAACTGTGGCACTAAGCACCTCCCCTACTCGGAGGTGATGAATCGAAAAGCAAGGGATATGTGCTTCAAGTGTGGAGAGTGTTATAATCTTTTACATCAGTGTGCGGAAAAAACAACTACGTCTTTTGGTGTTGGGAAACGATGAAACGGTTAACAAAGAAGGGGAAATTATTGCGATTGAAGTTAAGGAGGAAGATAAAATAAATACTTTGGATTGTAGATTTATGTGTTTATTTGGGTTCATGGATGCTAACCAAGTTTGTAAGATTTTCCTGTCAACACTACGACTAGAGGGCAAGATGAAGGGAGTCTTGGTGTTGGTCATGATTGACAGCGACACAAGCCATGATTTCATTTCTCCTTGTGTAGTGTCAATTCTTGATATTATAATCGAACAAGGTAAGCCCATGGGGGCGAGGCAAGGAGATGGGCATTGTCTAGCTACCGGAGGCAAGTGCAGGGGCATGAAAGTTCAATTGGGAGAGTTCCACATTGCTGTGAATGCGTATGTGTTAGAATTAGAGAACATGGACATGATTCTGGGGGTGGTTTGATTACAAAGGTTTGGTAAAGTAACCTTTGATTGGGAACATATGACAATCAATTTTTGTTGGAATGGGGAACATGTGAAATTGCAGGATCATTGACCAAGAGGCTACCACAAAAAGGAGAATAGGCAAATAGCAAAAGAAACAACATCATTGTACAATTTGATGCATGACAATGTGAGAAATTCTAAACCTAGGGAGGAACAACCACTATCTGAGGGGCAACCACTAGTACTAGCACAATTCAGTGAAGTATTTTGAGAGGCAGATGGTTTACCACCATCCCGAGACATTGTTCATTTGATTGAGTTGCATAAGGAGGCTGTAGCACATGAGTTGGTAGACAAAAACGAGTCTTTAAGACAATTGAAGCATCCTTTGTTGTTGGCTCAATAGTAGAATGCTAACAAAAAAGGTCTCTTACAATTGAAGTTGGAGAGTGGGTGTTCATCAAATTAAGGCCTCATTGATAGCAAACAGTAGCTCGGAAAATTAATTAGAAGTTGGCCCCAAGGTTCTTTGGCCCGTTCCCATAATTGCCAAGGTTGGGGTTGTGTCTTATGTTGCGGAATCATCCTTACCAGACAAGTTGGAAGATGAGCTAGACGAGATTGAAGAGCCTGAGGTGATTTTAGCTACTAGAGATAGTCATTAGGGAGATCAACTGGTTAGATGGAAGGGCATGAGCATAGAGGATACAACATGGAAGGATGAAGCCCTATTGCAGTTAGTTTCCTGGTATTACCCTTGAGGACAAGGCTGCTATGTCAGGGGGAGGCAATGATAGGACTCCCAGGCATCAACAAGATGCTTATGGGCCTAATAAACTAAAAGGCCCAGAATATGGCAGATCTACACTAGGAGAACAAGAGTGAGGCCTAGTAGTGAAGAGAATGATAAAGAGGGTGGGGCCCAGTAGTGGAGGGAGTGAGAGTCAATTATTGAATGGATGAGGTGGCATGGGGGACATGCAGTGAGGAGTCAGTATTTAGGGAGAGAGGAGAGTGGGGAGAGGAGGCTGAAATATTGTCAAAAATCTGTAGGAGAGTTTTTTTCTCTCTGGGAGGAGTCTTTGACTCTAGGTATTTTTCTTGCTTGTAGAGCCACTAAGCTCACTGATATTCTCAAGTTAATAATATTATAGCTTCTAATATTCCTTTGTCTATCAGGGATGTCCATGATTAAGACGATTTTCCAGTAGAATCATTATAGGATGTTATTTCCAATAGTTTTTAATTGTTGAATAAAGATGATAATTGTGATGAAAACAATGGTGTGCACTAAAAATATTTTGAAAGAATCGTTTATTTGAGAACTAGAACAAAGCAAGACAAAAGTCTAACTAGTGTCTTTGCCAATCAGGATCTTGACATCCATTCTTTGATGAGTACCTTTTTTTGTTAAATAAATGTGTCGGATCGGACCATATACTTATTATAGAGAATATTCAGATACACTCCTACATTAAAAGGTTATTGAGTACTCATTATTTAAATTGCTTAATTGATCCCTATAATATCAAAATTCTTCAATCAAGCCCCTACGGTTAGAGCATTGTTATTGTGCTTTAATAGTATGCCAAATTGAAGGACCTAAGTAATTTTTTTGAAATTAAAAGGATTTGAAGAGTTTTTTTATATTGTTATAAGTTAAAAGAGGAAAATTATTTGATTACTATAAGTTCAAACTTTTAATTTGAGTTCATGAATTTCATATAAGGGTGTTCTTGCAATAAGGAATGAATTAGAAAATTTTGAAACTATAATGACCTAATTACAAACTTTATGGGACCCATTTGGACATTTTCAAAATGTACAACAAATGGATCAATTTAACGTTTCTATTTTTGGTTTAGAAGACACTATTAACCTTAATATTAACAATTTTTTGCAGTGGACCCCACCTAACGTGACTGTCCCTATTTTGAATTTGGTTGACAATGTATTTCAGCTTAAGAAAAGAGGTTGGCTAAGGTATTGTAATCTTTTTGGTCTTCCAATATTTCCAAGGTGACTGGATATTGCCTAAAAGCTTTAAATTTTATATGCCAATTTATAGAATCTTCTGTTGGTTTATGTTTTTTCTACCTTGAGTTATTTAAGATATGGAACTTTGCATGTTTAGAGATGTTGAACTTAGATTTAAGTATTGAGGGAGAGAATATAGAGTTTTAATGATCTTAAAGCACAAATCCTTATTTATTCTAAGCATGATCTAACAAAATAGGGAAACTAATTTTAATGAAAAATTTAACATATGACCAAGATATTTTGGATATCTTCATATGTTTTGACACTCGCCTCAAGTTAAAGTTTACTCAACTCTATACTTACAAGTAAAATGATAAGCACTTAGATATTATAGGCTATTTAAGTCCCACATTGAGGAGTATTAGATAAAGTGTTCAAGTACTTGGTTCTTGTTGTAAATAGCAAATGATGAAAGTACCCTCAACATCTCCATATTAACTAAGAGAAAGAATCTTTAGAATCTTCTATTCGTTTCTACATATTTTTGTGTCATCATGTTAAAATGTAGACTCTCATAGACAATTCTATAATAGGTATTTAGGTGTTAGATTAGATGTATTTTACTATATAGGCCTAGGCTCATCTCTATGTACATTCTATATATAATATGTTTCTTTGTTGTGATTAACACATACAAGGATTCCATCATGAATCTACCATTTATTTGTACATGGCATCTAAAGTGTAGTTGAACTTGAATGCTTTCCTTTTTGGTGGACCCATTGTCCATGGTGCCATTTTTTTCTTCTGGATATCATTTGTTTTCAATTTTTGGCATCCTCTCATTGTCGTGTCTTCTATTCTAGTCATTTTTTTCCATTCCCACCATCATTCGTAGATGCTACAATCGACTTTTTGACCGGCGACCTTACCAATAGAGTTGGCCATGCTAGGCCAAGCAACCACTATGTTGTCAGACTTACAACCATCGAATAGCCATATGCCAAGAAGCAGACACACTTCGTCGGCGATCACATGTGGTAGCGCATCCAGCCACCATTCCAATTGATCTCACCAGTACTAAACTTACCTAGATTCGGTCTACTCCTAAATTTGTGGTTAGGACTCGTTTTATGTTTCCCTTCTCTTTTGAGACATTTTTTCTTTCTCTTGTTGTTTTCTCTCTCATCCACACGCCAATGGCTTTTTCAATTGGTGTTAGGTCTGAGTCCTCGATCTTTATTAACTATGTTAATGTCTTCCGTGGCTTCCTCAAATGGTATGAGGAATATCAAGCCTCTCTTGGCCCTTGATTCTAGTGTCATTGATCAGATATTTTCTAATAAGTCATTTTTATCATCTCCTTTCACTTATAAATTTTTACCCTCTTTCATTGTTGCTAATTGCTCTCAAGCCCTCTTTCATGGTGTTGGTATTGTCCATCATCTACCTTTTCTCTCCATTGAGAATGTCCTTTATTAGTCAACCCAAACCTTCAAGTTCCTCTCCTACTTCAAGCCAATGAGAGTTATCATCGCCACTTATAATCATTTATCAATGGGGCCAGAAGTGATTGGTCCAATAATATTACATGGCGAGCCTCTTCATCAAGTCCTTCAACACCATAACTAAATATCATGACTCTTGAAAATGAAGATTTCAGTTAGTCTATTCTTCTCCGAAAAGGTATTCATTATACCCGTAATCTTCATCCTATTTATAATTTTCTTATCTATCATCAGTTATCTCTTTCTTACTTCTCATTTATTCCCTTCGTGTCTTCTATTTCTATTCCAAAAATTGTGAATGAAGCACTTAATCATCCTAGATGGGGACAAGCCATGGTTGTTGAAATCCAGACTCTTGAACATAATCACACATAGGAATTAGTTCCTCTACCACTTTGCAGATGGGTTGAAGACAATTGGTTATCGATGGGTGTAGGCCATTAAAGTTGGGTCAAATGGTGAGGTTAATCACCTTGAAGCCAAAGGATATAATCAAATATATCATTCATGGTATTGATTATAATGATACTTTTTCCACAACAGAAGTGACTATTGTTTGTCTCGTCTTTGTTAAAACGACTCTTAGCCATTGGCCTTTCCATCAATTAGATCTTAAAAATATTTTCTTTCGTGATGATATGGGGGACAAATCTACATAGAGTAACCTCCGGGATTTGTTGCTTAGGGAGAGTTTGGGTTGGTTTGTAAATTGAGACAGTCTCTCTATGGTCTCAAGCAATCCTCACCTCACGTCCTTAGTTTGGAAAGTTTAATTATATTGTTCAAATTTTTGGGTTGAAACTCAATGAAGCAGAACATTTAATTTTTTTTGTCATACATCTCTTAGAAAACGTGTTTACTTAATTGTGTATGTTGATGACTTAATTATTAGATGGAATAGGGCTACCAAAATTGCTCGGCCAAAGCAATATTTGTGCAATCACTTTCAATCCAAAGATCTTGGGTGTTTCAA
The DNA here is from genome assembly GCA_013389735.1 of Phaseolus lunatus. Taxonomy (NCBI): domain Eukaryota; kingdom Viridiplantae; phylum Streptophyta; class Magnoliopsida; order Fabales; family Fabaceae; genus Phaseolus; species Phaseolus lunatus. The sequence goes on along the minus strand of CM023859.1, from coordinate 1,175,162 downwards.
ATACTTTCTATTCTGTGCATTGAAGTGGCTCAGTCAAAAGAACATAGTATGATTTCTCAAAGGAAATGTGTTAGATTTCTTGAAAGAAACGAACATGATTGATTGTAGACCTATGGATGGTCCTATGGTTCCAAATAAAAAATTAATGGTAAGACAAAGTAAGACCTTGTCATATCTAAAGAGATAGATACAAAAGATTTGTCAAAAAACTTATTTATCTCACTATTACTAGACATGACCTATCTTTTGCAGTTTGGTTTGATTAGTTAGTTTATGCAAACTCCTCATATTAATTACTAGAATGCTATCCTTCGTTTTCTCAAATACCTTACAAAGGCTCCAAGATAAGGCCTACTGTATGAAGATAAATGAAATACCCAAATATTTGGGTATTGTGATGTTGATTATACACGATCTCCTACCTATAGACATTCCACTACTAGATATTGTGTTTTCTTTTGAGGGAATTTTTTTTCTTGAAAAATCAAGAAACATAATGTAGTTGCTGTATCAAGTGTTGAAGTTGAATATAGCGCAATGACATCATATACTTGTGAACTTTTTGTGGATAAAACAATTTCTCCATGAACTAAGGTTTTGTGAAATTCAATAAATGAGGATCTATTGTGATAAACATAACTTCCAACCCAATGTTCAATGAGAGGATCTAACACATAAATTGACTATCATTTTATTAGAGAAAAGTTGTTGTCCAAGAAAATTTCCTCTGAGTTTGTTGGCTCCAATGATCAATTTGTAGACATTTTGACAAAATCCTTGAGGAGACCACATATTCAGTTTATATGTTCATGCTTGGAAAATATAATTTGAAGGCTCTACCTTGAGGGGGAGTATTAGAATAGTTTATATTATATTTTGAGCTAAAACCATTTTGAGCTATGAAGCCCAGACATGACTATTCAATGGTAATCGTCGTGTCTGCCAGGTATCCGACACAGACATGTGTAAAACACTCATACACTATGCTAAAGTGTCAAATTTAAGAAATGTATGTATATGTGTGTGTGTCGTTGTGTTCTATATTTTGGAGATTATAAGTGCCGCAATTTTCATGTTTGTGTTTGTATCCATAGGTTTTGAGTTCTGTCTATATGTAACCTATAATCCTAGGGATAAACTCTTTTATGCCTTCCTTTTTTTTCTTTTTCCTTAAGCTTATGTTGTAAGTCACTGATCCTTATATATATATATATATATATATATATATATATATATATATATATATATATATATATATATATATATATATATATATATATATATATGAATCTGAATCAGTAGAGAGGTCCAAGTTAAGATCTTTAGTGTTATTTTTCTCGTATACTCCTTCAGGTCTAATAACCAGTAATTAGATTCAAATTTAGGTTAATTTGATTTTACTGAGCAATATATGAACTGCCGTGATGCTGTTGATTACTATCCAGGATGCTAGGTTACTACTGCTAGTTCCCATTTCTGTTGATGCAGAAGACAGGTCTTTTGGATTTCAAAACAGATATTACAGGTGGTGATGGAAGATGCTATTGATGATTGGATCCTAAGGGAGATTCATTGGCTTCGCAGAGAGGACACCATTGCCCAAGGGATTCGGTGGGTCCAAGATGTAAGAATTGAACCAAATTTTTAAACATTTTGCTGGGACATTGTATACTTACCTGCAGTTTTTTTATGCAAATTAACTAGATCACACCCAAACACATCATTCCTCAATTTGATCTGCGCATCTAAAGCGCTGGATTGTTTTAGTGGCTGTTTGTTAATAGATAGTTGACAGTAAAAAATTTGTCTTCAACTCAGCCAAGAAGCCATAGAGATAATCTTGTACCATACAAGAAAAAGGACAAAAGTTGCCTTTAAAATTCTCAAATTTGGACTTGGCTAAGGAAACCAGAGCAATGCATAAGCTGTGTACTGCTAGCTATACTCTATTTATTCCCATTGAAGTTCTAAAAACTAATCAAATGAAACTGCTTCAAGTTGAGAGCACACCAAATATTCATCAAACACTTCAAATTCCTGCTTTGAATATAGGAGGTTTCTAGTAGACATGCAAGATTGGAAAGCTTTTTTGAATTTAAGTCATTGCTTGTTCTTGTTTTTTGCAGTTTTTGTTTTGTGCTCTTTTAATTTTGACTTCTGTGTAATCTTATCCTCCTTTTATAGTTTTATTTCAATAGTTTCTGATATAAAAGTAAAATAAAAAAAGAAGGGGAAAAAAATTCTGTGAATCTGTGCAACCTATTAGCTTAATATCCTAGGCCCATTATTTTGTTCAGAGGAAACATTATAAAATAGTAGTCAATAGGTTGTGCTAATGTTTCTTGTTGTCTGCATAATGCTTGCAGATCCTCTGGCCTGGTGGTACATTTTTTTTAAGAGTACAGACCCCTCAGCTGTTAATTGGTGGCAGTGCATATTATCAAAAGCCTTTACCAAGCATAAGTGAATCTGGCGGAAGCAGGATGTCCAAATCACAGTCAGGATCTTTCGAGCTACAGCTTGAGGCTATTCGTAGAGCAAATGATTTGAAGAAATTTCTCTTTGGTTAGTTGTATTTTCTGTAGAGTCCTAAAATAGTGCATTTAAATAGATTGGTAAATATTCTTGCTCTTTTGAAACTATATTTTCTCTCTTTTATATCTTTATCTTCCTTCTAAGGCTAGTATAAATACCCTGTTCAAACTTAACCAACGTGCATAGACACCATCAAGGTTTACTTCTTGTAATCACCTCCCGCGTGGTTCATCAAATTATGTAATTTAGAAGTAAATAAAGGCATTTAGAAGCTTTGATTATGTAGTACTCAAAAGGTACCAACTTCCCAAAATTATGGTTCCATTATAGTTAATTTGAGATTAACTTCATTGCCTATATGAACAAAAAATTCCTTCACGAGCATTACATATAAGTTAGACCAAGACACCACCTCCAACCCAAAACCTTAAGATAGTGGGTTAGTGTGTTTTCTTTTTTATATATTGTCCATCTTACTCATTCCTACTTAATGTAGAACTTAGATCCTAACATTAGAATTCTAGAAACTCTTTTCTAAACAAAAGTTCATATGTGTCTTTTCTTTTAGTTTTTGTTTCTACTTTTTGGTGATTTTGGTTTCAATCTTTCACTTGTTATGTTTGGGAAGTCATCATCATACAATTCAAAAATCAAGGTTAAGTTAGCCTTAAGTCCAAATTCTAATGGTATTAGAATCTATTCAAGTTTCCTTACTTTGGCCAATTGTATTGCCATGCTCAAGGTCCATATTCTTAGGTGTGTGTGATCAGAGTCTATCTTATGCGTAAGAGGTGTTGTGAAGTCACCTTCGTTAGTTGAACAATTCTTAATTTACAAACTGGTTTTGTAGGAATATGTAGGTTCTAAGTCCAAATTCTAAGAGATTTTCTTTTGAACATGATAGCTTTATTGCTGATGAACATGATTGAATGTTATGGTATTTTCTGGTTTCTTGTGTGTGTTGACATTTTTTGTTTTTGTAACGTTTTATTTTGTACCCTAGTTGTGTACTTATTGCCAATAAAAAGGATTCCTATTTTGAATACAACTATCCATCTTTTCATTCATATCTCGTTTTCTATTCTCTACACTTATTTTTTCTGTTTCTATTTTCTATTGGTGGTATCAAAGCTTGAATAATAATAACAAATTTAAAGTGTTAAAAAAGGAGAGAGGTGAAATATAGTAGTACGAGAGTGTGAGAAAGGAGAGAAGAAAATAACTATCCCACTTATAGCTTCCGAAAACTTTGTACAACTAGTCATTCCATGATTTGATGGTCATTATGACCGTTGAAGCATTCTGATGGAGAATCTCTTGAGCAATTAGTGGCTCTTGCATATGCATAACAAAGGAGCTTGATGCCATGAAATTAAAGGACTTGAAGGCAAGCATTATCTGTTTCAAGTCATTGAATATTCTATCCTCGAAACTATTAGTTGCAAAGATACTTTTAAGGATATTTGGGATTCAATGAAGAAAAAGGTATCAAGATACGTGCTCAACTTCAAGCTTTGGGAAGAGACTTTGAAATCCTTTAGATGAAGGAAGGTGAATTTGTAACTAGTTATTGTTCAAGGACCTTGGGTATTGCTAACAATGTACAATTTGGTGGTCTGAAGATGGATGACACAACCATTGTTGAAAAAGTTATATGCTCATTGACACCAAAGTTTGACCATGGGGTATGCTCAATGAAGAATCCAGTGATATTGATGATCTCTTCCTTGATGAGCTTCAAAGTTCTTTGTTGGCCCATGAACAGAAGATGAACAAAAGTTCAACAATGGAGGAGCAATCATTTAAAGCTACAAATACTCATCCAAACAATTTTAAAGGAACATATAGAGGTAGAGTTAATACAGGACATGGAATTCCAGGAAATTGGGTTTTTTAGCAAGAACTCTAAAGGCAACAATGACCAATTTCACAGCAAAAATAGAGGAAGAGATCATAAGAAACCAAAGGTAGAATTCTTTAGATATCATAAATTATCTTGCCTATGAATGTTATACTAGACTACCTAATCTTAAAGAAAAGGAGAAAAATTCAAATTTTGTCAAGGAAAAAGAAGCAGAAACCTTTTTTATGGCTCAAAATGCAAAAGATAGCAAGGCATAAATTTGGTATGTAGACACTGGTTGTAGTAATCACATGAGTGGAAGTAAGTCTGCTTTTTTATATTTAAATGAAAATTTACATTCTACTATGAAAAGTGATAGGGAAAGGTGATATTGAGATAAAAACCAAGAATAGTTTTGTAGAAACAATTTCTAATGTGTTTTATGTCCCTAACTTGAAAAACAACTTGTTAAGTGATAGTCAATTACAAGAAAAAGGTTATGAAATTTTTATTAGCAAAGGTGGTCATGAAATTTTTATTAACTAAGGTGCTATTAAGTCTCTTCAGTTCAAACAAACCATGGCGAAGAGTGAAATCTGAAAGGAGTTTACAATATCGTTACACCACAACAAAATGGTGTCTTGGAGAGAGAAAAATAGAATCATTCTCAACATAGCAAGGAGTCACTTGACTAAGAATAGTGTTTCAAAAAGCTTTTGGCCGGAAATTGTTAACTGGAGCATCCACATTCTAAATAGAAGTCTCACATGTTGCGAAGAATAAGACACCAGAGGAGGCATAGAGCAAAAGAAAACCAAATGTAGATCATTTCAGGATTTTTGGGTATGTAGCTTATGCCCAACCAAAAAAGATCAAAGTTTGATAACAAAAGTGAAAAATGGATATTTCTTGGTGTTGAGTGTCAGTCAAGAGCATATAAGCTTTAGAAGCTTACCACTATTATTAGTTGTGATGTTGTTTTTAATGAAGAAAGATTCTAGGAAAATAATGTATATGCAACAAAGCAAATTCTTAGGAATTTTGATGGAGATAATGGATATGAAGACTTGAAACCAAGGGAGCTAGAAGAACAACAAATTCCAACAACCACATTTGAACAGGAGAGACCTCAATGTGCAAGAAGAAGGCCTGCATGAATGTCTGATTATGAGGTGACGAGAATTGAAGATCCTATCACTCATTTTGCTATGTTTTTAGAATGTGACCCTACAACCTTTTTGAAACTGATGTTAAAGAAGAAAAATGGAGAAAAACTATGGATGATAGAGATTGATTTCATTGAAAGAAATTATACTTGACAGTTGTGTACAATACCATAGGAGTGAAGTGGGTTTTTCAAAACAAAACTGAAGGAAAATGGTGAAAAGGATGAGTACAAAGCATAGGTGATAGCTAAGGGTTACAAACAACAGTATTGGATTGATTACACAGCAGATTTTTCACCAGTTGCAAGACATGCCACAATCAGGTTGGTAGTTCCATTGGCAGCGCTCAATTACTGACCTCTTTTTCAACTATATGTAAAGTCAGCATTTTTACATGGTTACTTGGAGGAACATGTATTTATTAATCAACCCCCTAGTTTTGCCAAAACAGTGAAAATAGGAATTGAATAAAAAGTTTACAAATTAAAAAAAAAAAAAGACTCTTCATAGACTAAAACAATCACTTGAATGTCAATATGTCAGCAAGGCACTCAACATAGAGTCATTCATAAAATACACAAAGTCTCTTTGGGTCTGCATTCAGTTATGCCTTTAAACTGAATCTTAGCAAACAACCTGAAGAGTTTGTTTGACATTTTCTTTGTTTTTAAGGATTTTTTGAGTTAACCACTCTCTTTTTTAATTGTGATTTTTAATTATTCCTTATCTTCTACAAAAAGAGATTCCTATAATAAAAATATATTCATCTTTTCTTATATATCTCTTGTTTTATTCTCTAAGCTTGGTCTTTGTAAGCTTATGAAATTTAGAGCAAACATTTACATCCCACTTTGATAATATATATGAAGTTGCCTCCATTTTTGTCAGATGGAGCTCCAACAGCTTTAGTTGGCTTAATTGGTCAGAAGCAGTACAAACGTTGTGCCAGTGATATATATTACTTTACTCAGGTTAAAGTTCTTTCCCATTGATGTATTGACTGGGTAACTGTTGACTCTTTCTTCTGTTGATCTTATTTTTTCCACACACAATTTGTGTTTCTTCTGAACTCACAATTGTTTTATTCTATTTCATTGTAGTCTTCCATATGTGTGAAGCAACTTGCTTATGCAATACTTGAACTTCTACTTGTATCCATCTTTCCTGAGTTGAGGAATGTTGTCATTAGTGTTCATGAGAATATGCACGTTCACCAACCTGTATAGAGTTCCTTAACAGCCACCATCTGATGTTCAAGCTCTGTTCATGAGAATGTCATGGCTAGTAGTCATTTTAAAAGCAAGAACAAGAGTCATAATTCATGGATTTTTTTTGGAATTGTTTTGTAAACATAGTGTGTACAGAAGCATGCATTTTTGTGGAAAACTCATTATGTTTTCTCAGTGCATTACTCATTCCACAGAGATTTTGTATGTGACAGACTCATGAAATGTATTAGTGAAAATCAGATCATTCCATGCTGGTTTTTCTTTATTTATAATTCCTTTATTTAACTTCTAATTGATATTTCTTTCTTTTTTTGACACTTTATTTTCTTATTTATTAATTTATTATGTTGGATTTAATTTTAATCTTAAAAAAATCCCACTTTAGTATCTGTTTTAATACTGCTAAGTTATTGTTTTAATTTCTATATATACAATTTCTATCTTTGATGTATAATGAATTTTTTTATTCCAAATTATTTAAGAAAAACAGCAGTTTTTTAATATCATGTTATTTATTAATGATGACACCGATCAAAATAAATCCTAGACATTTTACGGAGATCAAAATAGAGGAAAAAGATTAAGAGATCAATTATTTTACAACATTAAATTATGAAATTAGTAGTTTATCAATTATCAGTACTTTTCCTGTTTGCAATTATTAATCAGTGTTATATTTCCAAAACTGATAAATGAGGATTTACTTAATTAATTTTTAATAAAAAATCACAAATTTATATAAAAAGTAGTTTTGAGTATTCAAATTTCTGAATCATGAATTATAGATGGTAATTTCATATTGTGCATGGGATAATTGTCCTCACAAGATTTCAACTTTGTTTAGGCATATGTCACTATTCTCATTTCTTGCATTAACACACATTTTATACACGTTCTTCTTCTTCTTGAAACATCACAGAATATTTCAATTCAACACACATCTTATACTTCATCTTCTTGAAGCATCCCAAAATATTTCAATTCTTTTCAATGACATGGAATGACTACAACTATGATAATGGTTAACTTCACCTTTACTTCTTGGAAACTTTGTTCACACAGGTTAAAACACAAAAGCACAAAAGGTTGTCATTTCCTAGTATGTTTGTCAAGGGTAAAACTAGTTGAAAAATTCTTTATCAAACCTTGTGTAGTATCTGCTTGACATATAACATGACCTAAAAAAATTGATTTTCGTCATTCAGAAAATCACATTTTGTTTTCTGGTTAAGCAAACAACTACTTTTCTCTTTGAATTTATAGAACAATCCATAATATATCAAGGACTTAAACAATCGTGACAAGCTCATCCAACACAAGCATAAACATGACCATTCAAGGAAAATTAAGAAAAAAGACAGAAAAAAACACAAAATACAGCAGTACAATAATACCAATTCTTTGAAGTTTAATAACATGCCATACCTGCAATACTCATACACACTTAACAATATGCATTTGAGATGAATTTTTCTTAATGGATAAAGAATAAGATGCTCGACAAGTCCATCAACCAACAAATAATAAATGACAAATCCTCAATTATATTTTCCAACATCATCTAATGTCTTAAAATAGCCTCAAGACACAATAGAATTTGTGTTTTGAAAATAGAACTTAGTCAATCCAATAAGAATATACAATCCACAATAGTCATTCATATTCTCCTCATTTGCAAGGTCATGTAGTTTATCTACAATATTCTCTAACACTACTTTTTTGCATGAAAATACATGTAAAAATAATTCGTTCTTTTTGTGTGAACACTAATATCTTACTCACTTTTCAAATCACGTCGTCTTATGTATATATCTAATTGCATATGCAAAGCAACAAAGAACAACATATATACAAATATACTTAATGTTGTAATACTTCAGAATTCATTTTTCATTCTCAAATGTAGTTCTTATGACCCACCACACTAACATATTGTAACATCCAAACTTTAGTTTAGGATATTAGGTAAGAGAGTATATTAACCTCTTTGAACAAAGGTCATCGTCTCCAAATTTTATGATTTTTTTTTAGCACTTAATCAAAATCATAAGTATTTTGGACTTTTATCTAAAAGTATGTCTATAGTTTTGATAATATCAAAATTGTTTTTTCTTTATCTACACTGTTAGGAGACGATATCAGCTATAGTCCAACTATTAACTCAAAATTGAAGATTTTTTCAAAGATAGGTCTTTACCATTGCTCTTAGCAAAGTGAGAGGAAAAAAAAATCAGTTTAGTCTTTTATAAGACTTTGAAAATATTTTATGAAAAAAAAAAAGTGTGCTTCTAACTATCCTATTTTGAAAGACTTAAGGACTACTCACACCCTTCTGCTCTCCATTGATGAGTTGTTTTGATTTATAAAAAATACCATATTATTTAAGAGTTAAGGTAAATATTAGTTTATAAATATTTTGATCTCTTAACCTACCAAAATATTTTTAAAAAAACAAAATTGTGATAGAAATATAAGTTATATTATAATCACCTAAACCTTTTATTATAATATAAAATAGAAAAAGTAAATTTTGAACATCTAAGTAAATTATTTTATAAAGAGTAAAATATTGAATGAAGAAAAAAGGAAAATATTAATAAAAATATAAATATAGTTGATAATATATTAAATTACAAATAATTTGTAAAAATGTTATATGTAGTTATCATATTTATAAAATGTTAAAATAAATTATTGATTGAATTTAGATTAAAAGTTAATATAACTATCTTGATTGAGAATATTTTAATTAATTTTTTCTAATTTTGACATTAAACTAACTATAAATAATAACAAAAATATGTCAAAGATACAAGTGTTAAATCAGAAAGAAAAACATATATAGGTAGACATAAATTGTGCCAAAACTATAAAAATATATCAAAAATTAAAAATTTCAATATTTATTCGGGAATTGTCTATAACAAATTTTAAATTTCATTAAATGTAATTAACAACGAATCAATGCATAATCGTAACAGTTAGAATAAAAAAAATAAGTAACTGTTAATAGTAGTCATCCACAAATTTTGTAATTTCTCATTTGTTACTACTTGTAACAATTTTTACAAAACAGTACCTTCAATTAAAATCAAATACATTTATAATATCATGATTTGCAATATTATTATTATTATTATTATTAAAAAAAAGAGAGTAACGTTTTTCTTCACTTATTCACCCCTAAATAAGATAAATTCACCACTATATTTATATTATAAACCAAAGTTATTTTTGACAGCGGAAAGTTTATATTTTTTAACTTTAGAATAGTTTTTATTGTATTTTATTTCTTCTTGAAAGTTTAATACTTTACCACTATTCAACATAAATATAAATGATTAAGTTTTTAAAAACTTTTTGGTATTTTTCTTTTTAAGACTCAGTTTTATTTACTTTAACACTTTATGTTTATTTTTTTCATCTCAAATTAACAACTCTTGTATGCGTAAATTAATTTTGTCAAAAAAAGTAATATAATAATAATAATAATAATAATAATAATAATAATAATAAATAATAATAATAATAATAATAATAATAATAAAGGGTCTGAGTTGACTCGGGCGAGTGGTGCACTCGTTGCTTTTAATTAGGTCACAGGGTTGGGGTTTTTTTAAGGTTTAAAAATCCTTGTTTGACTCAAAAGCAGGGAAGGGTGGAGAAGAAGGTGAAGAGTGAGTAGATCTGAGTGTTAAGCAAAAGTCCTCCCAAAGTTTTCATCTTTCAATTAAAGGGTCCTCAAATAATGCTCTGAATCTTCCTCTTTTTTGTTCTTTGCTGTCACCTTATCACTCTCACACAATGGCTCGTCCTTGTTTCCACAAGCTTGTTCTCTCCACCACTATTCAATCCAGACAACTGGTACTTTTTTTTTTCTCTCATTCAAATGTTTCTAATTTTTTTTTTTTTTGTGAAATTGATTATGCTATATTATTGATTTTTAGGTTTGGGGTTGTTTGTGAGTGTTGCATGAAAAAGGCTTTCTGGGTCTTTGCCATTTTTTCTGACACTTTTTCACAAAGATTGAGTTTTTTTACTCTTTGCATTTGTGTCGGGGTGGGAGCTGTTCATGGATTTTCTGTATATTATTTCTTCAAGAGTTGAGTTGAGCTGAATGTTGGTCCTAGAATTAAAGTGGGTTTGGGTTAGTTTACTTAGCACCATGCATGCATTAGATATAAGCTTTACAATTTTCTTTGGTTTTGTGTTCTTAATTGAACAATCTCCCCTATAATTGTTTTGTTGCTGCTTTTTGGAATTAATTCGTACGAAGGAGGAATTATTACTGATTACCTACCTACTCTCGAAGTGATACATGAATGACATAACTAATGGCACAGAAATTGAGGATGTGCTGTCTGATTGATTTCATGATAAAATTCATCCTCTTGTTGCTCCCTTTAAATTAGAGAACTAGTTGGTAATTTACATTTATGCAGCTATTTTCCTCTGCTTCTTTATAGTGGAACAATTAAGGAAATTTTTAGCGTAGTTATCAATCTTGGCGCCTGGTGATTGATCCCAAAAATGCTATAGCGGTGTAGATAACTGGAATTATATAATTTATGTTTATGCTATATACATATAAAAGCTCAAAACTACTCAAAGTTCATGATATATTAATAGTTGACGATAAAAAGTCACAGGTCTAAAATAACAACAAAATTCAAGGAAAAACATATCTCAATTCTTAAAGTTTCAAACATTTAATAAAACCCCTACCCTCATAACAGAGTGAAGGGTTGGTGTCTGTGAAAATTGACAGATATGATGGGTGGCTTTATCTGCACAAATAGAGGCGGCCTCGGAATAGAGAGAAAGAGAATAGAGAAGGTAAGGTATTGAGCAGATACATAGAGGAAAAGTATGGGAAAAAGGGTTACGGTTTGTATCCTTCTTTTAAGGGGAAAGTCAACTTAATGGTCCCAAATATGTTGGGAAAATGAAAATGTAAAATGAATAAGGATTTAGAAGTCAGAACTTGGGGCTTTACTCTACATAATGCAATAGTGGTGTGATCGGCAGCGAATGGAATGATTGTCTGTGAGTAGTGATACATTGAGTGTAACATAAAAAGTCTTGCAAATTGAGATCTGTAGGAACCCCAGTTTGCTATATCGATTACCCTTATCACATGTTGTTATGGGAGAAAATGCGCATATAATCTTTGTTTCGTTCTTTTATACACTCAATGTTTTCGAATGGTGGCAATTGTGGAATAGTTTTGTGGATTCTTGGTAAAGAGGTATTAGTGGAGCATGTGCGCTGAATTTTGTGTGGTGGCCTATGGTTTCTGCAATTGGCTTGACAGCCATAGTGGAAGACACATCTTTAAAATGTTATTGAAAGGACAAAGATGCTATATACTGCAATTTATTTATTTTATTTTTTAACCCTTGAAAACTCACAGCCTAGCCCTCATGTAACCTTTTGTTTACTGAACTCCTCTCTTAGGTGACTCTTACTTTCCATTCTCAGGAGATCAAGGCCCTCCTCTTCCTTCCCGGTCACACCATCCTCTTCCTTCCCAGTCACACCATCCTCTTCTTGATCATAGTAGTTAATCGTGTGCAAAATGCCACTATTGTACTGTTGCATGTACCTATTACGTCTCCTAATGTCATCATTTTGCAGTTTGCTGTTGCAGTTGCTGGAGCCCAAATTGCAACACAAATAGTGCTTCTCATCGACACAAATAGGTGGGGGAGTTAGGCCATGTTCAAATGTTTTTGTTTTGGTTTGTTGTGCCTCAAGTTAGACCTAGTTTAGTTTCTCAATTTCTTTGTTTTATATTATTTTATTTAAAGCTTAAGATATACTATACATAATATAGTAATAGTGATTAAAATCATAGGATGTGATCAGGGTTATAAATAGCGCGCAATAACAGTGTAGCAGATCAATAGTGGGTGCCATAGGAGGGCTTGTGTGGAGGGCTATTTTTGGAATTTTAGTTTCCAAAGTTGAAATCTATAGATGTAATACTAGTGAAAATGATAAAGAAGACTTGAATTTAGTCAATGATGACTGATAATTCTTATCTAGGAAACGTGTTTTTGACTTCTGTTGGTGTTTACATGTGTGTTTTGTTTGACACCTATGACTTTTTATTGTTAGTTATGAATGTTATTAATTTGAGTAATTTTTATTATTTTGAAAATGTATATGCATATAGTATATAGTATACATTATATAAACTATAAAAGTTTTCAATATATAAACTATAGCGTTTTTTGGGTTTGGCTTGTTCACACTGCTTGGTAACTATCCTCTAGACATCACCAGACAGAAACTCTCCAGGGAATCTCAGACTCAGAGATAGTGAGACTCTTCTGTTATTTTTTAGTTTTTGTTTCCATCCATCCTCAGCTCTCTTCTTTTTCTCTGTCTTTCTATTCCCATCCTTTTTTTTTTTTATCTTTCTAATCATACTCTTTATCTTTTAAACAAAAAATAAATAAATCCGATTATTGTTTTTATTTTATTTTTAAATTTAAACAAATTCTGTGTTCTCTTTTATTTTCCAATCTTACTTTCTTCCCCTATTTTAGTTTTCATAAATATAGTTTTTTATTTACAAATAAATTTTGAGACAAATAAAATCTAATCTTTTTTGTGAACTTATGCCATGCTACTTCTGGTATTATCCAGCTAATTTGTAAATTGTGGTACGTTTGGGGAGTTTTATATGTTTCTAGTTTTTCATCCATTTATCAGTTTTTCTATATTGATTATATTTTTCTGTTTTATTATAAGTTCTGTATTTTGTTTGCCTCCACTATAATCCCAATCCCATCCATCTTAATTTTTTGTTGTGGCTTTTGGGCTTGCGGCCATTAATAACATTGCACATACACTTTAAAGTCTTGCTTATAGAATTATTTCTATGACAAAGGCTTGGTAAATTGCAAGAGAGAATTACTCAGTAATAATAGGAAGTTAAGTTAACGAGGAAACACAGGTTTAGGGCAGCTAATGCAGATAAGAAGAAGAATAGTACCGCTGCTAAATAGCTGATATTTTCCAAAGATTGGAGATACCTTCCAAGCAGTGTTCATGAAGGTGGGGATGATGAGGTCTTGTTTAGGTGGTGATGAAGGGCACGATCTGCCCATTCTTCACTTCATTGTTGTTGAATTTCCCAATCTTACAGTTAGTATTATCATAACATCTTTAGTATTGTACTCTTAGTACTAGTATTTAGAACCTGACCTGTATTTTTGCATTTCAGAGGATTCCGGATACTTTTCTGAGGAAATATGGGACCCAGCTTTCTACAATTGCTACCCTCACTGTTCCTGATGGTAGTATTTGGCGAATAGGATTGAAGAAAGCAGACAACAAAATTTGGTTTGTTGATGGTTGGCAAGATTTTGTTCAACGGTACTCCATTGGTGTTGGATACTTTTTGGTGTTCATGTATGAAGGGAATTCGTCCTTCATTGTTCATATTTTTAATTTGAGTACTGCTGAGTTAAATTATCAATCAGCCATGAGAAACCATATCGAAGGACCCTGCTATGCCAATTACAATCATATTTTCGAGGAAATGGAAGACATAGACTCCATTGATTTGTCAGATTTGTCACCTGCGTACCTTGCATCTGGTGCCATGCAAAACAAGGGTTTTGCAGGATCTGGAGATCAACTAACACCTGGGAAGAGTCATACTCCAGCTCTGCAGAATTTGTTCAATGGTGGATCAAAACTCAATCGCGTAAACTGGGGTGATGGCGGGAGTGCTTATTCTTCCAAGGCTGCCAATTCACAAGGCACCCAGTCAACCAGAGACATAGGTGTTCAGTTTAATGCTGTTGAGTTTAAAAGGTCCACCGAAGAATTGAAATTGCGTTATTCTAATGAAGAATCAGTTAATAAAACTGCAAAAAAGAAGCGGAAATCAGAGTCCCGTAAGTTTGTTATCCAAGTTTCCTTTTTGTCTAGTAACCTAAAAGATGAGTTTTTTTTTCCTTTTGTTACTAATCCAATGTGTGTGGAACTATAGAAGGCGAGGAACCCTCAGGTGAAAATGAAGAGGAGGCAGAAATGCGTTATAGGTTTTATGAAAGTGCATCTGCAAGGAAAAGAACAGTGACAGCAGAAGAAAGAGAAAGGGCAATCAATGCATCAAAAGCATTTGAACCCACAAATCCTTTCTGCAGAGTTGTACTGCGACCCTCTTATTTATACAGAGGATGCATAATGGTGAAAATGTTTTTCAATTTGATATTTATCACTATTCTTCTCCAGCATGTTATCTTGCATACTCAATTCCTGTTCTTTCTGTTTTCCAGTACTTGCCTTCGTGCTTTGCAGAGAAGAATCTGAATGGGGTATCAGGATTCATTAAACTTCAATTGTCGAATGGCCGACAGTGGTCCGTTCGCTGCCTCTACAGAGGAGGTCGAGCCAAGTTAAGCCAGGGATGGTTCGAATTCACGGTGGAGAACAATCTGGGGGAAGGTGACGTCTGTGTGTTCGAGCTCCTTAGAACGAAGGAAGTTGAGCTGCAAGTTACAGTGTTTCGGGTAACTGAGGATGCAGGGTTGTTGAACTCTCCTCTTCCTGTGCAGCAGCAGAGCCAAAGTATGAGCCACAACAAGCTCTTGAACCCTCATTTGCAGCATCGTGTTAGCAGTACAGTGAAATTGATTAGAAATTAGCGGGGACAGATAGTTCCTGATAGCAGACTGTGATAATTAGACCTTGCTTCTGAGTGATCTGTTGTTCATCTAATTCTTCACTTGGAACTTTGATGCTTTACATGTTCATAAGCATTTGAACCTAGTTATCGTAGTTCTGATACAAATATATTTCGGTTTTGACTTGGGTTGTAAATAGATTGTTCAATCTAGTTCATCAAAAACTGAGTTGACATGCTTGTGCTTGTGCTTTTGCTTTTGCTGTTTTGTTTTATTTTAGTTCATTCTGAAATTATATTTATTTTTAGCTTTTCACCTGCATGAGTAAAAGGGTTTCATTCCACTGCATGTTTCTATAGACTGCTTAAAATTAATTTTTGAATCTGATTTTTCTTCACATTAATCTGTTAAGATTTGATTTTAAACTCTTCTGTTCAGATCGATTTTAGTAGATTATCTCTTTAGATTAGTTTGATTTTAAATATATCTGAGAAAAATAATGAAAAAGTGCTAATTACTCTAAACGGTTACATATAAATAGCTTTTGTTATATATAATCAATTGGAAAATAAAAGTAACTAAAGTATATAACTGATTATTATATATAAAGGTTAAATATGTTTTTCTTATGATTTTTATTTAGTCAAAACTTTAGTCTTATTGGGTCTTTTTATTGGAATGAGTCTTTTATTACAAATTTTTAATGTAGATTTTATTATAATATTATAACATTCATGTTAGGATAAGTCAACCTAAAATATCTTAAAATTTTAATTTATATTAAAAATTTGTTTATCATATAAAATTTGGTTGATAAGATCCTTTCTAAGAAATATATAAAAGGTTTAAAATTTGAATTAAAAATAAAAACTAATTTCAAGTCAAAGTATAAAGACAAAAAACATATTTAATCTTATATTAAAAATTTACGTAATTTTATTTTTCGTTTATTTTTTAATTTGTTTTTTCAATTTTTTTTAAAATTTTGCTTCATTTTTCATACATCACTTTTCTTTTCTTATTAACCCAATTTTTTTGAGATAGGTGTTTACTTTTTCACTCCCATTATTTCTTTCAGCACTTTATTATTTCTAAATATTCCCTTTACATTTTCTATTTTATAACAACTCTTATTTTAAATTATTTTCTTAATTATATAATTTAAAATAGTAATTTAAACTTCAATGTAATTATGGATTATACATTTTTTAATATTAAATATAATTTTTCTAATGGTATAATTTGTAATTAAAAAAAGATAAATTTTAGATTACACAATAAAAAAAACCGTCCATTAAAAAAATGACACATTATACAATCCAAAATAATATTCTTAAAGTTTCATATCAAGAAATTTATAAATAATTTGCAGAATACTTAATTCAAAAATATAATTTCAAATTCTAGATTTTAAAATCCCAAATACCTCCTCAAAACCAAACCAACCATCACGTTCATACAGTATGTTTGCCTTTTTTTTTATTTCTCTCCCTTTATGATGTTTCTCTAATCAATTTATGGCCTTAGCTATAATTTAATTTAATTATAAATATAATATTGATTTTTTTTTTAGTAAATACTAATAAAAAAAATTCAGGTAATAATAAAATCGTTATTTTAAATATAAACATTTAAGAATATTTTTCCCTTAGACATTGAACTATTACAGTTGAAATTAAGTAGTATCAGACTGCTTCTTCTTGCACCTCCATACCTTCTTATGCCACTCCCATACTAAATGTAAAAATATTTTTTTATCTTTTTGTGTCACCTCCATATATAATGCAGAAGTTTTTGGATCGGAAGTGTCTTTTAGATTTTAGATTTATGAAATCTGAAAAGTCTTTTTTTTGGATTTGAGATAAGTCTATGAATTATGTAATCCGGAAGCTAATCACGTATTTGAAAAAAGCCTTTTGGATTACATAATCCAAAAGCTAGAAGCTAATCTCAATTCAAAAAATACTTCCAAATTATATAATCCAGAAACTAATCAAGCATTTGAAAAAAAGACTTATGGATTACATAATTCGAAAGCTAATATCATATATAAAAAAGACTTCTGGATTACATAATCCGGAAGCTAATCACAAAAGACTTCTAGATTACATAATCTGGAAGCTAATTACAAAAAACTTCCGGATTACATAATCCAAAATATTAAAAAAAGATATTTTTGAAATATAAAAATTTATGAGAGTGGCACAAACAAATATGGAGGTGCAGAAAGAAGCAGTCTTAGTATCATAGTAGGCTGCAAAATTCTCTTTATTAACTGTTAATGAAATTTATAAATAAGAGATTTAATATAATGATATTATCATGTCATTTTTAACCAATAGTTTTTTTAGAATATATATATATATATTAAGTTTATTTTTTAATTACATTAAAATAACTAAACATCTTTTACAAAAAAAAATAAATAAATAAAAGATCATATGGTTTCTTGGTTGAGGATACTTTCATTTGAATCCAATTGGCAATTTTAAGGGTTTTGAGGTTAATTCTTTTGTAATTTTATAAATTAAGTGAAATTATGAATCTAATTTAAAAAAATCAAACATAGAGATTAAAATTAAGTGCATTATGAAATGCCTTAGTAAAATAAAACAATAATTTCTCAAAAATTAAGATAAACCAAATTCCAAATCTTGAACTCTATTTAGTTGAACTCATCTATTATTTCATTCAGACGATGTGGAACTCTCCAAGCCAATAAGTAGCTAGCCGAAAAAGGTTCATCAAAATGAGTAAACTCAACTAGCAAATGATGGGTTTGTTGGTCAGCATCTAAGTAAAAATGTACGCCACAAAATCACTAAGATATCGCATTTTCTTATCAACCAACCACACTCTTTCTACCTTATCCTTTGATTCCTGTAGATCCAAAACCATACAAAGTCCCTCCCACACCACTTTAAACTCTACTTCAAGAACCACACAACAGGGTATAGAAAAGCCATTCCTGCTTCAACACCAAAGGTTAATTTACTCATATCACTAGCAGTATTACACACTTGTCTCACTTTTTCCTGTTTATATTGTTCAAGCAATCTTCAATAGATTCAGGGGTGTCTGACTAACTTACCAATCCTTCATTTTTTACAATGTTTTTTCATTTCAGAGAGAATGGCCATGGCTAGTGCAGCAACTCCAGCCACAATCACTGTTGTGGGCAGCTCCAGTGTTGGCCGCACAAGAAGAAGGGAGAGGAGTGTGAACTTCATCAGAGGGGTCAACTCTTTTGGGGGGTTGAAGGCTCAGAACAGTGTGACATCATTAGGCCTTCCTGTGTGCACTGAGCAGTGCTTTGCAAAGGTGGTGAGCTCATTGAAATATCCATCTAAGGGCAGAAGAGGAGGTGCTGCCTCCTCAACATGCAATGCTGCTGGTGAGATTTTCCAAATTGCTGGCATCATCAGTGGGCTTGTTCTTGTTGGGGTTGCAGTAGGATTTGTCCTTCTTCGAATTGAAGCATATGTGGAAGAGGCTGAGTGAGAATTTCATAAACTTTTGATCACTATTTTCATATATGTAACTCTATCGGAAAAAGGGAAAAAGTTGTCTTTCTTTGTTTCTTGATATGATATGGAACTAAATAAATTATTTCTGGGCATAATAGTACCATATGAATTTATTTGGAGAGAAGAGTTGTACACAACGTGATCTGGTTTGTTACATGAAAACTTGATGGGATCTGTTCTGTGGACCAGGTATGGAAAAAAAAGCATATCACCCTTTTGAGAATTTGGCAACATCTTGTTGCTTAAATAAGAAATCCACTTCATTTGGCTTTGTAATTGTTATGAAAAAGCAAATTTTTCTTTGTATCTGTTACTATACTGAAAACTGGAAAATAAGTTGTTTGCTAGAAATCAGAAGTTAGCACCTCCAGTTTGTGTTATCAGAAGTAAAAACGTTGCATATGTTTCCATTTCTGATGATTGAAAAAGGTTCAAGATCAGTATTCCTCTTGGATTGAAATAAATCAATTTTAGGAAAGGAGCATGCATCATTGCATGCTTCTTGTACTATTGAAACAAACTGCCATATTATATAGCTGATGATTTTGTTGAGGATCATATCACAAGTTGCAAAATCCAACTCAGACTTGGATATGGCATCTTTGTAAACCCAGTCTGGTATTTAGTACTGTACTCATTAGATTAGTGCTTGCTCAATTTGAAGTCTCTTGTATACCATTATCAGGCCTTAAAAAAATGTAGACATATCCTGCTTGTTTAACTCTGATAACTATGAATTGGCCTGCTTGAAACCTTCATTGGTTAGAGTGTGTGAAATGAAACTCTTTGTGAAGCCTCTCATATTCAATCAACCCTTTTGTGATGAGATATTTTGTGATTTGAGTCTAAAAGGTTCTCCATATATTAAATTGCTGCAGAGATCTAACTGCACTATAAATTGACCAATTCCCTTGCCTGAAAATCAGCCTCATCAGATCCACTGTGACTGCTCAGTCTTGTCATTATCACTCACTATGCAGGAATCCATAGTGCAAAAGCCATGTTGTATATAAATAAACCAATATCCTTGACAGTGAACTAAAATAGAAAGAATGAGATCTTCAGTTAAATTCTAAGTGCATGTTCGGATTGAAGTTAGAAGAATCTGATGGGAAAAACACGCACGCGGAAACAACACACATAATCACGAATGAATGCAAGAAAATAAACAACATAGGATTTAACGTGGTTCGGTCGCCAACTGCAACCTACTTCCACACGGACAACTATTAGATTTTCATTTTGTCCTGTTGCACACCAATTAAAAGTACAATGATCTCTTTAAATAGAGATAATAAAGGGGACACAATGATTAAGCCCAATCACTAAAACATAGTGTCTACTCAGTCCAACCCAATTGATCCTGGCTTCATACCCAACAATCTCCCACTTGAAGTCACGGAACAATGTTCACCTGCGCTTCAACTGTGTACATGTACTTCTGTAATCTATCACCGGAACTCAATGTTCCACCACTAGTTGCCACCAGCCTTCTTAATCATTTTGAAGGCCACATCAGTCATGACTGAAACTGCCACTAACCCATTCTCTGTTCCTACTGGCTCTCACTTGCGAGAACTGCCAGATCTTGGAACAATCTGAGAACAAACACTCTCCATACCCAACAAGAAATTTTCTGAAAGTGTTTCAACAGCTGGAATACTGGTTCTCCTAAGCCACTGTCTTCTAGGGACCTTAGCTGAAACACGACCCGTGCTCCCACTGCTATAAGTACCTTTGACTGGTCTACCTAAACCTTTCCATGCTCGTTCATCCTGAATCTAACCTGTGGCTCTGGGTTTCTCTCTTGTAAAGACAACCCTCTTCTGCCCATGAGATTCTGTGAACCGGACTTTATTTATCTTTTGGGCATTGATTCCTAAAATGCCCACCTCCTCGCAGTTCCAACATGTTACACTTGAGCCATCCCGAGTCTTTGATTGACTCCTTCTTTTGTTCTTGCTCCCACTATCTCTGATATATTTCTTACCTCTAACGACATATAGCGATTCACTAGATAATTCCCCAGAACTCCTTCTTTAGACATCCTCTCCAAGAATGAGATCACGAATCTTCTCAAAAGTGAATCCATCGGGTCTCGCTGAACTGGTAACTATTGTAACCGTTCCAAACCAATTGTCAGGCAAAAAACAATAACAATAGTAAAGCTTGAACTTCATCATCGAACTTAATGCCCCCTGACATAAGTCTGGCTAAGATCGAATTCATTTTATTGATGTGCTCAGTAACTGAACTGTCATGCTCCGTGCCGTAGCGAAAAACAGCCACACCCTGCGCTTAGCATCGCATCGTCACTGCTGCACTAGCAGAAAAATGCACGCGCCACCCTGCGTCTTCCGTCACTGTCATCGCACTGCACCTCCGTGCCGTCTCGCTCACCGCAAGCACCTGCACCTACTCACCGTGAAAATGCGACCCGCCGCCGCCCCTGTGAAACCCTAACTTTGGATGCCGCTGCCGTCCCTGTAAAACCATAGCTTTGGGACGCCGATATAGCCCCTGCAAAACCCTAGCTTTGGGACGCCGCTGCAGCCCTTGCAAAAACCCTAGCTTGGGATGCTGCTATCGCCTCTGCGAAACCCTAACTTTGGGATGTCACTGCAGCCCCTGCGAAACCCTAGCTTTGGAATGCTACTGCCGCCTCTGCGAAACCCTAGCTTTGGGATGCCACTGCAGCCCCTGCGAAACCCTAGCTTTGGGACGCTGCTGCTGCTGCAATTTTCACGTCTTGTCGATTAATTTCTGCTGATCGGATCTCTAGTGAGTAAATGAACCAAGCTCTGATGCCACTTGATGGAAAAACACGCACGCGGAAGCAACACACATAATCACAAATCAATGCAAGAAAATAAACGACATAGGATTTAACGTGGTTCGGTCGCCAACTACAACCTACATCCACACGGGCAACTATTAGGTTTTCATTTTGTCCTGTTGCACACCAATTACAAGTACAATGATATCTTTGAATAGAGATAAATAGAGATAATAAAGGGGATACAATGATTAAGCCCAATTACTAAAACATAACCCAATTGATCTTGACTTCATACCCAACAGAAACCAACAGAACTTTTACTCTAGAAACAAAATTTGGTGAATTGGAATTCATTATTGTGCATCAGAATTTGTCCAAGTGCTTTTCTTCTCACTTCCTAATGGGTGCACTCTTGCTTTATTACCTTTCATATTATATTTTTTCAGAAATATATCTTTTATGATAACCCAATAAAACCTAGAGAATGATCTTTGAGTATTTTGGATTTCTATGAAGAAAAAGGTGTACTCTTATGATGCTTGTCAAAATCAAAATTTGCTACAATATCACTGTAGTCCTCATCTGTCCATTTGTATATCACCACCCCTGCAAGCAGGAATACTCAAATCCAGTGTTTTTATTTTTATTTTAAATATCCATCTGCAACTAATTGGTTTACCACATTTAGGTAATTTATCAACCACTGATTTTAACTTCTCATTCATGACATCAATTCACTTTTAAGAGTTAAGACTTTACATAGATTAACTAATGTTGGTTACAATCCAATTGAATCCCATGTTCTTCAAGAAATATAACATATAGTCATCCAAAATTGCAATTCTTTTTTGTGGTAGATCTTTCTAATGACATTTACTACAAGGTCATTGAGTTTTAACGCCTTGAATGATGTGAGGAATAACATTATCATAAGTTACTATATATGAACGAGGACATAGAATCCTACCAATCTTCATCGTAGTCATGATTAGAAGTGAAATTCGCTAATTTATCAGTACACATTATTCCATCTAAAAATATCAGAGTAAAAAAATTTAAAATTTAGACTTAAATCCTTGGATTTTCTTCACCTTATTCTCAAATTCCAAGAAAGTTAGTCACTAATCACATTCAAACCAAAGGTACTTCCATCACTTCCAAGCAATAGACAACACTATTTTTTCTCTCTTTCAAACTCAACTTCTTCAAGAAATCTGGCACCATGAATAGCTCACTTATTTTGAACTCCATGTTGATAAGAGCAAATAAAATTCCTTAAAAACTTGAAAGAGATAATAAGAAGTCTTATAAAACTATATCCAATTTGTACACAGTTTTTGTATAAGTTTTTTAATATGATTTTTGAAAAACCTAAGTTGCTTTTAAGTCATAAGAGAAAATGATTTGGCTAAGATACCATATATTAGTTTGAAATCTTTATTTCTACATAATTTCTTATTATTAAAATTCTATATATTAATTAAAAATTAAAATTTGTTAAAGTTAAACTTAATGCAGTTCTTTAACACTTTATTTGAATTTTTCAAGATCAAAGTTTAATACGATTTTGGTGGACCAATGAGCTGCATACAAACTATTATTAAAAGTGATATTATATTGGTACATCGAAACACGGGCAGGTTCAAATTCATAACAGATAAACATAAAAGTTTTAGAAAAATCTTAACACCAATGAGTGTGTTTAACTCTAATGTGGATGGATCACCAGGGTAGGTACTTAGACAGTGCAGGTGAATAGTGATTGGGTTATGCAAGAAGAAAATTCCAGAGTCCCTGCATCCATTGTTTTTGTATATCTTTTAATATTTTAAAGAGAGTTCAGATAAGCTCAACTTCAAATCCCAAAGTCAGTCTTTTCCAAACAAAAGCACACAGATAGATAGAAAAGGTGGGAGCCACTTCCATTTACTTATCCAAATCTCTTCATCAACTCACCGTCTTTCTTTATATAAAACCTCACCTCATTCATCATCATCATTTGTACTTGGAAAGTTTCAAACACCACCAAGAAAAGATTAATCTAAACCAAACATATTATATTTTTCTGATCACCCTTGAAACAATCATCTGTTTAGGGCTTTAGGAGAAGATGTTTGAACCAAGGGACATGTGGACCAAGCTGAAGGAAAAGGGTGAGACCATTTTCTCTCGTGCTAGCAGGAACCCTTCTAGTGAGCCTAGCTTCCAGGGGATTCGAGAAAAGGAGAAGAGTTCTTCAACTGGGTTGCCTATGGTGTCTTCTAGCCAACACATGCAAGTTCAAACGCCTAGGTTGATGTGTACGGAGGCTTCACTCTCCATGCTTGTGGACTGCTTCAGTGCTTGATGGATAAAAGAATAATCATGTGTTTGGTTGGTGTTTTAGTTCTTAGTTTTAGCTTCAACGTGTTAATCTGAGTCATGTTTGATTTCATCTGATCTTTTTCATTTTTCCTTGTGATCAAGTTTTCTCAACGGAAGAAGTGATGTACATAAATAAACGATATGTATGTTGCTTTCAAATGCATATATGATGTATATTAACAATAAATAGTAGTGGTTTTTAGTGAAACAAAGTCTTCTCTGTGATATATATATATATATATATATATATATATATATATATATATATATATATATATATATATATATATATATATATTGGAGTTAAGTATGATGACTGTTAAAAATAAATAGTAGTTGTTTTAAAGAAATTGAATTCGAAATACATAATTTTTCAAATTTGAGATTTGAACTAAAAGAGATTTAAGAACTATTTTAAAAGATGATTGTAAGATTGTGTTCATCTTACAACAAAATTGATAGAAATTGAATTAGAGATAAATAATATTTTGAAATTGAGATTTGATGAAGTAAAAGAGCTTTAAGAACTATTTTAAAGATGATTGTTCATCTTATAACAAAATTGATAGATACTTTATGGTTTTAACATAACTAAAAAATGTTTATACTACTAGAATATTAATAAATGTTTTGTACATATTTAATATTTTTAGAGTGACTTTATTTAACATTCTTATAATACGCCCGTTTTTGTAAAGCTTATCATGAATTAATTTTACCGATATTATTAATATTTTTTAAAACATCTTATCATAAAAATGACTATTTGAGAAAGATAAATTTGTTTATAAAATTATATTTTTAATGTCCGAAATTTGGTATAAATATTATTTAGTCTTAAATATTATTTAGTCTTCAATTTTTTAGAAATATATTTTTCTCAAAATTTGAAAATAGAATTTTACTCCTTCAAAAGATAATTTTTCGGACTAAAAGTGATATCCAAGAATAATTTTAATCTCCTAATTCTAGTATTTAAAAATTAAAAGCGTACTTTTTAAAATTTAAATGATTTAAAAAAATGTTTAAAATTATTTAAAATTGTATTCATTTGAAACTTGGGGAACTAAAATTATAATTAAATCTAAAAATTATTTTCAAATTGACAAGAGGCACTAATGTTCGTCTGAAAAAACAACTGAGAGTTGACTAAAATCATTTCATTGAAAAAGCTGTAAAACAACTCTTATGAATGAGAGAATGAAAGAGTCCCCAATTAGTTCTATAGGTTAAGAAAATTAAAGGTGATAATATTATAAAAAAATATGTTATCAAAAACAAACATTATAAAAAAATCATTAAATAAATAAAAATAATTAGTTACAATATTAATTAAATTAAAAATTATTTAAAAACTAATTTTTTCTTGTTTTTATATTAATTTTTTTATTATTAAATAATTTTTAAATTAATATTTAATTAGTTATCAAGATTTTTCTACTAAATTTAAAATTTAAATAATTAATAGTTAAAATTTTGATAACTAATTAGATACAAATTTAAAAATTATTTATCAATAATATAAATTAATTTAAAAATTAATTTTTAAAATAATTTTTAATATTATCAATATAACAATTAATTATTTTTTATCTTTAAAATTAATTTTTTTTTTTTAAAAAAAAAATCAACAATCATCTTAATTAAACGAATATTTAAAAAATATCTCAACTTTTATATAAAAAATATCTAACAAATCATAAACAAGACATCAAACTCAAAAAAATAAAATAAAATTGGATACTCCCACAAAAAAGATAAAAAAAAAAGTTGGATACGAAAAGAAACAACCACAAAAAGCTATCAACCATTCTATTATATGCTTATCTAAGCATGATTAACTCCAAAAAACCAATGAGACATACCTTCTGAGTACCCATTTGATGCAAAGTTCCATCAATATATTTTCTTTGTAGTAGGCCTCTTTTACTCTCACATACTTGCAACAAGTCACACTTTGAAATGGCTAATCTAAAGACTTTCAGAGAAAGGTGTAACTGTATCATAAAAGGTTTATCTAATCCATTTGTGCCTTTCCCCTCTAATTGATGATAATCATGCTGATGGAAAAGAATAACTCTCTTGGGTGCATGAAATTGAACTTAGAATTTCGTGTAGATTAACCACCACTCCTTCGAAGGTCATGTTTAAGTCGAAAGGGAAAACTATAAGTGATAAATCAATTAAGTTTGATGTTAATTAAGTCTCACAAGCAAAAAGTATAAAGGATTCATTCCTTATAATGATTGGCTAAAACTTATACTATTAGTGTTGACAGCAATGTGTTATCTCTAACAAGTTTAGTGGTAATTATAGTATCTAATGAATTTTTTTTGCTTGAATGAAGAATGATAAGAGCATGGGTGTATGTGATCACATTATGGAAATTAGGATGCTAAAAATTCAAAAAGTTGAAATTTCTAAATCATTTATTTTCATTTCATTATCATTCACTTCTTTAGAAATGTCTTTTTAATTTTTTTATTATAAATAAAGACAAATATCTTGGATGTAGTAACAGATAGTGTTACTATCTTCACATACTTGAATATATGTATTTTTGGTCTTATTATGTATAAGGGATAAAGACTATAGTTAATCTCTAGGTGCAAAAATAAAAAGATTAGTCAAATTGTTGTCAAGAGAACAATAGATGGGAATGGAGATTACATTGGATAAGAAATAGATTTGTATGGAAAAACGATTCAAGAATCAGAATTGCTGAATAATATTAGCACGATTAACATGAACATGAATAACCTAGATAGACATATATGGGTAGGTGAAAAAGATGAGAACTATTCAGTCAAATATGCATATATCTATTTGGACAATCATTCTCATACCTCTATTTCAAGTGTCAACCCTTCATCTTTAGAGTTCTTTGGGATATCAAGTTCATGCCTAATGCTCAAACTTTGGCTTGGAGAGTAATGCTTGGTAAAGTGGTAACAACATCAAACCTAGTTAGAAGAGGGGTACCCTTTAGTAATAATACCTGCCCTTTTTGTTGCAACATGAGAAAACAATTACACACATTTTTTTGACATGTGAAATTACTTCTTAGGTTTGGAACGCGTGTTGGAGGTGAGTAGGGATAATAACATCTCAACATAACAATACCATGTCTTATTTTCTACAATTTCACCTAAATCAATTAAATCTAAAATAAAATCTGATGTGGAAAAGTTTGTGGATTTCAATAGTTTTGTGTATTTGGGAACATAGGAATAATGTAATCTTTAAAGATGGGAGTGGAAGATGATGAAATACTATATATGACTCAATTAAAAACATGGACTTGGATGAAGCATAAACTAACTAGTTTTATAGGCTCTTTGTCTAATTGGTTCTTATGTCCAGTCCAATGTCTTGTGAGCATTAAGTAATTATGTTTGTATGCATTTTGTTAGGTGTTATACATTGGTGCTAAATCTATGTGATGATCTATGATTCTGTTTGTTTAATCTCATAGGTTTACGCATAAATTATATCCAATACTAAAAAGTTGGAAAAAGTATAGTTCTTTGTTTTGCAGGAAGGCAGAAATGAAGAAGGGAAAGAAGTCATGCGAGTAGTGCAGAAACCATGGAACTACGTAGTTATAACAACACATGTGCCCAATAAACAAGTCATCTGCAACTTTGGTCATATGGTGGAAGGGGGGAAATCATTCTTACGGTCAAGCTCTGTGTCATTCAAGTTGGTGGACTAGGAATATCTTGTTTTGGTCAATTGATGATGACTATTAACTAATCTTTGGTGGTTTAAGTATTGTATTGTTTTTCTTTTGTTGTTGTCTATATGCAATGGTGACCAACACAATTGTTTACATTGGGTAGACAATGGTAAAGAAAGATTTTTTGAGTTATATGTAAACATAGGCTTTGTTAGACGTTGATAGTTTCGAAGGTTACGCATTAGGGATGACAAAGCGAGACGGGTCATGTGGGCCAGCCCGCGGCCCGCTAAGAAAAACGTGGGGTGAGCTGCCTATTTCAACCCATTGGCTCATTTAGGCCCGACTCGCATAATCTACAGTCCGTGTAGGCCAAGTGCGCGGCAGGGCAGGCTGGTCCGCATAACTTAAAAATCTTGAAATTTTTTCTGCACCCTATATTTTCTTCATGCAGCTTCATATTTCACTTTCTTGAATTTTTACTCACATCTTATTACGCATGTGTAGTGAGAATAATATTGTGAAATCATTTACCTAATAAATTTAAATGAAAATAATAATTAAATTTACTCAAAATTTCTATTTAAAATATGTTTTTTATTAATTTAAAAAATATATGTATATATATACATATATATATATATATATATATTTCTTATACATGCTGGCCCGCAGGTCCGTGAACCAACCCTTATGCGAGACGAGCTAGCCCGCATCTTTTATGTGGGGCGAGCCAACCAACCCTCATTATGAGAGCCAAATGCAGGACAGACCTATGTGGGACGAGTCAATCCATATTGTCATCCCTATTATGCACATATATAACTAGTTTTTTGTAACAAGGTTGCGATATCCCTAGAATGTCTCACATTAATTCATTTTTTTGCTGATAAAAAAAATGTATAAGGGTTAAATTTGTTTTCTCATACCTATATTATAACGTAAAATTGATTTTTGTTCCTATATAGTCTAAACTTTAGACCTCCTAAATACATGTAGTAAGAAAACTATTGAGATGAACCATTATTAGTGTTTTTGTTTACACAACAAATCAATTTTCAACTTGAAAATACATGGACGAAAAATATATTAACTCTATGATAATTATAATTAATATAGTATAACTTGTTTAAATTTTTTCAATAATTTTGTAAGTTTACTTTTTTTTTATAGGTAAACATTTTAGTAATAAAAAAAGGTAAGTGAATATATAATTTAATATATGATGAAATTTTAATTAAAAAATACTAAAAAAAGGTATTTATATTTTCTTTAAGAAATTGATCTTTTATACTTAAAAGGCTTTTTAAATAAGATATAATATTTTTTTAAATGACTTAAAATGTGAACAGACACGAGTAATAATTTTTTCATAGATATAAACGGGAGAAAGAAGGTGGAAGCTGCTAAGAAAGAAATTATAAGCTTGTAATATGTAAAAGCACGTTTGGTCTGAGAATCAAATAGTATAATTAGGACCACTGTGTTGTCTGGTTCATAACCATTTTTGTGGTTCTCACAACGTTACACAATAATATGTATGTCATTCTTGACTCATTGCTGTACCAATGCAGCACGACAAATCCTAAAAAAATGGTTATTTGCTACTATTATTCTAAAAATGAATTTAGTGAGTAATGTATACTTCAATTTAATTTATTTTTGAAATGTTTAATTAATAAGGATTTTTGTAGGGATGAGATCTTATCTCTATCTCGTAACAGGTAAATCTGTAACTACTATTCTAAAATATTAATATAATATTTATTTATAAAATTAAAATTATAAAAAATATTTTTTAATGTTAAAATGACACATCTTTTTTTCTTCAATGTTAAATATATATAAAAAAAACTTATATAAAATTTAAAATAGAATACTAAATAATAATTTTATAAAACTAAGTAATTATATTAAATACTAAACAATTATATATTATTGAAATTCCATCACAGCTATGACATTCATTATTTTGCGGCTAGTGTCGAGAAAAAAAAAAAACTTAGTGAGTGAAATTGGTGCATAAACTTTAAGAGAAAACTGAAAAATTGCATGCAAGAAAAGAATGCTTATTTAAACAAAAGAGTAATTTTAGTTTATCTAACAAACAAAAAGTTTGCATTATTAAAGTGTCCCTTTTAATTAATTAATTCTTTAAAAAATACTCCAAATTAAGAGTGAGACATTAAAAAAAATCAAACAACAAATAAAAATATTAATATATATATATATATATATATATATATATATTATGAAATGTGTATCTTAAATTTGAATTAATTTGATCAAATTAAGATTTTGTATTTTCTAAAATACAATATGTAAGGACCTGTAAAATTTAATTGGAATAAAAGAGATATATTTTAAATGAATTCTAAGTATGTCTTTATTTAAAATGAAAAGGAAGGAAAGTGTAGTTTGGAAAGCTATGAGATCGCCTAGTAGTACATGATCGTCGGCCACCTGCTACACATGAGCGCCAGGGCGCGAGGCATGCAGGCATCGCGCGGGCGCGAGACATGCAGGCGTCGCGCTGGCGCGAGGCATGTGGACGTCGCGCGGGCGCGAGGCATGTGGACGTCGCGCGGGCGCGAGGCATGTGGACGTCGCGCGGGCGCGAGGCATGTGGACGTCGCCAGGGCGCGAGGCATGTGGACGTCGCCAGGGCGCGAGGCATGCGGGCATTGCCAGGGCACGAGAGGCATGCGGGCATCGCCAGGGCGCGAGGCATGCGGGCATTGCCAGGGCGCGAGAGGCATGCGGGCATTCGCCAGGGCGCGAGGCATGAGGGCGTCGCCAGGGATAGGCATCGGTCGTCCCCCAGAGGGAGACATCGGTCGTCTTCCAGGGCGAGGGAGACATCGGTCGTTCGCCAGAATGAGTCAGCAGTGGAAAGTTATCGCGCGACGTCGAGTTTCACACAGAGTAAGGTGGGACCCAGGCTCCCAGCATGAAACGTCCTGCATGCGCGACACGTAGACAAAAAGAGTGGTTCAGGCTAGTGACCTCAGAGTGTTAGCCTGCGCAGAGGCACGCTTAGTCGTACTGTTCAGTGAAGCGTACACGCAAACTTCCCTGCAGAGTGGGTGGTGGCAGCGGTTTTTGTGGAGAAGTCAGCTTAAGATACAAAAACCCATTTCTGAGAGAGAAAGAAAGAAACGTCGCAGTTGTTCAAGAGCGAAAGAGTGAGTTCACCTCCCTTCTTCTCCATTCTCTCCTTCGCACTGCGATTCTAGCACCTTCACACAAGAGTACGACGAACGACGACCACCATTAGAGCACCTGGGAGGTTCTCTGCAAGTCCTTCAACCAGACGCAAAAAACAGAGCCAAGGCGTTGTTCAAGCTTCGTTGGGTTTCGGAGCTCCTGGTGTTTTGCGCAAGTCCAGGTAAGGGAAGCTAGCCTTCGTTTTTAATACAAGCCATAGTTTTGCTGTTTCTGAAGTGAGGGCGACGTGGTCGCCGGTTCTCTGTTTCTTTTCGAAAGGCTCTGTTCTATGTGGTTGGGCGACGTGGTCGCCGGTTTTAAATACGGGTTTCGAACTCCCCTGTGTTTGACGTTGTTTGAAGCTGTTTAGGATTTAAATACAATATATATGTGATATTCGAAAGTTTGAAACGTTGAAATGATTGTTGCTGTGATTTGAAATATTCCTTTGCATGGTATGACGTCTTGAATGCTGTGAATGTGGGATCGAGGCATAGTATTTTCAGGAAAGGAAATACCGTGTAAGATCTGTATAGGTGTATTGACTAGGGGCTTGTCTAGAAGGAGATATCCTGACTCTGCTGAGATAATGGAACCACATAGAGGAAGTTATTCAGTTGGTGAGAGTCGAAGGAGGTTCATACGTATGGGTGAGTTGTTCAAGAGGGAACGAGCTCGGCCTGTTATATGAATTCACCCTGTCATACCGGGAGAGTTGATGACATTGAGATTATATGCGCATGGCTGTGTGGATTCACAGCGACCCTGTGTGGATTTCACAGTGGTATGGTATGACAGGTGCAGATCTCTGAGCCTGAGTCAACGCACGAGTCAATCCGGAAGTAGTGTCATGTGTCTATGCATTGTGAGTCAGTGGAAAGTCTGACGTGTGAACCATGAATACTGAAATTTGAAATAGACACTTGACGAGTTATGGAATATGAGTATGTTGATGGTTGAAAATTGATATGGATCATGAATGGTGTGAAGTTTTATGCTTACTATTGATTTAAAAGTTTTTAAACCATCTAGCTTACCCCTTTTCTTTTGTATTGTTCTGTGGTTATTTTCTCTTAAACTGTGATGATCGTGTATTTTACACGGGAGCAGATGATCTTCCAGGGAGTAGAGCTCCTTAGAGAGTGGTCGCCGGAAGGAGATCGCCTGTTTCCGTCTCTATCGGGTGATCGCCTGTTTCTGCCTCTATCGGGTGATCGCCTGTTTTTCTGTTCTGGTAGCAGATCGGCTGTTTTGGGTCCCCTGATAGGAAATCGCCGGTCTATGTAGGGAGATCGCCGATTTTCTTTTTAGTTGGCTGTATTTTGTTTAAATTTTAGAAAAATATACCGGTTATGTATTTATCTCCCTGTGAGGAGAAACTTTATTTACATATATATGATTTTGTTCATTTCAATCTATTTGTTACTTTTATTATATGAACATGTATGGTATTTTGGCGGGATGTTACACAATACATCATTTAAATCACATAAAAAAAAGTATATGTAATCATAGTTGTGAAGAGAGAAAAAATATTTTAGGTATATATGAATTTTTTTTATCAGCAAAAAACGAATGAATAAATAAGAGGTACTTCAGGAATACCTAAACCTTTATACAAAAGATCAACTTAAGTCTCATTCCCTCCAATCTCGTTACACAGACAACTATAAGATAAACTATTACAAAAACCGTTAAACCCCTCTACTCAGACAACTATAAGATAAACCATTACAATTAAACCATTAAAGCCCCTCTACTCATCAGCTAGACCTCCTAATAGTTTTTGACAGACATCATGCAAACCAGTGGCTCAAGACACCAATTAGAATAGAAAAAACATATCCCGCTGCTACAAGAAAATCATTAAATAGAAATCAATTTTAGAGACCAAAAATAATTAGTTGGTATAGTAACTAAATTAGAGACCATTTTAGAGGCTAAAAAAATTATTGGTTTCTAAATTAGTTTTTATTATTGATAAATAGTTTCTAAATTGGTATCTAATTAGCTACCAAATTTAGAATCTAAATAATCGGTAGTTAAAAAATTTGTAGCTAATTAGATACTAATTTAAAAACTATTTATCAATAAGAGAAAGCAATTCAGAAATCAATAATTTTTTTAGTCTCTAAAATGATCTCTAATATAGTCACTATAGCAACTAATTATTTTTTGTCTTTAAAATTAGTTTCTATTTAATGATTTTCTCGTAGTATGCGTGCTTTGGACTTTATCAAGACTAATCCTTCAACTGCGCTAAAGTAAAAATTTCATTATGATGTATCATGCCACTATTAAAAATCCTCTTATTTATGTGTTTCTACAATTCTCCTATAACTACTATTTACACAGAGACCCAAATCTAATTAACACTTTTATTGACATCACTCATTTTGAAATTTAAAAAATGTTGTTTTGGTTTCCAATGATCCGTCAATGTCAACCTCATCTACTCGTAGCACTTATACCACACAAGTAAAACAACTCTATATATACAAAAAAAATGAGATGCAGTTTTCTCTTTTTCCCCACACATAAACTACATATTTTAATCATACATATCCCATATTCACCAAATTTACTTTAGACGCTATATATGAGTAAACTTGGTTGATATTTAAGTAAACTTGGTTGATTGAGGGATTGAAAAGAGTTATGTAGTAAAAATAGAAATGTTTCAAATGAAACTAACCCAATAACCAAAGAATGATTTTTTTTATTGTTAAGTAATTTTAACGGGATAGAAACGAAAGAACCATGTGTAATATATACACTTATTTCTATATTCATATTCGGTATAAAAAAATTAAATATTACCCATATCCAAATTTATTTAATATAAAAAAAAAATCATGAATTTCAGGACAAATTTAGATAATACTCTTGTGCAAATTTATTTGTCATCCTTAACTTACGTTTTGTAAAATCTTGATCAATAATTATTTATAATTAGGTGTAATTTTTTATATTCATTATTTTATAATAAAAAAAAATGATACACACGCAGTCAAAGTAACCAAAAGAGAAAATTATGAAGTGAAATATGCACCACTCATGGGATATAGTATATCAACAACAAGCAGCCAAAAAACCTTCCAAAGAATATCCCACAATAGAGTATATCCAATTGATATTTGCCACTGTATCCAAGAGCTGCCAAAACATCTCTTATGCAACTTCCACACCTTCTTTCACGAAACTTCCAGGCTCATTCTCCTCTCTAATTCTATAAAAACATCAACAGTTTTGCTCCAACCATGTACCATTTTAAACACAAACTAAAGAGAGCTAAAGGGCTTCTCAGTTCTTGCATTACATAGTTTTATCTGTGAGTGACTAAGAGTTGAGCGGTGAGGGAAAAATGTCTGCCATGGTAGAGGTGTGGAAGGGGGAGCTGACAAAGCTGAGAGAGAAAGTTATGGCCTGCAAGAGCCTACTTTCCAAAGGCAAAGAGGTAGCAGGAGATGAACATGCAGAGAAGAATGAGGTTCTTCAGAAGGGGATCATGGCTGTTCATAGAGACACTACTATGTCAGAGGCAACAGTGTGTCTGCTTTTGGATAGATTTGTGCCGTGCTGAGGATTCTGGTTTGTGCTCAAAAAAATGTTCTCTTTGTTCATCTTCTATGATTTTAGTTCATACAAGTTTGTAATGGAAATGTTGTTGTTGTTGTGCAAATGAACAACAAGTGGTTTCTAGTAGCTGGTTTTTTGCTGCAATGCTAAAAGTGTTTATGGAAACCCTAAATTCAAGAATCTCTAGTTAAAATTTGTACCATATCATTAATTATTAAACATTTTAAGAAAAAAGAGGGTTCTCCTTGAGTAATAATATGACTATAATATTTCTGAACATCCATTTTTTAGTTCTGAAAGAATATATTTGGGATTAAGATAAAAAAAAATAGTGTATAAGAGATAAAGATAATTATGTAAATATAATATCAAAGTGATTTTAATTATTGATGGCAAAAAAATAATGAAAAGATATTAAATACTTAAAAAAATGTATTAGGTAGTAAAAAAAAGTTAGGTTTCTACAAGATATTTTCTAGATAAAAAGGACAAGTGTAATAAACATGTAAGTGATTAAAAAGTTCCCTTATATTTAGATAATATATAATGAATCCGTGCATAATAATTAAAATGAATTTTAATAATATGAAATAATATTAAGTAAAAAATTTAATATATCAAATATGTCTTAATTATCTCAAATTCTAAAAAAAATGTTTATAAACAACATTTAACATTGTATATATTTGTCTTTCTCATGTATTATTAGGATTTTGAAACAAACACATAAATAACCCCGCAAAATATAATAATATATAATTTTTCATGTAAGAAAATAAAGGAAAAATAAGTAAGAGTTTTTCATATTATTTTTAACTAGATTATCATATGTCTTTATTGACTTGCTTTAAAAAATTAAATTTAAAAATATTATAACATAAAAGAGTGAAAATAATTTAATTAAAAAATTTATAAGAATAAAAGAAAGATTAAATCTCATTTCATTGATTTTTAATGTTTTGTTAGTAACCTTTTGTATTCTCGAATAAAACATTTGCACATCTAAAATATATATATATATATATATATATATTTTATTTTTTGTTTATGAAAACTCATTGGATTAGAAAAACAAGAAATTTTAAATCTTTATCTTAATTTTTATTTTACCCAATTGCTTTCAAATTTAGAGACAAAAGATCAAGACATAAAACTAGAGTACACAGCCTAGTCTTAATTTAAAAAGAAAAAGAAAATAAAAAAATCTAAATTAATATAACATTATATCTTTTTAATAATGATATAAATATCAATTATATATTAAAGTTTCAACGCTATGTTCTTATTTTCCAAATTATTTTTTATTGGAAATAAAATTCAAATTAAATAACTTCAACATTTTTTTCCAAATAAAATAAATCAACCTAGATAAATGTTAGAATTAAAATACATGTATCCTTAAAAATGTAAACTATGATTTAAAATTTAAAATTTGAAAATGTGTTTCATCAACAAATTTACCTTTTCATTAATAATGTTAATTATTAACTTTTAAATTAAAAAAAAAACCTATGAAATAGTAACATATAATTGTTGATGTGAAAAAACAGAATGTGATAGATAGATGCAACATGTATGAGGCAAAGTCCTTTTACTCTTCTTGTTTGAAGTTATAACAAAATAAACAACACTAAGAAATTGTTCACATCGAAATTTGAAAGGTATTATAGGATTTGAGTTACTCACAATATTGAAATGTAAACCTTCTCTTCACTATTGCTTTTTATTACGACCTTTGCATCAAATACACAATTTAGAGAAAAAAAAAATCTAAATCTTCACATCCAATATATAATTATTCAAATTCATATTACTTTAAATTTAAATTCATATTTTTAAATTTTAAATACAATCCACTTAATTGGTTTGAATTCAATATAAATTAAATATTTTTTTATTTTAAAAATTCAAAATCAAGTTAAGATTACATTAGTCAAAGATTAGGTCAAGCTAAACTCAAGTAAGATAGGATAGGTCAAATTAGATTAAGTTTATACAATGTTTAGTCAGGTTATATCCAAGTTATGTAGAATTGAGTCTAATCAAACCAAACTCAATCTTAAGTTGAATCGGACTTGAATCCAGTTGAACCTAATTCATGGTAAATTAGATCAAACTTATATAAATTTTGACTAAATTGAATCTATGTCAAATTAGGTAGGACAAAAATCATATGAAATTAGTCACATTATACTCAAATTAGGTTGGATCAAACCTAGATAAAACCAAATAGAGATCAATCCACGTAATGTTAAGTGAAGTGGATCACAAGTTAATCCATGTTGATGGTGCTCAAATGGACTTATCTTTAGTCCACTTAAGGTCAAATTGGCTTAAACCAAAGGTTCATTAGATCCTAATAAACTCATGTCGTACAAATCCAGTCGACACCAAATTAAATTAGAGTTAGAAAAGTTGCAAGTTAAGTCAAATCAATTTAGATCCATTGAATCATCTAATATATCAATATTTTCATTAAGAAGTATCAAGTAAATTTTAGCTTTATTAGTAGTCAATGAAAAGATGCCAACAATATTATTTATAGCTCTAGAATTGACTTGTGCTAGAATTCACACTCTCGAGGGATAATGTATAGCTGTTATCAACAATAACAATAGGAACAATAGACTCACTTGAATTTGTTACTAACATATCATTTGGTATTTGAATGCCAATCTTTCCAAAATTTCTCTCATACTTCCTTTTCCAATACTCAACTTCCAATACTGCATAAATGTAAATGAAAATATATGTTGAAAGGGGAATATATTCCACAAAATGTTTTTCTTTTTCGTTTATCTTTTACGAAATAAATCCGGCAAGAGTTTAAGTGAATTTATTTATAGATGCAAATATTAAAAGTCTCTTTGTTTCTATTTGTTTTTTGTTTTTATATATATTTTGTGCTTTTCTTTCTTTTAGAGTTCAATTTGTATTATTCTTTCACAATCCTATTATCAGGTTGGTCAATGGACTTTAACCCACTTTCAGCGTTAGTTGCAAACAAATTAATATCATTATCATCACTTCAATTCATATTACAGATGACAAAACGACCAACCCTTCTCTCTGTTCTTTCTCTTTATGTTTCGTGGTGTACAAGTACATTTATATATAGAATTTCGCAAGACTAAGACCCATGTGAGCAAGATCATAAATAAATAATTTGGGTCCAACCTAATGAATCTAGTCAAAATTTTACTTTGCTATCACTGTTATCCCCATATGAAAAACTATGAATTCTTATAAACCACTTTACAAGTTTCTCTGTACAAATATTTTGGAGAAAATTAACATTGTATGTAACTTGGCTCCTCAATGCTTGTTGATGTCATCTCAGACTTTGGATCTGTTATAATAGAGGGGTCCCATTTTTCCCACTCCATAACCTCCCTTCCATTTCTGAGAGCTTCATCAACAGTATCAGGTTCCAACCCATTAACCAGTGAAACAAAGAGAATTCGATGAGTGAGAGAATGGAACAATCTCTTAAACTTGATAGCAATGTATTGAAAAGCAGATTGAGCTAATAAAGGGTTATTGCCATTGCTACAACCTTTCTTCATATTGTGACTGATAAATGGTTTGAAATCACTAAACCATTCACATTGTGCTAGAGGAATGTCTTCAATCTTTTCCTCTAGTAGATCAAATTTGGTGAGTACTAGGAGAAATTTTTTGTTATGGAAGGATGGATGTGCAATGATGTGTTCAAAGAGAGCCTTAGCTACCAACATTTTGTTGGTAGAAACCCCTTTACTGTCTGTAATGTACTCATCATAGTCAGATAAAGCAACTGAGAACATTACAACATCCGTGTCTTCAAACATCTCCAACCACTTGCACTTTGCTCCAAGGCTTTTAGGATGTAATCTGATCAGTTGGTATCTGTAAATGGAACATAAAGTGGGGTAAGAAATCACTTAACAACTTAAAGCAAGTACACAACAGCATAGCTAAATGTGTATGTATAATGTAAGTATCAGTTACCATATTCTTAATGAAGTTGGTGACAAAAATAATTTACACTTACAATCTAAGGAGCAAGTTAAAATGTTTCAAGATCCAGTTGTTTTTACAGTTATGGAAATAGAAGTGAAATAACAGTCAATACTATTTATTGAAACAAGCCTACTCAAATCTAAACACACCCTTATTTATATTGTTATCATGAAATTCTTACGCCTATTTATTGAGTATTCTTTTCCATAGATGTATAGTAATTGAATAAAATGATGACAATTTGAAAATGTGTGCATGTGCAAGTAATCTATGACAAAACATGCATGCACACTACTTTTATGAAATTGTTCTATTATTAAAGGTTTATCTTGTCAATTTGGAACAAAAGTAAGCCTTTAACACATCACCAGAAACTAGAAATCATTAGGGGTGCAAACTCAAATCAGAAGTAACAAGTTCCTGTCTGAAGAACTGCTCGAACCTGAGAGAAGAGTCATGTTGATACTCAGGATGCAAAGAGTCCTCACTGCTTAATTTAGGAAAAGAAAATTCCATTGAAGTGAGGCTGTTGGATAATGATATGCCCTCGGCATACAAGATGTCCATATCAGATGGCTCATAGTCTGTCTTGGAAATTTCAACAGCCTGCATGTGAGAGATAATGAGACTTTGATGAAAACCTTGTGTTCATTGATGTGATGCAACTACCACATTGATAATCAAATACCTTCACAATCAAAATGATTTATTCATCTACTGTTGAGCTGAGACAATAAATTGTTCATCAGATTTATTTAGATAGTCATGAACCTCATTGAGACACATAGCATTCAAAAGGGATTGAAAGAGCAAAAGAAAAGACTGTGAGTGTACTAACACAAGGATAAAGCTTCATTCAAATTCTATGCAAATTTATTGTCTAGTTTCATCATCTGATTATGTGTCAACTAATTAATGTTCCAAACACCATGCTGAAACAGGTGGGAATAGAGGATATGAGTAAAAATTGAACAAACTATATAGTCATATAGCTTCTTTAATACTAGAGAATTTGAGTGAATGATTTTTAATGTTCATGTGAGGACGAGCAGATGGACAACCAAGTATTAACTTACACGGTCCAAAAAATAGTTTGCACTTCTAGGTAGCATTTCTAGTTCATTTCGCCGCTCATACGTTGCTTGAATGGCTTTATCCTTCCACACACCTTCCACAAGTGGTCCATATTCACGTATAGCAGCAGGAAATATTGCATCCAGGTTACCGGAGACCATGTATTTAAGTAGCCAATCTGAGAAAGCTTTCAATCGTGGGCCAATGGAATAGGGTGTTGTATCAACATCATCACTGCTGATATTCCCTGTTGCAAATTGAAATTAATGACTTCGTTCCATAACACTAATCTCCAATCCAACTAATAGCGGACAAGCTTCTTCTATCATCTAATTAACAAGTGTCTACCATCTTTTAGGACAAATGTGAAAACGTAGGCCCTTGATAAAGTCTAGAAAATAATGAAAGTCTGAAGAATAGTTTTGTACTAAATTACTTATACAAAATCCGATAGACTACATAGTTTACAACAAGGAAAATCGTGCATCTATTGCAATTTGTAAGACCCCCCAAACATACATAGCTTAAGCATTTCTAGTTGAGAAAAGGGGATGTCATATCAAAGTTGACAATACTTCTTCTCTTATTTTCAACATTGTTAAAGGAAGGTTCTATGGAAGACAACTTGCTTAACCGTCTACACTATCTAGAAAATTTAGACTAGGGAAAATGTTCAAAAAATTGTTGTCCCCTACTTCATCCAAAGTCCAAATAGAAATAGTCTTCTGGTTAACCTTTTATAGAAGGGAGAAACAATTACCTGATGAAGTGGATTCAGCCACAAGCCTTTTTCTCCTATTCTCCAACAAACTCTCTGTTTCAAAATTTGCACGCCCCTCCAGCAGTATACCAAGGTAGGTAAACAGGTTGCTTTGGATCACCAACTTGATATTTTGGAGCTCATTTTCAGAGAAAGGCACATTATACAGAAGCTTGGCCTAAGATAAACAATTCAGTGTCAAAATGAAGGTTTTAATTAAAAGCATAAATAATTATTCCAAACAGCAGTCACATACACACCAGAAGAGGAATGTAAACTCCGAACTTTGAAAATTTTCAACTTCATTTAACAAGAAATTTTGAAGATATAGATCAAGCAGTCAAAAGTTATTTGGAGCTCATGAAAACTAGTAATGTGACTGATAAGAATCCACAACTCTATATTGATATGACAAACATAGTTCATATTTTGAGACTAAAAGGTAAATTCAAGAGCTGTAAATGAATTGGACTATCCCTCTCTGCATTTAAAATCACAGCAAACGCATTAAATTTACACGTGTTCTGCTAGTTCAGTAAGCTTCCATGCATATGAGCACATGAATCAAAGGAAAAAAAGGAGTTTTGTCAAGGAGAAATCTACCTGTTTAAATATAGTAGATGCACCAGAATTGACAGAACCAACAAGTAGAAATTTGTGAAGTATTTTCCGAGGAAGACTGTCTTCGTTTGGTGTTTCACCTTCACAAGAAAGAGTTACAGACCTAGAAGGAACTGGCAAAAACAGAATTGCACAAGCCAACCTTGTTCTGCGCTGCAAAAGGGAAATCCAAAAATATTGGTGAGCTGTTATTACTATAAAAGCCAAACAAGGAAAGGAAACATGTATCTCAACACTGATCACCTTTTCCCATATACATCCCCTATCATTCCTCTGTCCCTCTTCCCTGTATGATCCATCAGCATTCACCCAAAAGTTTGGTGTTCCCTCACATGGCACTCTAGCCAACTGCAACAATCAATGCAGCGCAAAAGTTTGAATAACATTCTCAAAAATATGTGTAAGCAATAAAATATGATATTGTTCAAGACAACAACCTTCAGTACAAATAGCTCTTTTTTTGTAATCAGGCGATCATTTATAATCACATTTGTGTCTCCATTGCTTGCATGCTTGTCCAAGCGACCCCCCACATCCAGCTGGGGGCTGATAACCTTACTGGGTGGTCGACCTTCCTGCATAGTCAATCAATACAATAGATTAGAACTTCATTTGATTAAACTTTAATGGGGTTAAAGATTCATGAACTAAGTTTTGGAAATAAAATGAAATCACATTGAAGGGCATCCTTGAGTTCCAAGCACCATTCTTTAAGGCACACTAAACCAATTCTAGAGATATCTCCACAAAAACGTTTATAAGCTTTATTTGGTTTATTTCCGTAAGCTTCTTCATTAATCTTATCAAAAGAACTTTAATTCAGCTTATGTCATTAAGTTTAATGGTCAAATTTAAGACATAACCATTCAGATAATAATAAGAGCTTATTGAACATGAGCTTAATAAAGTTTTCACCCATAGGAACGACCTAAACAGATTGAATTAAAGTAATTATTTATTGAGATTAAGTTTTCACCTTTCCCCAAAGTCCTGATGCTTTATCATACCAATAGGATCCTGGTTTAAGTTTTTTTGGGGGATTTCGACAGTTTAGGAGCAACAAAAGCTGTTCCCGATTCAGAGGTTGCGAGTTGACAAAAACAAGCTCTGGTGGTATTTGATTTTCTTCACAAGACTTTTCATTATCCATGACTTGAGCCACAATAAACTCAGACAGCAACTGTTTCATCATCCGCGAAGATTTCCCCAGTTTCCTCCTCTTGCTCTCATCAATTCTGTATCCAATGCAAGTCACACATTTTCTTCCCTGTGGCATGGACCCCATGGCCCTCACCACACAGCTGCGACAGTACTTTGCATTGCAGACAATGCAAACCTCCTTCGGTGTGAATCGGTTCCCCTTGAGGCACTTATAGCAAGAACCCTTCTTCCCAGGTCTCACTGCACATTCCATCACAGGAGCACTCTCAACCTGAGAATCACCAAACTCATCACTATCACTCTCCAACATGTAGTTTGACTCAGGATCACAGAAGGTCACAGCAGAAACACGCTTCACATGCTTCGGACTTGTTGTTTGCTCTTCTTCTCCCACAGAACAAATCCCATCAGAGGTGGCAGAAAAAGAGGTTGAACCTGAACCTGAACCTGAACCTGATTCTGTGGTGTTAAGAAAGGCACCATCTCTATCACCAGGCACTTTCAAAGACTCCAAACTCTCGTGCATGTCATCCCCATCAGTACCAGACAATAGTGGCGGTGAATCATTTGCACCAGAATCCAAGTTTGAAGGGACAGCAGAATCTGCTGAACACGGGTTCTGCTTCCTCTTGTGAAGGCTTTTGCCAAGAGGTTGGATTACTGGGACAGAGAAGTCATCATGAGAGAGAGGAGCAATGGTAGCAACTGGGATTTGGTCAATTTTGAAAGCAGGAATTTCAGGAATGGAGTAACAGAGAGGAGGGCCGTTATACACCATAGCAATGGAGTACTCATAGCTGCTGCTTATGCTGTTTTCAGTATCCACGGCAGCAACAGGCATAGAAGAAGGCCTTAACTTTCTCAGAAGAGAAGCCATTTCATGCAGTCCAAATTGAGGCCAAATCCAAAGAAAATATAGCACAGCACTCACAAACTCTTCTCAAAAGAATCCCTTTTGGGGAAAACCCATTTTCAAAGGAGGGAAATATGAGCACCCCATGAAGAAAAAAACACATAAATAAGTCCTCAAAGGAGGGTGTTATTTTGGGAAAGAGAAGAGAAGGAAAATTGGAAGGAGGAGTGAGAAGTAAAGAAACTAAGGTTGACCCAACTGAAATAGTGAGACAAAATTATGGTTTAGTAAGCAGTGGACGTGTTCCTAACAATTCGAGGAAAATGCATGCTGACTCAGACTGCTTCAAACTACCGT
This sequence comes from Phaseolus lunatus, assembly GCA_013389735.1. NCBI lineage: Eukaryota > Viridiplantae > Streptophyta > Magnoliopsida > Fabales > Fabaceae > Phaseolus > Phaseolus lunatus. The sequence continues at coordinate 1,131,781 of CM023859.1, read as the reverse complement.
GTTATTCCAACTACCTCCTTCGAGTCACGTCTGCTAACTCAACCTCTGTGTTCTTCATACGTGTACTCTGATGCTCCATTGGTAATAATATAGTTTATAACAAATTTACATCAGATAAAACAAAGTAGGTAATTAATTCAACATTCATCATTGCACATCCGAGTATTTATTATTATTATTTTTTTTTTATAAAAATTTTCATGATAAGTATCATTATGTAATTTGACATTTCAGTTAAGATGACATCTCAAATAACAACAATCATCTAAGCTGACACCTCAAATAACAACAATCATCTATCATTATATGAAAAAAAAAGTATTATTTAAGTATCGAAATATTTTTACAAATATTTTCAATGAACCAAAACTTAAAACTCAAGAACAAGTAAGAAAAAAAAGTAAAAAATAACTAAAAAAAAAATTGTTCAATTAATTATTCTTATTATTATTTTAGTCCCATGACAATATTTGTTTTCCCTTCAACTTTAAACTCTTTCTTTCAATTATTTCACTTGAATTTTTAATTTTTTCAGTTTCCAATTTTTTCTGCATTTAACTAAATACAGAAGGCAATTCCTTACACGTGAAACTCAATGACATTGTTCTACTTCTTATAAACTTGTTCACATTAAAAAATACAGAACACAGTGATGAAGCAGATAATATGGATTTTTATGACTACATTTATATAAGTCAAAATGGAATGAGTGGAGTAGTAGTATTATTATTTAATTTTTCATTAATCATGACGTTTTCTGCTACCAAGAAGTGTACCAAGAAAAAGGAAAACAAGTCTTATTATCCGCGTTAATTTACACGCAAAAGACAAAAGAACGGCCCACAAAAAAATATACATTTTAGTCGGATCTTAAATACATCAAAATTACGTCATTTTAATATAATTTATTTACAATAAAATCGTAATATTTTGACACAACTTACTTATTTTGAGAAATTTTTAAAATTTTATTTATTTTAATAATTAAAGGTAAAATTTTAATAAATTAAAAATTTTCAAATATTAGTATGAAAGGGTTTTTGAAAATTGTTAAGTATCTATAGAATATCTCTAGTGAAAAAAATGAGATCACTATAAAAAAAATATTTTAAAAAATAATTTTAGAGATAAAAATAATAATAATTAATTATTTGATTAACTAAATTATAAATCATTTAAAGATTAAAAATTTTTTGGTTTTTATATTAATTTTTATTATTATTAAATAATTTTAAATTAGTATCTAATTAATTACTAAAATTTTTCTACTAAATATTTAGATTTCAAATTTAATAGAAAAACCTTAGTTTTTATTTGACAATTTTTACGGATAAAAATATTAATTCTTATTTAATAATTTTTATATATAATAATGGGTGAAAAGATGATGAGATTTTGGGAAGAGAGAATGTGGTGAGAATTGGTTAAATAAGAAAGAGGAGAGAGAGTTGACTTAAGTTTAGAGGGCATGATACGCATTGTGTCCACTGGTCGGAATGCAATAACTCTTTCAGGAAAGACCCACGTTTTTTCTGTTTTGACCAAAACAAAAGTTGTTTTTCTGATTGTTTTCCTTCCCAAAATTAAGGTGACTAAAACAACTATTTAATAATTAATTTATAATAATGATGAATTACATAAGTTTATATATTTAAATAGAATAGTCAATATATTATTATTAGGGAAAAAATGAAAGAATTATTCAAAATAAAAATAGGAGTGAAGACCCTTGACATCATACTATATAGCATGATATTTGGAATTTTACCCTATTTTGACCTTTAAATGGGTTGTTGGAATGATGTTGTAGGAATCATTCAGATTTAATACTCATTTATCCAAATGGATCATACCAAGTCAAAATTGATGCAAACATGTCAATTAGTACAAGTTAATGGTAATTAGTAAGAAATTTGATGTAATACAAATTAGGCATATGTTTCATAGGATTGTGAGAAGCTGAAATTAGTATCTGTAAAATATAGATGAATAATTAGGGATGTTCATAGTTTTAGATAAATATAGTTGTTTAATTGTGTGAATTATTACAAAAGTGATAACTAAGCATGAGATAACGTATATAAATGATTAAGATGTATTTTTTTAATATAAGTTAGATCTACTAACTCAACAAATATTTTTAATCAATATTTAATGATTGTGTCAAAAAATAAATAAAGGCTTCCAACTAATCATCTTTACTTTAAGTATAAAAGCTAGAAAATCTTATACTCCAATTTTTATGATGAATTTCATGTTTTAAAAGTTGTACACATATTATATAACTTTTGTGTTTTTATATAGATAAAGTTTGAAATTTTAAGAATTAATATAATGAAATAAAATAGAAATAATATCCTACTTTGATGAAGTGAGTACAGGTATCTTTTAAGAGCTAAAAAATGTTAAAATCTACACAATTTGGAATAGTTTGGAAAGTATGTTAGAATATACAAAATACTTTTTAAACTCTACAGTTCAAAATATAAAATTATATTTTCAATTATAAAATTTAGAAAGTATTTGAAAACTCATAAAATATCTTTTAAATTGTATAATTTGAAATATAAAATTATATTTTGAATTATAAAATTTGTAAAGTATTTGAAAATTTAGAAAATATCTTCTTAATTTTATAATTTATAGTATAAATATTCGAGAATCTATAAAAATACCTTTTGAACGTTATAATTTAAAATATAAAATTATATTTTGAATTTTAGAGTTTAAAACTAGAAAATATCTTTCAAACTCTATCATTTAAAATATAAAATTATATTTTAAATTATAAAATTTTAAAAATAAAATATTTTCTTAATTTTATAATTCAGAATATAAAATTAATGGATTGTTTAGTGTCTTAATAGAAACGATCTTTCTATAACATAAATGATAAGTTTGACTAAGCTTTCTGAAACAACTCTCTCTCTTCTTTTTCTTCCTCTTTAAAAATGCAGCGAATCATAAAAAATTGAGGTATTGGTCGCATCAAAAGTGGTAGCGACCACAATAGCAACGTGGTGCATGAAGGAGGATATTTTAGTCTTTTATAGGGGTGTTGTTAGTATATATGGGTTGTAGGAAGCAAAAGCCTTATTCTTGCACCTATATCAAGTGTTAAAAATTGTAAGTTCTCCATGTTTTAGAATTTTGAATTAGAAAATCTGAAAAATACATTTAGTTGTTTTTATGTATTTCAAAATAATTTTTAGATTTAGATTATATTTTTCTGAAAATATTTTCATACTTGAATTACATTTTGTAAGTTTGAATGTCACATCCTTTTTAAGACTTTTTTTTCTTTATAAAAATCTTAATATTTTTATTCTTATGATTCAGACTCTTATTAAACTGAAGGTCTTATTTAAACAGAAAATTTTAAATTTTATGCATATTAACATATTTATATATATATATATATATATATATATTCATATAGTTTTCAAATCTTAAATTTATAACCTTCTGTATGACCTCTAATAAAGATATCCTAAGTTTGAGTGTTTGGTTTTTAAAAATAAGTCTGATTTCACATTTCTATCTCCTCTCTTACAATAAAATCCATAATAAGTAAAATATAAATTGAAACATAACGTATACCTTTAATTCTTATAGTATCCATGTTAATAATTAATAGTTATTAATATTAATATTTAGTATTGCAGAGGAAAAACCATGTAAATGAATGGAAGAAAAAAATAGTGACGTGTGAAAGTAACTTTAACCATTGAAAAAAAGGAAAAAAGAGAGTGATTTATTAAAAGTGACTTTATTTGCAGAGGTGGAACATTCTATTATTTATTAATCACATCACATCCAAGTGATGAAAATCAAGCTTTTGATTCAGGTAAGAATCTCCTTAATTTCCTATCTTGTGCCATTTTGGTTTGGTTAACATTTACGTGGTTATTAATTTGTTTGGTCTAGCCCAGTAATTCGATATCCCTTTTGAATTTCGTTTGCGTATGTTCAACCACAACTTCAAAGGTTGCCCTGCTCCATGCATAATTCCAATTACAACACCAATACCCTCACTTTTGAACTTTCCTTGATTACAATTAATCCTAGTTACAATTTGGTAAAATTGCAACCATGAAGCGATTTTTAAAATTTGGTATTTTTAATATGTTTGCATCATCTTGAATTAAATTGATTTCAACCTGTTTGTTTCGTTTTCTTGATGTTGGTGTGGAAATTGTTCATTTTTTAACTATTAAAACAAGAAAGATAGTGTTATGTATCTGATTGGTTGTATTGTATTTTTGTTTTGAAACAGAAAGAGTGATTTTTGTTACATATCTCTATGTGTAGCAGATTGTTGTTCAGTTAGTGAAGTACCTGTTTATGCAATTAGATTCGATGAAAAATAGAGAGCAAAACATGCAAGGTTTGGATGCAGTAATGCAGTTTTAGGTGGTAGTCGAGTGGAAAAGGACCATGTGTTTGTGAGAAGGACCTTGTTTTTGTTACACATGGAGAGAATGAGTTCCACAGGCTCTTCAATCAGAAGGCGTTCAACGAGCATATCAAGTCATACAAGCCATCATACAGATAATGATGATGAATGTGAGAGGGTTTCCGAGGCTGGAGACATTGGGGATAGAGCTCTTCCAAGCACCCGGTTCAGTCAGAGTGGTAGCATCCGCTTCTCTTTTGACAACAGGTCAGAAGAAAATGGAGTTGTTGCAATTGCAGAGGAGGAAATATTGCACCCAAACTCCACTCTTTCAACAGGTGCAATAGTGGACTCTGAAGTCATAAAGCCTGTGAGTTCTCTTCAACACTTTCATATGGGGTAGGAGGTTTTTGGTTTTTGTTTTTCAGTGTTAATTTATCGTAGATGATATTTGACAATCCTGCACCACCATATTACAATTTACAACTGGAGAGAGAAATGATTTTTATTTAAATAGAATAATCTTGGAATTGTATTGTGTCACATTATAAACGTGTCTTTGGAGTTGTCAGTAACATTCTCTTTTACCGTATCTCTTGATGATGCCATTTCATGCTGCTTTAGTGTTTTACATGTTATTTTTTCTCAGGAAACTCGTAGAGGTTTGCCAAAGTTGCTGGACTATGCTTCATGTATGGTTCATTTAGCTGTTTTTGGAATTCTTGGGGTAATATATATGCTTAACCTTTGGCCTTGAATTTTCACATATACTGATGACGATATCATTGCTGCATTAGTATTGTTATGGTGTTAATATTTTCCAGTTGATGTAAAATACTTTGGTGTAGCATTATTATCTGCTTTTCACGAGGAAGCTGCTGAACAGAGTGTTTGGTGTGTAATGTTTTCATTCAGTACTGTCTTTGCAGAATGCGTAACTTATATGTTCTTTTTTCTTAATTCATACTTATTTTGCTTGTAACTGAGAGGTTATGGAATGTTTTCAGCCTGAATTAGCACTGTTATAACTTTTTTATTATCAAATTTCATGTAGGACACGTGCAGTAGTTGTCCTCAAGAATATTGTAATGCAAAAATTGTCATGATACTATGCAGGTCTTGACAAGATATTCACTGCAAAAATTATTTGGCCCTGGGATTGGCAATGTGACAAGCAACCAAACTCTTCTTTACCTTGACCTTCCTTCTAATATGGTGCGTTCTCTTTTCCAGATTCATAACTTTTCTGTCTCAGTTACATACAGATTAAGCATATTCACAAAGACCAACATTGAAGAATATTTGTTCAAGAACATTGACTTCAGGCATTAAAACAACAGGTCTAAAAGTATCTTGTATAAGAATAAGGAAGATTTGTGCTATCTTTGACTTTGAACACCAAGTAGTTGTTCCTTTTCTCATGGCAGAAGATTAGCTGATTTTCTTTTTTGCACTTTAATACAGTTAATCTAAGACATTTTAAATTTGCTTTCAGGTCACACTTAAGTCCTTTATTTATTGAACGCACTTGCAAATTCTTTTTTGATCTTCCTTTAATATAATCAATCAAATAAAAATTTAAATGGTTATTTAGGTGTACCTGAAACTTGAGTCCATTTTGAAGTTCATTAAAAATGAATCTGATTCGGATAAGTTGGTAATGCAAATTTCTCTTCGTTTTATTCCAGGTAGGTTCATTTCTTATGGGATGGTTTGGTGTTGTATTCAAAGGAGACATATCTCATGTGTCAGAGCATCTAGCCATAGCAATAACAACTGGTTACTTAGGGAGCCTTACAACCTTCAGTGGTTGGAATCAAAAAATGCTTGAACTCAGTGTTTCTGGTCACTGGCTTTTCGCTGCGCTTGGATTTGTAGTAGGTATATAAGTGTGATGAATAAGGGTGCTTTATAAGAGAAATTATTACAAAACTTAAATAGGTAAAAATTATAAACATTGGTTGGAACATCCATTCATGACCATCTAATATATAAGTTCTTTGAATTTGAAGTTGTTTTTAAAGAAGGTTTTTGCCCAAGTAGGAGAGTTTCTTTTACATCCATCAGCATGGCTCATTGAAAAATTGAATTTGTACTACTATTGGAAATTTTCAGGTTTATTTCTTGTTGCCTTTTCCATTATATTTGGGATTGAAACTGCTAAGGGTTTCAGGTGGCTTCTTAACAAGCTGAGTATGAGTTGTGGAGCCGGAAGTGATGGCTCTAAGATCAACTGCAAAGTAGACAGCAATAGCCGTCAGCTGACAATTATGATGATGTTTTTGGTGATCTTAGGCATATTATGGGGTGTCTGTGGGGCATTAGTAAAGACTGAGTTCAGGCATGGTGGCAGTGCTGCTGAGTTATGGTTTGCTTGCATGGTTGGACCAATAGGTGTGTGGATCAGATGGTTCTTAGCACGGCTCAATGGTCGTGGCTTAGGAAAGGCAGGGTTCCTCAAATGGATTCCATTTGGGACTCTAATTGCCAATGTATCTGCTGCTTCTGTTATGGCTGCACTTGCTAGTGTGAAGAAAGCTGTGAGTTTCTTTCTCATTATTCATATTCCAATGCTACCACCACCACCACCCACATTTTACTGCACTAGCTAATTTCTAAGCTTAAGTTAGATCAGAAATGCTGGAAACACTATTTAATACACTCTTTTGAACACAATCTCTATCATTGGTTGAAATCTAGGGGAAGTTCCAAAATTTAGTGGCTTTTACATAAATCTTCTTCTTAATTTTATAGTTTTCAATTGATTTTAATCTTGTTTCTTATTAGATTTGAGAGCTAGACATACCTCTATTGGGAAATTAGTTTTCTTTCTATAATTCTACCATTCTTTCAATACATAGTATATTTCTTATTAGATTTCAGAGCTAGATATACCACAATTCTACTCTCGCTTATAAATGCAGTACAACAACCAAACTAAGAAAAACTCTGTAGATAATAAGAAAATGAGATTTGTGGTATGAATGTATAAGTGGTCATCCTCCTCCTCCTGTAAATGACATAGTGTTGAGGTTGGAGTTTGAAGTCCCTTTACATTACTTCTGTTAAATATTTTTCTATACAGTAAGCATATTTGCATGGCCTTTTTTTTATCTCAAAAACTTCTCATATACTCCAAGTTGGATTCAACAGGACCATTAAACTAATGAGATAGTGTGACTAAGTTGTTATCTTGTGGCTTCTGTGGTTGGATTGTTACTCCTTTCTCTTTGGTTTAAATGGTTTTTCTTCTTCCTTTTTCATATGCTGATATGTATAAAAACCAAGAGGATATGCATTATGGTTTTGTTTGTCACAAGTAATATTTATTTTTCTGTGATGCAGGTGCACACTAGGGACTGTGATACTGTAGTAACAGGAACTCAATTTGGTCTGTTGGGGTGTTTGAGTACTGTCTCTACTTTTGCTGCTGAGTTTAATGCAATGAGAGAAAGTAACTATCCTTGGAGAGCTTATGCATATGCCATTATTACACTATGTGTCTCATTTCTTCTTGGAATATTGATATATTGTGTCCCAGTTTGGACAAAGGGGGTTTGACATTCATGCGTAGTTTCTGACTTCATCTGTTCCAAATCAAAGTATCATTACAACCTCTTTTTAACATATAGCAGTTTGATATAATATTACACACTAGTTATAATTTATATTCTTACTAAATAGTAAGAAACAACTTGTTACTAACAAATATGAAATTCTAAGTGTGTAAATTTTTTTATTATAATAAACTAAAAATGAAAAAAAAAAACAAAAAACATTTGACAGAAATCATGACGATGGTTTAGTTGAGATGATTTAGAAAAGAGAAATGGTGCTAAAATTTCAATTACATAAAATAACCTTCTTTTTTCACAGATGAAAAACTATTGTTAGTTTTTTTTTTTTTTTAAATACAATTTTATTCAACAATATGAAATCATATTATGATTTTTTTTACCAGCAAAGAATAAATCACATCATATAATATAATTTATCTGCACATAATAAACATACGATAGGTTCAGAAAATGGATTGTTGGTATAAAAGATTGATTCTGGGCACATGAAAAAGAAGTGTCATCGTTGAAATAATTTGAAAAGTGACTATTCCTACTAGTTAATCCATTAATCTCAATTAAAGAATGCATATGCAATCAATCTTATCATTCAAGTTAATTTCCAAAAATTATATATAATATTTCTCTTAATCAATTGTCTATAGAATTAGCTGACAATTATGTACAAAATTAAAGTTGCAATTTCAAAATATACACTAAATATATACTACAGGAAAATTATTAAATATAAATCAATTTTAAAGATAAAAAATAATTAATTTCTATATTAAATAAATTAGATACTATTTTAAAAATTAAAAAAATTATTAATATTTAAATTAGATTTTATTATTGATAAATAGTTTCTAAATTGATATTTAATTAGCAACCAAGGTTTTAGTTACCAACTCTAGAATTTAAATAATTGATAGCTAATTAGATACCAATTTATAATTTCTTTCTTGATATTTAAGATTGGAGAAAAGAAAATGTGTATTTTTTTGACATTGAATACTTTATAATATTAATATCATGTTTTCTTTATTGTTATTTTTAATATCTTTTTTTTAAATTATTTAATTAATATTTGAAATGGTAAGAGGACACGAGTATACCCATTCTTTAAGGGAGATGAGAAAAAAAAAATTAAACTAGTTGATACTATCCTAATGTATTCTTACTTTGAAAATAAGGATTAAATAGTGAGATAGCTAACAATTTTGAAGCAAAAAGAGAACTCATATCTTTTCTTATTGTACCTATTTGGAGAGGGAGGGGCCTAACTAACACTTTGACAGGTAACACAATTGATGATGTATCGATCTCCTTTGAGCTTCTTCAAGATTCGATCTCCTTTCAGCTTCTTCAAGATTCCTTCCCCTTTGAGCTTCTTCAAGATTCTTTCTTTCGCTGTTGATGCTCGGACGGTTGGGGTACATGCAATTACACTGCGACGCTCAAGTTAGTACTACTGTTGGTGTATTCTTGTGAAATATTAAAACGTACATTTCTCTTTCCTCAAGAGCTCTATTTATAATGTTGATTCGTGGACTTTTACCTCTATGGGCTGGATATCAGTTGTTAACTGACAAGCGTTGTGGTTCCTTAATGTCAGAGAAGTCTATCTTTCGATTTTATTAGTTTTATTCGTTATATTAGAGATATTTCCCAGATATTTCAGAATGTAATTTTGACTCATTTAACACTATTTGCAACTGTTATTTATTATATTCATTTTGTTATTTGACTCCAGTGGTCGATCTCGATATCGAGACTGACTCGTCCAATCTCGACCAGTACCCTTATATTTTTTGCTTGTCTGGTCGTATTCTAATTTCATGTGGGTTAGAAGTACCCTCCTTGTACAACTAAAGCAATTCCACAACAAGGTATGAAAGAAACTGCCCTTTTATGCTCTATTACGGTAAAGAATGAATATAAAACTTAACTCTATCATTCACGTTTCAAAGATTATATATAACATGTTCTCCTAATCAATTGCTTAAGAATTATTATTAATTATGTATACTAATTTTAGTTATAAAAGAGATATTGTAGGAATTAAATTTACAATAGCTGCTAATTCTTAATTCTCCTATAATATCCATTTTTATACATCGCTGTAATTTAAAATAATGAAATATTTATGCACCATATGTTGAACTTTAGTATATTTTCATCTTCTTGTCACCAAATAGTGAAGGAATAAGATAATGATTGGAGAGATTTGATGCATCTACTAGATCTTGATTTTCTAGTATTTTTCATAGTTCAATATCTTTATTATTAATTTTAGAGTATACATCATGAAGTTTAAAAAATAGAAAGGGCATTAAAAAAATAATATCTACACCCGAATCTTATTTTCGTGATCAATGATTACATAAGAAACCTTAAAATATTATTAAACTAAACAATCAGACAAACAAACAAGAGAAGGCACCCCAATTCTGACATTAACAAATTAAAGTAAAAACTTTGAAAAATATGGAATACAAAAATATTATTAAATAAAAATAATTTTAAAAATAAAAAATTATTAATTATTAAATTTATTAAATTAGCTACTATTTTAAAAATTAAAAAATTATTAAATATTTAAAATAATTTTTATTATTAATAAATAATTTTAAAATTTATATTTAATTAGTTATAACAAATTTAATTAATTTTTTTAAATTAATTTTTATTTGATAATTTTCTAGTGACCAAATCATGTAGTCTCCAAGATAACAAGTTTTTTTTTGGTTACTTGTGTATTAAAATTGTAAGAAATTAAGTATATAAATAAAAGAAAAAAAAATTCTATGTCATCAAAATTTTTCTTTGAAATAAAATAAACGGAAAAGAAGAAAAAACTGCTAAATTATTTTGGATGGAGAAAAGAGTGAAAAATAAAAGAAAAATGAGTAAAATAGTTTTACTTGATTGGATTGATATAATAGGTTTTTTTTGTGTGTATATATTTAAAAAATAAAATTTTTTAAATAATTTTAAAATATAAATTAAATTTAGAATAAATATTATTATCAAAATAATAAACAAGAAAATATTTATTTCATAATAATAATATATTAAAATAAATTATTTTATAAAATATCACATTTTAAATTAATATATTTTAATTATTTATTATTTTAATTATTTATTTATTAAAATATAATATGGGAAAAGGAGTTAAGACTACTTCAACTAGCCTGGTTAGTCTACATCACATCTCCATATTCAAAGGGGGAGTCTGAATAGTTTTAAAGGACTTCTATAGATCATATTCTTTATGTGTGGCAGAACCTTAGATCTGGCATGTAGATTAAGCCAAGTTAACAATTTTGTTAGCAGCTCGAGATTGACTTTCAATCTGAACCTGTTGTGTCCTTGAGTCCATCGATCAATATCTTCAGCAGGTTCTTTGGAAATAATGGGCCAAGACCCAACAACCTACTCAGTATGTTGTGTTCGTGCTTACAAATTATGCTCGGACTAGTGTATGGTATGATCTTAGTGTATTATAATGAATTTCTCTTGGAAAGCTTACAACTCGTCACGTTGATTTTGTAAAAGTTCTAAGTCCTTATCAAACTTGTTCTGCCTCTTGGATATGGCTTTTTGAACAATTTCTTCATTCTTCTGGAGAATAAACGATCCAAATGGGCTATTAGGGCATCAATGAAAGATGGGTCATATCACGATACGATGCTATTGACACCTTCTGGTAAGTATCATAAGAGTTTTGATATGAGAATAGTTTTACCAAACCCACAATGGGTGTCAAATGTTTTTACCATAATTGAGTTGGAATCGTTTGAGATGGATTGGGAGAGACTTTGAGGGAGTTGAGCTTTGGTCGAGCTAAATCCTATGAAGAATGGTTGTCGAGCTTGTTGATGAAACCTGAGCAAATGTTGTTGACACCTTCTGGTAAGTATCATAAGAGTTGTGGTATGAGAATAGTTTTACCAGACCCACAATGGGTGTCAAATGTTTTTACCAGAACTGAGTTGGAATCGTCTGAGATGGATTGGGAGAGACTTTGAGGGAGTTGAACTTTGATTGAGCTAAATCCTATGAAGAATTGTTGTCGAGCTTGTTGATGAAACTTGAGCAAAGGTCCACCTACAAAAAATTCTCTGACGCTTAAGTTAATAAGAGTTAAAGAAGTATTTTAGAAATGTTTATTAAGTAAGATAAATTAAGTGAATACTTATGAAAGGATCAAGTTATATTTATAAACTCTTGAACCTAGATTAATATAAAAAAAATAAATCATTACTAAATATAAACATTTAATTACTAACAACAAAATCAATTTTAAGATTAATATCAAAGATAAATCGTTCATAAATATAAATCATTTAATTAGTCACAACAAAATCAATTTTTGATGTGACTTATGCAAGTAGATAATCTTAACTCCTTTTACGATCTTGGGTGTACAATACTTAAATTTTGAACCCACGTTATCCTAAGTATTAACCTAGAATGGCCTCTGTCAACTTGTTTACCCATTGGTGCAGAAAGGCAAAAGCACTGCGGTTATTTTGTATTTATAACGGTGGCTATAAAGCCGCATTTGATCAGCACGTAGTCTTAAATCGAAGAGATACGAATATGGTTATATAGTTGCATTTGTAAATCCCATTTATAAATACGGCTATAGTAAATAGCCGCATTCTTATTTAATTTAAAAAAAAATTAAAACCCTAAATCCTAAACCTAAACCTAAACATTAAAAAAATAAAAAATTTAAAACACCACCAACCTTATGCGTGAAAGGCAGCAGCGACAGCGGTAGCAAACGCCCGCTGCAGTGGAGACAACAACGGTAGCGACAGCAAACGCGACAATAGTGACGGAGCAAAGCAAAAACCCACACAAGTAGCAATGCAATAAAACAAACAAAGTAAGAGAAACGAAAAAAAATTATAAAACATTGCTGAAGAAGAAAGAGAGCTCTAATGAACCTACAATGATACGAGAAGACAATAAAACTCGCAGAAAAAAAGAGGAACACCAGAACAAAAACGGAGAGAAAACACAAAGCACCAAGAAGAGAAAAAAAAGAGTATAAAAACGTAAGTGACGCGCTTCAAAATTATGATAAAAAATGATTTAAGAATGTGACTATTTTTAAATCATGTACTTTGATTTAAGAATGTAACAAGAATGTAACTATAGATAAAGTCGCATTCATAAATAAAATTAATTTTTAAAATGCTACCACATTTTAAATGAAGAAATCTGACTAAAGATACATTAAATAAATATTGGATATTTTTACATTTTAAACTAATAATAACTAATTCCTCCAACTCAATTTCTTAATTTTTTTCATCCCTTTGTTTTTGTCCTCGTGGCAATCGTAGTGATTATCATAATAGTAAAAACAGATTCTGTGCATCATCTTCATAGATCTCCTTCTATACACATTATCCATCACACAAAAAATGTGAAAAACTTTCTACCTCTCTCTCTTAATCAATGTTTTAGGTTTCCATCAAACTCCTATAACATGGCTCATGATCATAGCATTCATTTTAGTAACATCTTCATCAATGCTCCCTCTTATAAGAAACAAAACACACAACCTCGTTCTCTCACCAAGAACCACTTCCTTTCTCTCTTTCATTCTCTCTTCAACCATGTCATCTTCTTCGTCTCATTCCGACCACCTTCCACTCAAACCCATCCCTGGAACCTACGGCCTCCCATTCTTCGGACCCATAATCGACCGCCACAACTACTTCTACCACGAGGGCCGCGACAACTTCTTCGCTTCAAGAATCCGCCGCCACAACTCCACCGTCATCCGCACCAACATGCCGCCGGGGCCCTTCATCTCCTCCGACCCGCGTGTCGTGGCGCTGCTGGACGGCGCCTCCTTCCCCATCCTCTTCGACAACCAGAAAGTCCAGAAGCTCAACGTCCTGGACGGCACCTTCATGCCCTCCACCAAGTTCACCGGCGGCTTCCGCGTCTGCGCCTACCTGGACACGGCGGAGCCCAACCACGAACTCATCAAGGGCTTCTTCCTCCAAGCCCTCGCCCGGCGAAAAGACTCCTTTCTCCCTCTCTTCCGAAACTGCCTCGGCGAGTCCTTCACGGAGATCGAAGACCAGCTGAGTAAAAACAAGAAAGCAGATTTCAACGCTGTCTTCAGCCAAGCTTCCTTCAACTTCATCTTCAGATTGTTCTGCGATAACAAAGACCCTTCCCAAACCAGCCTCGCTTCCAAGGTTACTTCATCTTACACACTCTTCTATCTTTTATTATACAATAAACTTTTTTTTACACTCTAATACTACAATTTATATATATATGTATAAAATAAGTGTTTACATACAAAAAAACATTAATGTTTTTATTAATTTTGTGATGTTATAATTATATAAAGATAATGTCTTGTAAAATCAAGAAGATGGATTGTACTTGTAAAGGTAAAAATGGTAAATACAATATGAATAAAAAAATAATATATATAGAGATTGTTTCATTGTGTATTTTATTAAATAATAAAAAGTAAAATTGTTAAAAAAGATTAAAAAAATTATTATAACAAATTATATGTTTTTTTTTTATGAAAAATGAATTATATTTATGTAGTGATACAGATAAAAATGATTTTTTTATGTACATATTCCTATTTTCCGAAACATGTTCTTTAATTTATATAAAATCAATTTATATATTTTATGTTATATATCCATTTCCAAATAATTGTCAAAATTGAGTTTTGTGTGTTATAAATTCGTTATTATTATTATTATTTATTATTATTATTATTATTATTATTATTATTATTATTATTATTATTATCAAATTATAAAATGCGAACACGCCGCGCATGCTGTACTTTAGCTAGTAAAAAATGGAGAGTGGGTGAGCGGTCCAAATCTGTATGGCCCTGATATATTAACATCATTCTGAATAGTACACATTTTAATAAATTAATATTTTATTTATTTATATTTATATTTTATTTTTTAATTTAAATTATTATTATATTATTATAAATAATGTTAAGTTAAATGTATGTTTTCTCCTTCGTCTGTCAAAGAAACTTTTCTCAATCCGTATATTGGTTTTGTAATTCTAATTTTAGAGTTAAAATGACTGAAGTAGCCTTTCAAGAAATAATAAAAAATAACTCAAATTTTTATTTTTCTTGCCGTTTCAAGCATCTAATTAATATCAGAGAATTAATTATATAGACAATTTAGAATAACGTAGATCCAATAATATATACTTTTTTGCTTAGAGACTTTTCCAATTTTTTCCAAATTTTCTAAAGAGTTATTTAAAGAAAATTGTCTGAGAAGTTAAAGCTTTATTCTTGTCAATTTCTTTGCCAATTATGTTCACAATCAAGAATGGGATGAAAAGCTCCATCTTTATTCTAATATTTAATGTGTAGAACTTTTTTCTCTCATTTTTATCTTTATTGAGAAAAATAGTATCGAATTCATTCTTTTATTATTTCAAATATTAGTTAATTAATTTTTTATAAAAAAAATTACCAAAAAAAACATGATATTATTAAATATATAATATCAAAAGGATATAATTTTTTTAATATTAAATATAAGAAGAAAATATCAAATAAAAGTGTATAAATACAAATTAGATAAAATTAAAATAATTAAAAAAAGAAAAATAATTAAATATATAACATAAAACTAAATTATAAAATTAAATATATTTTAATAATTTAAAACGATAACGAATATGAAAATTTAACGAAAGAGAAATATATACATATTCATTCTTATTTTCATATTTAATTTAGAAGATAAGATATTATTCATACAGAAGATATCTCTTTCTACGTAAATGCCAAAAATTAGCTAAAATACAAAACAAAACATTTTCACGAAATATTATGTAATTAATATTTTAGAAGTGATCCGTACACACAAATAATTAAAACGTGATGCTTTTTTGTTTTCAGGGACCGAAGCTGGTGGACACGTGGCTTCTATTTCAGCTGGCCCCACTTGCGACGCTTGGTCTCCCCAAAGTCTTCAACTACATCGAAGACTTCCTCATCCGCACGATCCCCTTCCCCGCGTGCCTTACAAAGTCCGGTTACAACACTCTGTACGACGCCTTCAAAACCCACGCCACCACGCTCCTCGACGAGGCCCAGAAGCTGGGCCTGGACCGTAACGAGGCCTGCCACAACGTGGTTTTCACCGCGGGCTTCAACGCCTACGGCGGGCTCAAGAACCAGTTCCCCGTGCTCCTGAAATGGGTGGGCCTCGCCGGCGAAAAACTCCACGAGGACCTCGCGCGAGAGGTTCGGCGCGTGGTGAACGCCGAAGGAGGAGTCACGCTAAACGCGTTGGAGAAGATGCCGTTGGTGAAATCCGTCGTGTACGAGATGATGCGGATCGAACCTGCGGTGCCCTACCAGTACGCGCGCGCGAGGGAGGACTTGGTGGTGCGTAGCCACGACGCGTCGTTCGAGGTGAAGAAGGGGGAGATGCTGTTCGGATACCAGCCGTTTGCGACGAAGGATCCTAGGATCTTCGAGGATGCGGAGGTTTTCGTGGCGCGTAGGTTTGTTGGCGAAGGGGAGAAGCTTCTGAAACACGTGCTTTGGTCCAACGGGAAGGAAACAGAGGAAGCTTCTGTGAGTAATAAGCAGTGTCCCGGGAAGAATCTGGTGGTGCTGCTGTGCAGGTTGCTTCTGGTGGAACTCTTCTTACGATACGACACCTTTGAGTTTGAGTTTAAACAATCTGGGTTTGGTCCAAGTATTACCATAAAGTCCCTCACCAAAGCTTCTACCTTCTTCTAAATGTTATTTATTTCGTGTTTGTGTTCTTTACAACATGGGGATTACCTTATTTTAAAAATAATCTTTGTTTCGTCCTCAAAAATAATATTTGGACTGAAAATATTACAAGTGCTTATTAATATTTTTTTTCTTCATAGTAAAAACTAAAAAAGTAAAATTATTTTTCAATAAATAAAGATTGCCGGTTTAATTTTTAACTTGCGTAAATTTAAAAATAATTTTAAAATAGTTATTTTTATTTTGTTTTAAACTGAGGAACATAGTGTTTGGAGAAATGTTACAATCAAACATTGCACCATCTTCCAATACATCAAATATATTTATTATCTTATAAATCTGACCAAGAAATCAGATTTATAATTAGGAAAATGTTTTGTTAACTTTCTCTGGATTCTGCAGACGTGATGGTGATGGTGACGTGACAATATGTGTAAGGATATAAACGTAAATGGCAGCCAACAATTGATTGTGGACACTTTGACAAAAACTAGAGGGAGAGATAAGTGTTGTTTTATAATTTGGTTATGGTCGAGAACCACTTAAAATTTAGAATTTTTGGTATTTATGTTAATAATTATTTAATTATTGATGTTAATTTATGTCTTACTACATAATTTTAAATTTAAAAAAAATTTTAGTTGGTGATTTTTTTTTCCGTTAACACCTTAGTATAACTCAAAAAATAAAATGCAAATATATTAAAGATAACAAATAAAATTGGTGAAGTTATTGATGACTGTGGACATAAATAAAGATTGTTAAAAAATCTATACTCAAATGTCTACCTAATTGAACTAGGATAATCAATAATTTTTCACTCCATAAATTTGTATTTCATTTTAATAGAATTAACCTAATTATTTATATAAAAGAATTAAAATAATAACTTACATTATTAAACAAATTAGTTAAATACTAAAATCATTAAAACCTGTTAAATAACATTTTAGTATTAAAAAAACTAAAATATCAAGATGAATAATATTTAAAATAGTAGAGTTAAAATAAAATAAAAAAAATTATAAAATAATAATAGAATATTATAATTAGTAGGTTACACATTAATCTACCTCCAAGCTAAATAAATAAAATTCAGTTTGATCGATATTTATAAAAATTATATTTTTTCATCCTGTTCAACTATATATTGTCAGGTAAATTAACTTAAAGTTTTAAACTAATTTTAACAATTTAATTAACAAGTTATTGAGAGTATTCTTAAAATAATGTTTTTTCATTCTTCTAAAAACTAAATTGATCGTACCCTTGAACCAACTGATTTATTTACCAAGTATATTTTGAGGCAATTTTCTTGGAGTTAATAACTGAAGCATGAGCAGTGATACTACCATCAACATCAAAAGCACCGTCCACTAGAAAAGCCATCCCAATTATATATAAACACAACCTTTAATGTAGGATGATAAATATTTAATTAACACTTTATTTGTGATGAAAAAAAAAATTATTAGACATTCATGATAACTAATGCAAATGGTAGCTCCTTCCACACACTTATAAAGTGTTGTTAGAAATTTTTATCATATCATCATAAACATAAAAGTTCAAGAATGTCCCAATAAGTAAAAGAAAAAAGTTTGAAATATATAAGGGAATATATATTAAGCGAGATGTGTTCGTTTGAATGATATTTTCTAATAGAACATATAATTCAAGAAAATTATTTATTAGAAATTAATTTTAGAGATAAAAAACAATTAGTTACTATAGTGACCAAAATAAAAAATCATTTTGAAGACTAAAAAAATTTTTGATTTCTAAATTAGTTTTTATTATTCTTAAATAATTTGTAAATTGGTATCTAATTAACTATCAATGTTTTTTTATATCGAATTGGAGATTTCACATCTACTAGAGATGAGAGCATTTTATTGTATATAAATGGATGCAAACCGCACCTTATAAGCCGATTTTATGAGGTTGATTTAGGTTTAAAGTTCACTTCTTAATATAGTTTCAGAGTCATTTTAAGTCTATCCTAACGAGTGTTTGTTGGACTTATCAGACCTCCCACTATCGGACCGCTATCGGATCATCCATGATATATTGTCTCACGCACAAGCCGTGGAAATATTTTCTAGCATCTTGTATAAGGATTGAGATATCCTAAAATACTTCCATTAATTATTTTTTTTACTGATAAAAAAAAATAAAAAAAATAAAGAAATATATATACATATACATTGTATGGTGCTCTTATGGTGCTCTTGATTTTACATCTGACTTCTCGATTTTACCTAAATTTTCCTATTTTGTCTTGTATTTATCACCTTTTCCTAATTAATATTTTTTGGTTTGGATTAATCCGATACACTAGTCTAAATACTCCCTACTGACAAGGCTGTATTGAGCTGACCTAGTTCTTCTTGTGAGTAGTACATTACAGATAAAATAAACATGTTTTATAAATTTAGTAATTAACACAGTTTTCAAACTTTTATTAAATATTGCAACGTTTTATTCTTTGATCATAAAAATATTGGTTGGTACAACCTTTTCTTTTAAGATTTAGAGTACATGACGATAATTGCTTAGTAGTTACGATGCGTTGTTCTGCAAATGGACGTTATAGGATTTGAATACTATGCGTAACGTATATCACTGTTTTTAACATATTTATAGTTGAAGATTTGTTTTGTTAAAATGTACACGCCAATTAATGACATTCAAAGTGAGACGTGTAGTAAAATATGCCTAAAAATACCAAGGCTATGTCTTCCTCATGGAGGATTAAAAACTAATACAAGCAACTAGCATATAAATAAGAAAATATATTAATAAAAGATAAAAATAAAATACATCTTCATTGCATGTATAATATATAAGATTATAAGTTTAAAACCTGAATGTTATATAAGACTTTGGGTACTGAGAATAAAAATTTATTTCTTAACAGTAAAAGTAACTTTTGTTTTATATAAATATTTTATAATAGTAAATGTTTTTAGGTTGAAATGTACTGGATGGAAAATATATGAGATCTTAATTATGTGTAATTCATAAAAAGTAAATTAATATCCTTATGCTCTAATAGTTAATCTATTAATAGAGTGTAAATAATATAGGCTATAAATAAGTAAGATAGGATATAAGTAAGTCAGGGTTAGGCATTTTGAGTTAGTTAATTAGTTAGTTATGCAATGTGGAACTTTTGTCTTTTGGATTATACCACAAAAAAATTTATATCAATCTTTATTAAGAAACGGATTTTAAACTTAACTTAACCTTATAAAATTGGTTCACAAGATGAGGTTTACACCCACTTATATATTATAAAATATTCTTATTTCTAGTCGATGTGAGATGTCCAACACACTCCCTCACGTCGAGATTATCAATTCATGCGTGAGACTATATATTTATAGATGGTTTGATAGCAACCCGATAGCGAGTAACTTTATAAGCCTAACAAACTCTTACTATGATAGACTATAAATGGCTCTGATACCCTCAACGTGAAGAAGAAGAAAGAAACACAAAAGAAGAAGTGGAGGAACAAGATGAGGTAGTCAACAAAACTAACTTTGATACCATCTTAAGAAGTAGACTTTAAGTCTAACTAACTCAACCTCATAAAATTAGTTCATAAGGTGATATTTGCACCATATACACTATTAAAATATCCTTATCTCTAGTCGATATGAGATCTTCAACAATCTTCCACATATTGCAAGATGAAAGAAAGAAGAATAAAAGAAAAGTAAGAATCTTATATAAGATGTTGAGAGTTTATATAATACACTATATAAGTTCCAGATTGAGAAAACTTAACACACAATGTATTTGGTGTATCAAGCTATATAAACCAAAAACACTAAGCATGTTATAACTATTAATCAATCGCATTGCATCCTCACAATCCTTGTTATCGTTGTATTGTACTTGTTAGGCATGCATGTGCCTGATATTTATGACTACTCTAGAGATTTTGCCTAGATCTCATACAAGTTGCTTCACTTGACACTCATATAGGTGATTTAATAGAGTATATATGCTCCAAATCATGCATCATCACAAACTTTATCAGAAGCTAAGTTTCTTCATACCACAAAGAATTTAACTAAAATGGTTATCATCTCAATGATGTAGTATCTAACACTTTGACATGTCATAGGAAGGGGAAAAAACAATTCAAATCAATTTTAGTGCTAACAACATTGATAAGTAACTTGTTTTTTCCCATATAACCTTATTCATGGGATCTCCAGGTTGGATTATCATCACTTGTTTGTTTTCAATTAACTTGAGTCTCATTTTTCTCAATGTTTCTAAAATCATGTTTTTCATTGGGAGTTTCGTTAGAGGATCTGCTTGATTTTATTTTGACTTAACATAATAAAAAAATTGTTCCACTCTTTAGCAATCATTTTATCAAATTATATCTCAATTGTATGTGTTTATTTTTTTTCATTTTAAGTTTTGTGTTTAGCTATAACTATTGTTGACTAGCAATTACAATGCATGGCACTGATGAGGTTGATTTCAATAATAGTTTGTTTAGATGTTCTCATATAACCACATCACCCACAAGTGTAAACACACAACCACTGTGGATTTTGTCTCATCAGAATTAATGTTCCAATTAGCATCATTGTACTCGTCTAGTACAATAGGAAATCCATTATTTCAATGCCATAATTCATATTACCTCTTAAATATTTCATAAGTTTTGCAAGGGCATTCCAATAATCTTAATTGGGACATTAACATTAAGTGTACCTACTCAATCTACCTATTGCATAAGTAATGCTTGGTTTAGAAAAGTTCATTTAATGCAACAAGCTCCCAATAATCTCGACAATTGAGGTTGAAAAATTTATTTTCCTCTATTTTTATTTAATTTAGAGTTAACATCACAAAGAGTACTAATTAACTTAATTTCATAATAATCAAACATCCTTAGAAATTTCTTAGTATATTGTTTTTGGGATTGTCATATATTATATCCCTTCTTTAAGACTCTAACTCTTAAAAATACACTTATTTCACCCATATATTTCATTTCAAACTTAGATCCTAAAAATATTTTTGCTCTTGAAACAAAAATAAGCATATAAGCATGTAATAATACTATAAACTTTTACAGTTTTAGTGTATACACATTTATTAACATAATAGAAAATTCATTACTAAGTAAAACATCATAAAGTTTTTCATGTTGCTCCTTTTGTGTTTCCTTTAGTCCATATAATTTATAGACTTTGTTCTCTTGACCAACAATCATATACCATTTGGGTTGAGTCCTATAAATCTATTTGACTCGATGTGGGACCTACTCTACTTGACTCCATGTTGGGTTCGATTTGACTCGATTCAACCCATGATAGGTTCGACTTGATTGCGCTCGACGTGGACCTAATTCAATTTGAGTCAACCAAGACTTGACTAGAATCTACCTGAGGTGGACTTGACTCGGCCCAAGGTGGATTCCATGGGACTCGGTCCGATATGGTCCCAACTCGACTCGACCTAACATGGACAAGATTCGACTTGGCCTGAGGTGGGCCCAAATTGACCTGACCAGTGGTGAGCCTGACTTAATTTGGTCTTATGCAAACCCCACTAGACTCGGTCCAAGGTGAGTCTGAACTCCACTCGGTTTGATGTGAACCCGACTCGACTCGGTCAAAGGTGGACTCGACTTGACTCAACCTAAGGAGGACCCAACTAGATTCAACTTAAGGCGCGTCCAACTTGACTCAACTCGAGGTAGGTTCAACTACACTAGCTCGAGACAGATCGATTTGACTCAACACGTGGTTGGCCCAACTCAACTCGAGATGGATACCCCCAGACTCTGTCCAACATGGACTCGACTCAACTCCACTTGACATGACATTTGCATTCGATCTGGTGGGCTTGATTTGACTCGATCCAATGTGAGCTCGACTCGACTAGGCCCAATATAGGCCCAAAGAATGCTAGAATCATAAATTCACATTAATCTATTTTTCCTACTCTTATAAGATTGGTAAAAAAATTTGTTTCACACAAGAAATCATGCAAGATAGCCACTAAAATTTGAAAATTGTTTTTTATTTAGAAGGTGTTGAAACTAAATATTCTTCTTTACACTATTTTCTTAAGTGTTTTTACTTTTTCTTTTAAATTAAGATTATTTTATGTATTGATTTGTTTTAGGTCTTAAAAAAGAAAACTAAAAACATGTTTTATCTAAAATACTATATAAACACTATAAAGTCTTGTACAAAGTGATAAAATAGGATATATTAAAAGTGTGCATGGCATCAAATAACACCTAGGATTAGATGATAATGTTCTGAGTAATTACTGTACTCTTGAAATAAAAAGCCTAATCAAAATGTAGAAAATGAAAGAATAAAGCATTTAGTGCCAAAAGAAATAAATATTTTGCATTGGCCACACAATTTATTGTGATTTTTTACAAAAAGTTTTGTTGTTTCAACATATACGAGCTATTCTATCTATATGTTTATGATTTTTCACATCAGTTAATACTATGATGAACCAAAATATGCAGAATGCCAAATGGATTTTGCTTCATAACTGCCAGAATTCAGTAAAATCGTTGCACATGGCGTGGCCTCTTGCATCATGGTTCACTGCATTGCTCCCTTTGCTTCTTTGTAGAGTAGATCAATGTGATCCTACAAAATAATGTTGACAATGAGTAAACATCTGAGTGAATTTATGGATAAACATTTGGTGCTGATGCATAAAAGTCAAAAACTGATGCATATTTGGTACGAATGTGAATCAAACTGCTAATTAATTCAGAAGGTTAATAGTTACAAAATTTTGACAACAGCACCTTATAGTACTTGAGCAATTGTGGTCTCTTCAATTTGAAAGTTGGAGTTACTAAATCTCTCTCCATGTCAAAGGGATTTGGTTCCAGATGAATGGCTTTTAGCAGCTCAAATCCTCTAAGCTGAGAGTGATTCTTTCATGTCAGATACAGCTAAAACAACCAGAAACTAGCAGCACAGCATAGTGAATTATTATATATACATACTTGGTGTTTCTGACCAGTGCTGTTGAGTTCATCCAAAATGTACTTTCTTGCTTTTAGATTATCACATAATGATTTAAAATCATCACTCACATTGTGCACTAGTGCCCAATCCTCAATGGCCTTTCTTTCAGGGATCACAACAGCCACCAAGAATGACTCAAAGCTGTTTCCATACACCCAAATCTGCATAAGAAGTTTTTTTTTTTTTATCCATTATTGCATTACATAAATTTAGACTTTGTGGTACTAATGCTACTCCCTTTACTCCCATTTATAAGAAAAAGAAAAAAAACACTTTTTTCTTAAATATAAACAAATTTTAACTACTTTTACTTCATTTGATGATATATTTCATAAAATAGCTTAACTTTAATTAATGTCTAACTTTTGGTTAACCATTATCATATCATTTGTGCTTTCTGTTTTACCATATTAACAACAAGGGCATCTTATTAGGAGAATTAGTAAAATTTACTACAGTTAATTTATCCCTTTAATTAGTGTGAATTTAATTATTTCTTTTGCTTATAACAGGTGTATTACTCTATATATGAACTTTTCTGGTAAACTTTTATCTGAACAAAAATGAATTCTCACGATTGTTTCTCTAGTTTTTATGAGTGCCCTGTGAATGAAGCAGAAGCATACCGATGCTATAAGGGGGCATTGCAAATACTTGTTTTCAATATTCTCCACAGCAACATATTCTCCTTGAGATAATTTAAAGATATTCTTCTTCCTATCAATAATTTTCATGGCTCCATTTGGTTGCCACTCTCCAATGTCTCCTGCAATGATGTACTTGTATGTGAATTCTTTTGCTTATTAACAAATCACTGAATTTTGAATCCAGAACAACATTGCTTACCTGTGTGAAACCAACCATCAACCATAACCTCTTTGGTCAGATCTTCACGCTTGTGATAACCAGAGAACAAGGTGTTTCCTCTCAGACAAATTTCTCCACGGGCTACATTGGAGAGAGCATCATATTCCATCTCTGGCACAGATTCAAGCCTGGCTTCAATGGTTGTCATGGGAACACCAACTGTTCCTGTCATGGAATACACATCACCTATGGCTGTGAAACACCCAGCACAACTTTCAGTAAGACCTGCCACATCAAAATGATAATAAATTAATATGATCATGCACATCTACACAATCAACATGTGACACTTGTATTAAAATCATGCTAGAATTCTTTCATAGGATTGAACCATCTTTTTTTCTATTTTCTAGTCAGATTATTTTCTGAAAATTTAGTCCTTTAGATTCAGAAAACTTTGATATAATTTTTCTCCATAGTAGAAGACTCATATACCATACCATATCCTTGTGATAATGTAGATCCACTAGTGACCCTCATGAACTCTTCCACGTGCCTAGGCAAAGGAGCAGCTCCAGATAACAGGATGCGTACACGTCCACCCAGTGCTTGTTTTGTCTATCATCAAAACTTATATTTTAGTTTTGAACCCGAGTTTATGAAAAGAACACGTGAAGTTAAAGTGCTATTATACCTTCTCAAACACAAGCCTATCGAACAGAGGTGCTGCTTTGTGTTGTGGAAGACCCTTCTCCAGATATTTTAACTTGCTGTCATTAGAATCCAAATTAGTTTACGCACGTACAGATAACTTCACACTTGAGTTTAATGATGAAACATACTAGTTGTAAGCACACTGAAACAGTGTACTCTGCAGTGCTCCTGCTGAAGAAAGTCTGCTTTTGATACCTTCAAATGAAAAGTTTATTTGTTGGACAATGTGGTCAAACAAAGATAAGAATTTTAAAACATTGTTTAAGATCATGATTATTGGTTTAAATATGGTAGTCACAGAACCAAAGATGATCATAAGAAGCATTCTTGTTTTACCAGCACAAATACGATCAAAAACTCTAGGAACACCACAAAACATAGTTGGTTGTAGTGCCTGAACATCTTCCAGCAAGAACCTGACATCCTGCATGAATCCGCAAGAAAAATCAGTAAGGGGAATTAAAACAGAACACTTAAAGAACGAACCAAAAACTAATTCCATGACGTGGATCAAAATCTTACTCCTTGCCAAAATCCTATTGATGAGCCCTTGGAGATGCAATAGGTCTCCATTATTTGGTCATATACGTGAGCAAGAGGAAGAAAGGAGAAGTACACATCGTCTTCTGCTGCCTAGAAATATTACAAAATTTGTCTTGTCAGTGTCAGTTATCAGCACTATAGTTTTTAATTCAACAAAGATAAGACACTCAACCTCATCTTCTCATTGTTTTAATTTTGAATATGATTAAAACATGTACCACATTTCCTCAGGAATGATGAGAGTAAAATTACTTTCCTTGGCATAATGTGAGGAAAGTAATTGATTTTAGAACCACCAGACCAGGCCAATTATACAGCCAATGTGCTAACTTTTTCCTAACCTTATCTTATATCAGAATTTCACCTTCCATTAATTGAAATATGATTGTGATTTGATTTTCTCTTCATTAGGTTTAAGAAATTAAGTTCCCATGAAAATCATAGTAACATTTATCAAGATGGAAGCCAAAGAAAGATTGGGGTGGCATAGTTCGCAGAGTCAATATTTATATTTCATGAAACTAACTAAGCTTCAAGAAAAATTCGTTCTTACCACCCTGTCTGTTAACTTAAGTATGTGGTCAACAGACAACACTTCAGCCATGAAAGCCTGATTCTTAATAACAACACCTTTGGGATCGCCAGTTGTTCCACTTGTGTACATTATTGTGCAAATGTCTGTCTTCTTTTTCGATGGTAAATCCCAATCCAGACATCCCTAGAACAAGGAAGAAAAGAGAAGATATTAATCTGTTAATAATGTCTCAGAAAAGATGACTCATGATTCTGACTATGAACACCAAATAGGCAATTGAAAACCAGTTTTAACATCTTACCAACAATAGAAACTCTCCCCATGAAAAGCAGGACACACCATGCTCCTCAGCTTCCTTCTTTTGTGTGGTCGAAACACTTCCAAAGCTCACAATAGCTACACCAATAATTAGAGTTGGTCAGCATGGAATGGAGTAAGACCGTTAATCTATGAGTAAGTAAAACGTCAATGCTTCACCTACTTTTAAGATTTGAAGAACACTGCAGAAGACATGACAAAACCTGTGGAAACAGATGTTAGTTCATTAGGAAACTTCAAGGAATTCGATGGATAACTTGCTAATTAAAACTGTGTTCTATAAAAGACAGCATTAAAAAGGACTTGCAGTAGGCATGACATATTTTCAAGTTCAAAATATGAACCTGACTTTACATTACTGTTCTAAGCAAGTGGCTAATATTAACATCATATAATAGCTTATGTATATGTGTATATATAATTCATCTAAATAGGATGCTAATGACGTTCTCATCACATAGTTTAATAGGTGACAACACATGGTCGATACTTGATAGCTGATTAAGATAGAAATGTGTTGAAAGTTGCGTGCAAAATATGGCAAGTTAATTGTTAACCAATGTAATGATGATCCTTATATAGCAGGCATATTTACTGGGGGAGTCAAATATGTGGAAGAACCAGATAAGATAATCCTAGTGATTTTGAAGGTTCAAGCAAAGCTATATCACCAAATAATGAAACAGCAAAACTATTTGTCACACTCACCAAATCCAGGATGACTAAGCAAATATGGTAATATTAAAAATAGAACAATTCAGTGTTTTAGAAAATCTAGAAATAATAAAAGAAAACTGTGATCAAAGAACTCAAACATACTGATGGAATTTTTTTTTCCTGAACAAATGCAATTGAAACTTCAGCATGATTTATGATGAACTCCACCGCATTAGGACCTGGTAAGCATACACCCAAGTCAAAGGCAAAGTCAAATACTAGCTGGCAGAATGACAGAGTGAATGAGTGTTGAGCAAGAGAAACTTGCTGATATATGCTCCAAGTTTTGTCCACAAGTTCTTCAGAGGAAATGTTTCAAATAGTAAAAGCAAAGACTCTGAGACATTTGCTAAGTCAGAAAACACATACCAAGGGTGTCATATAAGGGAACATATGACACTGCACAGCTATTGCAAGCCTGCAAAACAGCAAAGCTGAATCAAGTGAAGTCCCATTGGAATAATTTACAAAGCCAATTAATTTTCCTAAAGATATTGACTAATAGTATTCTCTCCTTTTATATGCAGCTTTCCATGTGAGTATTGCACTGACAGTGTAAATAAATTTTACATTGTGATTCAATCACAAATGTTTATGCAGAATCGTTTGCTGACTTTTATGATTACTAATTTAAAGTCATACTAATGATGATTTTCGATTGCTTAATGATGGAAAAAAAATTTATGGCGCAGGAATTAAACTCTAACATAGAAGGCTTTGTTAAATGAAGAATAATATATGGTGATACTGAGAAAGTGCTATACCTCCATTGCAATGATCCATTCAGGACAGTTGGACCCATATATGCCACAACGATCTCCCTTGTGATTTAAAACCACTAGTTAGATTATCAAGTTCATATTATTCAGTGATTCCAATGAAATTATCTTGAGAGAGCAAGGAATGTTGCAAACTCACTGGATTGACACCACGGCTCCTCATGGCAGAACCCATTTTCAGGGCAGCATCATAAACCTCTTGATATGTAAGCCATGCATAGGAACCCACCTGTAAATTCACCTCCAATGTTCACATGATGTTTTCAAAAATTTGAGGAAAATATTGTTTTTCCCAATAATTTAGACTCTTAAAGCTATCCATAACAAAAGAACTTGTTCCCATTTCCCATACTTTTTTATGTTCCCCCAAGTTAGGTAAAAAGTGACATTTAAGCATAAAAAAGTCTAACAATCAATGAAGAGAGTACTATTTTCATTAGTGTGTTGTGTCACTTTTTGATCAAGGGACACTGAACAAAAATAGGAGATTTTAATTCAAAAGTTCTTAAAATATGGTGCATGGAACCAAAATACATGAAGTTGATACCTTAGATTCTGTTTTTTGACGCCTACCAAGCATTTTATTGTTGGGGTTCCTTTTAACAGAGTCCCTGCCAAATGAAGCACCAAAATTGAATGAGAAATGGCGTGCTGTTTTTCTTTTCTTACATAGAAAACTCACATAATTAGCCATTTGATACAATTTGGAGGAAGAACTTTACATGTAACTGATAAATTGAGAAATTATAGTAAAGAAATTAAAAAAAAAAACTAGTTAAAAAAATTAGTTAACAAGAAACATAAAAATCAGTATTAGAAATGTTGGATAAAAGTATAATAATGTTACTTCTTAATATGGGGCAAAAAAAACACTAATCCATTCGAATTTTACTTCTCTAAATGAGTAAAGATAAGTAAGTGATCAGATCAGAGTCATCGATGAAAAGTAAATTAACTGTTGACATTCTAACACTCACATGATTTGTCATGCAAGTGCATGAAATGCTGAATGTTAATTTTCTCATCAAGGACTACTATTACTCACTTTACCCTCTAAAGTAAGTTACTCAATTTAGAAGAGATTCCCTCAATGATTGCCATTGTCATGTCGTTGTGTGTCATATCATAAACACAACAAAAGGGATAAAATTTTCCTACAAAATGACTTAATGCATCATAGACAGGTTGAGAGTTCATCAGTTTTACACTATAATAACTTCATTTGATGAAAAAAGAAAAGTACACAAAACTGTGTATAGTGACCTGAAGAAATCCCAAGGGGACTCCAAATCAGAAGGAACCTCCAAGAGACCATCTTTAGCATAAATGCTCCTGTACACAGGACCTGCTGATGGCTTTCCATCAGTTGCAGGCCTTCCCTCCTCAACCTTCACAGTGAAAACCTCTGGCATTGTAAGATGGAAAGGAATGTGCAGGTGTGTATTTCAGAACTGTTTCTAGGGGATAATGGTGATAATGATTTGTGATGTTAGTCACAAGTGGAGTTATATGTGAGGTAATAAAGACAAAGGGGTGTGGACAGATCAACTTCAAAGGAAGAAGAAGTGCATGTGAACCAGCAATGTGGGGGTTGAGCCAGAGCAATAAATTCAGTGTTTACTTTTGCTAGACATTTTCTGAACAAATTTTTATAGCTGGTTTATTGCTACTCTTTCAGCTCTTATGTGACTTTTGTGTTTGCATGTTTTCAACCTCTACGAGCATTTATATTGGCTGCAAAAGTTTGGTGAAGCTACCCTTGCCTTTTTCCTAACAGACAGGATGAGAAACACAACCAAACAAAATAAAGGGTAGTTCTGATTAAAATGAAAAATGTTTAATATATGCTCTTCTTCTTTGTTTATATGTTTATGTTTTTGTTACAAAATTATGAATGGACTGCATTTATAAACTTTATAAATGAATAATTTGATTGTAAAATTTTATTCATCAATTTTAATGAAAAAACTCATTCCCCCCTAATGTTTTTCATTCTTGAAAACTTGCTAAAGAAATTTGATCTCAGTTTTACTTATGCCAGGGAGATGTTGGTTTCATTTGTATCAGTATAAAAGTTTAAAAGAAATATAAAATAGTGATATATAGGAGTATTTGAAGTTTTAAAATTTTAATTAGATTTTTCTTATTTTTACCTTTTATCAATAGAAAATTGATACTTATACATAACT
Source organism: Phaseolus lunatus (assembly GCA_013389735.1). NCBI lineage: Eukaryota > Viridiplantae > Streptophyta > Magnoliopsida > Fabales > Fabaceae > Phaseolus > Phaseolus lunatus. Next base: position 1,101,389 of record CM023859.1, on the reverse strand, counting down.
ATTTTATTTTATTTTATTGCTAGTTTTTTTAATATTGATAGAAAATAGATTTTGTATACATCATATATTATATTATATGCATGGCCATTAATGACCACTGTTAAGCATTTTTCTTGACAATAATGCACCCTCATCATCTTCCTTATTTTGGTCAATGCTTAACAGTGATAACCAAACTTCATAAATGGCTGCTAAGTTGGTTATGTACCTTCTCAATCAACACTGCCACTTTTCGTTGAGAATTTCTTCAGCAAAACATAAATAAATACATGTATTCAATTTTACTATTTAACTGAATTATGACATTGGTTTCTCTTTAATTTTTTACTGCGATTTTTTTAATAATTTTACTCTTCCCAAATTCAAAAATTCAAAATTTTGTTCTAATATTCAATTTTACATGTTTTATTTCTTTATTTTTTTTTCCCCAATGGAACCTATAACTCATCTTTATTTAAGATATCATCAACAAATAATTTAATTAATTAAAATAAAGAGTGAAATATACAAGTTTTAAAATCATACTAATTTTAAAAGTAGAGATGAAAATAAGGAAATTTTTAGAAAAAAAAAATGGTGTTTATCGCAAGAAAAAAATATCTTTTATGCTTGAGAGATTATTTATATTTATCTTAAGAATAAAAAAAGTATCGATAATAATAAATAATATAATAAATGAAAGTATTTAAGAATACTACAACCATATTACATAAAATTACAATGTTTTATGACCAAGAAAAACTATTCATCTCACTTAGATTTGATAATTTCTTACACGGATACAAAAAGAAAATTCTAAATCATAACAAAAAGTAAAGATATATAACAACTAATTCTACCAAGAACAACTCCTTCTACCAAAAACAATTGTGAATATGAGCTCTTACAATTCAAACTAAACAAAAATAAATAAAATTAAACCTTTGCCAAAATTCTACTAACTCTAGGTAAAAAAATCTTACTGAAATAAATAATATACATTGACAATCCATTTAAAAAAATAACATAAAAAATCCATTTAACTTATAAATTATCTATTTATACTATAATCTTGTTATAATATAGTTGTTAAATAGTTATTTTGATGGTTAAAATATTATTTTCCAATAAACAATGACTAGAATGTGACTTGCTATAGTTCTAAGTTGTGAGAAACTTATTTATTTAACTTAACATGTCTTCACATTTTCCAATTTGTAAATTCTAAACAAGTTGGTAAAGATGGATTAGAAAATAAAACCAGAATAGAAATATAGTCAATGGGGGCAGTAAACCACATAAGAAGAACAAAAAATAATTGTAAGTTGGTTGAGAATGTTTGGTTAATGGAATAATTTTATTGATGCAGTTGGAATTGGTGTGACAAACATATTATTAGGTGGAATATGATGCAATTGGATATGTGAGAGGTGGGAAAAAAGTGGAACATTAATTTGGTGACCAATTGAAAAGATAACCATTTATAACTCACCTAAATTTGAATGCTACCATTAATGTTCCATGTAACATTAATTACCAAGGCATGTAGCACCACAACTGGTGGGGTCATATGCCAATTTTTATCCTTTTTATGTAAGGATGTGTAAATTATAGAACAATAATTGTTGATTGAGAAATTTTTAAAAAAAATTAACAACTTAATATTTTGTTAATATTATTGTGTCATGATTTTAATAATTATTGGCCTAATCATTATTTATAATTTTTGTAGCACAATAATCATCATTTTAAAATTCAATAATTTTTTAAATATTTTTCAAAGTAAATATTTAGACTTGATAAATTCACAAAGTGAGTCAAAACACTACAAGAACATCATTAAATAAAAACTAATTTTAGAGAAAAAAAATAATTAGTTACTATATTAACTAAATTAGAGACCATTTCAGAGACTAGAAATTTTTTTTTGTTTCTAAATTAGTTTATATTATTATTAAATAGTTTCTAGATTAGTATCTAATTAGTTACTAAGACTTTTGTTACCAAATTTAGAATCTAAATAATTGGTAGTTAAAACGTTGGTAGCTAATTAAATATCAATTTAGAAACTATTTAATAATAATAAACATTAATTTAGAAACTAAATTTTTTTTTAAACTCTAAAATGGTCTCTAATTTAGTTGATATAGCAACTAATTACTTTTTATCTCTAAAATTTATTTTTATTTAATAATTTTCTTACAGTAATATTAAGAGAAAGAGTTGTTTGGAGTGGTAAGAGAAAAAGGGGAGGTATGAATAGCAAAATCGTGGACGGGGACATGGGCTTTCTGTTTAAAGACATTCGAAAAAAATTTAAAATGAAAATGCATTAATGTTAGGTTGACCAATATTAATCTGTTTTAATTAGAAAAAATAATGATTAATTAGCGTAGGCTACATAAAGTTGGTCTTTAGAATTTTACACTAGTAAGTTAGTGTTCATGATTATAGATTTCAATGCATTTGCGACTCAAATCTAACACTATTTATTAATTATAAATAGTATTAACTTTTGATTGTTAATGTTGACTTAACTTTTGACTAATAATAAATGTCATTTTTCTTAGTGTAAATAATGTATTTATATTTTATTAACATTATTGTAGCATGGTATTAATTATTATTTATAATGTTATTATTTAGTATATTCATGGTTTTAAGAGATTCAAATTCACTAACTTTTTTCAAGGATATTTTTTTTATAAATGGTCGGTTTAGTATAAGTATTAAAATATTTTTTTTAGTACGATAAAAAAAATATAATCTTAGTATAAAAACATTAATTTTATTTGAACTCCATTAATACTAAAGTAATTAAACACATGTTTTGATCCTTAATAATTATGATATGTGTTTATTGAAGAACAATTAACGTAAATATGTCAAAAGGAGTTTTTATCCTTTAATTTCTGTTTTGTAAATTTAAAATCTTTATAGTGGTTCCTTGAAAAATAACTACATATTAACATTAATTTTCTCTTTAATAATTAATTTTTTAAAAGTAAATATTTAGATGGTAAGTTTATAAAGTGAATCAAAGATTGTCCTCTCTAACCATTATGTTTGGAGCGTTAAAAGAATAAGAAAATGAGAGGTGTGAATAGCAAAATGGGTTACTGGGATATGAACTTTGGGTTTAAAGAATATTGAAAAAAGTGTGTTGGTTTATGATATCATTGAATGTTGGGATTTCTTTCTGCACTTCAATAATTTCCTCTTACACCCTATATGGGTTGTAAAAGACAAAGTTAACCCTATATATTTCTAATTGAATTGAGTTTATTAGCCTATGGAAGATTCATTATTTTAGGTTTCGATCCTAAAAGGCCTACTATACATTCATACCATTGCTGTATTTGCTGCCAATCTTTTCAAAAAAAAGTTGGAAATAACACTGTAACTATGAAAAACATCCATAAAAAATAGCATGCCAATATAAAAAATAATCTACGCACATAAAAACCCAAAACCAATCCATGATAATAATGTCTTATAATCACACAAACTAACATAACAATACTCAGAAGCAAATTCTTAACAATTTTGACATCGTTATTCAATCAGAATCAAAATTTCGCACAATAAATCTATACAAAACTTCCTCAAACAAATTATATATCGATAGAGATAAAAACTTGTGTTTTACTCAAAGAACATCTTCAAAAAGACCTAATGAACTAAGTTTCTTCAGAAATGAGTGAATCCCTTACCTAATTAATTTTGTAACACTTGAAATTGATTCAACATCACCCAACACTTCTCAATTTCCAGTGAATCAAGAAATTATTGTATGGTTGAGCATAACGTAATCCATCTCAACCAACATATACACATCACATTTTTTTTAATTTACACAAATCCAAAGATTTAATAATATATCACATGAAAAATAAGATAAGATGATATGATATGATATATGAGACCGTCTAGAACAATTTCTCCTTCCAAATTTCAAGCTCGCGAGACCAACGACCCCACGATGCCGGCGATAAGAGCGGTGGGATCACCAAGCACCGCCGACACCGCCACCTGCACGGCCACTCCGGCGAACTCACAGCACCTTTTCACCCTACCACCTTTTCCCCCTCTCCCCTTGTGGCAGCCACTCTCAACCACACTCTTCAACCCCCGACCCTCATGCCAACTCTCCACCACCATCTCCCTCACGCACGCCACATGCAAGTTATACCTCTTGCATGACGACCTGTAGCTCCACCCCCGCCCCTTCTGCCCGCACCGGTGGCATGCCGACCTCACCGTCCGGTGCAAGAGCAGCCTCACCTCATTGTTATCAACGGCAGCATTGTTGTGGTGGTCACTGCCGATGACCGTGGGCAGCTTGGCGCAACAAGGGTGGAGGTCGAAGCCACAGGAGAAGCAGTGGTAGAGGAAGCCCTTGAGGGGCTTCTCGCAGGCGTTGCAGTAGCGGGGAGTGTCGCCGGGAGGGTGAGAGAGGAAGTGGAAGGAGCATTTGGGGTAGAAAGGGTGGAAGAGTGAAGGAAAAGGAATGGAACAGTGAGTGTGGAGGTCGAAGTCGCAGAGGGAGCAGCTGTAGCGTGAGCCTATGCCTAGTTCCTTGCAGCCGTCACATTGGAAGGGGGATTCGGAGTAGTCAAAGGTTAGCTTGTGTTGTTTGTGGCTGAAGTGGGATATCTCGCTGAATTTCTTGGTGGGTGTTGTTTCATGGTGATCATGATCGTGTTTTTGGTGTTTAGGGTTTTGGAAATTGGACTTGTTATACATGGTTAATTTGGATATGATGTGTTGATTTTGTTTGTTTTGGAAAGTTTTTGGAGTGAAGTGGGAGGGTGGGAAACCTATATATATATATATATATATATATATATACAAGTTTATGTATTCTATTTTATCATATTTTTCAATTTTTTCTTTTAGTGCCTAGAATTTCTTTTATATCAAGTTATTGGTGAAAAATAAATTATTTTTTATCAAGCAAAAAATAAATAAAATATATGAATAAGGATTACTTCACTCTAATCTTTATACAATAAATAGAGAATCTAACTTGATGTTCTTCTTATAGTTATTTTAACACAAAATAGATTGTATAAGGATTGAAACATTTTTAAAATACTTTATTGTATTTATTTAATTATTTGTTGGTAAAAAAAACACAAAATAGATTGTCTCAATCTCAACTCATGATCCATTAATTTCTTAAATTTTGAAGGGTATAATGAATTTGTAGTATTTTAAAGAGTGAGACAATTTTTGTAATAAGCATGCAGCTTTTGATGAGGGTGAAACATTTTTTTTTTATATTATTTAGGTGGTTATTTTGATTACTAGAGGTTTAAAATTATTTTTTATACTTGGATCATCTAAAAAATGGTCCAATTAATTTTATTCATTTTTTATTAATAAAAAAATGAATGAATTTGTGTTCTTGATTAGGTGATGGTGGTGATGGTGAAGATGGAATCCATGGATGAAGAGAGAAAGAGGCAGACATAAGGCATATTATTATTTAGGTCTTGTGTCCCACAAGAGAATATATCCCATTTTTTTTTTCTTTTCTTTGGATGATATCTATCTTGTATATATGTATATTCTTAATTAACCTTAAACCTAATGTTTGAAAGATTATGGCAATAAATTTAGTGATATATTATATAATGACGCAAAGAATGTGTAATCCTACGAGGCATGACATGCACGCAACCTAAAGTTTTGAAAGAAGGAAAGAACGAAGGCATCAATTCTTTATCCCAATAATCTAATTTTTATACCCTCTAACCCTACAATTCAATATAGCCTTTTAAAAACTTCTTTATTCTTTCTCTATGCACTGTCTTCAAATTTCATGAACATTGCAAAGAACAAAAAATAATTATTTTAATTAAGTATGAAAAACAAATCTTAATTCTTACTATATTAGACTACCCAATAAAAAAATACAATTATCAATGTTACTTTATATATAGTCTTTTTTACTTGAAGTAAATCTTTTGATGACAAAAAAAAGTTGGTTTAACATATTTAAACTTACAACTCCGAATACATTAAAGAACTGGAAAATTTGTTTATACTTAATAGAAACTGAGCTTGAATTTTAGAAATATATAATTAAGTTAAATAATCATATAAACTTTTTGTTGTTTATAGTAATTTCATATTCAACACAAAGAATAACTTTTTATAAAAAAATGAAAAAAATATATATAGTTGACACGTGTGACGAGGAGAATGGTGTTTGAGTAGTAGATGAGATGAATGATTAAAGAGAATCTATATATTCTACACTGTTTCTTTAAGAACAAAGTGAGAAGAATAAAGTAACCTAGCTGAACGAGAATAATTAAGGAGGTTTTTTTTTTCCCCCCTCTTTTATCTACTTTCATATTTTGACCATTATTTTCTTTTACCTCTGAAACAAAACAAGCATTATGAATCTTCCAGAAAGTGCTTGTCATTTTGTTTTGATACTTACTTCATCCAATTGCACTTGCAGGAGAATCTTACTAGGTTGAAAGGAAATAAATTGTGGGAGCCAAAAAAAAAAAAAATTAATACAGTTTATTCCTAAATTATTTTCAATTTTTCATATAGTTTTCTATTAATTTAAAACCACTTATAATAAATTAGGGTAGGATTTTACTTGCTTAATTTTATTTTTTTTATCGACAATAAAAAAATATAATAAATGAGAGTCAATATTCCAATCCAATTACGTATATACAAAATGATGTCTAAAAAATTCAAATCGGAATCTGAGAAAATACGCCGATTAATCTCTAATCTTGAAAGATCCAAACATAAAGAGCAAGGGTTCTCAATAAAGATATAGAACTTATATCAATGTGCAAAATACAATTATATGACACAAGGATTCGAACAAGCTGATATTGGTTATTGTACATTAACCACTCAAGTCTTATACTTTGATCTTTTGTGTTGTAGTTTTGTCTACCAATTCGAATTATACTTCATTCTTAAGATTTCTGACATTTTAACCCTCGCAAGTTGTATTAGACGTTGATCCTTAAGGAGCCGTAAAGAAATTTTTTATCTGAGCTTGAAGACCTAGTGTTTTAGTTTAACAGTTGAATATATACGATGGGGTTTAAACACCCGTCAGAATGAGAAAAAATGGCGAAATGAAATTTAGTTGTAATCCAAATCCAAGACTTTAGTTGCATCATCATAAAAATTTGCAATTCATTAAAGATTTTATTATTAAAAAGGATATTATTCTCATATTTCAAATTTGCTAATTTTGTTACTAGATGTTGCTAATAATTCAATTGTTAGTTCATCTAGCCTCACATCTCTTATCAAATGCATGAGGAAAAATTTGAAGATGAGACCAACTCAAATTTCATCACATTTGTCCATAACCAAACCCAAATATCTTCTTTTTTTTCTTTTCTTTTCTTTATGATGTGTTATATAACATGGTGACTCAATATTTATAAAAAATTTATATTGAATATATAATTGATTTTGAGACATAGATTTTTTTTTTTTTAATGTAATTGTACTTATCTTCGTTTTATCTGTCTTCAACGAGAATAAAATATTCCTACCAACCAACTTTACTTGTCCTTATGATGTAAAATATATATTTTTTTAAAAAAATTTAAATGAGCCTTGCAGAATTATAATAATAATAATAATAATTATTATTATTATTTTTATTTTGTTTCAATGAGTTCATATGATTTATTCTAGGTAATGGAATTCTCCTTCCAACTATATTCTCACGAATTCATTGTATAAGAAAGCGGAAAGTGAAAAAATTATAAAAACACACCAAAGCAAAAGAAAATATTATACTCTACTTTATAATATTTATTAACAGAGTGATACTAATTAATTCTAAACTTCATCATCTAATTATAACTCCACTGTTTTTGCTGCCTATATCTATTTAAGTATTGACTTAACACCAAATAATTTAAAATAAAAATAATTTTTTAATATAAATTTTAGCTAATTATATTTTTACCATGTTTTGATAAATCTCAAAGTTTAATGATTAGAAGTGAATGTGCATAATCAAGCTCATGACCAAAGATATAGGATATAATTTATACTTCTCCAATGAGAATCTTCTTAGAATTCTTATTATAATTGTAATCTCAAAAACATAAACAAAAATGAAACTCATAAAATATGTAATCTTAAAATCAACTTAGCATGTAAGAGTGTGCTTTCAAATACCTTATAAACAATATTGAAAGAAGGAAGATATCTCATAGATTTGTCCAATGTGTAAGATTATTAAAATTATTAGAATACTTTATATTCAATTGCAGTTTTGATTTTTGAATTTTTTATCTTCAACATTGTTCAACATTGTTCTGTTCCTTTTCCACAATTTTAATTAAAATATTTTAAGAAATTCATAATTTTGATCTAAACTTTAATTTTACATTTTTTTTATATTTTAGTTGATTAAATTATTTTTTTAAGGTAAGAATTTTGTTAAGGTATAATATTCAATTGGTTTAAAATTTAAAAAATTGTATCTGAAATTAAAAATTAGAGAAAAATACATAATTTCTAAAAGTATAAAAATATAAAATGAAATAAAATCACATATTTAAACTTAAAGAGAACAAGTTAAAAAAAAAAAACATAATTTTAGTAACTCTGTACAAAATTTAAAATAATAGAATATTAAATATAAAGGTCCTATGGTCTAGTGGTCAGGGCATTGGACTCTGAATCCAGTAACCCGAGTTCAAATCTCGGTAGGACCTTTTTTAAGTGTTACTTGTTTTCCATATATAAGTTTACTAAAAAAAATGATATAACAGTTTTAATTTTATATAATAATAATATTATATTCATAAATCATTATTCAAATGCTATTTTATGGATTCAATTTCTTTTCATATATTGTATTTAAATTTTGAGTTAATGTTTTTATTGAAATTTGCTAAGACAAGGTTTAATAATAAGCATTAACATTATTGAAGAAATATATGCACACTTTTATACAGAAATTATATGAATACAAAACAACTTAAGTTTTTTTTTTAAAAAATGTTTTTATCTTGGTTGATACTTATATATTACAATCATAAATAAGTTCAAAATTCTGTAATTTCATAAGTTTATAAATATTGTATGTGAATAAATAAGTCAAAAAAATCTATATATGCATATATCTATGCTTAAAACTCAATAATTTCAACAAAACGGGAGAAATTAAGGAAATGTTTTTTCTCAATTCAATAATAAGAAAATTTTACTCGTTCTAATATAGTGTAGAGTTACTTACATATCATATTTTGGCATAAAAGTTTGTTGAATTTGATTCATCAATTTGAAACAAACATTTTTACATTTAAAATCAAGAAGAAAAAAATACGGCCTTAAATTATACCATTTTCAAGCATCAAATTACAGTGCTCGTTCGTAGTTGAAGGAAAATCCAGCAATATAAAGGATATCATTAGACCCTTGTAGCCAAAAAAATTTAAGCATCTTAAACTACACAGAAAAGAAAACGAAAATTAAATTATCATAAGTGTTCTAAAACTTAGCAGTTGCAGACCACATTACTTAATACACATATACCTCAATACAAAAAATAATAGATCCCATGTTCCCTTTTGCTTCACTGTGGTACAACTAATATTTTATTTAGGCATGGAAAAATATGATCCCAATCGTCTGAAAAGAACAAAATGTACCTGCACTACACTCCATCACTGTCATTTTTCAGTGTTGAAAGATTTGCTTCCATTTTCTCTTTATTCCTTAGTTATTAAACTTTTAGGTTGTAAGTTTCTAGCACATTTTATTATGAAATTCGGATTTTGTTTGCCAAAAGTCCTGTGTACTATTTCTGAAAAAGCCAGTGCAGCCTCCTGATCAAAATGCAAAAAAAATTGTATTACGTGCATCAGTGAAAATAAGAACAGAAACTTTTATTCACCATGGAACTCACCATAAGAGGAAAAGAGGTTTAATGCTACAAGAATGTGAGTAAATATTCTATTAAACCTAAACGAAGTGGAAACTTGAATTTCACAAAAAATTTGGTTGGGGAAACCCTTGGAGGAGAGAGTGGTCTCCTATTTCTTATTGTTTTCATTTTATTCAATGAAAACATTCTTTTCTTTCTTATCAATTCATGATTTCTAACATAGTTCTACCAGGAACCTGTTCATTTGTCATAGACAAAGAAAGACGCCTGATATAATAGGCAAATGTTAAGTATATCGCTACCTGATTTGGCTTCAAGCAGAGAGGCATATAACCTGTAGCGAATTTTTGTAAAAACAGAGTTGGAGTGGATAGATGTAGAACGCTTATATGTCTATTTAAAAGAGATGTAGAGAGTCAACTTTTTCATACATTATAAACAGAAGTGTGCATGATCAAGATACAAACACAAATTGGTTCAAACCAGAAAATTTTTTCACCTGCATAGAAGAAGTCCACCATGATGGCAAAGGATTGTCTAGACTACCTGCTAGAAACAAAATAAATTAGAATGTTAGCTATAAGCAGCTTGGTAAAATAGAAAATTGATTAAGATGGCCATAGCATGATTACTGACATCTTCATGCACCACATAATTGTAAGGTGTATCAAATATGATAGATTTTGTATCCCTGGCACACTCAAGAAGCTTGTGAACTCTGTAACTTAAAAAATGAACTGCTTTTAAATCAAAAATACTAAGTGACTGAGAATCCAGCAATGAACATGGACCAGTTCATTTAAACATGTGAGCCACCTGTGCTATAACGAAAAGTACAAAGATAAGGTCACTTTTACTTCCCATGCCTTTACTGCAGAAGGATACTTGTCAAGGAATGTTAGGTACACTAGATTGAAAGTTTCATTAGAACTTCATCAATCACTTAATCATATCCACTCACATTGGCACTACCAAATAATGGTTCATCAAGTTTCATCCATTCAAACTTTCAAGAAACAAAGATAAATGGGGCATTTAGGTAAACAGCTTAATTAAGTACTTATTCAAAAAGCTTTTATCAGAAAACTGTCATAAGACTAACTGTGAAGCTTCCTAAAACAAATTAAAGAACTTACTTGAAATGCATTCTTCTATGCATCCCTTAATGGGAAATGTCAGTATCTCAGAGCATTCGGGTACTCAAGCATCCCCAAGTATTCCCCATAATCAAATAAGCCATGCATTAACCAAGAATTCCTCCATAGTTGACTGAAAACTAAAGCTGACAAATTTTCAGCCAGCATCAGTTTATAACAAAAATCTGGAGTGTAACAGAATATTTTGTCATTCACAATCAAGTTGAGCATCATTCACAACCTCTAAGTAAACTCTTCAATCTTCCACAATTGAATCAATCGCATGACACATTAAGGCATTACCAAGTAGCACACCAAATCCTAATTTCTCAAGCTTATTAACTAAAAACTCGCTATTTGGATGACTTAGGAATGAAGTTTGTTGAGCAGTGAAAGAATATGTCAAAAGAACTTCACAAAAGTGCACTAGAAATTGGGAACACACATATCACTAAGCATTGAAAGAAAAAGTTGAAGAACAAGTGAGTCATACACTCCATCAAGGGCAATAACTTCTAAACTCAGAAAATAATGAATTTGACGAGTAAATACATAGTCTGTTCATAAGTAAAAGGCACTAATTCTTGAATAGTTCTCCCATTAGGCATACAACATCAAATCTCTGTTTCTGCAATCAAACTCCACACATATCTTGACACTCAATTCAGAGTTTATTCATGTATGAATATTTAGTTCAATTTCTACACTTAAGAAGGCAGGTTTCATTGCTCTTGTGAAGGAGAACTAGAGAAGACATTTAATAGAAATAGATAAATTCTGTAGTTTTATATAAGGCAAATAACCCCTTTGCTTACAAAAGGAAAATTTAAATTTACAAACTGAAAAAACAGCAGCAGACAAGTTGCAACTTCAAGATGTACAATCGGAAGCTTCAAGAATGAAATCAAACTTTAAAAGAAACATACACAAAGAAATCGTAGCTTCACGTTGACAAGAGAAGCTCAAAATATTCTCGATTTTATTGGTCATAGATAGTAAATAGAAGATGATACAAACAACACAATCAGTTGTATCAATTTCTTTCTATGATCTTCTCCAATCGTAAGTCAGGAAAATGAAAACTATCCCTGCTAAATTTACTCACCAAAGAATGAATTGTGCTTTCGTTTAGTCTATATCCTATTCTAAACATGAACTCCAAAACATCCAAAATGTCATCCAACCTATCTTCCTGTGCTAGACTGTTAATCAGGTGCTCAAAAGTATGCTCCTGGGGTTTCAGCTTCCAACTCGTCATGTTAAGCAACCATTCCATTCCCTGCAGAGAATGTCCTTCTTTACATAATCCAGTTATAATATAATCATGTGTACTTGCTGTTGGTTCCAAATGTTTATCCTGCATATCCTTCCACAACCTAATTGCACCCTGTGTGTCTCCTTCTTCACATAGTCCCTTAATAAGAGGATTATAAGAGAAAACTGATGGCTCTAAACCCTGTGCCAGCAGTTCATTTAATAGTTTTGTTGCCCTAACCAGCTCCCCATTCTTGCATAGGCCTTTAATAATAGAATTGTATGTAACCAAATCACGAACAATGCCCTTCTGAAACATTTCTTCAAACAAGCTATGTGCTTCATCTGTTCTTCCATGCAAACATAAACCTGAAATCATTGTGGTATAGGTAACTGTGGTTTCTGCATAACCTCTGCCACGCATATCCTCAAAGATCTTCCTTGCCTCAACAAGATCACCAATCTTAAAATACTGATGCATCATTACATTATAGGTGTATTCATTTGGCTGAAATCCCTTTTTAATCATCTCAAACCACAGCTTCCTGGCCTCCCCGGGCCTTCCCATCTCACATAGACCCTTGATCACTGTTGTGTACATAACCCTGTCTGGGAAATATCCTCTGTCCTTGAGATCATTAAAAACCCGGAAGCCCTCAGAATTCTTCCTCTTCAGGAGTCCATTTATGATTTCTTGATATGTAAAGATATCAGGATTGCATTGCTTGGCAATCATAATATGAAGGATCTCAGATACTCGAGCATATTGTCTCTCCTTACAAAACCCCCTAATAAGTGCAGTGAAAACAACATTGTCAGGATGTAAGCCATTTTCCAGAAGTTCCCTAAGAAGTTCATACCCTTTCAAAACTTTGTTTTCTGCACAGAATGCCATTATCAGATATCCAACAGTTTCCACATTAATGCTAGCAACAACACTGGATTCCATCATCTGTTCATACAATGTCCAAACCAGATTTGTCTTCCCAGCCCTCAAACAACTTAACAGAGATGCATTCCAAGTTGTTACAGAGGGGCAAAACCCGACCTGTTTCAACATATCAACTGCATCTTCAACCATTCCAGTCCTGCTGAGACACTGAATGTAACCCTCCAAGGAAGCAGGCTCGGGAGTCAAACTCGGGCAGTCAAGCAATGATTTTGCTGCTTTGCAGGCTCCAGCATCCACAAGCGCACAGAAAAGGGCATTGCAAGATGCTTGGTCAGGCGAGAAACCACAAGAAGAGCACAGCCAGTGAAAGAAACGGAGGGAGAGCAAGGCATTGTTCTGGTGGTTAAGATAAAGGAGGAAGAAAGAGGGGTCAGAAAAATTGAAAGATGGATACAGGGAAAGAAGGGTATCCTCCCAACGGGGCTTTGATCGTGTAATCCAACAAATTTCATGGACAAAATTGCAATCTTTAGCATCGAGGTTTTTGGTGGGATGACCATGATAGCCTTGTTTGGTCTCCGAGGTGAGGTTTCGGAATTGGGCAAAGCTTCGGCACAAGAGAGTTACAGGAGAATACAAAGGAGTTCCCCTCACCATTGCCATTGTCATGAGATTGGTACACGCAGCTCAAACAATTAGTATAAGAGGAAGAAACAATAAACAAAAGAAAAAGCTTGGTGGAGCTTTTCAATGGACCCGAGCTTCAATAGACTAGCCTCTGCCCCCAAACCACTGAACAGGAGGGTGTTATGAGCGTGGAAGGTTCCTCGAACTCCTTGCTACCTTATTATTTATGAACTTCAGTGTTCAAACACACAAACATTGAAGTTTAATCCATCAGAAGTAGATTTGTTGTAGCAGAGAGCTGAGAAATCTGCTCGGTAAATTAAAAAACAAATTACAGTTATCAATTATCCATATGCTTGGCAAATCAAAGTCAAAATGAAGCACGCATTTAGTCCAGAAAGAAGATCATTTTTCTCAAACTGAATCAAAATAAACATATTAAAGGAAAACAAATCCAAACCAATTAGCATACCCTAATATTATGATTAAGCCCAACAACTTTTTGGACTCTGGACTAGAATGATTAACAAATTGAAATATTACGGACTCTCAATACCTGAATAATGTTTTACCCAAAAAACATTTGCATCGTAGAATCCTGAAATTTTGTTCACATAAAAGCGGTGGCTGGAATATGAAGGCATGTTGGTAAATATTGAAGGAGCAATACGAAGGTTGCAGACACACACATGCACAATTGCGCAGAAGAAAGAAAGAAAGAATGAAAAAAAACTAAAAAAAATCCAAAATTTCAAGGAATAGAAGGTGGATTCATAACAAAAAAAAAATGCATCAAATCAGAAACAAAAACACGAATGGATTTTAGAGAAGGAAAGGAAGCTACTTGGGAGAGAGAGAGAGAGAAAAGAGTTGCAGTTGCGGCCACACACGCACGTGAGTGACATATGGAGAGGAAGGAAAGGCACGTGCATTCCCAATTCTCAGGTAGCCACAATTTGCAATGAGAGATTAACGGCTAAGATTGGTATTTAAATATAAAATAAAGATAATTTTTTTCTTAATTTCAATAAGGTTAAATTTGTGATACTTTAATTTAAATCAAAATCAATCAAAACTTTTTATTTTATTTTGAGTGAAGTTTCATTTCCCTATACTTCAATTTAAATCAAAATCAATTAATTTTTTATTTTATTTTGGGTGAAGTATTGGGTCCTTAATATTTGTTTGATTAATTTTGACAAAAAAATTGGTAATATTTAATTTTGTAAAAAAATTCCGCTGTCAAGTTGTTACTTACAATATTAATTATGTTAAAGTGACAACTTCTTCTCAATTTTGTTTGACATATTTTGTCATTCAGTAAGTTAAAAAGATAAAAAAAAAAGAGTAAAATTAGTATTTTTTTTTTGTCCATTAAAAATTATAAATATTAGTTTGTTTGTCATTTTATTATTCTCCAATTTTAAAAAGGAAAAAAAATAGAAAATTGCACTTGCTCTCTTCTTAAAGTTGGTACAAATATTAGACAATTATGCGTTAAAACAATGTGAGAACCAACTTAACATCAACAACATGAGATTGAAATTACCAAATATATCTATCTTACAAAGTAATAATAATAATAATAAATACATGAATTGGTATAATATTGTCTCAAAAGAATGAGTTTTAGATTCCTACACAAACAAAGGACAAGTATCAGCATTTTCCCAATATTTACAACATAAACCCAACTTTTCATGAATCATAAAATTTGATCATAAACAGGAGCAAATGAAGTGTCCTAGAAGCAATAATTACTGGAATACTGGTTGAGAAGACAATGACATTTTTAGTTGTGGGGAAGCTTTATGATTCTTCGTAGAACCACAGTCCTAGCTCTTATAATGTCTCTGCTACAAGTATCAGCTTGCACTCCTAAATCTTCAACATTCTTCATAAAAACTCCCAACTTCTTCTTCATCTCCTCTATTGCAACCTTCAAAGCATCATTCTCAATGGCAAATTCCACATTCTGCAACACAGACTCAATCTCGATTTCCAGCTTATCAATGAGGACCCGAATGCTTTCCAAATCCTTTATAGCAACATAGGTGCCAACTTGCATGGAGATAATTACTTCCTTGTGTCCTCCCACAGCAGTTTCATAGCTCTTCAACATGGTGTCAATCCACTTTCCCATTGAACCAATTGGGATTGCACTAACAGCAGCTAGAATAGCTGCAACATGTGGAGAAGCAATTGCTGCAGCCACAACTGAGAAGATCAACACAGCAGCAACTGTAGCTACAAATATCATACTTGAGACCTTCCTCCATGTATGAACTTGTTTCACTTTCTTATCTAGCTTGTTTTGTCGCACTAGCAACTTCTCAAACATGAGTATCTGCTGATTGTAAACAGATTGATACATTTGGAAGAATTCTTCAGTGAAAGGGTCACCACTTGCCTTGAAATTCTTCAATTCCTGTAATGTCCTCGTATAACGCTTCTCTCCCAACTCGGTTTCCTCTTCAAACTGTTGAAGGGCTGCAAAAATAAGCAATTGGCTATCCCTGGCTCGTTTCAAACACTGCTCCAATGTAGTACAGAAATCTAGAGTCTGCAAGCTATTTTCCAAGTACTCCTCAACAAGCTCAAACAGTTCTTGGTTCTTCCATATATCTTTCTTACAGTCTAAGATCACCTTGACAACTTCCTGATCCATTTCCAGTAGGCACTCTGTGACTAGTTTGAGAGACTCAAAAGAAAGGGACCGAACCTCAACTCCAACTGCCAGAGTTTTGATGACTTGATTCGCTCGAGCTTGAACTGTGGTGTCGAAGGACTGCAAATCAGAGTCAAGTTTGCAGGCAGCCTCATATGACCTCAGTTCAGTCGCCATATCAGTATTGAAGTTAATTCCAGATGATGTTTCAGGGGTCTTCTTGCTCATGTGCCCCCCCATTCCTTAAATTGAAATGTTTTAATAAAGAACAAGGAAGAACCAATTCCAAATTCAGTACCTGTTTATCAGAACAAAAAAAAAGTAGTTTCACCATGAAATTCCTTAAACGATTAAAGTTGAAAGGTGCCCACTTTATGATTAAGGGTGCACAAATAATTCTGGTCTAATCCCAAACAATTTGAGGGCAAATACAATCTATTTCAAACAAAGCGACAGAGACTATTGCTATATAGAGTTGTACACATGAGAAACCTTACCATATCACAATCAACTTCAAACAAACAAATTAGTGGATTCTATTACAATCTTGTAGATCTTCACACATGAGAAACTTTACAATATCACAATCAGATCAAACAAACCAATTAACAGGTAATATTTCTAAACCCTACACTTTACCACACAAATCACAATACTCCATTTTATGAATAATGGTGAACAAGTGGAAGGAATCAAGCTGAACCAGATGGCTAATTTTGCAAAGTACAAACCTTTGAGAGGGATTGAAGAAGATAAGAATTTTCAGAGAGTGATTACTTTTGATCTAATAAATGGCGTCACCCTTTTAATCTATTTCTAAAAAGGGGAAAGAGATTGATAGGCTGAATGTGGGGAATTGAAGAACTTGAAATCCACTGAAAATCTGTTATTTATGCACCACAAATTTGGGAGCTTTGAGATGTGGGCGAATGAATAACTTGCACGCATAAGAAAATTTCTGTACAAACGCGTGAAGCAAAGCAATGTACCTTCTCTCCCTCCACACTGCCAAGATTTTGCTTTTCACGCGCAAAGCATTGAAGAAAACAGTGAGAAGGGTTTAATCAGATAAAGTGACTTAACACAAGTCTGAACTTAGGACTTCTTTCTTGCAACAACATACCAAATGGAACTTTTTTATATTTTGAGGTTTTTTTTTAATATAGAAACTTGTCTGAAAAAAAACCTCAAAACCAGTTTTATTTATTTTTACCCAAATGACCAAAATACTTTATCACTATAAATACTTTATACTGTACTAATGAAATAATAATAAAAAACTATTTTTATTGTTTTTTAACTTTAATTCATACAATTAAATAATTATTAGAAACCGTAGTGGTTATAATTTTAAACTAATTATCATAAATCATAAATGTAAAACATTTTAGACATACACATATAATGATATAATCAGATAATAACAAATTATTTATATTATCAATATATACTAATTAAATATGAAATGTCACCAAAAAGACTGATGTTTGTTTTGATGAGGATGGTAAATAGTTGTGTTGTTACGTATTTTGTTATTTTGTCTTTCTATAAATGTGAAATGAGCTTTATTTAAATAGTAATTCATTTCCATTATGTGGAAACAAACAAAATCATTAAATTGTTCACTTAATTTTGGATCTAAGCTCAACTAAACAAATGGAACATTCTAAGTTCTAGAATGAAAAAGAAAACATTCCAAAATGGACAATTTCTTCCTCCATACTTTCTTCATGCAACTCCATAAAATTTTCAATTTTAAAATTACCCTTAAATGAAAGCATAGGATTTTTATTTTATGTGACTTTTTTATTAGAAAAATAATATAATTACATATAATTTATTATATATTGTATTGAATTTATATTATAATAAAAAAAATTAATTATATAGAATCAAATAGTCTAAATACTTAGATATTAATTGTGCAAAAAATGTTAGGCAATTACTTTGCTCTTAGTTTTGGTAGACTTTATTCTCAATGTTAATCTTTTTAACTTGTTTTCTTTTTCTTTGCACTATGTTTTAACTTTTCTTTTTACATTGGAGTCCTTTATGGCAATTTTAAAATATTATTTAAAAAAATGAAAAAAATAATTTGTATTCATTAAATGAAAAATATGTTATTTTATATTTCTATACATGATAATAAAATTAATATGAATCACCTTTTTTACTTTAATTTTAAAAAAAAAAAGACTGAAATTGCTCACCTTAATTTGAAAACAATAATCTATAATTAGTTATAAAAGCATATCATCTTGTCAACTTTAACATAATTAAAAGTTACATATTTCAAAAATACTTATTTTAAGTTTAAATAAACTTACCCTTAATATCTTGTCATTGGTGTTTATTTGACATTACAGATTTTTCTCCAGCAATGAAAAATTGAGCTGACACAGCAATATATCTGACATAGATTCCCAATCAAACAAAGATTACAGGCAAAAACTACACACATAAAGAAAGGGATAGAAATAGAAGCAACAAAGAGGCATGAGCTTGAACATTCAAAATGAATATGGACAGAAAATTTTGCACTTCAGTAAGTGCTCTTGCACATATAACTGAAAGCAATAATAATTTCTTTCCAGTGATTCAGTTATCAGTAAGACAATGGATACTCTACAGCAGAGAAGAGCTACTGAGAAGTGAACTATTCATCTAACTTTTGCTTTAATCTTCCCTTTTTAGACTTCTTTAACTCCCATGGTGGTAGGCACCCTTTATAGTGAGAGTGCATAAATAATGAAGACATTGAAACTTCCTTCTGAGGCATTGAGATTGATGACAAGCAACTGAAAGCAGTTCTGAGTCTTCTTTTCTCACTATCACACGCTTGAAAGTTGGGATCATGCTGAACAGTGGAAGTTTTAAGAGCATCTGGGAGTATGCAGTTGCAAAAGGAACCTGCAAGGAGGACAAAAAATGATAAGTCAGAGAAAACTACTATTTTACTCGGATGACTCTTCCTTGAAAAGGTGAAATTTGCTGCTCTGAAATGATAATATAGTATAGTTGTTTGACACATTGTTTTAAGTCGACCACAGTAAGGCTATGGTGCTATAAGTAGCTGCCAATTTTGTGGGGTGGAATGCAAATGAGTTGAAACTAACTTTCAACCATCTCATTTTTGTTGAATAAAGTAAATGTGAAGTAATTCTCTCAAAAAAAATTCACCTAAGCAATCAAGCTCAACCTAAATAGTGAGCCTGCAAATGTCATTTTATTGCATTGCTGGCAGGATGCTCCATGTCATCCAAAGAAGAGCAAAAGTGCCAGAGAGTAACAAAGAAAACAGAGAGAAATTTAACGTCAATCAATTGAAGTGTTAACTATGTTCAATCTATATCAACGGTCTGAAATAACAGACTACAACTCAAGGTTTCTCTCACAATAAACTCTCAACTCTAGGTTACTTACATCAATTCATAGAAGGTCTGATTTATATACAAAATAACTGCAAAAACTAACTTCTGTAAAACTTAAACTCGTAAAAAATGGTTGGAGAAGACACGTGAACCGTGCTTCACTTCTGAGCTCGAAACTTGAACTTCAAACCAGGTGGACTCTAATAATAGACCAGAAAGATATATCTAATGCTCTGAAGATATACACATGAAGAAGACAAATGATCTAGTCAAGACATATGGTCTAATGATCTTGTACTACTAGACGCTCTTAAACTATCAGATGAACGGTCTATTGCATCAGACAATCTAAGATCCTAAACCAAGACTTTAGTGAACCAATCTTCACACTATTCTTGCGGATGTTCCATTTCATGTCATTTGACTAGTTCAGGTTAAACTATTACTAGAGTGCATGGAATAATTTAACCAAACCAATATGTTGATCCAACATATAAAAGCCTTTTAGGTTCCAATGTTCATTACTTTCATACAGTCAGGAAGAACTGAGATCTAATGCATGTGCTTTACTGACTAAAAAATTATACAATCTGAAATATAAAAGAATAGATCTGGAGTTTAAAAATAAGCCACATACCTATTCTTGCGAGACGATTGACCCATTTTGGTATAGAATTGCCCGTTAGCTTGTAACAAATATCCCCACAGAAATGGTTGCAATTCTTGACAATCAAATGGTAAGCATCACCATTGTAATTTGCAGACTGACGTTCCATGAACTCTCTAATCTGGAAAGGATCTAAGCTAGTAGTTCCCATGAATATGGACTTCCTAAACTTAAAGCCAGGACACTGCCGAGGTTCAACCTCAAAGACACCACTTGTTGGATAGTCATGGGCACCAAATGCATATTCTACTCCATAAACTGTCAGCATAATAACTCCATTTAGAAAATTTTTAGGGAATCTATAAGTATATTCTTTCTCCAAATAGAGCTTAAGCCATACATATTGACAGATACGAGTGATATGTGCATGCATAGACACATAACCCCTCTCCAACATATGACGAAATATCAATTTATTATCATCTAGCAAACTCTAGGAACATATTCTTTTCTAAAATAAAGAAATAGTTTTGGATTTATTTGAAAAGGTTTTAACTGTCATCTAACCTTCAACACCAGAGTGGAAAATACCAAGACCAGCCCAATACATATAGCCGTTTACTGTTGTCAAGTCATACACATTGAGATACACAGGTGTATTCCCTGGTATGTTGCCAGCTGATTTCACTTTAGAGAATATGCAGAAGGGGGTCACCGATTTGTCTCTAAGACGAAGACGCACAACTGAGGGCCAACCATTTTTAAAACCTGATTTCATTGTATGAGTGAACCCAGGAAGCAGTCAATATCTATTTTCTACCTGCATATACATAAATACCAACAAAAATTCATTTTCACAAAGACCATGTAATTGACAGAACATTAAAACTGAAAGAGTGCTATTCTACTCTAGTCGGAATGTTTTTACCATTGAACTAGGTATTCAACTGATAATTATGTATTACAATAAAAGAAATGGATGGCACTTGTTTTTCCTTGAACACATGAACTGAAAGAAAATGAATCTCTTCAGCCATATAGTTTTCTCCAGATAACACCATTTACCAATCTTTTGCATCTCAATATGAAACCACGTGAAATGCATACAACTCACATGCTCTGTTGCAATAATACTTTCACATACATGCCTACCATTCATGACAAATGTTCACAAAACTTTCTTGAGCATGGACTAGACTTGTTTTTCTACCTGAACCAGACTAGGCTTTAAAGCTTCTGGAAAAATGCATTAGTAATCAAACGTCCTTTTTCCATGTATAACATCTTTTAATCAAACTAAACTGACATCAGTAAACATTGGAGTACTACCTTCTACTTACTGAACACAAGAAGGTAAAACTTTTTCTTCATTTTCGTTCATTGATGCTGTTTGCAATGGACATGAATGAAGATAATAATCATTTTTGTTAGATTATCTAGTTTAAGGTTTGTTCTTCTGTTCTGCATATGTCACTTTTAAGATATACAGCAAGGAGGAAATTGCAGTGCAAGAGACCAAATATAACATTCAAACATTGAGACATGCACCACAATCGATAGAAACAATTAGTATAAGGACTTTGTGCTAACCATGAAATTTATGTGTGTGTTTACAGACATATATACATATCAGTTAACCAGTAACAATTTAAAGGATATTACAACAATAACAAAGCCTTTTTTTTTTCCACTGAGTGGCATCACGCAAATGAATTAAATGATGCCCTAATGATTATTACGAAATCATGACTATAGACAAACCATTAACCTTTATATCTTTGTCAATGGCTTTTCACTTGTACGTTTTTTTAGAATCTCTATGCCTCTAGCAACAGAACTACTTTCCATCTAAATTTGCACAGAGATTCTGGATGTTTGGACAAACTTCTCCATAAACACTTCCAGAAACTAAGAAGAACAAAACGAAAGTTAGTGTCTCCATAAGATGGAATTGATTTATTATACACAAATTAAAGATAAGAATTTAGAAAAGCTTCAATTAGAGCTCTTACAATTAGCTAATACATAAACTAATCTTAGCTCACCGAGAAACTCATCCTATTTTTCTCTACTAGAAGTGTTTATAGAGAAGTCTGCCCAAAAAAATGCTTTATAAGTCATTTCCACACATGTCCAACGCACCTAAGAGGAGATTCTCTAATTTTCTCTACAACAGGTACTGCCCAACTTTTTCTCCAATGCATTGATTCTCAATCCTATCTTGTCTAATATGTTAACTCATCCAACACAGTATTCTTTTCTGCCACATTGAGCTTATTCTCTAGTTGGCTCCCTTTATTTGAGTGTTAATGCCAAAAGGTATAGCTCTGGCTTAAAGGAAAAATTGGAGATATCATCAAGCTGGTTAATTTGAGGCTTTACTTGTTCACAAGGTGGTGAATCTTCTTCCTACTTTCATTTAGCAAGTGGTCCCATTTACATGCTTTAAACAAATGATATTAATGAGTTAATAACACCGACAATAAAGTTTAGTTGAAATGGAAGAAAAGAGGATCTGTTAGGTATAGATAAATGTACAGGAACAAGTATGAGTGTGGTGAATCTGGCCAGCATTGATGAACAAGACATTCAAAGTGAGCAATTTCAACATATTGGTCAACAGATTAAAATTAAGTTGAGGAATACATAAAACAGAACTCATTCTAACCAATTTAAAATAGAGTAAATGGAAATCTGCGGGTTGACAATAACAAATGTGCCTGAATCTGCAAGGTCTATTTTATAGATCTGTCGTGTCTTGTGAATTTTATGAAACATTATATGGAAATTTAATGTACTTCAATTATGAACAGCATAAAATTCAGCAACATAACCAATTCAGAAAGAGTTATGAGCTAGAGAAATCTTCCACATTGAAACACCATAGCAGCTCCCAAAGCCTCCACAAGACTATCCTTAAAAATAATAATAATAGTATTAGAAGAACACCAGTACCTATTCCTTATTATCTCTTCACTCTGCACACTATGAACCCTGGTTAATCTTAATAACAAACTTCACTACTTGTCCATTAGTTACAACCCCTTTATTTTCACAGGGGAAAGCTCATAATAGGCTTTACAAGGGGAGATGCAGATGGGATAAGGAAATGAAAAAGGGGAGAGCGTGTTGCTAGAGATCAAATCCGAACACCTTAACCAACTAAATAGTCACGAGGCAACTAACCATGTTTTTAACTGAAGCTATAGGTTCTCCAGGCTTTTCCATGCTTCAACTAAGACCATAACATTTGACTTTGCATATGTGTTTTTGGAACAACAACAAAATTTCTGTATGCAGTAACTAGTCAGAGTATGGATGCAACATCTACAATATTGACATTATAGAATACAAACAAGAAGTAAAGGGTTAGCTTTGAGCGTTTTCATAGTATATAAAGTGAATTTGGAGCAAATACTGCATGGAAAAAGAAGTAATTTTAAAATCAACTCCAATCTGATAACTAAAGTAATGTAACAGATACAGATGAACAACCTCGTTAAGCCATCCCAGATTCCACAACAAAATGCCAATAACCAGTTTTTTGGTTTTAAATTAAGCCAAATGATGGATTCATAAATCATAACATGTTAAAGTCCCAACTTCCAAGCAGAAAAAATAGGAGCAAAATGATGAGTAAATTTTACATCTTGGAATATTAATAACATAACTGAAGATCTAACTGGCATCTGAGGTCAACTTCAGTTACATGAAAGTGGTGGGAGAAAAAATTAGCAAAGTATAAGGGAGAAGAAAAACAGCAGGGCACAGATCAGATTCCAAAACCAAGTAAAAAATAAAAGTGAAAATAGACTAGGGTATGAGCTATGAAGTAGCTGATCTTCCACAAAACAAAAGGGAAAAAAATAAAAATAAAAAAATCAGTTTTTTAAACAAGGAAGGAGTGAGTGAACAAAGTGGACCAATGCAAGAAACATGGAAAGAAGAGAGGCACCACCAAACCTTTTACGTAGCAAAGGGTAGGTGAAAGATGAGAGGGTGAAGTGAAAGACTCCTTCAAGTTGAAAGTTTGAAAGAGCCATTGGTTGTCTGAGACAGAAAAAGAGAAAGGGGGAGAGAATGGAACAATGTTTGTGCCTGAAACTCACACATTGTCTTGGTTCTGACAGAAGTGAAGGGTGTGCATGTATTGTAGTGAAGTGAGAGTGCAGACAGAAAAACTGGTTTGTCTGTTTTTGGTGCCTAATGAGGAAATGTAATAATTCATAAATAAACCATTTCTTTTGGAAAATGGTAGCAAGTTCATGGGTGGTGGGGTTGGCTTTGGGTTCATCAAACACATTTTCCAATTCAATTAACAGTGGTTTAGATTATATTGAATAATTGGGTACTCGGAAATAAATAAAAAAATTTACAATTTAGAAATTATTTTTTCTTTGTTAATTCATTTTGATAACTTTCAAATATTTATATTTCTATTAAGTATGCATTTAAAAAAAATTAATCAAATTTTAAATTTAAAAATTTGATGCAATGATGAGAAGATGTAAAAATGTCTTCATCTGACATTCTAATTTCAGTTTGTACTAACATGTTTTATTTATTTATTATGTTTGTTGGTAGAGTTCTATGTTATTCAAGAATTGTTTTTATTCTTATAAATAAATAAAAAACTAATTTCCTTTTTTTATATAAAATATTAAGTTTTTAGTAAATTTATTATTAGAACAAAGAAGCTTTAAATATGACATGAAAACCTAGTATTTTCAAAAAATAATTTACAAATTCATAAATGAATTATTTCTTAAAGATCCTCTAAGGAATACATAGATAAGAGGATTAATATAAAAAAATATTTAATATGTATAATTTTTCTAATTTTCATTTTTTATAATAAATCAAAAGACACTATTCAACTCAATAAATAATAACTAAATTAAATTAAGCTAAATTATACTCAAGCACTTTAAAATGGAGATGAATAAGTAAAGTAAAAGATAAAAAAAAAGTAAGAAAAAGTGAGAATGGTGAAAGAAATTGTGTCCAGACTTGACCTTTGACGTTGACTGACATCATGGCATTGCTTTGAAAGATGGAATCATAGATTACTATCTCTCTCTCATTATTCATTTCTTTTTTTTAATAAGTAATACAAAAATAGCTATTTAATTTGAAAATATTTAAAATAGAATAAAAAATTGTTATTTGATTAGAAAATATTTAATTAAAATAATAATACTTTTTTGTGTATAATACATAAACTTGGTGCTTTTTGTTTGTATGTAGTAGTTGTAATAAAAAGTAAGGATCCCACACGTTGAAGAAACAGCTGGAATATGATTAATATTTAAAATATATTCAATCGTCCTTTTAATAATAATATCCTTCACATGTTGCAGGGAATCCTATGATTTCATAAAATCAAATTTTAGACCTTCAAATGCTAACAACCTAACCATTTTAAATACATTTGCCTTCTCAATAATTCACCATTAAAATGCTTCATTTATTTCTATTATTTTTTTCTGTGTTTATCATATTTTATTATAACCGACACATATGAAATAAAATAGGATAGGGTTATTGATTTATATATTTTAAAAATTTTAATTATTATAATTTATCACAAGGTTACCAATGTATCCTATTTTTTTTTCAATAATTATAGAGTGTATTAAGATATATTAAAAAATTATTAAATAAAAATTAATTAAAAAAATAAGTAATTATTATATTAATTAAATTAAATAATATTTTAAAAATTATTAATATAAAAATTAATTTTTATTATTAATAAATAATTTTTAAATTGATATCTAATTAACTAATAAGTTTTGGATACCAACTTTAAAATCTAAATAATTGATAGTTAAAATATTTGTAATTAATTAAATATTAATTTAAAAATTATTTATTAATAACATAAATTAATTTAAATATTAATAATTTATTTATTATCAACAATAATAATAATGATGTTGATGATACACACATTACATAATTGAAATTCATTGAACTTATTTGCTACATCAAATTGGACATAGGTCTAGAGGAACGACCAAGACCAATAGCAGGTGTATAAATCATTTTATCATAAATCAAACTAAACACCTATATATAACACTAGCTTTGGTTATTCTTTGATGATTTGCATTGACTTTGTCTTTGTACATATATTTGCAGATGCTAAATTGATGACCATTGCAACAATGAAATTGACACACATAGACATTAAGAACTTTTACTTTTTTGAAAGTATTCAGCTCTATGCAATGTGTTTGATTAAATGATTCTAGTGCAAACATAGTATTTGTGAAAAGTTTTATGTGATAAAAATTGAGTATAAGCTTTGGTGCATTTTGTTTTTCACATTTTAGAGTATCTATACTTACTATTAGTTCATTAATAAGTTTTGTGCTTCAATTATATTACTTGTCTTACTGTTTTTGTTCCTCATTCATTGCCTTCTTTAGCTTTCGTTTTAGTTTCCAGATTTGTTTATTACAAAAAAAAATTATGAATAAAATATTAATTTTTGCTCCCACGTCAGCAGTTGTCGCATAATACATATCGGGAATCGTATGCACAGTGCACCTCTTCTTCGGGTCTCTTTTTGTTTAAGCAAAGCGACACCGTTTTACACTCACTCACTTAGATACCCTAATCACTCACAAGAAGTTGAATATATGAACTCTATGTGACAGTTTAAAAAAATATATATAATAAAAAATAAATTTATAATTAAATAAAATAGAAAAATAATAGTATTGAAAGTTATAAGATAAGATGGGAAACAAATTTAAATATATATATAATTCATTTCATAAATATTTTTTGTCTTCATGTGACGAAGCATAAAACATAAAGAACATAATAAAACACACAAAAGAAAGTAAAGGTTAAAAGTGAATACCCAAAAATAAAGTAATCTAAAACTTGTACCAATATAAAATGAGAAATTTTCTACTAAGTGAAATGAAAATTAAAACAATAAATAATATTTAAACTATTAAAAAAATATACATAACTTTTATAAATGGTTATATGACTGATATCTATATGTATAATCATATAAATATAAGTTAAATTTATAATTTTCAAACATTATTGTATTATAATAAAAGTAGTTTTCATTTAGTACTTTATCGATATAATTTGTTTGAATAATCTTTTTTATAATATTTATAAGATAGAAACAAAACAAAATTCTTGTAAGTTAGAATGGTAACTGAAACATCACCACTTTTAACCATTACATACACAACAATAAACTATATTCTTTAGTTTTCTTTTCTAAAGCACACTTGAGGTCACATTGCTATAGACTAATCCACTTATCACACACAATAAAATAAAAAAAACTAAACTGCTAGATTATCTAAAACTTGTTTTAGAACTTATAAAAAGCAATAAAAAATAATGGAATCTCATTGGAACTGCTTTAGTTCACTTATCTATAAATGCCTAAGCTCTCTTGATAACAAAGTACATTTATAATATTTCATATCTAAGAAAAAAATGAAATGAGATATTGTGATGAGATGGTTCCTTCCTTGACATGAGTCAGTGTTCTTCAATAGAAAAATGATACATTGACAATTTTACTTAGTATACAACTCTGTTTCTTTGTCTAAAATTTCAATTTTTTTATGAAATGATAAAAATACTCCTTTTTTATATAATTAATTAGAGGTTGTATACTGATGAAGCTGGTTGTCAATATATCGTTTATCTCTTCAATATCTGCTAAACAAACCTAAACCTTTAAAGGCTTCCACTTCATTTTCCAGCATCAGACACTCCTACTTGGAAATATTGTTGAGCTTTTTGAGCAAGTCATCTTCTCTATCTTTCAGTTTCAAATATTCTTTTAACAGTTCTTCAACTTTCAAAATTTCTTCTACCAGCTCTTCAATTTCTTTTTGCCATTCACAAAAACACCATATCAAATTGTTCTTGCCGGTTGACTCGCTGTCGGTCAAACTCTACGATCGTTAGCACCTTCTTCTTCCTCCTTCACTGTAAAATAGCTTGCCTGCAAAGAAAGAAAGATAGGCGCCCTCACGGTCGTTTTCACTCCGACGCTCAAGTAAAAAACTAGGGCAAAAAACACCAAGTGTATAGTAAAGAGTGTTAGTCTCAAAAACTGCGTACCTTCCCCTGGAGCCTTAAGCCCCTTTTATAGGGCGTCATTAGGTTATCTCTAATAACCAACTTTCCCCGCTTGGAACATTATCTTTAGAAAGAAAATATTCAGTGGGTGAGAGAATGCTGTTCTTTGTGTGTAATCTTTAACAGCGTATCTTTATATATTTGGAGTGCTACTGCCGCCACCTGCATATCAATAACATATTACTAGGAGCAATATCTTTTATCTCTTAATCTTTTGGCGTGTATGGCGGTAACCTTCTATCTTTAAGCAATTATCTTTATGAGAGAATATCTCAGTATACTGTTAACCCTAACGTCGCGGGGTCTATCTTTATGATTTAAACTAATCTCTCACGTGCCATTAAACCCCTCACGTGCCAATGCATGCAACACTAAGGATAAAAATCTTATGCCAAAGCGTAGCGTTTCGCATATATCCCGCATGCATGGCGTATCTAGGGTTTAATTCACATCTTGACACGTGTGATTCCTGGGACCCACTATGGGTCCACCAGACTGACCTCTACCATGCTGACCTCTCTCCTCTTGGACGACGTCCGAGGTCTGGTCACTACACAAATATAAACCATAAGAAAACAACTTCAGAAAGAAATAGTCATAATCAAGTTGTTTCATCTCATCAAAGAATCTATTCTTATTGAAAACACCATAACATATATTCACATGCACATAATATATCTTTCTTTATTAACAGAAGGTGGAGCATAAATGATGGACCTCTATGGTCTTCTCTTCATGGGTGGAATTATTGTTGAAGATGGATGATGCTCCTTGAAGACTATATATGTGTTTGATGTAGCAAATTTTGTGATTTGCTTTAAAGCTAGTCATAATGCATTAGATGATCTTGTACATAGGTTAGGATGAGTTTAAGGTAGCTTTTTGCTTCGTGACCTACCTCATATGCCTAATCAAGGTGGTAAGATCAAGCACAAGAAGTTATTCAAAGTTTTCCTAAACACTACCTTAAGTTTTTTCTAAAAATCAGTTTTCTGCAGAAAAATAAATCTGTTGTTATGTAAAACAACAGGTTCTTTCTAAATTGTGCCTTTTGCTTTAAAGTTTTTCACAAAGTTTTGTTTTGGCACAAGTGAACATGTCCTAGCCTTTTTGTTACCGTTATACTGAGCTGGAGACAGTTGGAAAAACTCTCTTTATCTTTTCAAAAATAAATCCATTTATTTTAACTTCAACCTGTTGATTTTATAACAGTTTTAACTATTTTTTGAAAAGAAGTTAGAAATAGTTTGTTATATAAAGAGAGACTCATCTCACATGAAAACAAGGTTGTGCAATCACATTTTAAACAGAGATCAAAAGTTTTCAGTGAGAGGAAAAAGGATTTGAATGAGTTTTTGAAAGGTTTTCTAAAAGAACTTCAAGAGTGTTTGTTCTTTGTGAAGCCTTGATCTTGGTGGAGGTGCTGTCACTGTTGGATTACAATCTGGGCCACTGTTTTGGGTTCTTACATCTTTTTTTCAGGTGTTTTCGTTCCTTAATTCTTTTCTGTGTAAAGGTGTTTGTGTAAGACATTTCAAGATAGGGTTTCTTGAAGTGCAAGTAGTGCTGAAATAGGGTTTTTCAGCTTTGAGTGTCTTGTTCTTGTAGGTTTCAAGAACTTAAGATTTTGTAATTGTTTTGATCTGTTTTAGTGGATTTTGCCTTGGTGTAAGGTAAAACTATATGTAGCTCTTGATGAGTGAACCAGTATAAACTGTGTGTGCATCTCTCTTCTTAATCTCTACACTAATATTTTACATAATTGGTTAATCTGTCAGAAAATAAATCCGTTGAACTAAAATTGAATTTGTTATTTCTGGGCTTGTTCATATTGTTCTTCAAGTTTAAGTGAATGTTCTTTGGTGCTTATGAACATATGAGTATGTGTGATTGCTGAATAATGAATATCATAAAATCCTTTTTAATAACCTTGTTCAAGATTCAACTCTTTGTTTCAAGTTGTTCTTAAAGTTTCAAGAGTTGGTTTTCTTGGTTGAATATCCTTCTTGATCTTGCTGCTATCAAAGTACCTAATCTTTTTTGGAAAACTCCTTGTTTAATCTCAAGTCTAAGCTGATCTTGCTTCTGTTTTTTTCAAAAGCAATAAAAAGTAAATTTGTTCTTTTATAAATCAATCTGTTCTTTTTCTGTGATTATCTGAAAAGAATTTTGATTTGCGAATATCTTATAAGCTCAATTCACCCCCTATTGAACTTAGACACTAATAGACCCAACAATTGGTATCAAGAGTTAGGACTTGTATTTTACTCAAGTTTGTGTGCAATATGTCTGGGTTTAAAATGTCTTTTGCTGAGGGTTCATCTATTAATAGACCCCCTATGTTTGGTGGAGTGAATTATGCATTCTAGAAAATAAGAATGAAAATTTTCATGGAATCTATTGACTTTGGTATTTGGGATGCTGTGGTCAATGGACCTTTTGTGCCTATGCAGGTTGTCAAAGAAGAAACAGTGAAGAAACCATGGTCTGAATGGAGTGACAGTGAAAGGAAAAAGGCTCAATATGACTCTGTTACCAAAAACATCATAACTTCTGCATTGACAATGGATGAATTCTTCAGAATATCTCAGTGCAATTTGGCTAAGGAAATGTGGGAGATTCTGGAGGTGACACACGAAGACACGAATGATGTGAAGAGATCAAGGAAACACTCACTTATCCAAGAATATGAGTTGTTCAAGATGCAACTAAAGAAAACATTGCTGATGTACAGAAGAGGTTTACTCACATTATAAACCATCTTACTGGATTAGGGAAAGTGTTTGATAGAGAAGAACTCAATATAAAAGTGCTGAAGTGCCTTGATAGGAGTTGGCAACCTAAAGTCATTGCAATTTCAAAAAGTAAAGATCTGTCTAAGCTGTCTACTGCTGAACTATTTTGAAAATTGATGGAACATGAGTTGGAGCTCAAGAGGCTGAAAGAGCAAGAGCCAGTGGAGAGGAAAACTAAAGGACTTTCCTTGAAGACAAATGTGCAGAATGTTAGCAGTGATGAAGAAGAAAGTGTTGAACATGATGAAACACTAAGTCTCATAACAAAAAGGTTCAACAGATTTCTGAAAAAGAAAGCTAGAGATAGGACTCAACAAAAGAAAAGGTATTCGAAACCTAATGAATCTACTTCTTCTAACTATACTTGTTTTGGTTGTGGTAAAATAGGTCACATAAAGATTGATTGTCCAAACAATCAAACAAAAGAAAAACCAACCAGCAAGAAGGTTTAAAGGAGTAAGGGTAAAAGAGCCTATATCTGTTGGGAAGAAAATGAAGTTTCCTCAACAAGCAGCTCCTCAACAGAAAATGAAGAATCAAACCTGTGTTTCATGGTGAAAGATGAAGGATCAATCTCTTATTCGATTAGTGATTTCTCTACGGATTCTGACAATTATGATTAATTGTTAATTGCTTTCAAAGAAACACATGATGAGGCAAACAGGCTAGCTGTTATATGTAATAAACTGCAAAATGTAAATAATGTTCTTGCACCTAAGGTAAAATCTCTTGAGGAAGAATTGCATAAAGCTAAAACTGACCTTGTAAGTCTGGAATTGACTAGTTTGCATGCATCCATTAAAACCTGTGATAACTGTAAAAAGTTGGAAAAACAAGTTGAGTATTTGCTAAAGACACAGTCTAATTTCACCAAAGGAAGAGACAATCTTGAGTCTATATTAGGCTCACAGAATATTGTTTTTAACAAGAGTGGGCTTGGATATAATCTTGTAAAACAGAAAAATGTGAAAAAGCTTTCCAGTTTTTTTGTTCTTGCTAAAACTAGTTTTTCTGCTTTTAACAGCTCAAATGCAGTGCATTATGTTTCATGTTTTTATTGCTTGGAATCTGGTCCTACTTCCAGAACATGCAGGGTTAGAAAATATCATGTTCCTAAAGGATTAGTCAAATGGCTTCCTAAAGAAAGGTGATTAATCTGATTGGACCCAACACTAAAGGGTACCATATATATCTTTGATGTTTATTTTGCAGAAAAGGAGCAGAAAGCCTAATCAATGGTATTTGGACAGCGACTACTCAAAACATATGACTGAAGACCTTTCACAGTTTTTAGAATTGAAACTTAAGACAGAAGGATATGTCACCTACGGGGATAACAATAGAGGAAGGATACTTGGAAGAGGAAATGTAGGAAACAAAGGATCAACCTTAATTGAAAATGTGCTATATGTAGAAGGACTGAAACACAGCCTCCTGAGCATCAGTCAGTTATGTGACAAAGGCTACAACATCAAATTTGAGATAAATAAATGTACAATCTCAGATAAGGAGTCTGGTAAGGATTTGTTCACAGGTAAACGAGTAAATAACATTTTATCTCCTAGACATCCTGAATAATGGTTATGAAAATGAATGTCTCCTGTCAAATAATGATGAGTCTTGGTTGTGGCACAAGAGGTTAGCTCATATTCACACTAACCTTTTGAACAAATTGAAATCTAAAAATATGGTTTCTGGTTTACCGAATGTGAAATTTCATAATGATCGACTGTGTGATGCATGTGTAAAAGGTAAGCAAATAAAGTCTTCTTTTAAATCAAAAGATGTGATTTCTACAAATCTGCCTTTGGATATACTGCATATGGACTTATTTGGACCATATAGAATTGCAAGTCTTGCTGAAAATTTGTATGCATTAGTGATTGTTGATGACTTTTCAAGATATACATGGACTCTTTTTCTTGCTGCCAAAAATAATGCATATAAGTTGTATAAGGGAAGAAAGCCTTGCGTAAGTCATCTTAGAGTGTTTGGATGTAAGTGTTTTATTTTGAATAATGGCAAAGATAATTTGGGTAAGTTTGATGCAAAATCTGATGAAGGAATTCATATTGGCTATGCTTTGAATGGACATGCTTACTGGATCTTCAATAAAAGGTTGCTAACTGTGGAAGAATCTATGCGTGTAGTGTTTGATGAATCTGACAATTACATGCCAAAACTAGTCTTAGATGAATTGGAATGTGATGATTTAAGAACTGTTCTGCATAAAAATGATTTGATTGATAAAGATGCAAATGATTCACATGCTGTCAAAGAATCTGTTATTTCTGCAAATTTACCAAAAGAATGGAAGACTCCAAGAGATCTCACACTTGACAATGTCATTGGAAACATTGAAAAAGGGGTTTCAACTAGGAAGTCTCTAAATAATTTCTGTGAGACAATGGCTTTTATTTCACAAGTGGAGCCTAAAAATCTGAAAGGAGCTTTACTTGACAACAGCTGGATATTGGCTATGCAGGAAGAACTGAATCAGTTTACAAGAAATGAAGTGTGGTCCTTAGTTCCAAGAACACCTGAGATGAACATTATAGGAACAAAATGGGTGTACAGAAATAAGATGGATAAGCATGGAGCAATCACAAGGAATAAGGCAAGACTGTTTGTCAAAGGATATAACTAGGAAGAGGGAATAGATTATAACGAGACATATGCACCAGTGGCAAGGCTTGAAGCTGTAAGACTGCTCTTAGCATTCTCTTGCATTAAAGGATTCAAATTATTCCAAATGGATGTTAAAAGCACATTCTTGAATGGGTATATCAATGAAGAGGGATATGTCTCATAGCCCCCAGGTTTTGAAGACTACAGAAATCCAGAACATGTATTCAAGCTAAAGAAGGCTCTCTATGAGCTTAAACAAGCTCCTAGAAAATGGTATGAAAGGTTGAGTGTTTTTCTGATTTCACAAGGTTATGACAGAGGCACATCTGACAAGACATTGTTCATCAAGAGAAAAGAGGAAGACATAATTCTGGTTCAAGTCTATGTGGATGATATTATATTCGGATCAACCAATGAAGTGCTGTGTGAGACATTTGTGGAAATTATGAAGAATGAGTTCGAAATGTCTATGATGGGTGAACTGAATTACTTTCTAGGTCTGCAGGTCAAACAACTCAAAGGTGGTATATTCATAAACCAAGCCAAGTTTTGCAAGGACTTGCTAACGAAATTTGAAATGGATAAGTGCAAATCTATTAGCACACCATTCTCAACTAGTTGCCATCTTGATCATGATATAGCTGGAAATCCTGTTGATGAGACTAAGTACAGAGGGCTAATTGGTTCTTTATTGTATCTTACTGCAAGTAGACCAGACATAATGTTTGTTGTATGCATGTGTGCTCGCTTTCAATCTGCTCCAAAAGAATCACACTTCAATGCAGCTAGGAGAATTCTGAAATATCTACAAGGAACCAAAGATGTTGGCTTATGGTATCCAGGTAATGTTTCACTAAGTCTAACCGATTACTCTGATTCAGATTTCGTAGGCTGCAAGATTGATAGAAAAAGCACCAGCGGTACCTGCCACTTGCTTGGATCAAGCTTAATCTCTTGGCAATGCAAAAAACAAACATGTGTTGCTCTCTCTACTGCTGAAGCGGAATATATTGCAAGCAGAATATATACTGCTCAAGAATTAAATAATATTATGAAATCAAATTGTAAAATAGAATTAATAAATTATTATAAATATTAAAAATAAAATTAAATATTTAATATTTGAATTATGACAGTTATAAAGGTATTATAAATGTCATAATATATTGTATTAAGTGGCGGTTAAAACCGCCACTATTTACGCTAGAATTGGTTTACCTAGTTTCAAAATACGGCATTTATAACTGATGTAAATTACACGCTTAAAACCGCCACTTTATACAATGCAATATATGGCATCTGTTACAACGATTCTCAATTGACCGCCACATTAAACTTTATGGTGGCAAGAATTCTAGTGGTACAGATGTAAAATGTGGTGGTTATAAACGCCAGGTTTTATGAAAATAACCGCCACACATACACGTTTTTTTGTAGTGTACCCGCTCTTCCATTTCTTTCTGACATTCACAAAAACACCATATCAAATATAAACCATAAGAAAATAACTTCAAAAAGACATAGTCATAATCAAGTTGTTTCATCACACCAAAGAATCTATTCTTATTGAAAACACCATAACATATATTCGCATGCACATAATATATCTTTCTTTATTGACAAAAAGTGGAGTATAAATAATGGACCTCCATGGTCTTCTCTACATCGGTGGAGTTTTCACCATTTTTTTTATCATGCTCTTCAGAATCTTCCTACCAAGAAACAAAAGAAGAAAACTTCATATGAAATACAAACACATTATTTTACTAACAATGTTCTTGATTGAAAAAAATGATGATACACAGAAAAAATGTTGTTGTAGGGATGAGTTCTTAAACTTACTTCTGCTGAAGAATGAATATGCATTCCATTTTCAAAAACCCTTAGGGTACGATCCATTAAAGAAATGGAT
This sequence comes from Phaseolus lunatus, assembly GCA_013389735.1. Classification (NCBI taxonomy): domain Eukaryota; kingdom Viridiplantae; phylum Streptophyta; class Magnoliopsida; order Fabales; family Fabaceae; genus Phaseolus; species Phaseolus lunatus. The sequence continues at coordinate 1,065,483 of CM023859.1, read as the reverse complement.
TGAATAAGCTGCGCAATTGTAGCCATATCCTGCAATATTTGCTTTCTTCGCTGCTTGGCTTCTGCATTCTGTTGTTGCTCCCGTAGTTGGTCCCATTGCTACCATAGTTGTCATTGTTGCCGTTGCAGTTCTTTAATGGTATTCAACCTATGATGCAGGCTTGTAAGCTGACTTTCAACATTCTCTGATTGTGTTGGAATTACCATGCTTGTAAAGTTAGTTTTGTGTTAAAACAGTTTATGGTTCCTCTTTTTCTTCAACATGATTCATATTTATAAGGGTACATTTTTGTTCTTTTTTCTCCCCAAAGCCAATCATGTGTTACTAGCACAACAACCTCCATGGTTTTAGGATTCATTTGCTCTTTAAATTCAAACCCTTCAAGTAACTCCTTAAATTCATGTTGCATAAGTGCCATAATAGAAAAATATTTACACAAAGAAGAATTTTTCAATGCAACAGTCATATGAAGAGGAAAATAGTTTCAAATTAATAAAACCTTTATGTTTTTGTTTTAATTTTTATAATAGTAATTACACATGTCATCATCTAAAACTATATTTTTCACGAACTACTTGTGTTGTTCTAAACCCTAAATCCGTCATCATTCCAAGCAAAGACTTTTTCAAGCATTAACTAATGAGTTGTCACTGATAAACTTTCACCAATAATGCATTCAAAATAGGTATTGGCCACCCAAGAATTTCGTTGATTGACCCCTCCAACGTTTATGTTTATATATATATATATATATATATATATATATATATATATATATATATATATTTATGTTTATATATATATATATATATGCATAATATTGTTGCACCATCCAAAAGGCAAACCCTAACCGATTCATCATTTTCCAAAGGTTGAGTTTCTTTGATCAAAGAAAAAGGTTAAGGAAAACAGAAGGGTTTGCTTGATATCGAAGGATATGCTGAAGGAAGTGAGAGGCATTCCAAAGTACCCTAGAGAGATGGCTCCTGCTCTCTTCATAACTCCACAAAAGTGTTCTTATCATTTTCCAAGCCAATCATTGAAGAAGCCTTTGATCAGGCTTTCTACATCATGCCCAAGAGGATGGTGTTTCTTGTTCCTGCATTATTTTCTCTTCTCTCATACTATTTCTTGTTGTATAACAACATTAATAAGTGAGTATTTTTAACAAAGTAGTGTATTTTTTATCTAGAAATTATGATTTTGGATAAAAATAATTTTTTTACGAAATGAATAATTCGTACTTTATACCTACGATTTCAGAGTGGAAGTTGTACCCATAGATACGACTTGTTTCACTCTAAAGTTGTATCATAAAGTATAACTTATCCATTTTCGTAAAAAAAATATATTTTACCCAAAATTGTAATTTATGAAAAAATAAATACACTAGTTAGGTACAAAAACCTAATTAGAGTCTGAAGACAGAAACAAAGGTGATCATGAAGCCATTTTATCAGCAGGTTTATAAACCATTTTATCATAAATCAAACTAAAAACCTACATATAACACTAGTTTCGGTTATTCATTTATGATTTGCATTGATTTTGTCTTTATACATGTATTTGCAAATCCTAAATTGATGACCATGAAAACAATGAAATTGACACATGATGTATTCTTATAACAAATGATAGACATTAAGAACTTCTACTTTGTACCTTGAAAGTATTCAGCTGTATGCAATGTGTTTGATTAAATGATTCTAGTGCAGACATACTATTTGTAAAAAGTTCTTTGTGATAAAAATTGAGTATAAGATTGGTGCATTTTGTTTTTCACATTTTAGAGTATCTATACTTACTACTAGTTTGTTAATAAGTTTTGTGCTTCAATTCCATTACTTGTGTTGCTGTTTTTGTTCCTCATTCATTGCCTTCTTTATGTTTTGGTTTAGTTTCCAGATTTGTATATTACAAAAAAAATTATGAATAAAATATTAATTTTTGCTCCCACGTTAGCAGTTGTCGCGTAATACATATCGGGAACCGTATGCATAGTGCATCTCTTCTTCTGGTCTCTTTTGCATTGTTCATTGTTCAAGCAAAGCAACACTGTTTTACACTCACTCTCTCGGATACCCTAATCACATCTTGTGGTGATTTATCACCGATTGTAAGTTGCAAATTTTGATTCTCATATTGCATTGATTTTCTCATTGTACGATTTTGGTTCTCTTCCTCCCCGCCAATTTTTATACCTAATAAGAACATTCTCCATTTTTATTTATATTTTACTGTGTGAAGCTCCTGTTGTTGTTTGAATTCATGTTTTTCATTGTTATTATTTTGTTGTGTTGATGCTCGCTGCACCCAGTGTTCAAGGAATAAACGAAAACAATTAATCGTCTCTAGCTCAAATAGATTTAGGGCTCTCACTCTAATTTGCATTACCTTGATTGAACTGGGTTGGAAAAAGGGTGTGAGATTTAGGTTTACCATTTTTTGGATGCATGTGCTTACTTCAAGTAAAGTTCCGTGCAATTTGTGTTTGATTTCTCAGTCTGAGTCTCTGACTGTTGTTAATTTTAGTATTTTGATGTGGGCCTTACTTCACTTAATCTACTTATGTTGTGTGTGATTGTGGAAAAATGTTTATTGTGAATGCAGTAACGAGGAAAGGAGGGATTTATATGTAGTTCTTGAGCCTTACAGTAGTAAAATTGGAAATTAATTTGAAGAATTGAAGTAATGAGCCATTTTAGCCTTTGTGCGTGAGATATATGGTGTAATTGGATAAGGTAAACTATTTTATTGTTGAGGGAAAGAATAGCTAACCATTTCATGAACATGGTAGGACTGCAACATTAGTCATTCCACTTCTCATCTACCATATGGCTGCCTAACATACTCATTTACTTCTTATTTTGTTCAGCTTTCAAATGTAGATTACTGCTTATGTACATATACATATGTTCACTTGAAAACATGCCCAAACATCATCCTCTAACTTCAAAACATGGCTTTTAACCTTTACTTTCTTTTGTGTATTTTATTATGCTCTCTATGTCTTATGCTTCGTCACATGAAGACCAAAAATATTTATGAAATGAATTATATATATTTAATTATTTTCTGCTCTTATCTTATAACTTCCAATATTATTATTTTCATTATTTTTTTATTTTATTTAATTATAAATTTATCATTTATTATATATATTTTAAACTGTCACATTAGAGTTCTATATATTCAATTTAAATACAGAAGAAAAATTGTATGTTTTAATTTTATTTTTCTTGAAAATGTTTGGTTTTAGTTATGTATACTTTGTCTTTTTCAAGATTTGATTTGTACAATTGTATTGTGTAGATTATCCAATGAGAATGAATGGTTATATATGAATGATATCTATATGTATAGTCATATAAATATAAGTTAAATTTAAAATTTTCAAACATTATTGTGTTATAATAAAAATAGTTTTCATTTAGTACTTTATCGATATAATTTGCTTGAATAATCTTTTTTATATATTTATAAGAGAAAAACAAAACAAAATTCTAGTAAGTTAGAATGGTAATTGAAACATCATCACTTTTAACCATTACATAAACAACAATAAACTATATTCTTTAGTTTTCTTTTCTAAAGCACACTTGAGGTCACATTGCTATAGACTAATCCACTTATCACAAAAAAAAAAAAAACTAAATTGTCAGGTCATCTAAAACTTGTTTTAGAACTTATAAAAAGCAATAAAAAACAATGGAATCTCATTGGAACTGCTTTAGTTCACTTATCTATAAATGTCTAACCTCTCTTGATAATAAAGTAAATTTACAATATTTCATATTCAAGAAAAAAATAAATAAGATATTGTGATGAGATGGTTCCTTCCTTGACATGAGTGAGTGTTCTTCAATAGAAAACTGATACATTCACAACCTTACTCTAGTATACAATCCTGTTTCTTTGCCTAAAACTTCAATTTTTGTATGAAATGATAAAAATACTTTTTTTTATATCATCAATTAGAGATTGTATAGTGAAACTGGATGTCAATATATTATTTCTCACTTCAAACCTTTTAAGGCTTTCACTTTATTTTCCAGCATGAAACACTCCTCGGAAAGATTCTTCATCTTTTTTAGCATGTCCTCTTCTTCATCTTCCAATTTCAAATATCCTTTTACCACCTCTTGAAATTTCAAATTTATTTCTACCCGTTTTTCCATTTCTTTCTGCCATTCACAAAAATACCATATCAAATATAAACCATAAGAAAACAACTTCAGAAAGACATAGTCATAATTAAATTGTTTCATCACACCAAATAATCTATTCTTATTGAAAACACCATAACATATATTCGCATGCACATAATATATCTTTCTTTGTTGACAAAAAGTGGAGTATAAATAATAGATCTCCATGGTCTTCTCTTCATTGATGGAGTTTTCACCATTTTTTTTATCATGCCCTTCAGAATCTTCATATGAAATACAAACACATGTGTATGTCATTTGTTTCCAAAAAGAAACCAATATATATATATATATATATATATATATATATATATATATATATATATATATATATATTCACAATGAAATTATTTCATCACATCACATGTAATTAAGATTGAATCAACTGTAAGATATCCACATGCTAACAATGTTCTTGCTTGAAAAAAATGATGATCCACAGAAGAAAATTGTTGAAGGGATGAGTTCTTAAACTTACTTCTATTGAAGAATGAATATACATTCCATTTTAAAAAACCCTTAGGGTACCATCCATTGAAGAAATGGATTGAATAAGCCGCGTAATTGCAACCATATCTTGCAATATTTGCTTTCTTCGCTCCTTGGCTTCTGCGTTCTGTAATTGCTCCCATAGTTGATTCCATTGCTACAATAGTTGCATTTGTTGCCGTTGCAGTTCTTTAATGGTACCCAGCCTTTGATGCAGGGTTGTAAGCTGACTTTCAACATTCTTTGATTGTGTTGGAATTGTCATGGTTGTAAAGCTAGTTTTGTGTTAAAACAGTTTATGGTTCCTCTTTTTCTTCGACAAGATTCATATTTATAAGGGTAAATTTTTGTTCTTTTTTTCTCCCCGAAGCCAATCATGTGTTACTTGCACAACAACCTCCATGGTTTTAGGATTCATTTGCTCCTTAAATTCAAATCGGAGCTTGACTTTGCCACATCTTCACGCAGGATCCGTTAAGGATTTCACAATTAAATATATATATATATATATATATATATATATATTTTCACAATGAAATTATTTCATTACATCACATGTAATTAAGATTGAATCAACTGTAAGATATCCACATGCTAACAATGTTCTTGATTGAAAAAAATGATGATCCACAGAAGAAAATTGTTGTAGGGATGACTTCTTAAACTTACTTCTGTTGAAGAATGAATATGCATTCCATTTTCAAAAACCCTTAGGGTACATTCCATTAAAGAAATGGATTGAGTAAGCCGCACAATTGCAACCATATTCTGCAATATTTGCTTTCTTCGTTGCTCTTGTTGTTGCCCTAGTTGCTTCCATTGCTGCAATAGTTGTTGTTGTTGTTGTAGTTCTTTAATGGTATCCAACCTTTGGTGCAGGGTTGTAAGCTAACTTTCAACATTCTTTGATTGTGTTGGAATTATCATGGTTGTAAAGGTAGTTTTCTGTTAAAACAGTTTATGGTTCCTCTTTTTCTTCAACATGATTCATATTTATAAGGGTACATTTTTGTTCTTTTTTTCTCCTCGAAGTCAATCATGTGTTACTAGCACAACAACCTCCATGATTTTAGAATTCATTTGTTCCTTAAATTCAGATCGGTCAAGTAACTCCTTAAATTCATGCTGCATAAATGCCATAACAGAAAAAGATTCCTCTATTCTTTGATTTCCTAGTGAAATCCCATCAGAATGCTACATCCAATTTGTCTATTTATTTTATGTGAAACTAATTTTTTATTTTATTTAACATTAAAACAAATAACAACTGTTGAATTCTTTTTTTTTATTGTTTTATGTTAGCACAACATATTTCTCTCTTTTGGACTGTGTTTCTATTTCTAATTACTTTGTAATAAGATTAAAGAATGTTGTTTTTAATTTTTTCATAGATAAAAAGAATTGTGAATTCTTTTTATTTTTCAATTTGATGAATGAAAGTGCAACAAATACACAAAGATAAAAAGTATGCAAAGAAGAATTATTCAATGCAACAGTCAAGAGAAAAATAGTTTCAAGTTAATAAAACCTTTATGTTTTTGTTTTAATTTTTATAATAGTAATTACACATGTCATCATCTAAAACTATATTTTCCACGAAATACTTGTGTTGCCCTAAACCCTAAATCCATCATCATTCCAAGGAAAGACTTTTTCAAGCATTAACTAATGAGTTGTCACTGATAAACTTCCACCAATAATGCATTCAAAATAGGTATTGGCCACCCAAAAATTTCGTTGATTGACTCATTTATTTCTTTTACTTTTTTTTTCTGTGTTTATCATATTTTATTATAACCCACACATATGAAATAAGATAGGGTTATTGATTTATATTTTTTTGTAAAATTTAACTATTATAATTAATCACAAGGTTACCAATGTATCCTATTTTTATTTTATTTTTTTGCACTAATTATAGAGTGTATTAAGATATATTAAAAAATTACTAAATAAAAATTAATTTTTAAAAAATAAGTAATTATTATATTAAATAAATTAAATACAATTTTAGAAACTAAAAATTATTAATATATAAATTATTTTTTATTATTAATAAATAATTTTTAAATTGATATTTAATTAACTACTAAGTTTTAAATACCAACTTAAGAATCTAAATAATTGATGGTTAAAACATTTGTAACTAATTAGATACCAATTTAAAAACTATATATTAATAATAGAAAATAATTTAAATATTAATAATTTTTTGAATCTCTAAAATAGTTTTAATCAATTAATATAACAAATAATTATTTTTTGTCTTTAAAATTAATTTTTATTTAATAATTTTTTAGTAGTTTACAACATCTTTTTTATCATATTTTTCTCATAAATAAAATAAAAATTAAATAACTTTTCTATTTCATAATTATTATTATTATTTTTATTTTCAATTTTATATCAGTGTTTAAATTTTGATTCCATATTTTTTTCAATAAGTTAGTATAGTTTTATCCAACATATTAACTATAAAATAATAATATATATGACATGAATAATGAATGGTATATCATCATTCAAACTTAACTTTAACTTATTAATAAAATTAATATATGCTAGGCACAACAAATATCATGTGTCTGTATAATACAAATGATTCTATTGACTCATTAAAAATAACTATTTAACCTAAAATAATAGCTAAACTCTTTTATATACATTATCTAATTTCGTTCGGGATAACTTTTTAAAGCTGTAGAGCTCTTTCCTTGATTATTTTTTTTTTTTCTTGTGAAACGTTAGAAGTTTTTAACATTGTGAAAATATTATAAACTTATTTAATTCTCATGATAATATAATTGAATACTAAATTGGACAAGAATATGATAAAATATAAACATGATAAATATTAATAATATTTAATACATAGTGTAAATTGTAATAAAAATTAATATAGTGAAAATAATGGCAATGAAACTAATGATTGTGGTAATAATAAGTAGTGATAATAGTAATAATGAAGATGATATTGCTAAAAATGAGAATGACAAAAATACATAATAATATAATGCTGTGGATAACAAAAATATGATGGTTTTTACAATTAAGATAATGATTATTCACATGTTACTGATCACTACGATAATGATAACATTAATGCTAAAGGTGATGAAAAAGTGGTAATTGTTATGGTGGAGATGGTAATGATAATGATGAGATTGATAAAAACAACAATAATAATAATAATGACATTGACGATGATAACAATAATAAAAACATTAATGTTAATGATAATGAATGGGTGTTTATTATTATGGTAGAGATCATACTCTCAATAATGGGAATGATAACAATAATGGTAATAATAGAGACTCTGAGGATACACCCACCAGCTCTTCTTTTACTTCCAAGAGAATGTGGAGAAACATGTGAGATTGATGGGTATCATATACCAGTCAAAAGCAAAGTAATTGTGAATGCTTGGGCAACTGGAAGACATCCAAACTCTTGGAATGACCCAGAGAGGTTTTATCCTGAGAGATTCATTGATAGTGTTGTTGACTTCAAAGGGAATAATTTTGAGTTGATTCCATTTGGTGTTGGAAGAAGAATATGCCCAGGTATCACATTTGGTTTGATGAATGTTGAACTCACACTTGCATTGTTGTTGTATCACTTTGATTGAAAGCTTCCCAATGGAATGAAAGGTGAGGAATTGGACATGATTGAGCAATTAGCCTTAATTGTCAGAAGAAAAGATGGCCTGCATTTGATTCCCTCCATTGCAGCACAGTGTTCATAAACCCAAGTTATGTATATCTTTGGTTTGTTAGGTTCACTCCTGAACTAAGTGTTGACCATTTATCTTTTGTTGATGTAAGTAGAGCTGAAAAAATTTTAATAATGTGTCTCATGATCATGATGGTGGAAAAAATAATTATGGAATACTTGTAATATTGAATGATATGCAAATAAATTTTCATTTGAATGACTTGAAATTTCCCTCTTTTCATTGACTGAGTCAAAGTGTGTTTAAGTGTTTCTGTTACCTACGTTTAGGATTATGTTGTTTCAAGCTATTGATGGAAGTGTGCTTGAAATTTTTTGAAAAAAGGGACATCTAAGGAGAAAAAAAAAAGATTGATTCTCTCTTTAGCACCCACATCAATTCAAATTTACACCCACACTGACATAAAATGTCCGTTTTGCTCTTAATAATTTAAAAAACTTTGTCTTCGAAATATTCATATGTATAAGTCAAATCACAAAGTTTTGAATATACAAGTACGAAACTAATGTGTCACATCCAAATCTGGAAACTTATTTGGACAACATAAATGACCTTCCGGATGTCAAGATCCGTAAGTAAACATAAATGAGTTTCAAATTCCGATTCTCAACACCATTTACAACACACAATTTCAGACATAGAAATATATAACTCATAACTCACTTTTGGATATGGTCATCTAAAAACTTAAATGAAACACGAAAATGACTTTCTGGATATCTAAATCCGGAGTATATAATAATCACTTCTAGATTTTTGCATCCATAAGCAAACATGAAGCCAAGGTCAATGTTGGATTTTAAATTTTATATTAGGTGCATGTCTTAAATGATATGCAAGAAAAAACAAAAAAAAAAAAAATTGTTTTGAGTGGGCTTGCATAAAAGAAAATTGTATAGTTGCAACCAAAAAAACCGTGTTGAGTTGGGTTGCAAAGAAGAAAAAGTAAAGAAAGAAGCAAAAGGGAAAAGATGGAACAGAAGTGGTGAGAAAAAGCAAAGTTTGAGACGAAACAATTTGTAAAGAATAAAGAAGAAGGGGAAAATATAAGAGTAAACTATTATTGAATTGAAATCACAAACGATGTAATTTATTGCAAAACACCCGAGATTGCAAAGGACGGTGATTTAATGCACTCTCAAAATTTGCAAATGCTACTTATTTAATGCAAGAAACTCATATTTATGTTATTATACTTTATATGTTAAGTTGATATTTATGTATTTATTATATATAATATATTTATACTATAATTGATTTTTATATCTTAATAATAAGGAGAAAACGTTGATTTTTATGTTTAAGTAAATTTTTTATATTAAATTTATTTTGTTATAGGATGAATTAAGTAAATGTTTTAGTTTTTATAGTTATAATTAATTTTTATCAAATAAATTTATTTGATTGTTATATTTAAGTAATTTTATATTTAATTTATTTTGTTATATGAAATTGAAATGAATATACCTAGTCAAGTTTTGAAAAAATCAAGATTAAACAAAACCTTTGTGGAGACATGTTTCAAAGTTAAAAAAAATTTCAGGAAATAATATGATCAAATGAAATTTATGTAATTTTTCATTCAATGCATTTTACACTTGAGTAAGAGCTCATTTGTTAGAAATTAAGGGAGGAGTTATAATTTTTTTCAAGCATAACACTCTAAAAAATCATTTGAGTTTAAAAAATTAGGCAATTGAAACAACTTTGAAAATGGAAAAAATAAAAACTTCTCTATCAAGGTACATGCACATTTCAAATAATTCTAGATCATGTAATCCGAAAAGTATTTATGGATCTAAAAACATGCATAATTAGTCCATTGGGCATAAACTTATGCTTTCATCACCACTTATTTATACAGGCATCACCACTTATCAATACCACTGTGACAGTACAAAATGAAAGCCTGGATTAACTAGGTTAAATCCCAAAACACTATGTGGTGTGTGCATAAACTATTACTCATATCACAACTTTTTCATGCCCTCATCCCCAATTTTTATGGAATAAAACCCAATAACCACTACATCACCCGTCACCAACTGGGAATTCAAAAAAAACCTTAGGACCATCAATTCTTCCTGGTTCTCCTAAATACCTACTTAAAAAATTGCACAATACGTGCATGGGGCTGAAACATATGATGTGATTACCACTTATATAGATAGGAATCACCACATACCATGACCACTGTGACAGTAAAAAAACTATAGCCTGAACCAAATTAAGTTCAATTGAAAAACATTGTGTGCTTTGTGCATAAACTATTACTCATATCACCACTTAATCAAGTACTCATTCCCACTTATTATGGAAGAAAACCCAATAACCACCACATCATCCCTAACCAACGGGGAATGCAAAGAAAACCTTGGGACCATCAATTCATCTTGGTTCTCCCAAATACCGAGTTAAAAAATTGCACAATTCGTGCATGGGGCACAAACTTATATTGTGATCACCACTTATATAGACAGGGATCACCCCATCCCATGACAACTGTGACAGTAAAAACACTAAAACCTGAAGAAAATTAAGTTCAATTCAAAAACATTATGTGTTGTGTGCAAAAACTATAACTCATATCACCACTTATTCATGCACTCATTTCCACTTATTATGGAAGAAAACCCAATAACCACCACATCACCACTGACAAATTGGGAATGCAAAAAAAAAAAAAAAAAAACCTTGGGACCATCCGCCCACCTCCAATAGGTCCATTAATTAATCATGGTTCTCCCAAATACTTACTTAAAAAGTGGCATAATTCGTGCATGGCGCAGAAACGTACATCGTAATCACCGCTTATATAGACAGGGATCACCACATTTCATGACCACTTCTACAGTAAAAAATTTAAAGCCTAGACCAAATTAAGTTAAATTAAAAAACATTATCTGTTGCGTGCAAAAAGTATTACATAGATCACCACTTATCCATGCCCTCATTTCCACTTTTTGTGTGAGGTAACCCAATGATCACCAGATTACTCGTCACCAATTGGGAATAGAAAACTTACCCTGCGAAATCCTAAACCCACCATCAATATGTCCATCAATCCATCCTGATTGTTACAAATACTCGGTTCAAAACATGCATAATTCATCCACTGGGCATAAACTTATGCTTTCATCACCATTTATTTAGACAGACATCACCACTTATCAATACAACTATGACAGTACAAAATTAAAGCTTAGACCAACTAGATTAAATCACAAAACACTATGTGATGTGTGCAGAAACTATTACTCATATCACCACTTTTTCGTGCACTCATCCCACGACCAACTGGGAATGCAAAAAAAACCTTAGGACCATCAATTCATCCTGGTTCTCCCAAATACACAGTTAAAAAATAGCACAATTGGTGCATGAGGCAGAAACATATGATGTGATCACCACTTATATAGAAAGAAATCACCACATACCATGACCACTGTGACAGCAAAAAAAACTATAGCCTGAACCAAATTAAGTTCAATTGAAAAACATTGTGTGCTTTGTGCAGAAACTATTACTCATATCACCACTTATTCATGTACTCACTCCAACTTATTATGGAAGAAAACCCACTAACCACCACATCACCCCTGACCAACGGGGAATGCAAAGAAAACCTTGGGACCATCAATTCATCCTGGTTCTCCCAAATACCGAGTTAAAAATTTGCACAATTTGTGCATGGGGCACAAACTTATATTGTGATCACCACTTATATAGATAGGGATCACCCCATCCCATGACAACTGTGACAGTAAAAACACTAAAACCTAAAGAAAATTAAGTTCAATTCAAAAACATTATGTGTTGTGTGCAGAAACTATGACTCATATCACCACTTATTCATGCACTAAACCCAATAACCACCACATCACCACTAACCAATTGGGAATGCAAAAAAAACCTTGGGACCATCCACCCACCTCCAATAGGTCCATTAATTCATCATGGTTCTCCCAAATACTTACTTAAAAAGTGGCATAATTGGTGCATGGCGCATAAACGTACATCGTAATCACCACTTATATAGACGGGGATCACCACATTTCATGACCACTTCTATAGTAAAAAAAAAATTAAATCCTGGACTAAATTAAGTTAAATGAAAAAACATTATCTGTTGCGTGCAAAAGGTATTACACAAATCACCACTTATCCATGCCCTCATTTCCACTTTTTGTGTGAGATAACCCAATGATCACTAGATCACCCGTCACAAATTGGGAATAGAAAAATTGCCCTGCAAAACCTTAAACCCACCATCAATATGTCCATCAATCCATCCTGATTGTTACAAATACTTGGTTCAAAACATGCATAATTCATCCACTGGGCATACACTTATGCTTTCATCACCACTTATCAATACCACTATGACAGTACAAAGTTAAAGCCTGGACCAACTAGGTTAAATCCAAAACACTATATAGGTTTCAATAGACATGATAATATATTTTTAATACCTATGTAGAGATTTTTATATATAGGTTAGGTACAATTTTTTAGAATACCCTTAGTACTCTAGTACTCTCATTTGTACTCTGATTTATATCATTTGTACGCAGCATTGTTTCCCGCATACGTTCCACTAATGTATAGTAGTAATATGTTTATTTTTGAAGTTATAGCAGCCAAAATTATAGATAAATTGAATGAAAGAACATGTAAAAGTTGAAATTCAAACTGGTAGTAGCGTAAACTTATGGTAACTATTATGCAATTTAAATCAAAACACTTAATATTCACTATGCCAATAATATACACATAATGGTCAAAATTAAACTGATTCAATATATATTCAATAACGTCTCAAAACTTGACAAACTAAATTAAAAAAGTATTCTCAAAACGTAACATTTTCATCCAAAATAATCAATCTGATTGGGACCTGTTATTTTATTTTTAAATGGTTTTAATTGAGACAGAATTATTTAAAACAAATTTGATCTCTTTTATTTATATTAAAAGAGTTTATTTAGCTAAGATGATTGTTGACTTTTGTTTTTAACAATATTATAAAAATGTTACTTAATTAAGTCACTCTAATTTTAATAGACCATATCTGTTTAATAATTTTATTTAAAAATAGTAAATATATACAAAGCATTTATTTAATATCCTATAGTAGTAGGATACACATTTTTTTATTATGTTACTACCATAAAATATCTATCAATTTTGTTATAAGATGAACACATCTTACAATCATCTTTAAAATAGTTCTTAAAACTCTTTTACTTCATCAAATCTCAATTTCAAAATATTATTTATCTCTAATTCAATTTCTATCAATTTTGTTGTAAGATGAACACAATCTTACAATCATCTTTTAAAATAGTTCTTAAAGCTTTAGTTCAAATCTCAAATTTGAAACACTATTTATTTCTAGTTTAATTTCAGTAAAATAAATACTATTTATTTTTAACACTCATCATATTTAACTCCAACTATATATTTTATAGCAAAATATATATATATATATATATATATATATATATATATATATATATATATATCACAGAGAAGACTTTGTTTCACTAAAAACCACTACTATTTATTGTTAATATACATCATATATGCATTTGAAAGCAACATACATATAGTTTATTTGTATATCCGCATTTGTAAATCAAGCGCTTGGATTTATAAGTGCGGTTTTACATTTAGCCGCATTTGTAAATCTTTCTTTACCCTAAATTTTGAAGCGCCACACACTTTCATATTTTCTTTCTCCTCTTCGTTTCGGCCACACTCTTTCATATTTTCTTTCTCCTATTCGTTTCGCGTTTGCACTGTTCTTTCTCGCGTTTGTGCTTCGTGTTCATCTCTTCTGCAGCTTCATTCATTTTGTTTTGGTGCCTTTGTAAGTTTCTTTGAGCTCTCTTTCTTCTTCACCAATGGATGTATAAATCTTTTTCATTTTTCTTACATTGTTTGGTTTTTTGCATTGCACAATATTGTTTCATTGTCTTCGTGGGTTCTTGTGGGTTTTTTGGTTTGCTTCATCGCTGCTTTCCTGTCTGCCGTCGTCGTTGCTGACGCTCCCGTGCCACTCTTCATCAACCTTCCCTTTGCATAAGGTTGGTGGTGTTTTAAATTTTTGGATTTTTTTTTTAATGTTTTGAAGCATATACAAGTGCGGCTACAAGAAATAGCCGCACTTATAAATGATTTTTACAAAGCCTATATAGCCGCACTCTTATCTCTTCGATTTACAAGGGCGTGCTGATCAAATGCGGCTATATAGCCGCCCTTATAAATTTAAAATAGCCACACTCGTTTTGCCTTTTTGCACTAGTGTCATCATCTAGAACTATATTTTCCACTAACTACTTGTGTTGCCCTAAACCCTAAATCCATCATCATTATCATTCCACGCAAAGACTTTTTCAAGCATTAACTAATGAGTTGTCACTGATAAACTTCCACCAATAATGCATTCAAAATAGGTATTGGCCACCCAAGAATTTCGTTGGTTGACTCATTTATTTATAGTACTTTTTTGCTATGTTTACCATATTTTATTATAACCGACACATATGAAATAAGATAGGGTTATTGATTTATTTTTTTGTAAATTTTAATTATTATAATTTATCACAAAGTTACCAATGTATCCTATTTTTATTTTATTTTTTTGCAATAATTATAGAGTGTATTAAGATATATTAAAAAATTACTAAATAAAAATTAATTTTAAAAAAATAAGTAATTATTATATTAACTAAATTAAATACAATTTTAAAAATTAAAAATTATTAATATATAAATTAATTTTTATTATTAATAAATAATTTTTAAATTGGTGTCTAATTAACTACTAAGTTTTAAATATCAATTTTAGAATCTAAATAATTGATAATTAAAACATTTGTAACTAATTGGATACCAATTTTAAAACTATTTATTAATAACAGAAACTAATTTGAATATTAATATTTTTTTAGTCTCTAAAATAGTTTTAATTATTTAATATAACAAATAATTACTTTTTTTTCTTTAAAATTAATTTTTATTTAAGAATTTCTTACTAGTGTACAAACATCTTTTTATCATGTTTTGCTCATAAATAAAATAAAAGTTAAACAGATTTTCTATTTCATAATTATTATTATTATTTTTTTTTAATTTTATTTTCGTCTTCAAATTTTGATTCCATATTTTTTTAAATAATTTAGTAAAGTTTCATCCAACATATTAACTATAAAATAATAATGATATATGACATGAATAATGAATGGTATATCATCATTTAAAGTTAACTTTAATTTATTAATATATGCTAGGCACAACAAATGTATGTGTCTATATACTACAAGTCATTTCATCTAAAATAGTAGCTAAAACTCTTTTATATACATTATCTAATTTCGTTCGAGATAATTTTTTAAAGTTGTGGAGCTCTTTACCTGATTATTTTTCTTTCTTGTGAAACGTTAGAAGCTCTTAACATTGTGAAAATTATAACCATTGTGCGGTGTTCACGGGTCGGGACTAACCTAATTTTAATTATACAATTATTTCTTCAAAAGAGGCTTTTGTTTCAGGACCGGGTGTCGCCGTTTCACCATCGCCATCTTCCACCAGTTGACCATTTATTACTTTCTTTTCGATGTCGTACTGATCATCTTCAGCTGGAACACCATGCAGCGCCACCGCCTAATTTATGCCTAGTCGGAAGTATTCCTCGCTGACTTGCAGCATCAAGTTGTGGTACTTCACGATTTCGGCCTCCAAAGTCTTCTCTCGGTCGGCCGCTGAAATTTTCATCTTCTCCATTTCGGCCTTCATCATTTCCCGACAATCTTTGCTCTTCCATTTTAGCTTTCAATTTCTCATTGGCCTCCAGAGCAGCATGTAATGACTGGGAGGACTCGGTCAACTCCTTTTTCAACTTAGGAATGACCACAGTTATATTTCTTTCCAATTCTTCTCCTAGTGTCCAGCTTGCCACATACGTCCGGCTCTGTAGCTCCAGTTGCTCCTGGATGAGAGTCATGGTAGGCAAAGCTGCCACCAAACTCTTATCCTCCGAGAGTAGCTCGACCTGGAAGTCCGCCGCCATTTTCATACTTGGCTCCAACATTGATATTTGTCGGGGCGGCCGCGACGACCCAACTTTCTCCGTCTTAGTCGGTCGCCCCCTTTTCTTTCTTGGGGGCAGCGCCACCTCAGCAGCCAGTACCGTGTCCACTGGCACGGTCGACGTGGTAACGTTATCTTTTAGGGGTGCATCGATGCTACCCAATTTTCTTTTCCCGGCCTGTCGACGCAGGTTTTTCATGAAATCCGTCAACCCCGAATTTCGTGCGGTTCATAATTCCTACAAAACATACAAGAATTACACACTATTAATGAAGGGAACAATTTCAACTTGTGAGAATCTACATACCAATAAAATCCGCCCATTTGTCAGACGACTCATATAAGGAAATTAAATCCCTTATCGGCAGCTTGTACGTCATTTGGTCAACTACTAAGAGTACCGCCTTATCCAACGGCATCAAAGCCGCCCGAGGACTCGTGTTGAGCACAGTTGGATTCTGAGTCCAATGAAAGGGAAATTTGGTTCTTCTCTTCGGATTATAGAAATAGCCATGACTGTCCCGCTCCACAAATATCTTGAAGTATCTCTCTTTGAAGTTTTTGTATGATGTAGTGTACGGCCTAAAACGTACACTACCCGGTCGGTTTGACAAAGAAACCCAACTCACCGGAGTATTTGGGTGTGTGTTATCATAGAACAAAAATGCCTCAGCAGTCAGCATTAACTTGAACAATCGGCATATCATCCTGAACGCTTGAAGACATGCCCAAGAATTCGGATGTAGTTGTGTTAGAGCCACGTTCAGTATGTGCAACACATCCATGGTAAAATCATCAAGCGGAAGGGTTACGTGTAGGTCCACAAAGAAGGTGTACACAAAGAAAAATTCATGTGGGGCGTTCTCTCGACCATGACACACTCGGTCGGTAGACCCACAAATATCAGCCATCACGATGTCCCCAGGGAGGTCCCCTCTGACAAACCAACGTTACCCACAACTTTATCCAAACTTTCAGAGTCTCTGTATCGTGTGGGTATATTCAAAACACTCGAGTCAACCCTGTCATAACTAGGACCCTCCGACCGACTACTACTTCCGAATGCTGAAAATTCGTCCCTGGACAACTCTATTAGGACTATACTATTAAAATGATGTTCGGAAGCCATAACTAACCTTTAAAAGCAGGACAGCAAGAACGCACAAGCAGTGATACAATCAGCACTCAGCAATCGGACCAACTCGACATTCGCTTACACAACAAACGTGTAATTCTGCCCCTTCAAGTGTTATTTATAGGTTTTCCACATTACACTACACCACACCACCACCGTATGATGCGTTCCCATCCTGCGGCGTCCCTCGCTCGACATCCCAATTGTCACAAAACCTCAACCGTTGGATCAATCTCATCGCCACTTTGCAACACTGAACGTCCCATCGTTCCACCATTAAATGCTTCTGACACCCCTTGGGAGGCGTGCCAATCCTTTTCGACTCTTCAGAATTTCCTTTCTTCGAGCTTGGGGGGCAAGTGTACCGGTAGGTACCGGACGACACCATGTCGATCTACGTGGCCGACCGAGGACACCATCATAAATATTAATAAAGAGGAGTGTTGCACTTAGAGTTGAAAGCGTCAAAGCCACTCCGAAGAATCCGAGAAGTATATCCAAATGTCCCCCTGATATTTCGAGATACGCTATGTATATCTCAATAACTGATCCTAGGCCCATAGGATCAAAGCCCATGAAGTAACCCTTTAAATACAGTGCTCAAGCCATAATCAAAGTACGTTTTTCCCAAATCATTAAACACTCCACCTAGAAGACCCTCTTACTTGAGCATCGAAGTGACTTTTGCAGGTACCCTACCCCGGCCGACCGAGGATAGAGAAGAATTCATAGAAACAGCTAGACAAGGAGACCGACACGTCAGCAATTGTATGCACATCAGTAAGCAGTGCCTGGGCCCCCTTTTCTCATACAGGTACATAAACAATATCAATTTTATGTATATCTAATAAGTTGGTCAAATGTGAATCACTTTAAGTTGCTTCAAGATAAGAATAAACATAGTTAGTTGTTACAATTTTGTCTTTGGCCTCGACTTCTGAACGATGTTGGACTATATTGGTGGTACCAAAACAAATTCCCCAATCAAAGTCTAAGGGAAGTGAATTTCTCCTAGCTGAAGGACTTGGAACACATTTTCATCCTCACAGACGACGTCACTGTTCCTACCTCAAGTCCGAGAGATAGCAACTCCAGGGTCAATTACTGCATCCGAGGTATTGTCCACTTTAAGGAGGTCGGTGCTCCATCACGATTTTTTCTTTAAAAGGCGTCTCGGTGGAATATATATATATATATATATATATATATATATATATATATATATATATATATATATATATAACTTTGAATTATAATTAGTATAAAACATATATAAACAAATAAACTACCATAACTAATAAATAAACATGTATAAATGTGTGACTATAAACACTAACCTGATAATGGAATATTATTGCACATAAAGAAAAATAGAGCATGAAAACATGTTTATATAACTCAACTATATATTTATAAATTATTTCAGATTTCATTCTTTTTAATATTGAGCTAAATTAACAATATAACCACAATTTTCATTTTTATCATGTCTCCCTTTTTTAACTATAGTAATAAATAACAAGTAAATATTTGAATTTAGCTTTAGGCAAATTCCTATATCTCTTAACAGCTAATTTAATGAATATTCAATTTCCAAAATTATAAACAACTATAGCTTTCATTGCAATAATTACAACCAAATAAGATTAAGGTCCCATTTGTGTTGCCGGCCAAACCGTTTCCCATATTCGTTTTTGTTACCATCTTCATGATAATATATGTCCACAATTTGATTCTTTCATCACTTTCACTTTATTTATTTATACATAGCCATTGAAGGGATGCCCTAATTGTTAGTCTCTTAGATCCATTTGCATTCAAATATTTGAAAAATTGAAGAAAAAATGGCTCGTGGGTTCCAAGTTCGAGCAGCTTCAATTACCATAGTTGCTCATTTGTTGTTCATAGCAATAGCAACCCTTGTGTTACTTTGGTTGCTACACTTCCGAGAAGGTGTTGCCTTCTTCAACTCTTCCAACCCAATCAAGATTTTCAATGTCAGTTGTTCATTAACCATGTAATTCACTGTGTTGTTATGTGATATTTGGCTGCTATAACATGTTATTTGCTTTTATATATGCAGCTCCATCCACTTCTAATGGTAATTGGATTCATTCTAGTTGGTGGAGAAGGTAAGCAAATTTCTATGTGTGCTGAATTCTCATTATTTTGCTGTTATTTTTCTGTGCTGTAACATTTTCGGAACTTGTATAAAATTGGACTAATTTTTATCCTTCACTACCAAAATGGATTGTTTCTTTAAAATAGTATGAAGCTGAAAAAGTTATGTCAGTATAACATGACTTCATGGTAAAATGGTCAGGTTAAAATTACACGATTTTTATCAAGTTAAAATGAAGTCACGGTAAGTGATACAGTTTTAGGTCAAAATAATTATATAATTTTATAATGAAATTATAACACGTTCACATGACTTTTCAGTTTTGGTCTTAAAAGATACAAAAAATTGTTCTAGTTTCGTAGAAAAAACAACATTTTCTCTTTGCAACTTTAATGATATATTGTGACAAGTGACCAAATTTGAAAAGAAGTACTGCTATGAGAACAACATTTACAGTCTCAAATGTTCATGGTTGTTCAAGTGTCTTCATTTTGTGTTGTAACTTACACAACAATATTGCAACAGCTATCATGATATACAAGTCTGTGCTTCAAAAAAGGAGTGGTTCACCTCTTATTGCATTTGGTAGCTCTGGTGGCTGGAATTTTAGGGATCATTGCAGTTTTCAAATCAAAGAAAGAGGCTGGTCTTCCTGATATGTATACATTACACTCTTGGCTAGGCATGTCAGCAATATGCCTATTTGGTTTACAGGTACCTACATTCATTTCTAACTTCATTCAGATCATTCCAATTTTCTTGTGATAATTTTCTTATGATAATTTTTGCTTTTCAGTATATCATGGGGTTCTTCTCTTATTTCTTCCCTGGTGCAGAAATGTCCACTAGAGCTTCCCTTTTGCCATGGCACAGGTTTCTGGGCATGGCCATATTCCTTCTTGCAGTTTGCACAGCTGAGACTGGTTTGGTTCAATATTTCCAGTTTTTACACCTTTTTCGCAGCCAAGAGGCACTCATAGTCAATTCCACTGCTCTCTTACTCTTCCTCTATGCTTTCTTTGTTACTCTCTCTGTCATTCTCCCAAGAAATTATTCATAAACTATATCTATGCTACTTCACAGCAACAATCACTAAACTTATGTAATTTAATTATCATGTATAATTATTGTAAAGATTTTTGGTTTAGATAAAATCTAAGTTGAAGTTTCCTAGATCATCCCGGTGTTAAATAATCTATCAGTTTGTCATCGTCTATTTGTTCTAGACTATCTAGTGGTTTGTTTGATGAGTATCATAATCCTTTGGTGAGTTAGTCTTCTTCAATGAAGAATATGAAAATTTTATCTTATATATAGAAATTTGAACTTAAAAATTATTTTAACGTGAATTCATCCTGAAATTTAAGAAAAACTTAGTGTTGTAAATTTGGATATTATTCGTAATAAATTTTTAGTCGAATCATTTTGAATTATATTTCACTATGTTTGTGGCAAAGCTAGCAGAATAGTCTATCAAAGAACAACCTAACAAATCAGCAACTAGATCTGTTTCCAGACTGTCTTATCCAAACTCAGACTTTGCATAAAACAGTTTGACCAAATTATTTTTCCAAGTGTAAAATCAACTTCAGGGTTATCAATATATTATTACTGTTTTCAAATTTATCAAATAACTATATTTTATTCAAAAGATTCTAATTTTTCTGTTAAAAAGTCTTGAGAGAGTAAAACTAACTCTGAAGATCTATGCAGTGTAATAATACTAAACAGTCTTAACAGAAAAAAAAATCTCTAAATGCTTGAATTTTGATTTCCACTTATAGTTTGAAGATGTAACATCATAGGAGTTTCCTTAGGCTAGTAAACCACCACAAACATAAAAGAAAGGCATCCTCAAGAAATACAACCTGTCTGTTATGTTTGTAAAGAAATGGTAATTTTAAAAGCAAACCACAGTAGTTGGTAAAAAAAATTAAGGAAAAATCAAATATAGATCAGAGAGAAAAGGAAAATCTATATGCAACTATTATTTTGGAGTAAAGAAAAATATCCACCGGTTCTTTGTTTAACATTATAAACAAGAACTGCAAACTCTGCTCTCAAGAAGAACATGACTAAATTCAGGTTTAAGCCCCTCAGTGAAGCATACAAAACTTGATTCTTCAATTTTATAAATAGAAAGTTATCTATTCTGAAGAAGAAACAGCAGAATACAAATTGGCACTAGGCCAATAAGCTACACACATTTTAATGAGTGTTCTAGAGAGAAAAATACTAAACAAGAACAAGAACAAAATACATGAATTAAACCCATTGCTGCTTTGTTGCTTCCATTCTCTTCAACAAACCATGAATCTCATCTTGCATTCTGCTTTTCATGTTGAAGTAATCATAGTGTGAATTTTGCAAGACATTGAGTTCCTTAAATTTCTTCTTCCTCCTTTCCTCTGCCTCATGCAAGCAAAGCTTGCCAAGCCTTTCTGCCTAGTCTTCCATCTGTGCCGCATTTGTCTTGATCATCTTCTGGAATCCCTCTGCTTCTTTCCTTGCCTCATCTGCCTTGCTCTGGAACATTCCGGCTTCGGCCTCTTTTATCCGTATGATGCTCTCCAGGCTTTCAAGCCCTCCTCCTTTCCTTAGTAAAGCCTCAAGGTGCAAATCAGACTCCTTTTTCTGCTCACTCAAGAGGGAAGTTTTGAGGTCCTTCTGTTGAAGATCATTTGACCTAGTGAAGCTCATGTCATAAGTGTATTTTGGTATCAGAGAAGTAGATTGTGGAAGAGATGATGTTGTTGCGTCTACTGTAAGGTTATTCTTAGATTTTGGCAAATCCTTTGTGGGTATAGCAGAAGCTGGGAAATCTGACATGCCATCCGTGTCTATTTATCAGAAAAAAACTTCAAGTTAGGTATCAAATATCATCAGTATAACTATCAAATCAACCAGCATTTGTTATAAAAGACCTGAGGTGAAGCTGAAAAAATATTCACAATTGTGGGGGGTAGGGCATTTTAGTTTGATGGAAAAACACAGACTCAAATGCAAATTGAAATATGAACGATATAGCTACTTCATCCAGGGAGGGAAGTACATGCATATAACATAACTTAAGCATTTTTTGCTTAATTAAGTGGCCAGTGCCTGATGATCAAAGAGTTTCATCCACCAAATCTGCAAACTCATCTAAGAACTGAGTGCTCAATGTAACATAATTCATCATTCACCAAAATCAAGCACCAGAAGACTAGAAACAATTATTATGTAACAAACAATAGACACCTCGGTGATGACAGAACATTCCTTGTTTTTATTTCTGCAACCTATGACAAACAACTGAGTCAACACGAAATGCCTATTGAGCAGGACCAAATGATTTAGAAAGTACGAAGTCATTCCTAAATCTTCAATTGTCAAATGCCATCCAAAATCTTCAATAAGTTAGTTACACATCAAATGCTGCAGCTTGATCACTAATCTTATATTGTACTTGACATAGCCTAAGCCTGATTTGAGTCTGAAGTAATTTTTTTATACATAACATGATGCATAAAGATAACTCATTATGAGAAATGGAAAGATAACTCATTTTAAAGGTTAAGTAGCAAGATCATGTCCTGGTTCTGGTCTCACTGTTAAATGTCAGTCATAATTACTATTGAAAAGAAAATCTTCATATATCAGAACATAATGTTTTTCTCTACCACATCAAATATTTGAATAAAATCAATTTGTTTATACTAATCCGTGAAGAATATCATGATATTCATACCGCATGATTCCCATTTAAATGCTGTAGGTGTTTAAATAACACAATTGTTTTGATAAAACACATGAAAAGATAAATTGAATATGAAAAGTAAAGACCACAGCTCATAGACTTACAGCTGAAAAACTGTATGATAAAGTTGCAGGCATCCGAAGGAGAAACCAGTTTAGCTTGAAGTTTTGACAGCATATCATCCATCTTAAAATGCAATTCCTTCCCTTTGAGATCTTCACTTCCCTGGAAAATCCTCCTCACACAGTCAAGCTCCTTTATCAATGTTTCTAGGCCCCAATCCTTGGCACAACACACAAAGACCTCTTTAACAAAGCCATACATTTCTGAAGTATGTCCACAGCCAATACAATGAAACTGCACCTCAGAGGACCCAGAAGGACCCTTCAAGATAGGCCCAGGTTTGATTAGATTCTTCTGAATGGAACAGGTAGGATGACACCAGTGGGAACAAACATCACAACCAACCCAACTACAAGTATTACTTGCACAGTCAAAGCTCATACAAACAGGACACATGCAAGAGCTGCAAAACCCCTTATTTCCTGAGCACATCTTGCAGTCACAGTCTTCAATGAAATTATAACACATTGACATGACTTCTCAGTTTTGGTCTTAAAGATACAACAATTGTCCTAGTTTGTACAAAAAACAACATTTTCTCTTTGCAACTTTAATGATATATTGTGACAAGTGACTAAATTTGAAAAGAAGTACTGCTATGAGAACAACATTTACAGTCTCAAATGTTCATGGTTGTTCAAGTGTCTTCATTTTGTGTTGTAACTTACACAACAATATTACTTGCAACAGCTATCATGATATACAAGTCTGTGCTTCAAAAAAGGAGTGGTTCACCTCTTATTGCATTTGGTAGCTCTGGTGGCTGGAATTTTAGGGATCATTGCAGTTTTCAAATCAAAGAAAGAGGCTGGTCTTCCTGATATGTATACATTACACTCTTGGCTAGGCATGTCAGCAATATGCCTATTTGGTTTACAGGTACCTACATTCATTTCTAACTTCATTCAGATCATTCCAATTTTCTTGTGATACCAGCTCTTCGAATATTCTCTTAATTCCCTTTTTTTCTTCTTCTTTTTCTTTTTTTTTCAATAAATTACTCTAATCAAGTTTGGTGAGATCACATAACATCTTTCTGTTATCTTTATCTTCACCCTAACTTTTTTTCTCTAAAAATTATTAAACCAACACTACTTTTTGCTGATATTTTTTTGTATTATAACTAATCTACTATGTTTTTTAATGTTAACAATAAGTTTCCAAATATAATTACACAAAATAATTGTTTTGAAATTGGTTATTATTATTTGATTTGTTTAGTTTATTTTGTAAATATTAATATATATAATTAAAATAAATAAATAAATTTATTATTTGTCTAAACCCATAATTGTTATTAAAATATATAATATAATATAACATAACAGATATTCATAAAGTTCCACATAAAACAAACATAAAACAGAGTTTTCAACTTAAAAAAACTATAATAGAAAAGTAAACAGAAAAGAAACTATAATAGAAAAGTAAACAGAAACTAGAAACTAGGGACTAGGGTGATTATGTGACTGCATTTCTTCCATGGTCTCTGCGAGCGTCTCTATGTTCTCTTTGAGCATCTCCATCCTCTCTCGAAGCCTTTCCACTTCTTCTTCAGCAGCTCTTGCTTTTGCTTCATGCGTTGACAATTCTATGTCTCTGAGTTGCGCCAATGCTCTATTAAATTCACTTTCTGTCTGCCATTATACAACATAAATATTAATAACTCACTATCTTAATAATCTCAATAAATGAAAGTAGTAAAGGTACCTCTGTTATCCTGTCTATATTAGTTGAGTGATTGGCTATCGCCTCTGAGTGCTCAGCCCACTTCTCAACGTGCCTGACCACTTGATCTTCGTGCCAGGCCTTTCTCACTGCCATAGCAGCCAGCTGCTCATGGATCAGAGCTCTGTTCTCTTGGATATTGGTAAGCACTTCATCCAAATGATTCATTTTCTACTTAAACTACTTAGTGAAACTAAAACTATATTTATAGGAACACTGCATGCAATTTTCCTTAATGTAGGTGGTTGGTATGTGATTTTTGTGAATGATGCATGCATTTGTTGCATTTTTATTGTTGAGTGTTAATCATTCAAAAGACATTTTTAAAATTCAAAAATAAAAAATATATTTTCCAACTTCAAATTTTCAGAAAAATAAAACTCAAATAAATATATTTTTATTAAATCAAAAACTGGTAGTAGCGGAAACTTATGGTAACTATTATGCAATTTAAATCAAAACACTTAATATTCACTATGCCAATAATATACACATAATGGTCAAAATTAAACTGATTCAATATATATTCAATAACGTCTCAAAACTTGACAAACTAAATTAAAAAAGTATTCTCAAAACGTAACATTTTCATCCAAAATAATCAATCTGATTGGGACCTGTTATTTTATTTTTAAATGGTTTTAATTGAGACAGAATTATTTAAAACAAATTTGATCTCTTTTATTTATATTAAAAGAGTTTATTTAGCTAAGATGATTGTTGACTTTTGTTTTTAACAATATTATAAAAATGTTACTTAATTAAGTCACTCTAATTTTAATAGACCATATCTGTTTAATAATTTTATTTAAAAATAGTAAATATATACAAAGCATTTATTTAATATCCTATAGTAGTAGGATACACATTTTTTATTATGTTACTACCATAAAATATCTATCAATTTTGTTATAAGATGAACACATCTTACAATCATCTTTAAAATAGTTCTTAAAACTCTTTTACTTCATCAAATCTCAATTTCAAAATATTATTTATCTCTAATTCAATTTCTATCAATTTTGTTGTAAGATGAACACAATCTTACAATCATCTTTTAAAATAGTTCTTAAAGCTTTAGTTCAAATCTCAAATTTGAAACACTATTTATTTCTAGTTTAATTTCAGTAAAATAAATACTATTTATTTTAACACTCATCATATTTAACTCCAACTATATATTTTATAGCAAAATATATATATATATATATATATATATATATATATATATATATATATATATATCACAGAGAAGACTTTGTTTCACTAAAAACCACTACTATTTATTGTTAATATACATCATATTTAACTCCAAATATATATATATATATATATATATATATATATATATATATATATATATATATATATATATATATATCAGAGAAGACTTTGTTTCACTAAAAATCACTACTATTTATTGTTAATATACATCATATATGCATTTGAAAGCAACATACATATAGTTTATTTGTATATCCGCATTTGTAAATCAAGCGCTTGGATTTATAAGTGCGGTTTTACATTTAGCCGCATTTGTAAATCTCTTTTTACCCTAAATTTTGAAGCGCCACACACTTTCATATTTTCTTTCTCCTCTTCGTTTCGACCACACTCTTTCATATTTTTTTTCTCCTATTCGTTTCGCGTTTGCATCGTTCTTTCTCGCGTTTGTGCTTCGTGTTCATCTCTTCTGCAGCTTCATTCATTTTGTTTTGGTGCCTTTGTAAGTTTCTTTGAGCTCTCTTTCTTCTTCACCAATGGATGTAAATCTTTTTCATTTTTCTTACATTGTTTGGTTTTTTACATTGCTCAATATTGTTTCATTGTCTTCGTGGGTTCTTGTGGATTTTTTGGTTTGCTTCGTCGCTGCTTTCCTGTCTGCCGCCGTTGTTGCTGACGCTCCCGTGCCACTCTTCATCAACCTTTCCTTTGCATAAGGTTGGTGGTGTTTTAAATTTTTTGATTTTTTTTTAATGTTTTGAAGCATATACAAGTGCGGCTACAAGAAATAGCCGCACTTATAAATGATTTTTACAAATGCGGCTATATAGCCGCACTCTTATCTCTTCGATTTACAAGGGCGTGCTGATCAAATGCGGCTATATAGCAGCCCTTATAAATTTAAAATAACCGCACTCGTTTTGCCTTTTTGCACTAGGGTCATCATCTAGAACTATATTTTCCACTAACTACTTGTGTTGCCCTAAACCCTAAATCCATCATCATTATCATTCCAAGCAAAGACTTTTTCAAGCATTAACTAATGAGTTGTCACTGATAAACTTCCACCAATAATGCATTCAAAATAGGTATTGGCCACCCAAGAATTTCGTTGGTTGACTCATTTATTTATATTACTTTTTTGTTGTGTTTACCATATTTTATTATAACCGACACATATGAAATAAGATAGGGTTATTGATTTATTTTTTTGTAAATTTTAATTATTATAATTTATCACAAGGTTACCAATGTATCCTATTTTTATTTTATTTTTTTGCAATAATTATAGAGTGTATTAAGATATATTAAAAAAGTACTAAATAAAAATTAATTTTAAAAAAATACGTAATTATTATATTAACTAAATTAAATACAATTTTAAAAAATTAAAAATTATTAATATATAAATTAATTTTTATTATTAATAAATAATTTTTAAATTGGTATCTAATTAACTACTAAATTTTAAATATCAATTTTAGAATCTAAATAATTGATAATTAAAACATTTGTAACTAATTGGATACAAATTTTAAAACTATTTATTAATAACAGAAAGTAATTTGAATATTAATATTTTTTTAGTCTCTAAAATAATTTTAATTATTTAATATAACAAATAATTACTTTTTTCTTTAAAATTAATTTTTATTTAAGAATTTCTTACTAGTGTACAAACATCTTTTTATCATGTTTTGCTCATAAATAAAATAAAAGTTAAACAGATTTTCTATTTCATAATTATTATTATTATTATTATTATTTTCAATTTTATTTTCGTCTTGAAATTTTGATTCCATATTTTTTTAAATAATTTAGTAAAGTTTCATCCAACATATTAACTATAAAATAATAATGATATATGACATGAATAATGAATGGTATATCATCATTCAAAGTTAACTTTAATTTATTAATAAAATTAATATATGCTAGGCACAACAAATGTATGTGTCTATATACTACAAATGAAATGACTATTTAATCTAAAATAGTAGCTAAAACTCTTTTATATACATTATCTAATTTCGTTCGCGATAATTTTTTAAAGTTGTGGAGCTCTTTATCTGATTATTTTTCTTTCTTGTGAAACGTTAGAAGCTCTTAACATTGTGAAAATTATAACCATTGTGCGGTGCCTATGGGCCGGGACCAACCTAATTTTAATTATACAATTATTTCTTCAAAAGAGGCTTTTGCTTTAGGATCGGGTGTCACCGTTTCACCATCGCCATCTTCCACCAGTTGACCATTTGTTACTTTCTTTTTGATGTCGTACCGATCGTCTTCAGCTGGAACACCATGCAGCGCCACCGCCTGATTTAGCCTAGTCGGAAGTATTCCTCGTTGACTTGCAGCATCAAGTTGTGGTACTTCGCGATTTCGGCCTCCAAAGTCTTCTCTCGGTCAACCGCTGAAATTTTCATCTTCTCCATTTCGGCCTTCATCATTTCCCGACAATCTCTGCTCTTCCATTTTAGCTTTCAATTTCTCATTGGCCTCCAAGGTAGCATGTAATGACTGGGAGGACTCGGTCAACTCCTTTTTCAACTTGGGAATGACCACAGTTATATTTCTTTCCAATTCTTCTCCTAGTGTCCGGCTTGCCACATACGTCCGGCTCTGTAGCTCCAGTTGCTCCTGGATGAGAGTCATGGTAGGCAAAGCTGCCACCAAACTCTTATCCTCCGAGAGTAGCTCGACATGGAAGTCCGCCGCCATTTTCATACTTGGCTCTAGCATTGATATTTGTCGGGGCGACCTCGACGACCCAGCTTTCTCCGTCTTAGTCGGTCGCCCCCTTTTCTTGCTTGGGGGCAGCACCACCTCAGCAGCCAGTACCGTGTCCACTGGCACGGTCGACGTGGCAACTTTATCTTTTAGGGGTGCATCGATGCTACCCAGTTTTCTTTTCCCGGCCTGCCGACGCAGGTTTTTCATGAAATCCGTCAACCCCGAATTCGTGCGGTTCATAATTCTTACAAAACATACAAGAGTTACACACTATTAATGAAGGGAACAATTTCAATTTGTGAGAATCTACATACCAATAAAATCCGCCCATTTGTCGGACGACTCATATAAGGAAATTAAATCCCTTATCGGCAGCTTGTACGGCATTTGGTCAACTACTAAGAGTATCGCCTTATCCAACAGCGTCAAAGCTGCCCGAGGACTCGTATTGAGCACGGTTGGATTTTGAGTCCAATGAAAGGGAAATTTGGTTCTTCCTTTCGGATTATAGAAATAGCCATGACCGTCTCGCTCCACAAATATCTTGAAGTATCTCTCTTTGAAGTTCTGGTATGATCTAGTGTACGGCCTAAAACGTACACTGCCCCGTCGGTTTGACAAAGAAACCCAACTCATCAAAGAATTTGGGTGCGTGTTATAATAGAACAAAAATGCCTCAACAGTCAACATTAACTTGAACAATTGGCATATCATCCTGAACGCTTGAAGACATGCCCAGGAATTCAGATGTAGTTATGTCGGAGCCACGTTCAGTATGTGCAACACATCCATGGTAAAATCATTGAGCGGAAGGGTTACGTGTAGGTCCACAAAGAAGGTTTACACAAAGAAAAAGTCATGTGGGGCGTTCTCCCGACCATGACACACTCGGTCGGTAGAACCACAAATATCAGCCATCACGATGTCCCCAGGGAGGTCCCCTCTGACAAACCAACGTTACCCACAACTTTATCCAAACTTTCAGAGTCTCTGTATCGTGTGGGTATATTCAAAACACTCGGGTCAACCCAGTCATAACTAGGACCCTCCGTCCGACTACTACTTCCGAACGCTGAACATTCGTCCCTGGACAACTCTATTTGGACTATACTATTAGAATGATGTTCGGAAGCCATAACTAACCTTTAAAAGCAGGACAGCAGGAACGCACAAGCAGTGATACAATCAGCACTCAGCAATCGGACCAACTCGACACTCGCTTACACAACAAACGTGTAATTCTGCCCCTTCAAGTGTTATTTATAGGTTTTCCACATTACACTACACCACACCACCACCGTATGATGCGTTCCCATCCTGCGGCGTCCCTCGCTCGGCATCCCAATTGTCACAAAACCTCAACCGTTGGATCAATCTCATCGCCACTTTGCAACACTGAACGTCCCATCGTTCCACCATTAAATGCTTCTGACACCCCTTGGGAGGCGTGCCAATCCTTTTCGACTCTTCAGAATTTCCTTTCTTCGAGCTTGGGGGGCAAGTGTACCGGTAGGTACCGGACGACACCATGTCGATCTACGTGGCCGACCGAGGACACCATCATAAATATTAATAAAGAGGAGTGTTGCACTTAGAGTTGAAAGCGTCAAAGCAACTCCGAAGAATCCGGGAAGTATATCCAAACGTCCCCCTGATATTTCGGGATACGCTATGTATATCTCAATAACTGATCCTAGGCCCATAGGATCAAAGCCCATGAAGTAACCCTTTAAATACAGTGCTCAAGCCAGAACCAAGGTACGTTTCTCCCAAATCATTAAACACTCCACCTAGAAGACCCTCTTACTTGAGTATTGAAGTGCCTTTTGCAGGTACCCTACCCCGCCCGACCGAGGATAGAGAAGAATTCATAGAAACAGCTGGACAAGGAGACCGACATGTCAGCAATTATACGCACATCAGTAAGTAGTGCCTTGGCCCCCTTTTCTCATACAGGTACATAAACAATATCAAGTTTATGTATATCTAATAAGTTGGTCAAATGTGAATCACTTTAAGTTGCTTCAAGATAAGAATAAATATAGTTAGTTGTTACAATTTTGTCTTTGGCCTCGACTACTGAACGATGTTGGACTATATTGGTGGTACCGAAACAAATTCCCCAATCAAAGTCTAAGGGAAGTGAATTTCTCCTAGCTGAAGGACTTGGAACACATTTTCGTCCTCATAGACGACGTCACTGTTCCGACCTCAAGTCCGAGAGATAGCAACGCCAGGATCAATTACTGCATCCGAGGTATTGTCCGCCTTGAGGAGGTCGGTGCTCCATCACGATTTTTTCTTTAAAAGGCGTCTCGGTGGAATATATATATATATATATATATATATATATATATATATATATATATATATATATATATAACTTTGAATTATAATTAGTATAAAACGTATATAAACAAATAAACTACCATAACTAATAAATAAACATGTATAAATGTGTGACTATAAACACTAACCTGATAATGGAATATTATTGCACATAAAGAAAAATAGAGCATGAAAACATGTTTATATAACTCAACTATATATTTATAAATTATTTCAGATTTCATTCTTTTTAATATTGAGCTAAATTAACAATATAACCACAATTTTCATTTTTATCATGTCTCCCTTTTTTAACTATAGTAATAAATAACAAGTAAATATTTGAATTTAGCTTTAGGCAAATTCCTATATCTTCTTAACAGCTAATTTAATGAATATTAAATGATCCGGTCGGTCATCGGTAGTCGATGACGTCAGCAGTAGATGACCACGTGGACCAATCACAGGGTGACACATGGAACAAAATAGCAGGTGAATCAAGGAGGAGATCACTCAGAACGGTGATCGGTGGTCAGTTACCGAGTGGCCACCACCCCTAGATCAGTTCCTAGATAAGCGCCTGGAAGCAGAGCGCGAGAAGTAATGAAGCACCGATCATTCATCGGCGTATGCAAAGCGCGAGGAGTAGTGAAGCACCGATCAGTCATCGGTGCATGGTCATCGAGGTTTTTTGCTACACGTGTTAAACTGGACCCAGGCTCCCAGCGAGAGCGTTACGCATGTACCTCGCATGATGTCAAACCAGAAGAAGAAGAGCTGCTCGCCTGTAGGGTCGTGCATGAGGATGGCATAAGGGAGCTAGTAAACTGGTCAGTGATCAGTGAGTCTCTTAACCCATTACGTGCATGGCACTATGCAGTGAGGCCATGCAGGCAGGATGCGCCTGGTGAGTGTGCTTAGACCAGCCACACCTAGTGCTCTCCTGGGAGCATGCACTCACTCAGAGGATGTACGGTGAGACCATGCAGGCAGGATGCGCCTGGTGAGTGTGCTTAGACCAGCCACACCTGGTGCTCTCCTGGGAGCATGCACTCACTCAGAGGATGTACGATGAGACCATGCAGGCAGGATGCGCCTGGTGAGTGCGCTTAGACCAGCCACACCAAGTGCTCTCTTGGGAGCATGCACTCACTCAGAGGATGCGCGATGAGGCCATGCAAGCAGGATGCGCCTGGTGAGTGTGCTTAGACCAGCCACACCAGGTGCTCTCCTGGAAGCATGCGACTCACTCAGAGAGAAGAAATGCGCTAAGTTACTCCACAAGAGGATGACTTAGCCGCACAGAGAAAAGCGCAGAAGCCTTTCAGGTGTGACACGTGTACGGTTAGATGTAAGTTACATGCCTCCACATGTCACCATCTGAGAGAGAAGCGCGACCCAGATATAAAAACACTCCACGTCATGTAAGGTACACAGATTCTAAGACTTTACAAGTTTTTACACTTGGAGAAGTTTTACAGTTTTTACAGTTACACACAGTTTCTGAGTCATTGTGGGGACGTTTATACACGTTGCACAGTGATAACAGAATTCAGTTACAGAGAGAGAAAGTGGATCTGAGCACACACGAGTCTCACAGAGAGATTCAGAGAGAGTTTTTGGTGTTCCTGTTATCTGACTTGAGCGTCGGAGCTAAAACGGCCGCTAGAGGCGCCGTCTGTGCTGTCTTGCATGCATCGTTTGGAGTTCTAAAGGAGGTTCTTGGAGCGTTCTTGTAGAACAGAAGGCTAGACGAAGGAGTGACGAGGCATATCCTCCACGTTCGAATCAGCGGCAGGATCATTTAGCGCCCACCGTGGGGCCCGTGTGAATCTTGTTCCCATCCACATCACAGTTCTTGAAGCTTCTTGAAGTTTTTTGTAGAATATTTTGCTGAGAAGATGAGTAGAAGAACCAGACAGACCTCACCTGCGCCATCTGCTGAAGAAGGAGCTGTCACCATGGCGCAGGTCATGGAGATGAAGCGCGCGCTGCAAGATAATGTCGCAGCATCGAGAGCTGAGCAGGAGAAGATGCATGCAGAGCTGACTACATCGCAGTGCAGAAATGAAGAGCTGAACAGTATCAACGAAGAGTTGCGTAGGGAATTGCAGGCGCAGAAGGAGCGCGCAGTTGAAGATAGGACGTCGATGCCGCCGTCGCCTCCTAGAGCATTCCCTATGCCTTTCTCCCCTGAGATCATGAACACGGTGGTGCCTCCCAACCTGGTGGGAGTGAAGGCGTTGTTCACGGGGGTGGAAGATCCAGAAGCACATTTGACTGCCTTCCACACTCAGATGATGTTGTCTGGGGGCTCAGACGCTGTGTACTGCAAGATGTTCATGACTACATTGAGCGGGATAGCTATGGAGTGGTTCGTGAGCCTGCCAGAGGGCCACATCACTTCTTTCCATCAGTTTTCGAAGCTGTTCACAGAGTAGTATATCGTCAACAGAGCGCCACCGGTGGTGTCCTATGACCTATTTGACGTGCGCCAGTACCAGGGGTAGTCGCTGAAGGACTACCTCAACCGTTTTGGTGCGCAGGTGGTGAGGTTGCCCAACAAGGACGAGAACATGCTGGTGCACGCGTTCAAGAAAGGTGTACTGCCTGGTCCTTTCAGTGAATCGCTCATCAGGAGCCAACCTGCCACCTTCGCTGAGATTCGGCGACGCGCGGTGGCGCACATAGTAGCAGAGACAGAGGTCTCTGAGAAGAGAGGCAGTGCTGCACCGTCGAAGCCGCGCGGAAGTCAGGGGAGGCAGCAGCAGCAGGCGCGGGTGCATGAGACCAAGGAAGGGAAGAAGGTGCAGGGAAGGCCTCGTCCCTATGCACCCAGGAAGGACCAGACCAGGGGGCGTGCAAGGGAGAACAACCCACCCCCTAGGTATAATTTCATGGTAGAGTTGGCGGAGCTGATCGCCATCCCTGCCGTTGCTACAAGACTCCGAGTATCGGAGAAAACAGACAAGATACTTGGAAAGAAGAAGGATGAGTGGTGTGAATTCCATCGGGCTTATGGACACACACTCCACACCTGCCTGGCGTTGGGGCATCAACTTGCTGAGTTGGTGAAGACAGGATTCCTGACCGATTACCTGCGGGAGTCACAAGGTGATCGCTCTTCGGGGTCCCAGACAGGTGATCAGCAGCATAAAATCCCTGTGTACGGGGAAGTGAGGACGATCGCGGGGGGCTTCTCTGGCGGTGGTTGCTCCGCGTCGCAAAGAAGAAGATACGCACGCTCGGTGATGGCTGTGGACTCAGTGAATGAAAGTCATTTCCCCAAGGTGGACATCATATTCACGAGGGTGGATTTGCAGGACGTTGTACCCCACGACAACGATCCTGTGGTCATCTCCCTTGTGACAGCAGGAAGACAAGTGCACAGGGTGCTCGTAGACCAAGGAAGCTCAGCAGACGTCATGTTCTGGCCGACGTTCAACAAGCTGCAGCTGTCCCCTGATCAGCTGAGGCCGTACGTTGGTTGTGTCTATGGTTTCGCGGGGGACCAGGTCGAGGTGCGGGGCTACATAGAGCTGAGAACGACGTTCACCGATGGAGTGGCGTCCCGCACAGAGAAGATAAAATACTTGGTGGTGAATGCCCCATCTGCATACAATATCCTACTGGGAAGGCCCACGCTTAACAGGTTGGGTGCAGTGCCATCGACAAGGCACATGAAGTTGAAGCTGCCGTAGATGGAAGGGGCTGTCATTACCATCAAGTCAGATCAGGCTGAGGCTAGGCGCTGTTATGAGAACAGTCTCAAGCAGAAGAGAAGTATCTGCCACGTAACCGCGACACCACCACCAGGTGTACTCGAGGAGCGATTGGTGGTTCGTGGTGCACAGGCCGATCAGGTGATGGAAGATGCTATGCTGGGGGTCTCCCAGGTAGCTCAGGTGGAAGCTGAAGCAGAAGGCATGATCGCTCCTCGTGAGTCAGGCATCGCCAGTGGAAGAAGACCCTATCCAGCTGAGGGATGGGTGGAGGTGGAAATAAGGGGAAAGAAGTTTAAATTGGGTGGATCGCTCGTTGCAGAAGAACGAGCGCAGATCGCCGGTGTGATCGAAAGGCACATGGGTGCTTTTGCATGGTCAGCTTCTGACATGCCAGGGATCGACCCCGATTTCCTTTGCCACCACCTGTCGATGGATCTCAAGGTGCGACCGGTGCGCCAGAGGCGGAGGAAATTCAATGAAGAAAAGAGGAAGGTGATCCACGAAGAGACGCAGAAGCTCCTTGCCGCGGGACATATCAGGGAAATCTAGTACCCCGAGAGGTTGGCGAACGTGGTGCTGGTGCGGAAGTCAAACGGCAAGTGGAGGATGTGTGTGGACTTCACTGACCTTAATAAGGCCTGCTCCAAGGACTCCTACCCTCTCCCTAGTATAGACGCATTGGTGGACAGCGCGTCAGGGGGGAAGCTCCTCAGCTTTCTTGACACGTTCTCAGGCTACAACCAGATCAGGATGCACCCCATGGATGAGTGCAAGACCGCTTTCATGACGGAATGATCTTGCTACTGCTACAAGATAATGCCGTTCGGGTTGAAGAACGCGGGAGCTCTCGCCCATGCTGGGAAGGAACGTGCATGCATACGTAGATGACATGGTGGTCACGTCGCGGGAGAAGAAGCATCATGTAGCTGATCTGGAGGAACTTTTCACCATCATTGCCAAGTACAGGTTGAAGCTCAACCCTGAGAAGTGTATCTTCGGCGTGGAGGCTGGGAAGTTCTTGGGTTTCCTCCTAACAGAGTGAGGGATCGAGGCAAACCCAGAGAAATGCGCAGCAATTGTGGCGATGAGGAGCCCAACGACGGTGAAGGAGGTGCAGCAGCTCACCGGTCGGTTGGCCGCATTGTCACGCTTTATGTCTGCTGGAGGAGAGAAGGGTCATCCGTATTTCCAATGTCTCAAGCGCAACAGCAGATTCCTTTGGACACAGGAGTGCGAAGAGGCCTTCCTAAAGCTGAAGGAGTATCTGGCGAGCCCACCAGTATTGTGTAAACCACAAGTGGGCACCCCTCTTCGTCTGTACTTTGCTGTGACGGAGAGGGCAGTTAGCTCAGTCCTGGTACAAGAGCAAGATCAGGTCCAGAAGCCTGTGTATTTTGTGAGTAAGGTGCTGCAGGGCCTAGAAACAAGGTATCAGGCTCTGGAGAAGGTCGCTTTGGCGGTAGTTTTTTCAGCTAGAAGGCTTAGACACTACTTCCACAGCTTCACCGTAGTGGTCATGACAGACTTGCCCATCCAGAAGGTGTTGAAGAAGCCAGACGTAGCAGGAAGGATGGTCAAGTGGGCTGTGGAACTTTCAGAATTCGACATCCAGTACGAGCCCCGAGGACCGATCAAAGGGCAGGTGTTCGCCGATTTCGTGGTCGAGCTGTCGTCGGTCGCGACATCTACAGAAGGCGTAGATTTTCGATGGGTCTTGTCGGTAGACGGCTCCTCCAATCAGCAGGGAAGTGGTGCTGGAGTCATTCTGGAAGGCCCGAACGGGGTACAGATCGAGCAGTCCCTTCGCTTTGCCTTCAAGGCCAGCAACAATCAGGCGGAGTACGAAGTCTTGATCGCAGGAATGTTGCTGGCAAGAGAAATGGGAGCAAGAAGTCTGGTGGCTAAGAGCGATTCGCTGCTAGTCACTGGACAAGTTACAGGAGAGTTCCAGGCGAAGGATCCTCAGATGGCAGCTTACCTGGAGTACGTACAGCTCCTGAAGACGTCCTTCGATGAGTTTGAATTGGTGCATATGCCCCGAGAGCAAAATGCCAGAACAGACCTGCTTGCCAAGCTGGCCAGCTCAGGCAAGGGGGAAAGCAGAGGACCGTCATTCAGGAGACTCTGAAGGTGCCACGAGCGTTCGTGTCAGACAATCAAGTGCTTCAAGTATCCAAGTCGATCGAGTGTCTGGCGATCAGTCATCGGTCTCTGACTCAAGAAACGCTGAAAGCACTGAGGGTGAGGGCGCGACCGGCAAGGACCGATGAGGCGATGGAAGTCTGCGCTGTCGGGGAGACATTAGAAGTTCTTAACATTGTGAAAACATTATAAGCTTAATTATAAGCTTATTTAATTCTCATGATAATATAATTGAATATTAAATTGGACAAGAATATGATAAAATATAAACATGATAAATATTAATAATATTTAATACATAGTGTAAATTGTAATAAAAGTCAATATAGTGAAAATAATGGTAACGATGGTAATGAAACTAATGATTGTGGTAATAATAAGTAGTGATAATAACAATAATGAAGATGATATTGCTAAAAATGATAATGACAAAAATACTTAAAAATAATGATATGGATTATGACAAAAATGATGATGGTTTTTATAATTAAGATAATGATTATTCACATGGTATTGATCACAACGATAATGAAAACAGGTGAAGGTTATGGTGGAGATGGTAATGACAATGATGAGACTGATAAAAACAATAACAATAATAATAATGACATTGGCAATAATAATAATAATAATAATAATAATAATATAATAATAATAATAATAATAATAATAATAATGAAAGTATTAATGCTAATGATGATGAAGGGGTGTTTATTGTTATGATAGATATCATACTCTCAATAATGGAAATGATAACAATAATAGTAATAAATAGTGACGATGGTAAGTAATAACACTAATGTTGGTGTATATACACACACACACATACATACATACATACATACATACATACATATATATATATATATATATATATATATATATATATATATATATATATATCAGAATTGTATGCACAGTGCACCTCTTCTTCTGATCTCTTTTGCATTGTTCTGTGTTTCAAGCAAAGTGACACCGTTTTACACTCACTCGCTCAGATACCCTAATCACGTCTTGTGGTGATTTATCGTCAATTGTAAGTTGCAAATTTTGATTATCATATTGCATTGATTTTCTCATTGTACGATTTTGGTTCTCTTCCTCCCCCGCCAATTTTTATACCTAATAATAACATTCTTCATTTTTATTTATATTTTACTATGTGAAGCTCCTGTTGTTGTTTGAATTCATGCTTTTCATTGTTGTTATTTTGTTGGGTTGATGCTCGCTGCACCCAGTGTTCAAGGAATAAACGAAAACAATTAATCGTCTCAAGCTCAAATAGATCTAAGGCTCTCACTCTAATTTGCATTACCTTGATTGAACTGGGTTGGAAAAAAGGGTGTGAGATTTAGGTTTACCATTTTTTGGATGCATGTGCTTACTTCAAGTAAAGTTCCCTGCAATTTGTGTTTCATTTCTCAGTCTGAGTCTCTGGCTGTTGTTAATTTTAGTATTTTGATGTGGGCCTTACTTCACTTAATCTACTTATGTTGTGTGTGATTGTGGAAAAATGTTTATTGTGAATGTAGTAACGAAGAAGAAAGGAAGGATTCATATGTAGTTCTTGAGCCTTACAGTAGTAAAGTTGGAAATTAATTTGAAGAATTGAAGTAGTGAGCCATTTTAGCCTACGCATAAGAACTAGTAAATGGTTTTTAGGATTTGCCCTCTGCATTTGTGCGTGAGATATATGATGTAACTGGATAAGGTAAAGTATTTTATTATTGAGGCAAAGCATAGCTAACCAGATCATGAACATGGTAGGACTGCAACATGATTTCCTATGGTATACATGTGCTGCAACTGATTGGCCTTGTACGGGCATTTTGAGAAGAAATGACACCATTCAATACTTGCAGTGCCACTTTATTATGTAACTGGAAAATTGAAGGTTATGCAATTCTTTATGATCTGGGTGGTTCAGCCAAGTTGTATCTAATGTGAGAAAGGGACTAACTGTTCCCGTGGTTAAAATAATGTTCTCTTCTTCATGCATTTTGCTTATTTACTACGAAATAATAGTGAATATTTTGTTATCAATCTTTTGTGGTATAACTTGTTTTGCTAGAATTGGTATAGGAATTGGAATTCTTCATAGGAGTTATTGAAAGAATTCAGATACCATAACTCTGAGTACGATATGAAAACACAGGAACAGTATTGAAAAGGAAATAAAATATCAGAGAAAGATAGAGATGGTTGTCCCAAAATTGTTAATTTATTTTATGAACGCAAAAAGTATGGTTTTAAGAAAGATGATGAGGGTAGATTACTCAGACACTTATACCTTTTCAAAAATTTTGTATGCTAAGATTTGTAATACAAACTTATTTAATCATCTTTTATAGTAATAATATTAGAAAAAAAATATATAAAGTGATTAGTGATCAATATCTTTTGATTACTATACGCATTTTAATTTAGTAAAATATTTAATATTTTAATATGTTACTGTAATTGATTTGTTATTAAAATATAATCAATCATTTTTCTTTATTAAATATCACTAATATGTCTGAAGAAAATATTTATATAAATATAATTTTTAAATCAACCATAAACATAAAAATAAATATATGATTTAAATGAACACAATTAAAAATTAAAAATCTATGCAACCATTCATTCTCATTAAAGTGGTTCACTAATTCATTCACGACATTCCTATATTTCATAGGAAGTTTAATATATACAACTCTTATGTGAGAGTTTAAAAAAAAATATAATAAATGATAAATTTATAATTAAATAAAATAGAAAAATAATGAAAATAATAATATTGGAAGTTATAAGATAAGAGCAAGAAAAAAAAAATACATATAATTCATTTCATAAATATTTTTGGTCTTACGAAGCATAAGACATAGAGAATAGAATAAACACACAAAAGAAAGTAAAGGTTAAAAGTGAATACCCAAAAATAAAATAATCTAAAATGAGAAATTTTCTTCTAAGTGAAATGAAAATTATAACAATAAATAATATTTAAACTATTAAATAAATATACATCATTTTTATAAATGGTTATATGACTAATATTAGACATATAAATATAAGTCAAATTTATAATTTTCAAACATTATTGTATTATAATAAAAATAGTTTTCAATTAGTACTTTGTCGATATAATTTGCTTGAATAATCTTTTCTATATATTTATATGAGAAAAATAAAACAAAATTCTAGTATGTTAGAATGGTAACCGAAACATCATTACTTTTAACCATTACATACACAACAATAAACTATATTATTCAGTTTTCTTTTCTAAAGCACACTTGAGGTCACATTGTTATAGACTAATCCACTTATCACACACAATAAAAAAAAAAAAACTAAACTAAACTTCTAGGTTATCTAAAACTTGTTTTAGAACATATAAAAAGCAATAAAAAATAATGGAATCTCATTGGAACTGCTTTAGTTCACTTATTTATAAATGCCTAAGCTCTCTTGATAAGAAAGTAAATTTACAATATTTCATATTTAAGAAAAAAATAAAATAAAATATTGTGATGAGATGGTTCCTTCCTTGACATGAGTCAGTGTTCTTCAATAGAAAAATGATACATTCACAACCTTACTCCAGTAAACAATATTGTTTATTTGCTTAAAACTTCAATTTTTGTATGAAATGACAAAAATACTCTTTTTTTACATTATCAATTAGAGATTGTATAGTGAAGCTGGTTATCAATATATCATTTCTCTCTTCAATATCTGCTAAACAAACCAGCTTTCATTTTATTTAAGGCTTCCATTTTATTTTCCAGTACTTCTTCCCTTTTATTTAAGGCTTCCATTTCATTTTCCAGCATGAGTTGCTTCTCTTTATCCATCTTTTTGAAGAAGTCTTCTTTTTCATCTTCCCTTTTCAAAATTTTTTTTACCAGCTCTTGAGTTTTCAAATTTCTTTCTACCACCTCTTCCATTTTTTTCTGCCATTCACAAAATCACCATATCAAATATAAACCATAAGAAAACAACATCAGAAAGAATAGTCACAATCAAGTTGTTTCATCACACTAAAGAATCTATTCTTATTGAAAACACCATAACACATATTCACATGCACATAATATATCTTTATTTATTGACAAAAAGTGGAGTATAAATGATGGACCTCCATGGTCTTCTCTTCATCGGTGAAGTTTTCACCATTTTTCTTATCATGCTCTCCAGAATCTTCCTACCAAGAAACAAAAGAAGAAGACTTCATATGAAATACAAACACATGTGTACGTCATTTGTTTCCAAAAAGAAACCAAAGTATATATATATATT
This sequence comes from Phaseolus lunatus, assembly GCA_013389735.1. NCBI lineage: Eukaryota > Viridiplantae > Streptophyta > Magnoliopsida > Fabales > Fabaceae > Phaseolus > Phaseolus lunatus. Next base: position 1,023,667 of record CM023859.1, on the reverse strand, counting down.
CACAATGAAATTATTTCATCACATCACATGTAAAGATTGAATCAACTGTAAGATATCACATGCTAATGATCTTCTTGATTGAAAAAAATGATGATCACAGAAGAACATTGTTGTAGGGATGAGTTCTTAAACTTACTTTTGTTGAAGAATGAATATGCATTTCATTTTTAAAAACCCTTAGGGTACGACTCATTGAATTAATGGATTGATTAAGCCACGCAAATTGAGCCATATGCTTCAATATTTGATTTCTTCCTTGCTTGGCTTCTGCGTTCTGTCGTTGCTCCCGTAATTGCGGTAGTTGCTCCAAGTGCTGCATTAGTTGGTCCCAGTGTTGCCATAGTTGCCAATGATTCCATGACAGTTCTTTAATGAGATCCAGCCTATGGTGCATGGCTGTAAGCCTACTTTTAAAATTCTCTATTTCTGTTGTATGCGGACTTTTAAAATTCTCCATTTCTTTTGTAAGACTTTGAACATTCTCTATTTCTGTTGGAATTGTCATGGTTGTAAAGTTTATTTTGGATAAAAGTTTTGTGATAAAACAGTTTATGGCTCCTCTTTTTCTTTCACAGGATTCACATTTATAAGGGTACATTTTTGTTCTTTTTTTCTTTCTGGAGCCAATCATGTGTTACTAGCACAACAACCTCCATAATTTTAGAATTCATTTGCTCCTTAAATTCATATCAGTCAAGTAACTCCTTAAATTCATGCTGCATAAATGCCATAATAGAAAAAGATTCCTCTATTCTTTGATTTCATAGCGAAATCTCATCAGAATGTTACATCCAACTTGCCAATTTATTTTTACCGAAACTAATTTTTTTATTTAATATTAAAACAAATAACTGTAAATTTTTTTTTTATGTTAGGACGACATATTTATCTCTTTTGGACTGTGTTTCTATTTCTAACTAAGATTAAAGAATGTTGTTTTTAATTTTTTAATAGACAAAAAGAATTGTGAATTCTTTTTATTTTTCAATTTGATGAATGAAAGTGCAACTAATACACAAAGATAAAAAAGTATGCAAAGAAGAATTATTCAATGCAACAGTCATATCAAGAGAAAAATAGTTTCAAATTAATAAAAACTTTATGTTTTTGTTTTAATTTTTATAATAGTAATTACACATGTCATCATCTAAAACTATATTTTCCACGAAATACTTGTGTTGTCGTAAACCCTAAATCTATCATCATTCCAAGGAAAGACTTTTTCAAGCATTAACTATTGAGTTGTCACCGATAAACTTCCACCAATAATGCATTCAAAATAGGTATTGGCCACCCAAGAATTTCGTTGGTTGACTCATTTATTTCTATTACTTTTTTCTGTGTTTTATCATATTTTATTATAACCCACACATATGAAATAAGATAGGGTTATTGATTTATATTTTTTTTGTAAATTTTAATTATTATAATTTATCACAAGGTTACCAATGTATCCTATTTTTATTTTATTTTTTTGCAATAATTATAGAGTGTATTAAGATATATTAAAAAATTACTAAATAAAAATTAATTTTAAAAAAATAAGTAATTATTATATTAACTAAATTAAATACAATTTTAAAAATTAAAAATTATTAATATATAAATTATTTTTTATTATTAATAAATAACTTTTAAATTGGTATCTAATTAACTACTAAGTTTTAAATACCAATTTTAGAATCTAAATAATTGATAGTTAAAATATTTGTAACTAATTGGATACCAATTTTAAAATTATTTATTAATAACAGAAACTAATTTAAATATTAATATTTTGTTTAGTCTCTAAAATAGTTTTAATTATTTAATATAAAAAATAATTATTTTTTGTCTTTAAAATTAATTTTTATTTAATAATTTTTTATTAGTGTACAACATCTTTTTATCATGTTTTGCCCATAAATAAAATAAAAGTTAAACAACTTTTCTGTTTCATTATTATTATTATTATTATTATTATTATTTTCAATTTTATCTTCGTGTTTAAATTTTGATTCCATATTTTTTTAAATAATTTAGTAAAGTTTCATCCAACATATTAACTATAAAATAATAATGATATATGACATGAATAATGAATGGTATATCATCATTCAAAGTTAACTTTAATTTATTAATAAAATTAATATATGCTACGCACAACAAATGTCATGTGTCTGTATAATACAAATGATTCTACTGCCTCATTAAAAATTACTATTTAAACTAAAATAATAGTTAAAACTCTTTTCTATACATTATCTAATTTCGTTCGAGATAACCTTTTAAAGTTGTGGAGTTCTTTATCCGATTATTTTTCTTTCTTGAAACGTTAGAAGTTCTTAACATTGTGAAAACATTATAAGCTTAATTATAAGCTTATTTAATTCTCATGATAATATAATTGAATATTAAATTGGACAAGAATATGATAAAATATAAACATGATAAATATTAATAATATTTAATACATAGTGTAAATTGTAATAAAAGTCAATATAGTGAAAATAATGGTAACTATGGTAATGAAACTAATGATTGTGGTAATAATAAGTAGTGATAATAACAATAATGAAGATGATATTGCTAAAAATGATAATGACAAAAATACTTAAAAATAATGATATGGATTATGACAAAAATGATGATGGTTTTTATAATTAAGATAATGATTATTCACATGGTATTGATCACAACGATAATGAAAACAGGTGAGGGTTATGGTGGAGATGGTAATGACAATGATGAGACTGATAAAAACAATAACAATAATAATAATGACATTGGCGATAATAATAATAATAATAATAATAATAATAATGAAAGTATTAATGTTAATGATGATGAAGGGGTGTTTATTGTTATGATAGATATCATACTCTCAATAATGGAAATGATAACAATAATAGTAATAAATAGTGACGATGGTAAGTAATAACACTAATGTTGGTGTATATACACACACATACATACATACATACATATATATATCAGAATTGTATGCACAGTGCACCTCTTCTTTTGATCTCTTTTGCATTGTTCTGTGTTTCAAGCAAAGTGACACCGTTTTACACTCACTCACTCAGATACCCTAATCACGTCTTGTGGTGATTTATCGTCAATTGTAAGTTGCAAATTTTGATTATCATATTGCATTGATTTTCTCATTGTACGATTTTGGTTCTCTTCCTCCCCCGCCAATTTTTATACCTAATAAGAACATTCTTCATTTTTATTTATATTTTACTATGTGAAGCTCCTGTTGTTGTTTGAATTCATGCTTTTCATTGTTGTTATTTTGTTGGGTTGATGCTCGCTGCACCCAGTGTTCAAGGAATAAACGAAAACAATTAATCGTCTCAAGCTCAAATAGATCTAAGGCTCTCACTCTAATTTGCATTACCTTGATTGAACTGGGTTGGAAAAAAGGGTGTGAGATTTAGGTTTACCATTTTTTTGGATGCCTGTGCTTACTTCAAGTAAAGTTCCCTGCAATTTGTGTTTCATTTCTCAGTCTGAGTCTCTGGCTGTTGTTAATTTTAGTATTTTGATATGGGCCTTACTTCACTTAATCTACTTATGCTGTGTGTGATTGTGGAAAAATGTGTATTGTGAATGTAGTAACGAAGAAAGGAAGGATTCATATGTAGTTCTTGATCCTTACAGTAATAAAGTTGGAAATTAATTTCAAGAATTGAAGTAGTGAGCCATTTTAGCCTTGTGCGTGAGATATATGGTGTAATTGGATAAGGTAAACTATTTTATTGTTGAGGCAAAGAATAGCTAACCAGTTCATGAACATGCTAGACTGCAATAGTCATTCCACTTCTCATCTACCATATGGCTGCCTAACATACTTATTTACTTTTTATTTTGTTCAACTTTCAAATGAAATTATTGCTTATGTACATATGTTCACTTGAAAACATGCCCAAACATCATCCTCTAACTTCATGGCTTTTAACCTTTACTTTCTTTTGTGTATTTTATTATGCTCTTTATGTCTTATGTTTATGCTTCGTCACATGAAGACCAAAAATATTTATAAAATGAATTATATATTTAATTTTTTTTCTGCTCTTATCTTATAACTTCTAATATTATTATTTTCATTATTTTTTTATTTTATTTAATTATAAATTTATCATTTATTATATATATTTTTTAAACTGTCACATTAGAGTTCTATATATTCAACTTCCTGTGAAATATAGGAATGTGGTGAATCAATTAGTGAATCACTTTCAATTTAAATACAGAAGAAAAATTGTATGTTTTAATTTTATATTTCTTGAAAATGTTTGGTTTTAGTTATGTATACTTTTTCTTTTTCATTTGTACAATTGTATTGTGTAGATTATTCAATGAGAATGAATGGTTATATGACTGATATCTATATGTATAGTCATATAAATATAAGTTAAATTTATAATTTTCAAACATTATTGTATTCTAATAAAAGTAGTTTTTATTTAGTACTTTATCGATATAATTTGCTTGAATAATTTTTTTTATAATATTTATAAGAGAAAAACCCAAACAAAATTCTAGTAAGTTAGAATGGTAACTGAAACATCATACTTTTAACCATTACATACACAACAATAACTATATTCTTTAGTTTTCTTTTTTAAAGCACAGGTCACATTGCTATAGTTAAAAAAAAAAAAAAAAAAAAAAAAAAAAAAAGAACTAAACTGCTAGGCTATCTAAAACTTGTTTTAGAACTTATAAAAATTAATAAAAAAAACAATGAAATTTCATTGGAACTGCTTTAGTTCACTTACTATAAATATCTAAACTCTTTTGATAACAAAGTAAATTTACAATATTTTATATTTAAAAAAAAAAGAAATAAGATATTGTGATGAGATGTTCCTTCCTCGACATGAGTCTTCAATAGAAAAATAATACATTCACAATCTTATTTGAGTATATATTCATGTTTATTTGTCTAGTAAAATTGGTTCTCAATATATCATTTCTCTCTTCATATCTACTAAATAAATCGACTTCCATTTTATTTGAGGCTTCCAATTTATTTTTCAACTCGGCTTCCCTTTTATTTAAGGCTTTCAAATTATTTTTCAACAAGGCTCTCAAATTATTTTTCAACTCGGTTTTCCTTTTATTTAAGGCTTCCATTTTATTTTCCCAGTCCTCTTTTTCATCTTCCACTTTCAAATATTCTTTTACCATCTCTTGAATTTTCAAAATTCTTTCTACCTGCTCTTCTATTTTTTTCAGTCATTCACAAAAACACCATATCAAATATAAACCATAAGAAAACAACTTCAGAAAGACATAGTCATAATCAAGTTGTTTCATCACCAAAGAATCTATTCTTATTGAAAACACTATAACATATATTGTCATAGATATAATATATCTTTCTTTATTGACAAAAAGTGGAGTATAAATAATGAATCTCAATGGTCTTCTCTCCATCGATGGAGTTTTTACCATTTTTTTTATCATGTCCTTCAGAATCTTCATCTGAAATACAAACAGATGTGTATGTCATTTGTTTCCAAAAAGAAACCAATATATATATATATATATTTAGAATGAAATTATTTCATCGCATCACATCTAATTAAGATTGAATCTACTGTAAGATATCCACATGCTAACAATGTTCTTGATTGAAAAAAATGATGATCCACAAAAGAAAATTGTTGTAGGGATGAGTTCTTAAACTTACTTCTGTTGAAGAATGAATATGCATTCCATTTTCAAAAACCCTTAGGATAAGCTCCATTGAAGAAATGGATTGAGTAAGCCCAATTGCAGCCATATTCTGCAATATTTGCTTTCTTCGCTGCTCTCGCTGCTTGGCTTCTGCGTTCTGTCGTTGCTCCAGATGCTGCCCTAGTTGCTTCCATTGCTGCACTAGTTGCCATCGTTGTGATTGTATTTCTTTAATGATATCCAGTTTATGGTTCCTCTTTTTCTCCGACAGGATTCATATTTATAAGGGTACATTTTTGTTCTTTTTTTTCTCCCCGAAACCAATCATGTATTACTAGCACAACAACCTCGGTTTTAGGATTCATTTGCTCCTTAAATTCATATCAGTCAAGTAACTCCTTAAATTCATGGTGCATAAATGCCATAATAAAAAAAAATTCCTCTATTCTTTGATTTCCTAGTGAAATCTCATCAGAATAATTAATTACACATGTCATCATCTAAAACTATATTTTCATCATCATTCCAAGCAAAGACTTTTTCAAGCATTAACTAATGAGTTGTCACTGATAAACTTCCACCAATAATGCATTCAAAAATAGGTATTGGCCACCCAAGAATTTCGTTGGTTGACTCCTCCAACGTTTATGTTTATATATATGCATGCATAATATTGTTGCAGCATCCAAAAGGCAAACCCTAACCAATTCATCATTTTCCTAAGGTTGAGTTTCTTTGATCAAAGAAACAGGTCAAGGAAAAGAGAAGGGTTTGCTTGATATTGAAGGATATGCTGAAGGAAGTGAGAGGCATTCGAAAGTACCCTGGAGAGATTGCTCCTGCTCTTCTCATAACTCCACAAAAGTGTTCTTATCGTTTTCCAAAATTGGAGCCAATCATTGAAGAAGCCTCTGATCAGGCTTTCTACATCATGCCCAAGAGGATGGTGTTTATTGTTCCTGCATTATTTTCTCTTCTCTCATACTATTTCTTCTTGTATAACAACATTAATAAGTGAGTTTTTTCAACAAATTAGTGTATTTTTATTTAAAAATTATGATTTTGGGTAAAAATATTTTTTTTATGAAAATGGGTAAGTTGTATTTCATAGATACGGTGTGAGAATGAAAATTGTATCCTATAGATACGATTTCATTTCAGATATTTCACTCTAAAATTGTATCATAAAGTACAACTTACATATTTTCGTAAAAGAAAATTATTTTATTCAGAATCGTAATTTATGAAAAACAAAATACACTAGCGTGATGCAAAACCAAATTAGTTTCTGAAGACAAATGATAATGAAGCATGGTAGCGATTATTGCACACAGAGGATGTGTAATGTTTATTTTCTGTTATAGATTAATTGATGCTAAGGTCAACGTTCTACTCATTTCTTGCCCTTCTTAATAACAATAACCATTGTTACTTCTATTGTTAATGGGAAAATTAATCATATAATAGTGACATGCAACTTATCTTATTCTAAAATCTTCATCACTCATTTTCTCCTTTCTCCTTCACTTTTCTTTTAACCTACCAACACTCATCCACTAAGTCCTAAATCACTAAATATCTCCTTAACCTGCATTTGCAGAAATGTCAACATTGTCAAAATCTCATAATAATATTAAGTGTAAGTGAAGATTTTTAAAATTTTTCAGAAACTCTTTTAAAGAGTGTTTTATCATTTGTAATTCTTAAAGGAAAGACAAAAGTATCATAGTTAACAGTTATGTGACAATCTTGTTAGATATTTCAACAAGGAATCATAGACAATTATGTTTCAACTTAAAACATTTTAAAGAGCTAAAAACATTTCTTAAACTCATAATAACTACGAATTTTCTTTCATAAAGCTTTCTTTTATAGTTTTCTCAAGCTTTTACAAAATTAATGTTCATTCACAAATTACAAAATTTCTATTTGAACAAACATTTTGATACTCAATGTAATGTGTAAGAAAGACAGAAGCAAGAAAAGGAAAAGAGTTTTTATTATTGAAAATTGTATCAGAAAAATCATTGTCATAAGAGAAGGAGTAGCAACCACATATATATGAGAACACCATAGTAACTGATATAACTAAATCAATTATTCTTTTAATATGTTATCATAATGTATCAGGGATTGGTCAGATAACTTTTAACTCTTAAGAAAAAGTCAAGACCATATGAAGGTTGATGGACCATGTAGAGGCAATCGACTCTCCTTTTTTGAGAAGTTGTTGGCTTGACAAACTCTTTGAGAGATATTGTTATGCGACATTTATTGTGAAATCCCCATGTTGGTCCGACGAAGGAACATTATCTCTGCAAAACACAATATATGCATTTCTAAGTTAAGAACGTACTATGAAATGCAAAAGGAAATATCTTACCGTCTATCTTTAAGCGTAGCTTTATCAGATAAATATAGGATTGCAAGGTGTTGTAGTGTTTGAATGAGATCTGATACTTAAAAGATGTTCTCTTATAATAAAAACCTTTATTATAAAAGCACTTAATGAAAATTGTTTATAATAAAGTTGGATCTGGTGATCTTTTCTCGAAAATTTTTTGTTAAAACCTGATTGATCTAATACATGTCTAAAATCACTAGATTATATCTTAGTGGAAAGTTAAGAACAATTAACAATATAATTATCACATTATCAAAGTTACACGGAATTGGTTTTCATTTTTAAAATCAATTAAATATTTGGTAAGATACAATTGGTCAAGTTAACATAAACACACACAAAATAGTGTCCAACAAACATCACTTTCTATAAGGAAACAAATTATTTCAATAACATTTGAAAACATTAAAGAATAAATTGATATTTCAAAAAATTAGTAACACAATGTCAAATTCAAATGCGGTCAAGATATATTTATCTATCATATGTGTGTAGTACTTTTATATTTGAAATACAAAGACTTAAAAGGAAACTTGATCTTTTATGTAACGACTTTGGCCATATGAGCAATGCAAATCAAGAATATATTTATGCAAAGATTTAAAAGATAGAATTATCAAGCAAGGAAATATTATTTCTCATGAAGATTATAGTGCAACGGTTATATCTCTGCAAACTTATATAAAGATAAAATTACTAAATGGTCAAGGCACATAAAATTACAATGCATATACAATTTAATACAATTTTGTGTAAACTAATTATTCATAGTGTATGAAAATTTTGTTTCTTCACTCTATGAAGTAACTTATTGATAGTTGTCATTTAACAATCAAATTAAAATGATATTCAACATAGATCGTCTGACACCAAATGATGATGGTATAACTGTGGTCAGATAACTCCATGGTATCTCTCGACGAATCCAATAGTAAGTCCAATTAAGATAGTATTCAAAACTTATATGCAATATTTAAAATGTTTAGGAATAACAATAAAGTAAAATGGGGGTTGAGTTTATTTAGTAGAAAATAAAATAGACAATAAGAAACCGTAAAGAAAGCGAGTTGACTCTTAAATTTTTTCAGCAATGAATTCTTCATCAGTTGATAAATATACAATTTATTCAATTATCTAAATGGAATTGAATTCACCAAACATGTGTCATCCAAAGACAATTGAATCTCATTTATGAAATATGCATTCACTAATTTATTGAGTACCTTACTCGTCTACGTGCATCTACAAATAAGGTTTTCAATCTTTTACCTCTTGAATGATGCGTCCAAAATATTGTTCAAAAAATTAAAGAACAATTTAATTAAAGACGTAATTGAATGATCAACATGCATTCGAAAACAATTCCCAAAATAGCAATTAAACTTAGAAAAGGACTAGATATTTAGCACAATAAGATATTGAAAAATAAAACTTTAATTACACAAAACTTTAGAATTCATTGTGAAATTACAAAAGAATCAACCCAAATAAGTTTAGTCTTCCATATAAAGGTAAATAAAAGAATTACAAAAAAAATTTTAGAAAAAAGTATAAGTATAATGACAATTCAACTTCTCTCTTTATTTTAATATATCATTTTTGGTTATATTTCTCATGTAATAGACAGTGTTCCAGTCTATTAGACGGTTCAATCTTAAGTTCTTTATTTTCTTTTCTTTTTGTTGTTTTGTTCATTTTTTTTTTCACTATCTTTTTCGGTACTAAGGAGGTAAACTATGAAAAGATATACACCCTCATGATTATTTAAGAATCTATAACCAAAATAATTTCAAAGGTCCTTTATCTTCCAAGTTATTACACTTTTATCTTGTTAGTTATTTTATTATTGTTATAATTAATTGATTTATACTTTTTTATATTTAAAGTTTATCATTTTTTAACATTTTTAATTAATTATTTTTTAAATTAGAACTTTATATTAATTTATGTTCTAAATAAATAAAGTTAGTTGGAAAAAAAATTGGGTAACGATTTAAGCCAACTTCGGTCCAGTCAATTTAAGTAGGTCAAATAGATTTTTAGCTATGATATGTGCACTCCTCCTTCTTACTACTGCACTCCCCTTCTTGCTTTTTGTTTTAGTGCCCTCTTTATGGAAAATAGATTACTGAACTTATTTACATTCCTCTAATCTGAAATTTAATTTCCGGAAAATCACAATAAGGATGTTCTTTCCTCAACTTATGACAACCTTTTTACATTCTTAATCAAGGTATTTTATATTAAACTTTAGATAATGTTTTATAAGTGGTTTTTATTGTCAGGTTAAAAAAATAAATAAAGAGTGAGCTTAAACAAGTGAAAATAATGAGTCAAAATGAAGATCAAAATACATCAATTTAACAAGGCTTTTCTCCCCCTTAAGCAATTAATCAAGAATCAACAAACTAATGTATATTTGTTAAAAAATTATAGATAAAGAAACAAAAGGAGAAGACTCTCTTTCCAAGGATTTCCTCTTTCTTTCTGTTATTATTTTGTTCTATTTTATATAGAATTTATAGAAGTATTTGTTAGGCATATAATAGGATTAAAGGAGGCAAATTATAGTAAGAGAAGTTTTTGCAACTATCTATTCCGACAACTTGGGTCCTCTTAGTCAATCCGTTATGCATTTCCAAATCAAACATTTTTTCATTTTGACAGAGATCATGTTCAACAAGAGAAAGTTCGACTCATTCATTTCTCTGAATAATTTCAAGTATTAGACATATTAACCAAACCTATCTCTACCGCTTCTTTCAATAGATTTAGACATAAACTTAAGGAGTCAATAATACCACCTTCAATTTAAGGGGGGATGATAACACATTTTTTCCCATATATGTTTGCTACTCTTCTTGTAAGAGTAGTTTTTCTAATTCAGTTTTCAATAATAGAAACTACATTCCTTTTCTCGTTTTTGTCTTTCTTAAGAGAAAAATGAAACAAGACATTGTGATGATTAAGTTGTAAGATGGTTCCTTACTTAACATGAGCTGGGCTTCGTCTGCAATATATCTGCTATTGATTCTGATTCTGCTCCATGTTTCTCCAATGGCCTTAACAAATCTCACTCAAATTAGTACAATAATAATAGCAATAACAACAACAACATTTCAGCATCATCAATATTTCACTCAAAGACTCAGATTCATTCCCATAAATAATTCAGCAAATAGATAACACTCAGCAAGACTTTTGGGCCTATTTCATTTTTTTATGTTGTTCTTCACAATGTGTCTGCCATGAAATACAAATACAAACTTTTAAGACAAAGGTTTTCAATGTGTCATCTGCTTTCAGAAAGAAACGGAAACAAATTCACAATAAGATTAATTTATCTCATCACACGAAATTTATTTGATTGAAAGAAAGTGTTAAAGAAAATTCTTGAACTGAATTCTTATACTGACTTACGAGACTGGATTCATTGCTTGCTGTAGATTCAAAGAGAATTGAAGAGATTCAATGAAATACGAAATTGATCTATCATACTCACAGTAATCAGAATAAAAATGTAGAGTTATTTATATACAGTAACTTTAATAACTAACTGACAAACAGACTGTGACTGATAATAACTACTCCTAACTACCATTTCCACTATGCTGTTTCATTTGTTTAATTATGCTAAGATCACTCAGGCAAAGTTTACTCATTTGGGTCTTCTGTTCTGTCCTTTTAGTGTCTGAGCTGAGCCAGCTTTAAGGGGATCAGATCTATTCATCTGGTTTATGCATATTTATACCTTTTATTTTTAATATTTATAAAAATAAAAATACCTTTGAAGGAAGATAATATTTCATGTTATACATAAGCACATAGATTTATTAATTTATCCTCACTTGATTTTAGTGGGAGTAAGTAACAAGTTATAACTACAATTATCTTAAGATAATTATCTGAAGTTAGATGAGGATGTAAAGGTAATCAATCATACATGTAGTTCCAAGATGCTTAAGCATACCTCCAATGATAACAATCGCATATTCAAGTTTCAAATTGTTGAATGCAACAAGTGCATCCCTTTTCACTCCACCTGTTTCCACTGATGGCTTCACTGATAACCAGTTCACCAGTTTGGTAGTGAACTAGCCTATCCAGACTGGATTCTTCATCTTTCTGAATTAGAGTAACTTACCAAACCAAAGAATTCAGAAAACAACTAAAAACAAGAACAACTAAAACAATTTCTCCCCCCTTTCGACATCATCAAAAGGATTCACGGAAAGAAGTCATCATTGCAGAGGAGGGGATTGAGGTGGCTGCTGTGTAGGGGGTGGAGGAGCTAACGGAGCTCTTAACTGATTCAGAATTTCTGCAAACGAGTTCTGTATCTGGGTGACAAAAGATGCAGCAATATGTTCAAGCCTCTGATTTTGTCTTTCCTCTAACTCTCTCAGACGCTGTTGGTGAGCTTCTCTTTCTCTTTGCATTCTTTCTTCCATCTCTGTTAGACGTTGTTGGGCAGCGTCTCGTTCAGATCGCAAAGCTTGTTTTATCATCCTCTGAACGGTGTTGAACATGCCATCTGGAGCGTCTTGAACAATTCTGGCAGGTGAAGAACGACTAAGGGAAAGCAACAACTCTTCCAAGTGCTGAGATACCTCTTCAGGTTCTGAAGACTCTTGCTCAGGAACTTCAAGTGATTGTTTACATGGTGAAGGTTGGTTTTGAACAGGGGATAGGTCTTTGGGTGTAGACGGTTCGGGGGAAGCAGGGGTTATAACATCTAAGGGTGTTACCTCTAGGACTGGTGTAGACGCCTTGGGTTGAGTTTTTCTTCTTTTCTTGAACGAAACAAAGACAAGCTCCTCTAAGTCCGTACTGTCATCGTCTTTGGTGTCAGAAGCAGTAGAGGCTGCAGTCCTCTTCCTCTTCAAGATAGGATTCATCCTTTTCTTCTTAGGGATTCGCTTCAGCTTTCCTTTCCTAACTGGTTTAGCAGAAGCAACAGATGGACCGTCTGATGGTCCACTACTCATAGACGAGACAGAAGGTGAAGTAGCAGCAGAGGAACTACCTGCCCTGTCCTTCTCCTTCACATTCTCTTCAGAGACAAACTTTTGAAGCTTCCCTTCAAGATGTTTAAAACTTTCAAAAGGACCCAAGTGAGGAGGCTTAAGATTATCCAACCTATAAGCCATGAGAGCGTCTATAGGAAGGTCTGGAACCTTTTGAAGTTCCAAAGCGAGGCCCAACTGCATCTGACGAAGGTTCACCACAGAGAAGATGGGTTGCTTCACAATGCACCCAGCTTTGGCGATCAGCTCCCGGCGAAGGTGATCCACCTTGTAAAACTTCTTATAGATACCCTGATGCCAGAGGAGGCGGTTCACCAGGGCTGTGTAAGGGATATTGACCATCCCTTCTCCTACCTTCTTCAACATTCTCAGAAGGTTCAAAAACAGCAAGTGTGGAAGGTTGAAGGGGATTCCAGCAAGAAGATGATATATAACAAACTTTCCATACTCAGTTACATGGTTTTTGGACCCATGTTTGGGAAGCAAACTTTTGTTGCACAGCTGTTGCCAAATCTTCCCTTTTACACACAGCATCTTGTAATCCACCTTCTGAGCAACAAGGTTTTCGGAAAACTTCTCACCATAGAGCATCTTTTCAACGGTGGCAGACCCACTGTAGATTTCTTCCCAATCGGTGTAAAAGCAGTTTGAAACCCTATCACAGTTGATCGCTTCTGAGATAGCAACCTGGTTTATAATGGCTTCTCTACCCAGCACTGTAGACACTATAGTGTTCGTCTTCACCAATTTGGCATTCTTCCAAAACTTTCTGATCAACTCTGGATGTATAGTTTGAGGTTCAAGAAAGAAATCCCTAATCCCACACCGTTCAAGATCAACGCTGACCTCCAAACCTCTCTCATCGAGTTCCTGCAGAGCAAGCTGATGTTCAACGTGCAGTGTAGCATCCTGAGGACTCATCCCTTGAACGGTACCAGTGAAAAAGGTTGGAACTTCCATCTCTGAAAAGGGTTAGGGTTTTGAAAGAAGATGAAGAGCCGCGAAGAATATGAACGCTATTAAGCTCACGTTTGATGGAAAAAACGATTTAGGGTTAACCAGATGTATTTAGGCGGTGTGATAAACGTCTATAACAAAATCGCAGCTCAGATTTTGTTTTATAAAGCAATGAATGCATTCAGAGAAAACCGGGATTTCCCAAACCGTCTAATGCATAAACATTTTAGACCATCTACTTTACACAACTCCTAGAGAGGCTAATGCACATAAATCCTAGACCGTATAATATGCACACAAAAAAAAATCTTCATAAGGGTCATACCCAAAAGAATTCCTAGACTTTGAAATCTTTCTCCAACAAAAGGTTTTTATAAAAATATATACAAGTTTATCATCTGCTACACAAATTACAGATCAAGAATACTCTTTTTAAATATGATCTCTTGTGAGATGTTTGATTTTAATGTGTTTGGTTCAAAAATATAAAGTAGGATTTTTTTTTTTTTGACAAATTAATTGCAGCACTATTATCACACAATGAAAACATAGTTGACAACCAAAGTTACAATAATAGTCTTATCTCATAATCCTATTTTTTATGAAAATAAGTATTTCGATGTTAACTATTTTTTTAGTGGAGAGAAAGGAAGTTGTTACTCTTATTTACTATAACAAAGAACCAATTGCAAATACTTTCACCATCTCAGTAACTATAGTGGGTTCAAGTTCTTAATGACAAAAAAAATAGAATTTGCAATCCCTAAGGAAGAAGGTTAAAATTTAGATTTGGTCAAAAACCAATTTCTCTGAGGAGTTATTTACAATATGATTTCTTTTTAAAATTATATCCAATGTTCTTATTATGTACGATTTTTATTTTCCAAAAGTACCCCAATATATCTCTGTCTTTACGATATAAACCAATTCTAAGTAATTTTTAAATTATAATAAGAATTGTTGAAATAACGGATATAAGAATGAAAGTTACTGTTAAGGATGAAATGAGTATTATTATTCTTGAAATTAGTTGTGTAAATTTCTTGTTATGTAAGCTGATAGAGATTTGTATGCCTTTTTTTAATGGTAGTCTAATTCGAGACAGCTATTCCAACCTAAGCATGGTGTGTGATTTTGAATCATATACTTTTTCTATCATGTAGTCGTAATATTGTTTTATTAAAAATTGAACATCTTTCTGTTTCCCTTTTATCACTAGAAAAAACAAATAGTTGGTTATACAATATACTCTTTCACTCCCACATAAGTCTTCAAAACGCACTCCATTACACAAGATACTATTATCAGACTTTAGATGGATTAGACGGCCTTATCTTAGGATGATTAGATTTTACTTAACCAATTTTCAACAAATCTTCACCTTTTTTTGAGACAAATCTAATTAAGCAAGACTTACTTCATCTGGCACTAAGTTCATCACATGTTTAATCCTCGATCAATTAAACTAAATTCAAATAATAAAATAACTTGTTGCTTGACAAAAAATTTACAATTATATGGGAAGGATTATGATCCGCTGAAACCTTCATAACTATCACTTTCACAGGTACTCGAGCAATTACCTATATTTCGCTTGATACAATGTGTTTGGTTCTTTCATGATAAATTTGATTATTGGAACTTCGTATCACAATAGACTGTGACAACCTGGTGTTGCACCCGTAACTCTTCGACTAGACCTTTCACCCATAAGGTTTCCTTCATCACTTTTGTCGTGGTAATGTAGTCAATTTTAGTTGTTGACAAAGTCATTCCCTTTTATGAACTACCCTTCCAACTTTCCAACTAATAGTAGTGTCATACACAATAAACATATACATGTAGTTCCAAGATGCTTAAGCATACCTCCAATGATAACAATCGCATTATCTAGTTTCAAATTGTTGAATGCAACAAGTGCATCCGTTTTCACTCCACCTGTTTCCACTTATGGCTTGACTGATAACCAGTTCACCAGTTTGGCTAGTGAACTAGCCTATCCAGACTGGAATCCTCATCTTACAGAATTAGTTTAAAGAGAAGGCAGAAGAGGGAGAAATCTCAGAATTATCATAAATTGGGAAACTGAGCTTCAACTCTGCTGTAGAAAGAGGAAACCCCTGTAAGGAGAAACTTCTCCTTCGGTTCTTTATCTATAATTTAATGGATACTGTCTAAACATTCGTTTTCCATTCCTTTCTCTGTTTTTTGTTGTCTCTATCCCTCAAAAGTCAGAACCAGTTTCTGGGATCTAAACATATGATATCTTACCAAGTGTTCTTTCTATCACATTCATTCTACCCACTTGCTCCTGCTCTAAACTAGGTGTACACCGTACAGTGACATGGTCGTCTGTTGCATATGGTTGAAAATATCTGAAGGCCAATATTTTACCTTAGAAGAAGCTGAAAAATCATATACTATTTTATCCATTTCCTAAGATATCATCCAAGATGCGGATTGGTCCAATATGACCCAATTTGTTAAAGAAGCCTCGTACCAACACATTCCAAGTGACAATGTTGGGAGATATTCCACTATTTATCATTTTATTTAGATACACAACTGCCTCTTCGATGCCTAACCAATTGCATATGCCCCACAAAAGGCTAGTGTGTGCTATTATGTCGGAACAGAATTCCTTTCCTGCTGTTATTCTATCCAAAATCTGGATGGCAGTTCTAACCTTACCCAGCTTGGAGTATGCATAAATAACTATATTAACTGTAATAGCATCTGGCTTCACGCCAGTTACCAACATTCTCCCCAAAACCTGGAAAACAGATTCCTGCATTCTATGACTAGAAAATCCATACATAACAGTGTTGTAAGTGACAGAATTTAGCTCCACCTTCCTCGCTTCCAAATCCGTAATAAGCTCGCAAGCTTCTCTAAAACCATTCGCACTAAACAGCCCATCCAACAATTCGTTATAGGATCTTATATCAGGAAAACACCCATAACTCTGCATCTGATCAACCACACGCATAGCCCATTGCACTCTCCCACCACGACACAAGCCCTTGATAAACGTGTTGAATGTAACAACAGTCGGAGGACAACCATCATCAACCATATTGTCAATAAGCTGATAAGCCTGGTCAAACATAGAATTCTTACACAGAACATCCACCATGGAGGTGTAAACCACCACATTAGGTCGAACCCCACAATTTACCATCCTGTTCCACATTTCAGAAGCGCCCTGCAAATCGCCAGCCTTCGCAAACCCATGAACAAGTGTACTATAAGTGGTCACATTCGGCCTGCAAAACCAATCCTTCTCCATCCGATCACAAACCACCACAGCCTCATCCACATTCCCATTGCAGCACAGGCCATACAACACCGTGTTGTATGCAACAACATTCGGCCTAACCCCCTCCAAAACCATAAACCTCCACAACCCAACCGCCTCCCCCACTCTCCCTCCAAAGAAATGCCCTTTCATCAAAGAACTAAACGTATGAACATTCGGCCGGCAACCTCTCCTCACCATCTGACCGAAAACCGCGAGCGACAACTCAACCTCCCCAACATCCGAAAGCCAACTAATAACACTAGAGTAAGTCACAACATCAGGATCAACCCCCTTCTCCACCATTTCACTTACCAAACCAAACACCTCCACAATTCTTCCCTCCTTGCACAATCCACAAACCAAAGCATTGCAAACAGACACCACACTCTCAACCCCAAATCTCTTGACCACCTCTCTCGCCTCATCCACCCGACCATCACTACACATCCCCGCCACAAGCGTCGTGTAACTGACCTTATCCGGGACACACCCTCTCTTGGACATTTCCTCAAGCAGCTTGCAGGCACTATCCACCTTCCCATTTTTACACAGTGCCTTCAAAAGAATATTGTAAGTGAACACATTAGGCTCCAACCCTTCACCCTTCATGTTCTCATAAACAGCCCCAATGGCCTGAAACCTGTTTTCCGCTTCACCAACAAGCGCATCGAGCAAGTGGTTGTAAATTTTCACCGTGGGCTTACACCCAAACTCCTTGATCCTGTAAAACAACTTCAAAGCCCGCTCTCCCAACCCGGCTCTCTTGTAAGAGTTCAAAACGCATATGAACAACTCCTCGGAACAGGGAACGCCTTCGATTTTCATCTGCTGAAGGAGATAGTGAATGCTGTCGATTTCAACGTTGCTTCTTCCAAGTTTCTCGATCATGATGTGGTAGGTTACGGGTGTGTGTTTGAAGGCCGTGGAAGTGACCACATGTTGGAAGTATTGGAGCGCGCGCGTGACGTCGGGCTCGCGGCGAAGCGCTTGGACGACGTGGGGCTCGGGGATGGAGGAGGGTGGTGGTGGTTCGAGGTGGCGCGTGGGGAGCACGAAGGGGATTGACGGTTTGCGATGTTTTAGCAAGAGGGAATAACAATCTTTCAAGTACATTGTAGTGTTTTTGGGTTAATGAAATCGAAGGAACCGTAGAGAACTGAATGCGAACCGGAGATCGGAGACACTATCATATCAGTGAGAGCACCAATTGTTACTCTGTTACTGCAACTATTTATTTTTCATTTTTATAACTTTATTTAATGCAAATATGCTTCTTATTCCTAAAACTTTTTTATTTATTTATAATTTTACTCAGTTTTACGTAGTTATTTTGTCATCTTAGACATAACTGAGCAAATTTAGAAGAAATTGCATGATATTTATGATTTTTTTTATAAATGTGAATAATTATTGTCCTGTAAAATATGTGAATAATTTATAATATGTTATGTTATTGAGATACGGGTGCAATTACTTTTACTATTTAGATCATGTATTTTTCTTTTCTATTTTTTAGTTTTAAAATATAATTAAAACTAAAATAGAAATACATACACCCAATAATTAAAATCCCCTTTTACTAGGAACTAAAATTACAATTATGTATATATTTTAATATTAGAAATTTCTTTAATCAATAAATACTTGAGATTTACCTTGACAAGCTTTTCTGTAGATTCTTAATAAAAGAGAAACAAATAAAATTAATTTATATATAAGCTAAAGCTAATGTGTAATAACCATCTCATAATTTCTCAAAAAAGTTAATTTAAAAAGTATATAAGGTAATTTAAACTTAAGAAAAAACTATGTTCTTAATCCTATCTTCTTCTGTGGTAGAAAGTTGAAAGTAGGAAAGTTGGTCAACATTAATGGTATCAATTCCTGTTGAAAAGCACAGCATTTTCCACGTGTTTGTCGCAGATGCAAAGTTCTGCATGCCACGTGTCATAAATCACGTGCTGGGTCTGAATGCTAGAATTTAAAGGGCTTGAATTTCACTCTGCGATACAAAATCTCTGACTTAAGTTCGGAATATCAAAAAAGAAATGTCCCAGGAAGAACAATGAATGATGATAACAGTAACAATCTCAAGCACCAAGCTAAATTATCAAACATGGTCACATGGAATGAACTCTCGTGTCTTGAAAAACCAAAAAAAATGACCCAGTTGGGGGGAACACACAGCCAAAACTTTGACTACAGTATAACTCACCTTGACATGCACCATGTCGGATCTAACTCTTATTTCCAATCAACAACTACTTCCATGTCTATAAAATGTAGAAACTAAAACCTTACGCCTGAAAATTTTGGAAAAGAATACAACTTCCATCTGCTCCTCTCAAAGGGCTGACAGGCTGTTGGAAGAAGTGGTTGACATGGCCGCCAGAACTTCAGTCACCGAAGCCATCACACTCAGAGCAGCCTTCAAAACCTCCTGAGGGCATCCTGGCTTTACAATAGTTCGAACCTGAAATTTTCATCAGAATGAGAAAATAGTTTTATCTTTCATGATAATTGCCATAATGTCATATGATGTTTTCTGACTGGTGGATAGTCTAAGTTTTTAGAGTGATGCAGCATACAAATTAAACTCTCTAACAATGTTATGCCTCATACCAACAAAACATGTGGATTTGAGTTAACTTTCTCATTCCATAAAAAGATAGCACTAATGATCATAAAGATCGTTGGTGTAAAATTCTGTCTTATAATGAAAGAGTTTAATTGGCAAGACCTGTTCAAGGTACTCCTGAAGCTTCTTAATGCGGCCCATGTAGTCCTGGTCTTCAACAGAAAGGGTTATGACCTTGGAATCTGCACCAGGACCATCAAATTGAAGTGGACCTGGATTTCTGTATATATCGTCCATGAGAAAGCTTGCTGCATTTTGTCTCAACAGCCTGCAATGAATAAATATCATGCATCAGAGAAATGCCCTTAATAGAACCACTACCAAGAAATGAGACCAAGCAAGCTGAGGTGAAAGAAAACAAATGTTAGTTACTACTACCAAATAATCCACCTCAGGGTGTTGAGAATTGTTAAACCAAGTACATAACTTTACTGATTTTTGCAAATAAAATCTCTAGCAGAAGTCTTATATTCCATATAAAGGTATATGCACACATGCATCACACAACGTGACAAGAAAACTTACTCATAAGCTTTGCCTCTCAAGTCCACGGTAGCTGGATGAATAGCAGGTTTTCCAATTGATGTGGCTCCTGGATTTGGAGACCATCTCTTCACAGTCATCATAGACTAAAGTTCAACAGAGGCAAAATAAATAAGTCTCTACCATGGAAAGCAAAGAGATATATACAAAGCTATCATAATAAAAAACCGTAAAGTATGTAATACAAGAAAAATAATGGTAAGAATGACATACTGCGATTGGAGCAGCTCCACATCGCCACTTGTTTACAGGATTCTTCAGGTTGGTTACAGTTGCCATGTATCCATTAAGACCTGCAGCCAGTATATGGTAGCAGATGTGTCCAAGGACCTGCAATGATATCAAAGGTTATTAACAATAGTGGGAAATACTTACAGAAGGATTGACTAGAAGAGCTAATAAACAAAGGGAGATTACTGAATCAACATACATATGCGTAATCACAGTCAAATTTCGATGGTAGAGATCCACGAGCTTGATAACCAAAAAAGTGGCAAATGGAATTGAACTTCTTTCCCTTGTATGTGTCTTCTTTCTGTCAAAAGGAACAAGAAAACATTTTAAATGTCAAAGCAGCAGTGGATAATTTACCTTAGTCACTAAAAGCAATTAATCCCAGTTCTAGAATGCTTTTCAGACCATCAACAAAATGAAACTAATCAGGATAGTAATCATATAATGTATGGCTCAAGATTATATCATTCATAAATAACTGACACATAGCTGACCCATCATGATGATTTTCAAACAAAACTAATATATTGCAAAAATGACCAACCATTTGATGTATCAGAAAATGTTCTTATTTCATAAATAATCAGGAATAGAAAAGGAATAAAAAAATAGATCCGTGGTAGATTGTGACGGAGCATATGAAAGACAGATTGGTTGCCTATCTAAATCATACTATGCATCACAAACAAATAAACTCATGATAATAATCATTAGAAGTGCAAAAATGACGGAGAGTCAAGTAAAAGGGGCATTGGAGAGAGAATGGAACAGAGATTGAGTGACCATACCAGGCGCTTGTTTATCTCTGCTTCCACAAGATATGCTAGTAATTTCTCAGTTTCAATCTGCAAATCATTACAAAGAAGGAAGAACAGAGACATGAATAATGGAATCTGAAATTCCCTATCAATTCATATAAAGAGCAAAGTATCTTCTTTGATTATTACCTGTGATAACTGTGCTGAGTCATCGGATTCAGGGTAAAGGAGCAACTGCAGCATTAAAGACCATAGTCAGATTTTCTATCATACTCTTCAGAACTAAATTGACACAAGGCCGGCCAGTATTCAGCATGATAAATGAGTTTACCTGTCTCCTAATAAAGGGTGGCAAAAATTCAAATAGAGCAGATGCCCATGGTGAAAGCTGAGAAGATATCTTGTCAACAACAACACCTTGTCTGAGTAAGCCATGAATTTCCTGAGGTACAAAAAGGTATTGGAAGGAACAGATTAGATACCACCGGAGAGGTATATTGCAAAGCTAATATATAAAAGCAATGACAGAAACTGTCATTTTCTGATGCTTCAACAGTCTATAATGTATACTTGATAGACATCATTCTGCTTTGCGCTTAGGTGGAGCTTGACTATCGAGAAAGAGGTGTTTTTACCTTCAAGAGCGCATACACTTCAGGAATGCTCTCTATCAGCCCTTCTGGAAGGAGGATTACTCCATGGTATTTGTCTGAGAAAAACAAAGGAATGTGACCTTAGATCTCAATAGACACATATATGAAGAAGCAATTCAGATTGTTCAAACCTTGCTCTGCCCTAGTCTGAACTGCATCAGTAATCTGTTTTGTTATTTCAAAAAGGGTTAGCTTTGATGCAGCAACCTCCTCACCAAGAATTAACTGCATAAAATATAAAAAAAATGACTGTCAACATGGAACTATAACACAATAAGCATAAACAGTGAGACAGTAATACGCACCATGTTTGGATGGGACTGGAGAGTGCATTCCAAAGCAACGTGTGATGCCTTGCGCCCCATAAGACGGATAAAATAATAATACTAGAAAAGAAAACTCATTTAGAAAGGTAGTTGGAAAGAAAACAAATGAAAATAGTAATGCTTACCTCATACAAATTTATACACACACACACAATGACATCAAAGAAAAGCAAGATTAGATTCATTACCTTCTCTGCAGAGAGTGCATCAGTGCAGACATTGCTGATGAGCTGAGAGTTCACCTGAATAAACAGAGTAAAATTTTACTGGTAATTCAATTGCTCATTATTTCATAGCATATGCAATCATTTTATCAAACAAAGTTCCCCGAAGGGAGGGGAGAATTCCTAACACACACTGCCCTGTCATGATGAAAATAATTAGGCCATTATCAGTTTTTTATGATAGATGATATACAATGTCAACATTACCAGTTATATAAAATCTTGTTTTCTATACAAAGTATTTAGAATAGTAAGTACACTGTTCTCCATCACATTTCAATGCAAAAATAATATTTATATTATAAATCACAAGAAAAATACCTTACAAATTGTATCAAAACCAACATTGGTTTCAACAAACTGGTTTTTAAGATCTCCATTAAGAGTCACAGGTACACCAACCACCTGCAGAATTCAGCTAATCAATAAATTGGAAATTGACACGAAATTAAAAGATGTAAAGAACAACTCAATGTTAAACAAATTAAATATTAATTAATTATGAATATATAAAAGCAATACCAAATATAAAGCTTCAGTAAAGACCACTCTTTCGAAATTCATGTGGACAAGAGAAAATGAACAAAATCCAAAACAACGAGTAAAAATACCTTTGTAGGGCAGTTGGCTACAGCAAAAGTTTCTGCAAGTTGTGCAGCATCCGTGTTTGATGTCACCCCTGAAAGATTACGGATTTCAGCATTTAGAAACCTCTCCTGAGGATGTAATGGTAATCAATGATACATAAGGTCTAAATGCTTAAGCATACCTCCGATGATGACAAGGCCGTCGAGTTTCAAATTGTTGCATGTAGCAAGCGCAGCATTAACCTGTTCTGTGGTCCTAATTTGATCTTTTGTCCGGCCAAGTAAATCATAACCACCTGAAAAACAACAACCATAGATGAGACGACAAGAAGTTAATAGCACAAATGAATAACTAATGGCTATTATCAACAACTTCACTTGCCACAATTGAACAATAAGGAGTTAATAACACAATTGACTAACTAATGACTATCATCGAAAAATTCACTTGCCACAACCAACCTTGGTTTTTGTATGAGGAAAGAACACTATCAGTTATCTCGAGAGTTTTCTGGGCAAACAGACCTTCTGAACCACCTGCAGATGGAAGAATAAGAAAACGCAGACCTAGTTATTCATTTGTCCAACAAACAGCAGTATTTCAAGGTTAATGAAAACACTTGTGATGTTTGTGATACCTAGCATGAGATAAAGGAATATTCAAAAGTAAACTAGACACCCGATTACAACTTTTTTTATTAAAAGAAAAGCTCAAGATCCATCGAGCAAATTAAATTCAATTACCAAGAAATCCAAGCAAAACACTGTTGGAATTGTGAGTTTTGAGAGCATTGTGGAGACCCCAGATAACATTGTGTCCTCCAGGAGATTGTCTCCCACAAAAGACAATTCCCACCCTACAACAACACAGTCAGTATTATGAGATTCGTAACAAAACAGATTCACAACAATGCCCAGGAAACACAAACATGATAAGAATAAACAGACCTGATAGGAGGGAACTCAGTTATAATCTGAGCATCAGGGACTTTGGCAGTAGCCCTGAGAAAGTGAGCCAAAGGGTGTCCATAGGTGTTAGGAAAAGCCCTGCTGATGGTGAGGGCGTCAGTGGGGTCAGCAGAGGTGGTGGCATCACCAAATTCAACCCTCACAGTGGTTCCCTGCACCAAAAAGCCAAAAGGGTCATCACCAAAATGAAAAATAAAAATCAAAACTTGGCAACCCCCACTGCTCACACAACCACTGAAATCCACAAGATCTGAAACCAGCCAGCACCTGCAGGCAAGGGGGAAGCTCCGGCAGGTACAGAGACCGAATCTTTTGAAGATCTGAAAGCTCCCTGGGAATACCATAATCAGAATCCATGGATTCAACCTTTTGATGCCTCAACAGAGAGAACAAAAAAAAAAGTGAAGTAAGAAACAAACACACTACAACAAAGTTGTTGCTGTTCTTGTTGTTAGCTACTGTCTTAGTGTAACTATTGTTGTTTGGTGTAGTTGTTGAGTCATGAAAGTTGGGTGATGGGTAGGGTACCCTTTCAAAACAAATGACTCCTCTATCCAACAAGAACTGACCAACCAAGCCCACACAGAATTCGGGTCTTCTTTACCAGCTCTTCGAATATTCTCTTAATTCCCCTTTTTTTCTTTTTCTTTTTCTTCTTTTTCTTCTTTTTTTTTCAATAAATTACTCTAATCAAGTTTGGTGAGATCACATAACATCTTTCTGTTATCTTTATCTTCACCCTAACTTTTTTTCTCTAAAAATTATTAAACCAACACTACTTTTTGCTGATATTTTTTTGTATTATAACTAATCTACTATGTTTTTTAATGTTAACAATAAGTTTCCAAATATAATTACACAAAATAATTGTTTTGAAATTGGTTATTATTATTTGATTTCTTTAGTTTATTTTGTAAATATTAATATATATATAATTAAAATAAATAAATAAATTTCTTATTTGTCTAAACCCATAATTGTTATTAAAACATATAATATAATATAACATAACAGAGTGTTAAACATAAAACATAAAACTATAACAGTAAAGAAAAGAAACAATAACAGAAAAAGAAAACATAAAAAAACTATTACAGAAAAAGATAACAGGAACTAGGGAATCAGGAGAAACTATAACAGAAAAGATAACAGGAACTAGGGACTCGGGGGACTTTCTAATTGCATTTCTTGTATGATCTTTTGGAGGATCTCTATGTTCTGATCGAGTGTCTCCATCCTCTGTTGGAGCATCTCCATTTCATTTTCAGCAGCTCTTGCCTTTGCCTGTTGTACTGTCACTTCGAAGTCTCTGAGTTGCGCCAATATTCTATGATATTTATTTTCTGTCTGCCATTGTCCAATGTAAATATTAGTAACTCACTATATTAATAATTTCAATAATTTCAAGAAGTGAAACTAGGACTAGGAAATATACCTCTGAGATCAGCAATATATTAGCTGAGTGAAAGCTCACCAGCTCTCTATGCCTGGCCCTCAGCCCTTGATGGCTGGTCACTTCATCTTCTTCCAGGGCCTTTCTGGCTCTAATAACAGCCAGCTGCTCCTGCATCACAGCCCTATCCGCTTGGATCTTGGCAAGCATTTCATCAAATTGATTCATTTTCAAGTTAAACTAGTTATACTTAAACTAGTTAGTGAAACTAAAACTATATTTATAGGCACAATTCATCCAATTTTCCTTAATCTAGAATGGGATTTTCGTGAACATGCATTTGCTGCATTTCTATTGTTTAGTGTTAATCATTCAAAAGACGTTTTTTTTTTTTCTTTTTTTTTACAACTTTACATATTAAAATGATTTTTCCCACCAATAAATTACTTACATTATTTACCTTCTAATTTAAACTACATATTTTATAATATTCTTTCATGTTATGTTTGAATTAAACTGTTACTTTACAACTTCAATAATTAAAGTTATATGTTTGAGTTTGTAGTCGATGGTAAAATCCAAACGTGCTTTTTTTGACCACTTTATGCATTTTGGTGTTCTTGAAAGAGGATAACAAATTCATCTTCTTCTTTGTAAAACCAGAGAACAAAAATTTTCTGTGTCTGACAGCAAAATGTTTTCAATCTCTCATTTTCAAATGATTTCAATGGTCAAAGTATCTAGAACAACAAAATTTATTTTATATATGTTTCCAATGTTTTTTTCTCTTTCTCAAACTCTCATTTTATTCTATTTTAATATTGCAACATTGACTTTTGGTGTCTTTGACCTTTATTTTCAAGTATTTGAAAAACTTACTATAATAATAATAAAAATGTTTTCAGAAATCAATCTAATTAGAATCTTCGCAACCCAAAGAAAATAAATTAAAGAAAATTCCATTCTATAGAAGAAAGCAAAGCATAAAAACATATAGGGACAGAAGATATAATGACTAGTTGGTCAAAAATTTAAAAGTATATAAGCATTAATATTAATATAAAGTATTTCTAATTTTCGAAATGATTTAAAAAACATACAATAAATATTATATTATTAAATATATAAAATTGTAGATGACGATAACCAACTTTAGATGTTATTAATAATTTATGATAAAAATTAGTATCTGTTAATTATATATTTTTGACGAAGATTCTTATTAATTGTAAAATAAATTAATTTGAATATAAGTTGTATTATTAATTTTTTATGAAAAAAATTATGTTACTAATCAAATTATTTTTTTAGAAAAAAAAAATACATCATTAAAAAATACTTTGTTTGCAAGTAGTTAAAAAATAGAAGAAGAAAAATTTTGTATATTGTCAAAGTTTACAACCTTAAATTATGGTAATCTTTTATATTTTATTTATTTACCTAAGATTTTCATAGCTCGTATAACTTGTATGTGCATTTGACCCACAAAAAATGTTATAGCTTTACAATGACAAGAAAGAAAATATAAAAACATGGTGTAAAAAGAGAAAATATTTGTAAAAAAATTTAATTTGTTAGTTGACATGTATAATTTGACTAAGAAGAATTATTAATAAATAATTTTTTTTTCAAACCAATATAAAAATATTAATAAAATGATTTAATAAGAAACTGCAATTATTTATAACTTAATAATATTATAAAAGAAAAATTATTAGATGAAAAGTATAAGAAAGACAATAAGCAATACTTTAATATTTTATCTTAAAAATACTCTTATATATATAATAAAACAATTCGAAAAATAATATTTTATCAAAAATAAATAATAGTTAAATTATACTATTGACATAGAGATAAAGTCTATCTAATGTAAGGATTTTGTTTAATTTAAGCCCAAGACCTAAAGGATTCGACAATATGTAAGGTCTTAAATTTAAGTAATGTAAATAGATATATTATTTAAAAATTCATTAAAAAAATTATTTTGAACCAAGATTAAGCATGATAAATCTAAGAGATACTACATTACTAACATAAAAAAAATTAAGAGTTGAGATAATAAAAGTTAAAACTATTGAGGAATGAGAAAATTTGAATTAACAAATTAAGAATACATGTATGTTTTTGGTTTTATCTATAAAAAAAAAATTAAGGTCCACAAAATAGTTACATAGGATGGGAGTGAGTAATTATATTAATTTATACTTCATTCACAATGCTGAGTTGGCAAACAGTATAATACTTACCCAACCAATTATTTGTTGTCAATTTCTTCCTGCAACTCTATCTTTTTCTTCCCGCACCCCCACAATGTAGTACAATGACAAAATATATTCCTATTATTTTTTAAAAATTCCAAAATGTATATAAGATTCATACTACTCTTTCTTCTTCCAATTCAATTTGGTAATTTTATGGAATTGAAAATCCGCATCTATTTTTTTGCATTATGGATTGGAAAATCCACATCTATTTTTTTGCATTTTAGATTGAGAAATCCATAAATTTTCTGGATTGGAGAATCCGTAAATTTTTCGGATTGAGGAATCCATAAATCTTATGGATTGGTGAATACAATAAGTTTCCAGATCCATCAATCCGTAACAGAAATTAGGCTTCTGGATTCAACAATCCGAAAATCAACAATTTATTAATAATTTGCTTTTGGAATACCCTCTCATTTGGAAAACAACATGATTTACTTCCAGATTGATGAATCCGTAGCAAATTCCTGATTGATCAAATAAAAGATCAAGGTCAGTTTTGGAATTTTTAAAATTGTGGGAGTGCAGGAAGAAAAACGTAGGGGTACAGAAAGAAGAAGCCTTATTTGTTAGTAATATAGAGCTGGACTTGGCCCAAATAGGCTATTAGTTTATGGCAAATTCTTCCTTCACCCTTGGGGTTTCCTACTGCACCTTCATGGGGTTGTGAAAAGATCATTATACCCTTAATTAAAATAATAAACAATTCTATTTTCATCTTTATCTTTTTATGATCCATATCCACCCCTTTCGCACACTTCTTTCCTATTTTGATCTTTGTTTTTGGGTTGTGGAGTAGTTTTGTACTCGTTTGTATTGAAGAGTCATATCGCAACTAGAAGTTTATAAAACATATTTTTTCATGTTTTGGATTCTATATTGTTGTATTTTGGATTCAGTAATCTGGAAAGATTATACATATTTTATTTATTTTTTTTCTACATATTTGAATTATGTTTTTTTTTCTACATATTTGAATTGTATAATTCAAAATGCATCATGTTAGACAGTATAATCTGAAACGTATAATTAGGTTTGGAAATAGCTTTTGAATTGTACAATTCTTAATAAATTTGAGAAGAAAAAAAAAACACATTCTGGACTGTATAATCTGAAAGGTATCTATGGATCCAGTTATACGTTCCAAATTGTAGCACCTAACATATGTTTTTTTTTTCTCAAATCTTCTAAGTATTTTGTAAAGCTTATTCCATTTTGATTTTCATTAATTTAAGAATGATATTGTAGAGAGAGTTATGACTAAGACAAGAGGTGATGCATTACAAGGGGGTGATAGGCTGAGAGACCTATGACATCGGTCTGTAGAAGAGATTGTGAGTAAGGACGTCATGATACTACTGCTAATGTGATGGATACACATGAAGAATGACATGATCAACATAAAGGATTACCTACACGACCTTGAGACCTATCTCTGTTAGTAAGTTTAGCAAATCATGTTGCTTTGAGATTGAGGGAGGATGAGGTAAGAATAAAAGAACTATGTAGTTAAATAGTTCTATTGTTAATTATGACGTTATTTTATAATTACAAACACCAATGTATTTGTTAAGATCATGGATAACTAAAATTGGTATCCCATGATTGGAAATTAAGCAAATTTGGGATTGTTTTTGCTGTGTAACATAAGTTATAAGGTGGTCAATAAGGGATTGATTTTAGCTTTTATGGAGAGGTAGCACCGTGACACTGACACTTTCCATCTTTTGATTAATGAAAAGATGATAACGTTGGATGATTTGTTGTGGTTGCTACATATTCCCATCGTGGGGAAATTTCTTACATACGTCCCCATGGAATTCGTTGCAGCTTCAACTATTTTGGTGGAGTTGCTAGGGGTTGACCAGGATGATGCCACCTTAGAGATGAGGCAATGTCAGGGTGCACATGTTAGACTTAGTTGGCTCCAAGAGGTATATGAGGAGTGTTGCATCTAGGAGATTTAAGAGTGTGTTGTGAGGGTCCTGTTGAACCAAAAGAACATGCATCTTCAACCGTCATAACCTGAAATCATTCAAGCCAGTAAATTTCTCAATCTCTTACTTTGCAATGATTGAGTTTCTTCGCTTTGACATATATCACACCACTTTGTAAAGAAAACCCACAATTCAATGAATCGTCTAATACACACAAACGCAAAACAATGACAGAGGAAACCACAAGAATTGAGAAAGTAAACAAAAACAAAGAAGATGAAGAATCACACAAAGAAATTTAATGTGGTTAAATTGAAGCTTAGTCTACGTTCGCTGACAAAAATTTACTATGAACAAAATCTTAGATTACAACACAAAGTTTATCTCAAGTTTTACAAGTGAACTCTCAACTCAAAGTTAAGAAAAAATGTTCAGTACAAGGTCCTATATAAACCAAAAAAAATGTCTATCTAACTCCCAACAAAAGACCTACCAATACAAATATGAGTCACATGCATAGTTACACAGTTGGGGAGCGCAAAACGCCAACCGATGCTTAGAAGTTATATGAAAAGATAGATAGTTTGAATAGAAGGTCTGGTTAAGATAGACGGTCTTGAACCACTAGACGATCTTTCACTATAAGACAATCTACAACCTCTAGACAGTTAACAACCTCGGAGACAATTTAGAAACTTTTGAACATAGATTTTATTCTAAACCAATTTTCACATTAAATTTGAAGTGAAGCATACATCAAATATTTCTATTAGTTCAAAGAGTAAGTTACTAATCTCAATTTTTTTCCATCATCAGTTTGCATTGGCAGAACAGAAGGGAGTTAGAGAAACACAAGTAGAAACCAATCCCATATAACAAATAAGAATCCACGAAGTAGCTAGCATCACAGAGTCAGAAAATAAGAGAGTCAAGAGATATGAAGGCGAGACACTAGAGAGTAGAGGAGAAACGAGTACTAATACTAAGGAACAAAAAGAACCAATCAAGCCAACACAAATTTCAATCAGCCCTCACTAGTTATTCATTTCCTTAGCTATAAAAGGAGGTTATACCATAATTGTCACTGACTTTGGATGCACCAAATAATCTTCACTTCTACAGAAATCACCAATGAAACAAAGTTTCTTTCACTAGGAAATGGGTATTGGGTAATTACAAATTCAAAGGTTACACTCATTTCTGGTATGGTTTATCTTACCAGAAAAGGTGGAGAAGTGACAGGTATCAAGTATAGGTCATCTTTCCTTCCAACAGTCACTCCAAATTGCTCAGTCATGTCCAAATCCTCATTTTTCATTCCCATGGGAAGCTTCCAATCAAAGTGATACAACAAAAATGCAAGTGTTAGCTCAACACTTATCAAACCAAATGTACTGCCTGGGCATATTCTTCTTCCAGCACCAAATGGAATGTACTCAAAATTATTCCCTTTGTAGTCAATAGAGCTATCAATGTATCTCTCTGGATAAAACCTCTCTGCTTCACTCCAATAGTTTGGATCTCTTCCAATAGCCCAAGCATTCACAATGACCTTGCTTTTGGCTGGAATATGATACCCATTAATCTCACATGCTTCTCTACATTCTCTTGGAAGTAAAAGAGGAGCTGGTGGGTGTAACCTCAGGGTCTCTTTCACAACTAATTTCAAATATTTGAGTTCATCCATGCAAATTTTATCAACTCTTCCTTTCATATTGAATACCTCTCTCACCTCATCTTGTGCTTTCTTCATTACTCTTGGATCCCTTATCATCTCTGCCATTGCCCAATTAATGGTAGTTGAAGATGTCTCTCCTCCAGCACCAAAAACGTCCTGTAAAATATAATTACCATGGATTTTACTTTTTGAATGCTAAAATACTCTTTAAGTACAAAGTGAACACTTAAAAATCCGAAAACAAAGGTTTAGATTGTGATAAACTGTGTAAACCTGTGAAACAAACTATGAATTTGTTAAAATATATAAAGAATTGTAGATTATCCTCACCAGGATTATAGCCTTGATATTGTCAACAGTTAAGCAAATATCCTGGTTACTGTCATTACCATCTTGGAATTTTAGAAGAACATCTACCAAATCTTCCTCTGCTTCTCCTTGGCCTCCTTTGCCTTTCGACTTTGCCTCTTTATGTTCAGTGATGATGTCTTCTAATATCCTATCAATTTGTCGATGCAGTCTCTCGAGCTTAGGCCTCAAACCAGTAACAATTTGAAGCCATTTAGCTGAAGGAAACAGATCTCCAATGTAAAAACCTGATGCAATTTTCCCTCCTTCTTTTAGCAATGATATGAATTCCTCTTGGTCCTTGCATTTCTTGCCAAACGCAGCTCTTGCCATGAGGTTATACACCGATGAAAGTACTGCTTCAGTGAGATTGAAGGGAGACCCTTCATGTGAGTCAATCATTCTGACAAGATGGGCGAGTTCTTCTTCTCTTACTGGCTGGAATGAGCTGACCCGTTTGTGGGTGAAAAGCTCCACTGTGCATATTTTTCGTAGCTGTCTCCAATAGTTTCCATAGGATGCAAAAACTATGTTTGTGGATTCATAAGATAATATATCTGAAGCTAGAATTTTAGGCCTTGATGCAAAGTTGAGATCATGGGTTTTCATGATCTCCTTGGCATATTCTGGTGATGAAACAATAATTGTGAAGACCTCCCCAAGTTGAAGATGCATGAAGGGACCATATATTTTGGCCAAGTCTCTTAATTTTCTGTGTGGTGTAGATGTAAGAAGATTGTGTATGTTTCCTATGATGGGTAGCTTCCATGGTGCTGGGGGTATGTTTGGAGATGACTTAGATTTCTTGAAATAGGTCAATGTTTTGAGTGCCACAATCATGAAGAGGATAAAGAATATGATGAGGGCTAACATGTTAAGCAGTTGAGAATCCATGGTGACAGAAGATGAGGATTTGGTAGTCTTTGTTTCTTCTTCTCAATGCTTTTTCTTAGATAATGTTGATGGAAAGCATATCTACAAAACCAAACACTAAATTGTTTGATATTATCTGCTAAAAATCAGAAAGACAATTTTTTTTTTTTTTTTGAAATGTAAACTTATACAGTGAGATGGAGAAATTTTGAAACTTCTTTTAACATTTTTCTTCTTAGAGATCGTAACCTTTCATTTATACTTTCCGTGACAATGTGGAAATGCTGTTGTCGTTTTCTTTTGAACGCATATCCGAATGTTTTGTCATTTTGGATCCACTGATAAATGACTTTTTTCTTTTATATTTTGAAAATTTACAATTAAATTCCTTAAACTTATAAAGAAATGATTCTTGATTTTGTGTGTACTTAGTACTATGAGATAGTAACTATAGGAACGGATGTTATTCAATTTTCACATAATATATAAATAATTGTGTTTATTCTCTTTTCATAAACGGTTTATAAACAAATATAATTTTCATACGATAAACAATTTTAGAGTTTTAGAAGAAAAAAAATAATGTAAAATAATATTATAATTTAAAAAAATACTCGTTTTTTTTTGTATATACTTGGTATTTCCAGTATTTCAATTTCATTCCTAGTTCCTATCAAGCTTCCAATAATGGAATATGTTTAAAATCATTATTTCTTTGTATTCGAAATAAAGCAAAAGAAATCCATTGGATTAGTGCGATTGAGGCATCTGAAGATGAAAGTTAAGATATATTTTACACGATAAATTTATTACAGAACATAAGCTGTTTCTGCATGAGATTAAATATGAGCAATAAACTTTTGGGACTTTTTGTTCTATGACTGAGTTTTCACTACTCTCTGCAGTCTGCACCATTTCCCTGCACAAAAACATTGGACAACTTTTCTGTTAATCTCCTAGTCTAAAAATTGGATATTCCACATCCACTAAAGATAAAAACATTTTATAGTATTAAGTGGGTACAAACCTCACTTTATAAATTAGTTTTATAAAATTGAGTTAGATTTACAGTCTAGTTTTTAATATGGTATTAAAGTTTATTCTAGTGAAAATTTGTTAGTCTTATCAAGCTATCTATTATCAGATCACTATCAGTTTATTTATAATATATAGTCTTACACACGAGTTGACACGATAGGAGAGAGCATGTTGGAAATCCCACATGCAATTTTATAAGACTAAATTAAGCTTAAAATTAACTTCTCTTCTAAATTAAGCTTAAAATTAGCTTCTCTTGCTAGTTAAATAAACCACCAAAATAGGCCACCAATGATAAAAACTATGAAAACATCATGGAAGAAGCATTATAAAATCTCCAGTTAAACTAAAATCAACAAAATACAAAGTTCCTTTCAGTAGTCAAGGGGTAATACATGGTTTATCTTACCAGGAAAGGATGATAAGTGACTGGTATCAAGTATAGGTCTTCTTTTCTTCTCACAGTTGCTCCAAAATGTTCAGTTAAGTCCAAGTCCTCATTTTTCATTCCCTGTGGAAGCTTCCAATCAAAGTGATACAACAAAAATGCAAGGGCCATCTCAATATTGACTAAGCCAAAGGTGCTGCCTGGGCATATTCTTCTTCCAGCACCAAATGGAATGTACTCAAAATTTGTCCCTTTATAGTCAATAGAGTTATCAATGAATCTTTCTGGATAAAACCTATCAGCTTCAGTCCAGTAGTTTGGATCTCTTCCAATTGCCCAAGCATTCACAATTACCTTGGTTTCTACTGGTATATGATATCCATTGATCTCACATGTCTGTCCACATTTTCTTGGAAGTAAAAGAGGAGTTGGAGGGTGTAACCTCAGAGTCTCTTTCACAATTGATTTTAAATATACGAGTTCATTGATGGAAGTTCCATCTACTCTTCCTTTCATATTGAACACCTCTCTCACCTCAACTTGTGCTTTCTTCATTACTCGTGGATCTCTTACTATCTCAGCCATTGCCCAATTTATTGTAGTTGCAGAACTCTCACCTCCAGCAGCAAAGATGTCCTGCAAAGTGATTACGAGGACATCCAAATAGATAGTCACAAATTTGACATTTTGAAAGTGAGAAGTGTAATTTAGAGTATAAAATGAGCTATTGATTGGTAGATCAAATGTTTAGATTGTGAATAACTGTATACACATGCATAAAAAACTAATTGAAGAGCTCATGAGTGAGATATACATATTCTGGTGTAAGTATTAGAAATTTGTCTAATTTATAGAGAAAGGAATGAGATTATGTTCTCATATAGAAGATGTTATTATCCTTACCAGGATTATAGCCTTGATATTGTTGTTAGTTAAGTAAATATCCTGGTTGCTATCATTACCATCCTGGAATTTTAGGAGAACATCTACCAAATCTTCACGTGCTTCACAATGGCCTTCTCTGGCTTTTGACTTTGCCTCCTTGTGTTCATTGATGATACCTTCTAGTATGCGATCAATTTGTTGATGCAATCTCTCAACCTTAGGCCTCAAACCACTCAAAAGTTGAAGCCATTTAGAAGAAGGAAACAGATCTCCTATGTTAAAGCCTGATCCAACTGTTATGGCTTGGTTTAGCAGTGATATGAATTCTTCTTGGTCTTTGCATTTCATGCCAAACGCAGCTCTTGAAATGATGTTATACACTGATGGAAGTAGTGTTTGAGTGAGGTTGAAGGGTGACCCTTTATGTGAATCAATCATTTTGACAAGATTGGTGAGCTCTTCTTCTCTTATTGGATTGAATGAGTTGACACGCTTGTGGGTGAAAAGCTCAAGTGTGCATATCTTCCTTAGCTGTCTCCAATATTTTCCATAAGGTGAAAAGATGATATCAGTGGACTGATAAGCCATTATATCTGAAGCTAGAATTGTAGGCCTAGATGCAAAAATGAGATCATGGGTTTTCATGATCTCCTTGGCATATTCTGGTGAAGAAACAATGATTGTGAAGACCTCCCCAAGTTGGAGATGCATCAAGGGACCATATATTTTGGCCAGGTCTCTTAATTTTCTGTGTGGTGTAGATGTAAGAAGATTGTGTATGTTACCTATGATTGGTAGCTTCCATGGTCCTGGTACTATTTTTTGAGATGACTCAGTTTTCTTGAGATTGGTCCCTATTTTGAGTGCCACAATCATGAAGAGGAAAAAGGGTATTGCAAGGCCAAACATGTGAAGTAGTTGAGACTCCATTATTTAGAAAAAGGGGTTCCAAAGTTCTGAGAAAGTTGAGGATATTATGGTTGCTTTGCTTCTTGTCTCTTCATATACTGGTTTATGGTGATGCAAAAAGAATGTATTTGATTATCATTATGTTCATAAGAAAATATTATTTTTCCACTATCCTCACTTAACCCCAACATCAGTAGAGCTTATACGAAGTTCAGAATTTGATTGATTCCATTAATGGAGTCGTTAACTCAATAAAGAATGAAAATATGCATTGAACTCTTGAGAATTTTATATCTTTAAGAAGATGAAGATAGGGCAATTGCAGGCGAAAAAGAAGTGAGGTAACGTGCCTTACATGGGAATACGGTGACATTACCTCGTGATTTCTCCTGTATTGAAGGAAGTCAACACTGTAATTGTTGACTTTCAAAAATCATAATGCTGTTTACTTCAACCCTTAATTTTTTTTATTCAAATATATGTTTAGTAGTTGTAAAATAAACAAGTTTTCATTTGATTCTTGAGATTTTCTTTTGTCTTTTTAAAATTTATATTTTTAGTTTTTACAAAAGGAGTGAATTTTGATTTCAAATATTATAAAATATTTTATTTAACTTTTTCACGTTTCAACATATACTTTAAATTAAAAATAATTAATTATTATATTAAATAAATTAGATATTATTTTAAAAATAAAAAATTATTGACATCTAAATTAATTTTTATATATTTAAATTTTAAATTTGATAACTAAAATATTAGCATTTAATTAAATTTTTATTTAAAAATTATTTATCAATAATAAAAATTAATTTAGATATTAATTAATTTTTAATCTTTAAAATAACATCTAATTTAGTCAATATAGTAATTAATTATTTTTTAAACTAATTTTTATTTAATAATTTTTTAATAATAATAGATAAATAAAATTTAGTTTTAAGAATTTCTAAAGAAATGTTAGAAATATTACATGCGCATAACACCTAAGAGTAGAGGATATAACCTAGAATGATTACTTTACATTTCCATTTATCACATAAGTAATTAATAACTATAATTAGAAATAATAATAAGGTAAATGCACATTTCTCTGTATTCATCTTAATTTTCAATGTAAAAATTTACATTTATCTTTATTTCTGATGTCTGAAATATAAATTTTGTGTTTTATATTTACCCTAGCTTAAGTATTAATTAAATAAAATTTTGTAAAAAAATAAGAATCAAAGTAAAAGAAATTCTAATATTATTAAAAAATAAATATTAAAAGATACCCATTTTTCCTTTTAAACTAAAAATATCAAATAGTAATTATATATATGTAAAACGAATTAGGAAAAATTATAAACACGAGAATGAATATGTGAACAAGAATAAACACATAATATATAGAAAAATCTCATATCATCTCATCTTTTATACCTGTTTAAAATATTAAATATTATTTATATTTATATTTTAATCTAAATTATAAATTTATTTTTTCATTTCTAAACATATACTAGAAATACAAATAATTTATAAAAAATATTGTTCACATACATATACACGTGTGTACACACGTGTATATATATACACACATGCTCGTGAACATTCACACACGCACACACGTGTCCAACAAATATGTACAGGCACACGCCCACACACAAAGACACAATCACATATATACACACATTAAAACAAACATGCACACGCACTCGCACACATAAAAACACACGCACACATATTGAAACACAAACACACATTACAAAGAAATACATACACTAGCACATGGACACTTACAAACACCCATACAACATACATGCACACAAGCAGACCCACACACTTTCATACACACACACACGAGCATGTTCACATGCACATACAACACAACACACACATAAATATCCACACAAACACCTCCCTCCATTATCAAATGAATAGTATGAACCA
The DNA here is from genome assembly GCA_013389735.1 of Phaseolus lunatus. Classification (NCBI taxonomy): domain Eukaryota; kingdom Viridiplantae; phylum Streptophyta; class Magnoliopsida; order Fabales; family Fabaceae; genus Phaseolus; species Phaseolus lunatus. Next base: position 985,722 of record CM023859.1, on the reverse strand, counting down.
TTTAAGCTCTTTGTGCAACATAGCTATTAGTAGTTTACTGTCTAGATCAAACAACCAAAAGGTCAAAATACCGAAGGATAGAAAAAATTAATAATAATAAAAAATAAATAATTAAATAGTAGAATATTGTAGCAAAACCCATTATATAGGCCTAAATATGGATGATGTGTTTAATAAATATTAGGCATAAAAGAGAAAAAGTCCAAATGAGTCTTAAGCTCAATAAAGGGGTATTATAAATAGGTAATCAACCCAAGAGTTAAGTAGAGTGAATTTATTTGATAATTAATTAAAGGATATTTTTTGCTGCACCTCTACATTCTTCTTCCTGCACCTCTACATTTTTCAAAAATACCGAAATTATCCTTTACAGTTTTGGATGTTTCCGGAGTAGTGGTTCCATAAGCAAATAATATTTCCATAATAGAAAATTCGAAAAACAAAAAATCATTCTGGAACCTCTTTTTCGAAACACATTTTTTTTTAATTTCTAGATTGATAAATCCCGAATTCATAAAACATGTTCTGGAAAAGATGTTCCAGAAATATTTCAGAAAGAACAATCTGAAAGTCATTTTTTAAAGGGGGCAAAATTTGAGGTGCAGGAAGAAATTTGTAGACATGCAGGAAGAAGTTGCCTTAACTAAAATCGATTATGACTTTATCATTGGAGTCTCTTGCAGGTACACGCTTATTGAGAGCTGTGCTGGACCAAAAAGCCGAGAGTTCATGTAAATCAAGTTTAAGTCCAAATCAAGTAAATAGTAAAGCCGAAAGTCCAAACCCAAGGAGCCCTAAGTTCCATAAGGAGAAATGAGTTTGTTTCTAGACCCTCTAAGAACAAGTAGCATTGCAGCCAAACGTCCCTTGTTTGAATGCCGCTTCTTAACATAATTGTCACAGATTTTGGATACATTGCAAAATCTTCAGATCTAATGAACTCAACAATGATACAAAGTATCTTTCTGAAGTAAAAGGGGTAATGATGAAGCTAAAGTTCATAAGTTTCTTGCATGGCTATCTTGCATGGAAAGGACTACAAGTGACTGGTATCAAGCATAGGTCACTTTTTCTTCTAACAGTCACTCCAAATTCCTCAGTCATGTCTAAGTCCTCACTTTTCATTGGAAGCTTCCAATCAAAGTGATACAACAAATATGCAAGTGCCAGCTCAATATTTATCAAACCAAATGTGATACCTGGACATATTCTTCTTCCAGCACCAAAAGGAAGGTACTCAAAACTACTTCCTTTGTAATCAGTTAAGCTATCAATGAATCTCTCTGGATAAAACCTCTCTGCTTCACTCCAATAGTTTGGATCTCTTCCAATTGCCCAAGCATTCACAATTACCTTGCTTTTGGCTGGAATATGATACCCATTAATCTCACATGCTTCTCTACATTCTCTTGGAAGTAAAAGAGGAGCTGGTGGGTGTAACCTCAGGGTCTCTTTCACAACTGATTTCAAGTATTTGAGTTCATCTATGCATATTTCGTCAATCCTTCCTTTCATATTGAATACCTCTCTCACCTCATCTTGTGCTTTCTTCATTACTCTTGGATCCCTTATCATCTCTGCTATTGCCCAATTTATCGTAGAAGCTGCTGTATCTCCTCCCGCAGAAAATATATCCTGCAAAATAATTATCACTGAGCTTTAGCTAATGCAATGATATCAGTTAGGGGTTTTACCTTTATAAAGTGTGAGTGTATAATAGAGTGTAAAGTGCAGGGAAAATCATCTGTTTAGATTGTTTAAAATTTACATACACAAGCAAACCTTGCAACTGTTAAAATATTTCAACTAGGGATGTTCAATTAATAGTTATAACTTTTCACTGATCCTCTAAAATGTACTTACCAGTTTTGAAGATGTTGAATGGAAAATGTATATGCGGAAGGTATCTAATAATACAACATAGAAATTGGACACATGCTGCATGATTTTGAAGAGCTGATTTGTGAAACATTCGGGTGTAAGTATTATTAACAATTATCTTCTTAATAAAATGGATATAGAAGATGTCATTATCCTTACCAGGATTATAGCCTTGATATTGTTAATAGTTAAAGAAATATCATGGTTTCTCTCATTACCATCCTGGAATTTTAGGAGAACATCTACCAAACCTTCCTGTGCTTCACCCTGGCCTTCTGTGGCTTTGGGATTTGTCTGTTGGTGTTCATTGATGATGTCTCCCAGAATCCGATCAATTTGTCCATGCAGCCTCTCAAGCTTAGGCTTCAAACCAGTAATAAGTTGAAGGCATTTGGCAGAAGGAAACAAATCTCCTATGTTGAAACCTGCTACAGCTAGTGCTCCTTCTTTTACCACTGATATGAATTCTTCTTGGTCTTTGCATTTCATGCCAAACGCAGCTCTTGAAATGATGTTATATATTGATGAAAGAACTGCTTCAGTGAGGTTGATGGGCGATCCTTGATGTGAATTAATCATCTTAACGAGATCAGTGAGCTCTTTTTCTCTTATTGGTCTGAAGGAGTTGACACGTTTTAGGGTGAAAAGCTCCATTGTGCATATTTTTCTCAGCTGTCTCCAATAGTTTCCATAAGGAGAAAAAACAATATCCGTGGATTTATAGCACAATATATCTGAAGCTAGAATTGTAGGCCTTGATGCAAAGATAAGATCATGGGTTTTCATGATCTCCTTGGCATATTCTGGTGAGGAAACAATGATTGTGAAGACCTCCCCAAGTTGAAGATGCATCAAGGGACCATATATTTTGGCCAAGTCTCTCAATTTTGTGTGTGGTGTAGATGAAAGAAGATTGTGTATGTTTCCTATGATAGGTAGCTTCCATGGTCCTGGGACTATTTTTTGAGATGACTCAGTTTTCTTGAGATTGATCCCTATTTTGAGTGCCAAAATCATGAAGAGGATGAAGGACATGGTAAGGGCTAATATCTTAGGTAATTCATAATCCATGGTGACAGAAGTAACTAGCAAGGTTTTCTAAAAGTCCTGATGAAAATGAGGATTTTGTTTGCTTTCCAGTGGTTTTTGCTGTTGCAAACTTCATAGTAAAGATCCCTTGGATTGTTTCTTTTTTCATACATATCTCTAAATGTTCATAGTTTAATGATATGACCCACCTATTTAATATGTATATGTAGGTTGCTTTTGACGTTATCTTCAGCACAACCATTAGAATTGTGGATAACTTTGAATCATGGTTCTAAGTTGTTGACATTTAACACCAACATAAATTTTTTAATTAAATATCTTGATGATATTCAGATTCATTAATTTAAGATTTAGGTTTTATTTCTATCAATAATTAATTAAATAAAATTAATTAAAGTATGTTTTTTTTTTTCTAAAATAATTAGTAACTGATTAGATATAATTTTAGAAATGAAATTACAATTTTTTATTAATAATAAAAATTACTTTAAATACTATTAATTATTTAATTTAATTAATATAGTAATTAATTATTATTTTTTCAATAATTAATTATTATTTATTAATTTTTTTAGTATACATAATAATAATTTTCTACTTTTAAATGAGTTTGAGAAAATAAACTAATTAAATAATTCATGTATATTACATGTGCAAGTAAAAAGACACCACATATGTAGACTTTAGGTCCTGTTTTAAATTTTTTAGCTTCTCTGTTTAATATAAACAGTCCACACTTCCATCAAACTCATATCTCTATCAATTTTTTTTTTTAACTACTAATTAGCTTTCACTAAACCAAAAATTTCACCAACTTTAAAATATAATTAATTTCACCAAATCAAAAATTTCACCAACTTTAAAATATAATTAGTTCTCAACAAACCAAAAATTTCAGGTTAAACCAGCTGCAAAGTTACACAGTAGGAGACTATAGGCACATAAAAACCAAAAGAAACATGACTATGTAACATATCTACTCAGCTGCTCAAAGCCTTACAGAAAGCAGAAAACAAATTGGGTCCAAAACCTTAAATATAATCCATAGTCTGATATCAAACCAATGCCACAAAAACCTTAAATATCCTTGAAAAAGACCAGAACATTTAGCATTTTGAGCTACAACCACAACTACATTCAAAGATATCTTACTCTCTACCAAACTGTCTAAGATTTATTTGGAAGATGGTGCAGTAGCAAAAACTAGCATAAATACCAAGAAGTAGTTGCCCTAGAAACATAAATCCTTGGTCTCATTCCATTGTTCTTGATCCTTATCAAGAAAAAAATGTCTGTTTTTGGCTATTTCATCTCCATGACATTTCAAATGCCTGATATATTAACCCTTATCACTTTTTCTGTCCTCATGATTTTGCTGCTAAAAATAGTGTTGAATCATTACAAAGCAAACTCAACTCAAAATAATATGCCTCCAGGGCCATGGAAGTTACCAATTATAGGTAATATACACCATCTTCTTACTTCTGCACCACATCAAAAGTTGAAAGACCTGGCTAAAATATATGGACCTTTGATGCGTCTGCAACTTGGAGAGGTGACAGTAATCGTTGTTTCCTCACCCAAGTATGCTAGGGAGATAATGAAAACTCATGATGCTATCTTTGCATCAAGGCCCCAGAGTGTAACTTCAGATATATTGTCCTATGACTCCTCAGGTATTGCTTCTGCACCTTATGGAAATTACTGGAAAGTTATACGAAAGATGTGAACAATGGAGCTTTTAGGCAAAACCCGAGTCAATTCATTCCAACCAATAAGAGAAGAAGAGCTCACCAATCTCATTAAAATGATTGATTCCAAGAAAGAATCACCCGTTAACCTCACTGAAATGGTACTCTCATCAATATATTCCATCGTTTCAAGAGCTGCATTTGGCAACAAATGCAAGGACCAAGAAGAATTCATATCACTGGTGAAAGAAGGACTTGTAGTACTGGGTGATTTATTTCCTTCTGGTAGATGGCTTAAACTTGACACTGATTTTAGGCCTAAGCTTCAGAGGTTACATCAACAAATTGATCGGATTCTAGAAAACATCATCATTGAACATAAAGAGACAAAGTCAAATGGCAAAGAAGGCCAAAGTGCAGAAAGTGAAGATTTGGTAGATATTCTACAAAAACTTCAGGATGGTAATGACAGAAACGACAATATTTGTTTAACTGATGACAATATCAAGGCTACGATCCAGGTGAGAGGATATTAACATCTTGCAAATTCATTTTACAAACATGATCATACTCTTATAGCAGTGCAACTTGGATGAATCCTTAAACTTAATTCCTAATTGTAGAACAGTATTATTATAGAGTAAATGTCTCTCTTTTTTCCATCCTTGATTCAGCTTATTAACATCACTTTATAATTAATTTTCAGGAAATCTTTAGTGCAGGAGGTGCGCCATCAGCAATTACTATTGACTGGGCAATGGCTGAGATGGTAAAGGATCCAAGAGTGATGAAGAAGGCACAAGCTGAAGAGAGAAAGGTCGTGAACATGAAAGGAAAGGTTGATGACACTTGCATCAATGAACTCAAATATTTGAAATCAGTAGTGAAGGAGACCCTAAGATTGCACCCTCCAGGTCCTCTTTTACTTCCAAGAGAATGTGGAGAGAGATGTGAGATTGGTGGGTATGATATAACGGCCAAAAGTTTGATAATTGTGAATGCCTGGGCTATTGGAAGAGATCCAAACTATTGGAGTGACCCAGAGAGGTTTTATCCAGAGAGATTCATTGATAGCTCAATTGACTACAAAGGGTGCAATTTTGAGTACATTCCATTTGGAGCTGGAAGAAGAATATGCCCAGGTATCACATTTGGTTTGGCAAATGTTGAGTTGGCACTTGCATTTTTGTTGTACAATTTTGATTGGAAGCTTCCCAATGGAAAGAGATGTGAGGAATTGGACAACACCGAGCAATTTAGAGTTACTATTAGAAGAAAAGAAGACCTGTACTTGATTCCTCTATCCCCTACTTTGGGTACAAAATCACTCGGATAGAAAAGCATGGAATGTTTTGATTTGTTTATGATGATTTAAGCAGATTGAAAATCGTTGATTTCGGAGGAGAGAGATAAAAACAGCTAAAGTTTACCAAAATTTACATAATAGATAAGAAGTCAAAATCACCCTCAATAATTTTTTATACACATATAAAATAACACTTTATAAATATAAATATAAAGAAATAAATAATTATAATAATATAATAGTAATAGTAATAAAATAAACATATTTATATAATAATATAAATGTATTTATATAGTAATAGTAAAAGAAAATAAATTAGTAATATAAATGTAAAAACTATGAAATAATAGTAATATATTTAAAATTTAAAATAGTATAATAATAATAAATTATAAACAATAATTAAATACATATATATATATATTACATATTTAATAATAATTAAAATAAATTTATTAAATAATAATATTAACAATAATAAATTTTAATTTTAATTTTGATTTGATTTTATGAAATTATTTTTTATATGTATTTATAAATTTTATAACTAAAATTTACACAAAAATATCTCATATTTATTATTTAAATATTTTTTTCAGAAAAGGGTAAATTCGTAAACTTATATTTTACACTTTTAAAAAAAAATTAAAATCTCCCTACAACCATCATATCACTCACAAATTTTAATAAACTTTTCTCACAAATTCATTCTAACATAACTTAATCCAAACAACCTCATTTTCTTTACACTTTCCTATCAAATCACTTTAAATTCACTCTCTCAAATCCTCTCTCCAATCCAAACACAACCTAAGAACCTCAAACTACACTTAGAATATGTCACATCAAGAATATTATGTATTCGTTCCTTCCTTTGAATAAAATATTGGGTGATGATAATTGACACCCGTCAAAATAAAAAAATACACATTACATTCCTAAATAATTATATTTCAATAATATTTGTTATTTTTAATTTTAAATTCTAATATATATTATTATATTATTAAAGTGGTTTGTCAAGTCCATATTATTTTTTTTTGAAAAGTGTCAACAAAACTTTTTCATCATAATTGACTCGTTCAGTCGGTCATTAGGTTCCAGATTGACTCGTTCGATACCGACCAGTATACTTGTCCCCAGGTTCGAAGAGATGAAATTTTGAAGAGTCGTAAAATGGCCGTTGGGCTTTCCCAGGAGAGATTGGACTGTTGGGCGTATTTAATATTTGTCAGAAATGTGACACGTGCTTTTTTGAAAAGTCGTCGTTTGGTGAACGCTTTTTTATTGGAGAGATCTCATGGTTAAGAATTAGTGATGTTTCAGATGTCGAGGAGCATGAACCCTTAGATGATTGAACACTTAGAACATTTGCAATGTTTTAATCCTTGCCGAACAATAAAATTTTGATATTTGACTTGTGATTTCTTTGCGATGATGTCTTGAACTTGGTAGATCGAGCCTTTTGCAATGTGTCTTTAATAAGTTGTAGTTAAAGCTCTAGCAATGCTTTTCAATAACCGAAATAGATGGTGTGGTCTTGACAAAGTATAATAGAATAGTTTGGTCGAAGTCGTAATCGGAAATCGATGTAATTGGTAATGGCTGACCGAACCTGTAAGTTTCCTCCTCAAATAACTTGTAGTTATCGTAAAAAATAGTAGATATGGTTAATGCTAAGTCGAGCTTTTAGTAGAATTGATGAATTCGTTTGAAGTGAAAACTTCTATTTTAATTTGATCGCGTGAGACGATAGTAGTTAACATATTGTAATTTCAATTGGTCGAGGAGTTAACCTCAATGAATTTGGCCTTTAATATTAATTTGTATTGATCATGAATCTCAACGACCGAGAATTGGAAATTTACATAGTAAGGAATGATAGAATGTCTTGTACCAAAATGGACTATTCCTCTCCTCTCAAAATTACAAATCAAATAAGTTGTATTTTACTAAGACCAATAAATAGAGACGAGGTTATAATTAAAACCGCTAGTAAAAAACCGAAATAACTAGTGATAATGGGCATATAGAAACTAAATGAAATATGGTCGTTGTTTTGGACGATATATGTATATGTAGAAAGCCCTATTATTTTGATCGCCTGAGATGATAATAACTTGAGATGGTCGAGGAGTTATCCTTGATGAATTCAGTTCGAGTGAAAACTCCTTTTATTTTGATCGCCTGATATGATAATAACTTGAGCTGATCGAGGAGTTATCCTTGATGAACTCAGTTGGAGTGAAAACTCCTTTTATTCTGATTGCTTGAGACATAATAACTTGAGTTGGTCGAAGAGTTATTCTTGATGAATTTGATCGAAATGATACTCTTATTTTATTATGGTCGCATAGGACGATCATATTGTTATTCTAGTCGTGGGCGATAATAATTTTGATCACATGGGGCTATAATATTTTATTCTGGTCGCGCGGGGCGATAATAATTTATTATGGTCAAGGCTTCGTCCTTGATAAATTTGGTTGGAGTAAAAAGTCCTATTTGATTCTGGTTGCACGGGGCGATAATATCCGTGCGGTCAAACGGGGTCGCTAGTATTTGAGCAACTGTCATTACCGAGTTGGTACAATCTTAAGATTCGGTCAAGTCGGTCCATTTGAAGAAGCTGTGAACTAGTACACCAGGTAAGTTCCTAGGAAAGAGAGGTGGGTCACCAATGGACACACTTAAATACCAAGTCTTTCCTTGTCAGAACTTTCCTAGACATGTACTTTTACACTACTACGCTCTATATCCAGTAACCACATAATAAATTGTTAATATATCCCCTTTATTTAAGGGCATTGATATGTGGAGTATCGTTTCCGTTTGTTGAGATTTGAAGCAACATATTTCAACTGATTCAGTTGTATTAGATATTTAGGTCGTTTTGTTTTTATTCCTGTCGTATTTATTTTATTCACTATTTGCTTAAGCCGACCTCTTTTAAGGTCATTGGGTCTGCCTCTATTTGGGTCAATTTCTATTTGTTGGGGTCTGAGCTAAGCGGGCCGAAGAGGTATTTTAAGTGATCGGGTCATGACCCGATCACGACCGAACAATACACCTAAATGATGATAATCATAACAAATTTAAATAACAATTATATTTGTTATTTTAAGGAATCTCAACAAATTTAAATGATGGTAATCATAACATATTTAAATAAAAAGAATTATATTAGTTATTTTTTAAGAATCTCAATAAATTTAAATGATGATAATTATAACAGATTTAGATAACAACAATTATATGTGTTATTTTCAAATATTTCCACAAATATATTCTATTGTTACTAATTATGAACAATATTTATTATTATTATTATTTTATAATAATTATAATTAATACTATCATAAAAAAGTTAAAGTATATAGGATAGTATGGCTTCAATAATGTTATAATTAATTTTTTAGGTCAAGAGTTAATAAAATTATAATATTTTAACTTGCACATGTCAGCTGAAAATTGAGTAATAAATGAAGTGATCAATAAAATATAATAAATAATAAATGAATGATAAATACGAAAAGAAAATAAATACTTTGAAAAATATCATCCCACCACACTATCTCATATATCAGGACACCAATAATTTCTATCTTAATATATATTACAATAAATTAATTACAACATACACAGAACTTTTAGCAAGATATTTTAATTTTTTTATTAGAGTGTTTTGCAAACTTCTCTAAAAGAAAAAAATAAAACAAGTACTTTATTTTAATAATATTTGTGAAGTCTAATGTACACCCTTCCTTTTATTTTGAAACTAAACCCAAAATAATAAAATACTTGGACAAAAAGTTATATTATAATCATTAAACTATGTCTAATTTGTGGTTAACAAACATAAGGGCATGCACATATCATTATCAAAATAAAATCTTGGCTTAATTAAAATTTATGATTGATGATTAATTAGTTAAACCAGTGGCCTTAAACATCACGACAAGCACATATCATTATCAAAATTTAAATATCTTGGCAAATATATATCATTATCAAACATAAAAAAAAAAAAAAACCATAATTTTAGTTAGACAAAGTGATTCATAATAATTGAAATAAATCAAAGGCATCAAATGATATTAAAAACTATAATTAAAATAAAATTGAACAAAATTAAATTTCTTAAGTTTTATTAATAGTTATAACAGTAAAAGAAACTCTTCCATATTTGAGTGACTAAAATGTTTTAAGATAGTTGCATGAAATCTCTTAAAGTGCTTGTAAGAAACATCTTTAAAGCTTTTAAAAAAATATCAAAAGATATGAATTTAAAGTAAATATATAGTTCATCTCCATACAATTACTATATTAATAATTTATAAATTCATAAACATAACCAAACTTTATTTCAATCCTGAAAAATGTTCAAGCATTGATACTATCAATATCCGAATGTTCCAAGAAAATAATTAGATAAAGAGTAATTTTTCCAAGAAAATAATTAGATAAAGAGTAATTTTAGAGATGAAAAATAATTAATCACTATATTAACTAAATTAGATATTATTTTAAAGATTAAAAAAATTATTGATATCTCAAATAATTTATATTATTAATAAATAATTTTTAAATTGTTATATAATTAGTTACTAAAATTTTAATTACCAATCTTATAATCTAATTAGTTGGAAATTGAAATTTTGATACGAATTTAAGAATTATTTATTAATAAGAAAAATTACTTTAAATATTAATAATTTTTTAGTTTCTGAAATAATATTTAATTTAGTTAATATAATGATTAGTTTTTTTTTTTTGGTGTTGGTAAAGAAAATAAAAACATTCATATCATTTCTTTAATCATGAAACACGTAATGGGATGCTGAAGTAATTGATATCTCCAACTATTTTGATGGATGAAATATAAAGATCTTAATTAGAGAGTGTTTGTTCTTATTATAGAGTTGTATATCTTACTATTTTTTAAAAAAAATTCATCATACAAATATACCCCTTTTTTCATTCGTATAAATTTTTGAAGTTAAATTTTTTGGGTTTTGACACTTCACTTTTCTCTTATATATAAAGTTATAATTTTATAAATTATTGCTTTATTTTAATATTTTATTTATATTTTATTATTTTAATATAACATTTTATTATAAAAAGTAGTTGTTAAGTGAATGTAGGGAAAATAGAGAGTGTCAAAAAATATTTTCCTATAGGACTTTTATGGAACATTTTAATCATATGAACTTTCTTTACATGGACTACTTAGTGCTCTATATTCTTCACAAATTGTTCTCTGCACCGAAATGATTTTGAACCTGTATTCAATTAATTTCATAAATTTTAAATTTGTCTTTTATTTTGGAAATATGAATTTAGAATTGAAAAATATATTTCTCTGGAATATATTTTTTGTGTTTCAGAAATAAATTATTTTTAAAAAATCTATATAAATTTTAGAAAACAAATATGTGAAATAGTGTTTTGAAAATCCAAATTTCAGAAATCTAAATCCAGAAAAGTGTTCAAGAAATCTATCATGGAAATCAAAATTCATTTAGAAATCCAAATCTAAAAATATATTCCAAAAATCCAAATCTGAAATAATTTTTTCCTACACCCTACTCTTATTTAAAAACTAAAAATGACATTTTTTTCATTTCACAAAAGAAAATGGGTGCTGGTTCAAAAACATTGGGTGTAACAAACAAACAATTTCTTATATTCTTTTAAGTTTGACCCAAATGAATAAGTATAAGAAACTAAGTTGTGACAGAAAGATAATTTTATCCTTAAAAAAATATATTTTTTATTTTTTAATACATAAATCTATTTCTAGATTTGAAAACAACTTTCAGATTTTATAATTTAAAATATATTTTTTTTTAAAAAAAATATTCTGATTTATAAAGTAGTAAGGTATTTCTGAATTTAGAAATACTTTTCGGATTACCTAATCCATAATTATTTAAAATGTGTGTAACTTGGTAGTGAGAGATTTTTTTCCTTTGAATTTTTCATTTTCAAAGTTGTTTCATTATCTAATTTTTTAAAAATTCAATAAATTTTGACAATGTCACGTTTGGAAAATTTTTAACACCTCCCTTAATTTTTAATAAATGAATTTTTAATTAAGTGTAAAATCACACAAATTACATTTCATCATATTATAGAATCTATAAGTTTTTCTTAACTTTGAAACATGTCTCCACAAAGGTTTTGTATCATCTTCATGTTCCATAGCTTGATTGTGTATATTTATCTTAATTTCTTATAACAAAATAAATTAAATATAAAAAATTAAATAAATTAATTTAATAAAAATTAATTATAAATATAAAAACTTAATTTATCGTAATTTTCTATAATAAAATAAATTTAATATAAAAGATTTACTTAAACATAAAAATCAACGTTTTCTCCTTATTATTAAGATATAAAAATTAATTATAGTATAAATATATTATATATAATAAATACATAAATATCAACGTAACATATAAAGTATAATAAAATAAATATGAGTTTCTTGCATTAAATAAGTAGCGTTTACAAAAGTTTGAGAGTGCATTAAATCACCGTACTTTGCAATCTCGGGTGTTTTGCAATAAATTACATTGTTTTCTCATCTCAATTCAAACATTCTTCCCTTCTTCTTTATTCTTTACAAATTGTTTCTTCTCAAACTTTGCTTTTTCTCACCACTTCTGTTCCATCTTTTTCCTTTGCTACTTTCTTTATTTTTCTTCTTAGGTAACAGAAACACTTAAACAGACTTTGACTCAGTCAATGAAAAGAGGGAAATTTCAAGTCATTCAAATGAAAATTTATTTGCATATCATTCAATATTACAAGTATTCCATAATTATTTTTGCCACCATCATGATCATGAGACACATTATTAAAAACTTTTCAGCTCTACTTACATCAACAAAAGATAAATGGTCAACACTTAGTTCAGGAGTGAACCTAACAAACCAAAGATAAATATAACTTTGGTTTATGAGCATTGTGCTGCAATGGAGGGAATCAAATACAGGCCATCTTTTCTTCTGACAGTTAAGGCAAATTGCTCAGTCATGTCCAATTCCTCACCTTTCATTCCATTGGGAAGCTTCCAATCAAAGTGATACAACAACAATGCAAGTGTGAGTTCAACATTCATCAAACCAAATGTGATACCTGGGCATATTCTTCTTCCAGCACCAAATGGAATCAACTCAAAATTATTCCCTTTGAAGTCAACAGCACTATCAATGAATCTCTCAGGATAAAACCTCTCTGGGTCATTCCAAGAGTTTGGATCTCTTCCAATTGCCCAAGCATTCACAATTACTTTGCTTTTGACTGGTATATGATACCCATCAATCTCACATGTTTGTCCACATTCTCTTGGAAGTAGAAGAGGGGCTGGTGGGTGTATCCTCAGGGTCTCTTTGATAACTAACTTCAAATATTTCATTTCATTGATGCAACTTTCATCAACCCTTCCATTCATTCTGAATACCTCTCTCACTTCATCTTGTGCTTTCTTCATCACCCTTGGATTCCTTATCATCTCTGCCATTGTCCAATCTATGGTAGTTGCTGATGTCTCACCTCCAGCAGCAAAGATATTCTAGAAAAAGTTCTCATACATGTGAGTATTAAACATCAATTCATCTAATAACTCTACACTACAGAAAAGTAAAAAAAGTTTTGTGCTCAGAAGAACTTTTCACAAGTCCTTATTATCCTTACATCAATTATAGCCTTGATGTTGTCATCAGTTAAGCAAATATCCTGATTGTCACCACCACGATCATCCTGAAATGTTAGAAGGACATCTACAAGATCCTCTTCTGCTTCAACTAAGCCTTCTTTGGCTTTTGACTTTGCATCTTTATGCTCCCTGATGATGTTTTCAAGTATTTGATCACTTTTTCTGTGCAATCTCTCAAGGGTAGGCCTCAAACCAGTAAAGTTTTGAAGCCATGTGGCAGAAGGAAACAAGTCTCCAATGTCAAATCCTCCTGCAGCCTTTAGTACTTCCTTTTGCACTGATATATACTCTTCTTGCTCTTTGCACGTCTTGCCAAACGCTGCCCTAGAAATTATTGCATAGTTTGATGTAAGCAGTGCCTCAGAGAGATTGAATGCGGATCCATTTTGTGAAGCAATCATTTTGATGAGACTGGAGAGCTCTTCTTCTCTTATGGGCTTGAATGAACTGAGACGTTTTGGGGTGAAAAGCTCAGCAGTGCAAATCTTCCTTAGCTGTCTCCAATAATTTCCATAAGGGGCAAAAGATATATTTGTGGCATCATATCCGATTATTCTTGAAGCAAGAATGAGAGGCCTTGATGCAAAGACAAGATCATGAGTTTTCATTACCTCTTTGGCACATTCTGCTGAGGAAACAACTACAGTGAAGACCTCTCCAAGTTGGAGATGCATCAAGGGTCCATATTTTTTGGCCAAGTCTCTTAATTTGATGTGTGGTGTTGGTGTAACAAGATGGGGTATGCTTCCTATGATAGGTAGCTTCCATGGTCCTGGAGGAATGTTAGGAGATGGCTTGGTTTTGGTGAGATTCCTCCCTAACTTCAGTGCCACCATCATGAGGAGGAAAAGGAAGATAGGAGCTAACATATCAAAGATCTGAAAATCCATGGAGATGGAAACAAATTGTAAGGTGTACTGAATGTTGCTTCTTGCATAGACAGGGATAACTGAAGGTGTTAGAGAGTGAAAATTTAAAAATAAGACTTTTGAGTGTTAGGATGCTTCATTTTAATTATATTTATTTTACTTTTTTTAATGTAAAATATTATTATATTGTTTTTAGGGGTTGAGAAAGAATCTTTTTTCCTTTTATATTTGGCAAGTTGCACATACTTTTATCTACCAAAATTTTCAAGAAATTGAAATATACTTGACTATACCTATAACAAATTAGTTCTTTGCATGAATTATTCAATTCCTTATCACGTGTTTGGATAGAACATTTTAAAAGGTTAATTATTTTTTTAAAAAGTTAAATTAATTTATGACAAAATATGTTGTTTAGGTAAAAATGATTTGAAAAAAATTAAAATTTTATAATTTTAGTAGATTAATTAGATTACTTAAATTAAAAAAATTTGAAAATTTTCATATTCTTACATTCATATTTTGATTATACAGTTTAGGTCGATCTTAAGTTTGAGTTTATTGATATTTTAAACAGTTATTTAATATTTAAATAATATTTTTAAAATTTGATGATAATTAAAATATTTTATGAAAATAATTAAAATTTAATAAATTAAAATTATTTTATTTAAATAAAATATTTGAAAAATAAAATAACTTGGAATGGGATTAATTCAATTTAAAGTATTTAAATATTTGAAATCTATCGGTTTCCGAGTAGCTTCTTTGGTTGAATTTTGAATTCATGAATTGATTTTGATGATTTAAGAGTTCACCCACTTTCTTTGTCTGCATTGGGTTGGAGGTTGACTTTTACAAGTAGAGTTGAATGAGCATGGTTGGCTATTTTTGACGTTTTCTTGTGGAATCAAGATTTAAGTACGTCATTATTGCTTAATCATTTGGAATTAATATTGATATGGGTTTTATTATTATTAAAAGTCACAATTTCATATTTCATAGGTATCTGTGCTTGCATCATACTATGAAATTGTTTCATATTGTAAATGCATTTTCTTCATTTGTTTTTGGATTGAAACGTGGTTTGCTTTAGAGAGAAAATAGGTTATAATGTATGCTCCAAAACGTACAAAAGCAATAACGAAGACAAGTAAACTCTTCTAACTCACTCCATTCAATCAATTCTTCGTATGGTGAAATCAATAAAAACAATTGTTCTTATCAATTTTTTTCTTTAACAGATTGTCCAACTTTCATAATAAAATTCGACTCTAAGTTTAT
Organism: Phaseolus lunatus; assembly: GCA_013389735.1. Classification (NCBI taxonomy): domain Eukaryota; kingdom Viridiplantae; phylum Streptophyta; class Magnoliopsida; order Fabales; family Fabaceae; genus Phaseolus; species Phaseolus lunatus. Next base: position 969,912 of record CM023859.1, on the reverse strand, counting down.
CTACAAAAAATTATTTAACATTCAACACAGTAAGAATATAATAAAGTATACGTGAATGATAGATGAAGTTGCACAATAATACGAATTCTTAGGATCTCGATCTACTATTTTTCCTATTCAAAGATCAATCTTTTGTTTCTATGTTTTTACATCGACAATTTTTTATAAATGAAGAGATGTCAGGAGAACTTTTTACTTTCCAAACAGATCTTCCTACATTTATATATAAACACTGGTTTATCAAGAATATGGAAGAAAAACATTTTGAATTGTTGATTCATTAACAAAGATGACTTAGAATTAATAGTTCATCATCTAAAGGATTTTTTTCCTTCTAATACACTATCTGAGAGTTATCACTATTTATCAATTTTGTTCCTATCTAACGAAGCGCTATTAGATCAAATAGCAAAGATCTTGTTGAGAAAAAGATGACTTTTTTCATATGAAATAATTACTGACATCTCAGTTAGACTGACACCTCAAATAACAACAAAATTATAAATAATTAATATTCATATTATTAATGAATAATAACCCGCTTCGTATTTTACGACCTGTTAAATTCTTTTAATAATGAGTATGAAAAAAAATTGAAACATCCAGTAAATTTGAGAGATGAACAAAATTTCAAAATAAAATCACAAAAAAGAAAGAAATAAGAAAGAAAGCAAAGAGGTAAATTCCTGAAATGTCAAGTGCATTTTTGTTAGATCGCTAGAAAGAAAGGTAACTTAACTTTAAATTTCCATCCGCTTTGGATAGTAATAGTATTGATGATATGAATGTTTATGATGTCAAATATTTTTTCCATAGTGAAGGAGTGACAATATTATTTAATTCACAAAGGAAGAAAAATAAATAAAAAAGCTAAAAATAAACTAAGATAAGATAAATAAATTATTATTATAATATATGATAAAGGTAAGTCTTCGTATGCTTGAAAGTATGTTCTAAGAATATGAAAAAACTAATGTTACAATGCCATTAGCATGTAAGAAGAATGAGATGTAATCGCTTATGTTTCTAATTTACTTTCTATATATGCATATTATGTCGTTTCCTGAAACTTCATCAGACTTTTGTAAAGTTTTTCTAGTTTCTTAGCCAATGCAACTTAAATTAATATCATTTACATATCTTTAATAGTTACTTATTATAGTTATAGAATTCCAACAGTCTAATTTATGTTTTTAGAATTAATACTGGTATATAAATACATTCTCTTGGCTGTTTAGAGTTAATAAGAGGAAAAAATATATTACTCTTCTTTTTATCTTTTCTTGTTATTATTTTGTATTTTCTATGGGTGATGAATTCTTAATATGATATTGTCTCTTTAGAGAGCTCTAGTCTATACATGCTTTGGCAATTTTTTGTGTCATATGATTATGATATTGGTCACTTAAATGGAGAATTTGAACCATCCATTCTATATTATATTATGTTAGTGTTAGTTTGTATTCACCAAAGTCCCACACTAAGTAATATGAAGAAAATAAAAAAAGTATAAAATTACTATAAAAATAAAGCATTTAGAGTTTTAAGTTTAGGATTTAAGATATAAAAGTTGGTACCACAACTTAATAAGTCTATTTTATGTATGGGGGACTTCGGGTAGGTGTGTGTCATGAAAAAAGATTTACAATTTTTGCTAGAAAAATTGCATGAGAAGGCTTGTAATAATATGTCCATATACGTGTTCATCTTGTAATGCAAATATTTGATGCAACTCACAATAATGCAAATATTGATATGTTCTTAGGGATAGAATCCAGAGGTCCATACAGTGTTTTAATGGTGTACTTCATCTGGTTCCATGATGTACATTTTGTTAAGGTTTTGTCAATAACAACGTTTATTTTGTCAAAATCATTTCTGAAATATGTTAAGGCATCCAACCATTTTGGAAAATTGTTTGGAATCAGCATTTCATGCACAGCCTAACTGTAACCACAAACATTTTACTTTCTGCACTTTGTGAACAACTGTATACTTTCTTCTATTTTTAATCCTCATATTTCAATGTATATACAATTTTAATGCCAATGAAAATATAATTATAAGTTTAATGCTACAACACATCGAACTATTACCATTAAAATCATACATATACTCTCTCTTGACAATTAGATGAAAAATTATAATTAGATCAAATTACTTAATTTTGAAAAACTGCAAAATCGTATTTATATTCTCTTAACAATTGGATGATAAATTATGATTAGACCAAACTACTTGATGGCATTTTCATGTGTTCTTCTTGAATCAAAGTAGAAATAGATGGAGCGGAAGCAATGGGTGAGTGAAACAAGACCCTCCTAGGAGTTGTGTTGGTCTTGAAGGTGCATGGTGAGTATGGGTTGAGTGGTTAGGCCAGCTCAAGGGAGAAGGTGAAAGGATTGAAGTTTATAGCCTAGATTTCTAGGAGGAGTAAAGCTTGTGCACAAAAAATGGCAGCATAACATTACTCAAATAAACTTGAAAATACATGAGGTAGGCCTCCTTATTTATAGATTTAGGAGCCTTGGTGAGCAAGCTTAAAGGGTAGGGATGGAAATACAAAAAGTGGGGCTGCCTAGGGTATTGACTTTAGTCAAACCACACCATCATCCTAATATTCTAGAAGATAGGTCAAAAATGCAACATTTGATAGTACACCCCTCCTTCTTTTGCTAAAGGCACCTATTTGCTAGCACACCCCTCCTTCTATTGCTAAGGGCACCTTTTGATAGCACACCCCTAAGTGAGCAAGTTTTGCTTTCTACACTACACTAATCTACTAAGCACCCCCTCCCCCTTTGGGCCTTTATGAAACATGTACAAGGATCTCTCTCTTCCATCCGTGGCTTCTTCTATGTGTGCTTGGATATGTTTAGCCATGGATCTTGTGAGAGGTCCTAGACGGTTTAGCTCCATGGATAGCCTCCCTCCTTCACGTTCTAAACGCTCACTTCCTGGAGCTAGACGCTCCTCTCGGTCTAGACGGTCTTCTTGGTTTGGGCCTTGGCTTCCTTGGCTAGATGTGTTTGGCCCTCCTCCATCACTACTTAATTTTGAAAACTGAAAGACGAATATACTGATATATTTTTATAGCAAAGCCATACATTCACGAAAGCATGAGCACTAAAACTGAATATAAGTCATTCTATTATTACACACACCCCACTTCACTCCTTTCTAGGAAGCATAGAAATTTTGAAAAAAAAGATATTAGCCCAGATCCATAATCAACCAACAAAGTTCCATCTTTGACAAAGTATATAAAAATAAGAGCACACTGACAGGTAAATTGAACACAAACAACAGACAGTGCATTAATATCAACACCAGAATTGTTCGAATTCCTATATCTTGCGCAAAAAATTGTATGTTAAATTTCATTCACATCAATGAATACTTGGTAACAAGATTTTATACCAGAGACATCACACTATAAAAGAGAATGAAAAAATTAATGTCTACCTCAAACGCTAAAAAGTGAACAAGATCAGTTATTCTCTTTCTGAATTCACCATGCCATCGTTTGGGAAAATCTGAAGTGAAGGGGCAGGGAAAACCACTTATGATGGTTGTTTATTCAAATTGTCTTGGCAGTATGGTCCTAAATTCTATTACTCAATCAGCTTACAACAGAACTCAATCAATTGAAGCTAAATTTGATGGACGATAATCATCTTATTCAGATTTGATACTAATGGTGTGTTCGGAAGTAAGGACAAAAAATAGAAAGAAAATAAAATATATAAAAAACACGTATGAGTGAAAGTGACAAAAAATGAGGGAGAAAATATTATTTCTAATAGCTAAATTCGAAAAACAAAACAAGGTTCCCTTTCCCTTAATTTTCTTTATCATATCAAAGAGACCACTCAAGGATCTGGTTAGTACAGTTAAAAGGAATCGAGAGTCGTGTGAAAATTGATTTAAAAGGAAATTGAAAGAAAGGAAAATTTTGAAACATAATATTAGAAATCAAGTTATTCTTCTCCTTCCACTTAAGCTGTAATCAAACAGAAAAAATATCCCCATCACTATTTTCTTTCTCTCAACCAAACATACCATAGTCAACGACCCTTCTCCCCTCTAAGAAATGGATAACTCAAACATGGTAATATGATAGAAAATTCAACTGTTAGAGGAGGTAAGGTAGGTAGTCTGACCAAAAATGGGAACATACTGCACTGTACATCTGTCCGGCCTCATCCTGGTTTCAGAAACCTAGACTGCTTGCACTTTATATGATATCAGATGATGATAATTCCTGTTCCTTTTAACTGATGCGTGAAGAACAACCTCTTTTCTTATAATAAGAACTTTCTTTGGAAAACCCCAAAGAAAACCCGAGTCACACTGCCTAGTGGTGCCTAGCTAAATTGTCCTCTGGGTGTTAGTTTTGAAGGAGAACAGTGAGAAGGGGAAATATATAGGTTAAGTTTATATAAATTTATATGAAAGATATATGGGTTAAATTTATACAAATCTATCATTTTATTTGTAAAAAATTATCAAATTATAAATAAATTTTTTTGCCCCTCCTCCCTTCCTTTCCAAATCCAAACTCCCAAACATAACCTAAAGCAATTGGAGTGAGCACAAATTGATGGCTTGGTTCAACTTAAATTTAGAGAAATATAGCTTATTTAGCAAGCAAAATCTCTCTCAAGAAGCCAGAAGAAATGAGCGATCGTTTCTCCTAAATAAGTTAAACCAAAACATCTGCTAAGCCTTGATGTTAACCTAGGTTTGGAGAGCTCAAATACCACCATAGCCCAAGTGGAAAAAATCCCAGGATAACAAAGCAGAAGTTGCCCATCTTAGTTGTCTCATTTTTGTACAGTATTTAGCCCTTGGATTCATCAAAAACATTTCTCCGAAACATGCTTTTATATACCTATAGTGCTGTAAAGACAAGAAAGAAAGGACGTTATAAATTCACAGGTGGACCAGCCAAAAATGGCATGCGAAGAAAAGGACTCCAATCTCACATGCAAATGTTTAAATACTAATAATAGAAACGTGCAGTCTTACAAGAGGCAATTCAAACCCCAACTTCGTTAATCTTTGAATTGCAATTCCTACATCTCAAGAACATCCGCTGCATAACCAATCCCCCTATTGCACCTAGCCTACATGGCAAAAAACATGCTTGTAAACATCTTAATATCCTTCAGTCAAACAGAAAGAGATAAAATTCAGACAATAACAAAAACACACAAGAAAATAACTATTAAAGACATGTTTGGCTAAAAAGCACCAAAGACAGTTTAAGAATAAAAAAGGAAAAATTAAATTAATGGCAGTGTTTTCTTTTAAGTTCCAAATATATTACATGCTTACTTTTCATTTAATGTTTTCATACTTCGATGTCTTAACAACAATCATTGACCATATGTTAACACAGAATATTTAACATATAGCTGCCACTAGCACACTGGGTTGCAATGCAACTCATTGGTGGCTTACAGGGTTATACAAAATACCGTTCAAAATTAAAAAAAAAAAAAGTTCTAGTATTATAAAATGGACAGGAAAAAAAACAACAAAAATTATTGTTAAAGGAACAGGAAAGAGAAGACCGGAGAACTGGGGAGGAAGAGGAGAAGAAGACATGTAGATTCAGAAAGAGAACAGAGAATCACAGACCACACCATCACAGGATAATGAAAATGTTTTGGTTTGAGCCCTTGGTCTAAACTCCTCTTAAGCATGAAAACAACAAATTGAATTTACAAACAATCTGGAAGAATAACCAACCAAGGAAGAAGAAGCATTAACAGAGAAGTAGAAAAATCAATCACTGATATGTCTTGTTCACTTGGATATATGCAGTAGAAATTTGAGATATGGCAGAATAATCAACATGTCCTTATTGAAAAACAGCAAGGGCAAACAGAAAACAAACAATACCACCCAGCCCCAAAGTCACAGTCATAGCCACACTTCAAAATGGCCAAATGTTCGGACTGCATAACAGCAAACCAAATACAAACTTAAATTCAAGTCTATAGGATGTCCTAATTTACCATCATATCCCGGAAGTGATAGAACTATTTATTACAATGATAATTTCCCAATAGCCCACAGCCACAAAGCTTGCCCTAACTTGCCATAAAAAAACATGGATACCCTCCCTCCTACTTAGCTTGCATCCAGCATAACAAGGGCAACAACAAAAGTAAAAGCCAATGTAGTGAGGGTCACAACTCTACTCAAAACTTATCAATCAGAAGAATTGAAACCCTTTGATTCATAACTCAAGCACAAATAAACCAATCTAGTAAAAGCAATCCATAGAGGCCTCTAACAAAAGCTCTAACTTAGATCTAGACTATAAAAAATACTTAACCAATCAACAGAGTTGACTCTACCAGGGTACCTTCAATTACTTATACAATCGAAACATTCAATGAGCTGAAAAAAAAATTGTCCCTTGAAAAAGTATGAGATCACCATCACACCAGAAAAGAACTACCCACTCGCATTTGTGACTGAAAAGGACAATATGTGGCACAATAAATAAATAAAACATTACAAATTTCAGCTTTATGGTTCCTAGTCCCCCTCTGGTTCTTCAAACTATTAATCCCATTCCCTCCCCCGATCACCAAAAGTAACTATCATAAACGTTAAACTAAAGCCATATCAATATTATTCAGCAGAAACACTCACAAGCTAGCTTATTCAATATAATTAAAGTCGTCATATATTCCAAAGCTGAAACAGCACAATAAATACAGTAGGTCATAGCCCCAAACTAATTAAATCCTACAATCACAGGAAACTGAGGTTTCATTCTTATCTCTGTCGACCAAAACACCACAAGAGAAAGAGTGATCAATTACCGTAACAACACAACAGTGAGAGGGGTCATTATTCGCGCTGCCGCTACAGCACACATTCACATGCGAGTAAACCATCAATTTCATCCTAAAGAGTCCCTAAACTACAATAAAAAACTATTAGGAAGTACCAAATATCATGACGATAGAAAATCTTTTAAATCCGACTAATAGCAGAGCATGTTTAGATTACCATTAGTCCCATTTCAAAAGTACTTTCAAACTAAAAGAAACAAAAGTATGTTTAACACTCAAAAGTACTTTTCAAACATTTATCCAAACTCACATTAATGCAGCAGATATTCAATACTTCAAAGATCACTTAAATAATTTCATTACTATAGGAACAACTCAGGAGACAGGGTAAATACTCTGAGAACGAAATTGATGGTTTATTCTCCGCAAACCAGCATCGATAAAGTCACTCCTTCTCCTCCCTCTCCCGATTCCACTGCTCGATCCTCGCGCGGCGCTCCTCGCTACCTTCCCTGGCGGGACTCTCGGCGTGCCTCCGCCGTCCACCGCCGTCCCTCTCTCTATACTCCCGCCTCCCGCTGCTGTGGGAGTCCCTCTCCCGTCTCTCCCGGCGGTGCCTTGGACTCCTGCTGCGGCTGCGACTGCGGCTCCGGCTCCGGTTGACGTGGTAATAGCCTCCACCGCCGCGGTGGTGGCGACCGAAGAGCCTCCGGCGGAGGTCTCTACCGATGAGCTTGACATGCATGAAGTTGCAATACCCGCCGCGGTTGCAGCTGTTCTCCTCAAACTGCCGACACGTGGCCTCGCGGAAGTCGGTGACGGGAGAGAAGTCGGCGATGATGGGGCGGGCGTTGTAGAACCGTCCGTGGAGCGAGTGGAGGGCCTTGGCGGCCTGATCCTCTTCGCGGAACTGGACGTAGACGTTGCCGATCATGTGGTCGGCGAGATTGTCGCAGACATTGAGGCTCTCGATCTCACCGAACTTTGCGAGCTCCGTGAAGATGTCCTCGTAGAAGTCCTCGAAGTGCTGCTGGATCTTGCGCGGGTCCAGGGGCTGCCCCTGCGGATCCACGCCGGGCGTGATCATGTCCGGGCGCTGGTACATGTTCGACAGCAGCAGCGTCGGCGAGATGCTTGGCCGGTTGTGCAACCGCGAGCACCGGTCGCCGTGCCTGCACGAGCCAATCTTGAAGTAGAACGGACAGTTGACGCGGTCCTTCTCGGTCCCGAAGATCGATGCCAGATGCTCCGCCATGCTCCGATCAGGAATCGGCTTGATTTTGCTGATTGATTGCTTTGATTTTATTGATTTGGAATCTGCCAATTGAATTTGGTTTGGGGTAGGGTTTGGGAAACTCTAATGGAACCCAACCATAAATGGTTTGCAAGTGCTCACACACTTTCTCTCTCTCTTTCTGTTTATAGTTTCTAACTGTCTCTTTCCTTCCTCAGTCAATCTATGCTCCTGGTTTAACTCATACAAAGCAAAACACTTTCTTTTTTTCTTTTTTTTCTTTTTTTCTTATCTTAAATTTTAGTTTAGGTGATTTGGTTTTTTTTTATACTATAATTTTATTTTAAATCTCAATTTTATATGGTTTTTTTTTGTTGTTTTAGAGTTTAATTAATTTGTGGTTTTACTTTAAATCCAATTTTATATAGTTTAATTAGATTAATTATTTTTACTGTATATTCAATGCATATGTCAGGAATATAACTCAATTGGATCAAAATAAAATGAATAAAAGATAGGGTGAAATATATTTTTAATAAAAGGTTTTTGATGACTTTTATTTTTAGCATATTGATTTTCGTATAATTAATTTATTTTGTGTTTTAATTAATTTTGTTAAGTTGATAGTTAACTGTTTATATAAATTATTTAATACATATAATTACAATCACATGATAATTATTTTTTTGGCATACTTTTATTTTTACTATAATTCTCTTATGTTTTTTCTACTACTTTAGATAATTTACCTATGTCTAACAAATTTGATCATATTTGTTTTATAAATTTTTTCTATTACTAATTAAATTTAAAAATTAGTATAAGAAATTGATTTAAATAATTGGTTCAGGATATTTTATTTCACTAATAGGTTATACTAAGGTATTACAAATCACTATTTGGCTGGTAATTCAAAAATTTAATTCAACATGACATAAATTCATTCTTTTGTATAAGCACTCAAATATATGTTAAAAACCTCATTTCTACACATAATATGTATATCAATTTCATATATCCATAACATTCTCAATTATATATAATTAATATATCTCAAATATAATATATTATTTTAAAATATAATAAATTTGTTGAACAAAATTTTGTTCAGTAAATTTAAATAAAAAATTATTTCATTACTCTTAGATTGAGGTTGATTAAGCAAATTTATCAAATTTCGTGGGTAAAATAGGTTTGGGACTAATTCATGCTCTTTGAATGAATGAGATTTGTTAAGTGAACTTTTATCCAATAAGCAAATTATAAAAAAAAAAGACAACAATATGTAGAATTCAACAAAATAGGTTCTAAATTCATAATAATTATTTTACATATTCCAACAAGTTTACAATGAGCATTTACATATATTTAATGCACAATTTGTATGTTATAACAAATATAACTCAAATTGTTCATTTCAAACCACAATCTCATGTTTACAAGTAACTAAAATACAATAACATTTAATTCAAACCAAACATATCAAGTCACAAACTAAATAATTTCAATACCAATAATAATCAATAGTTGTTCTATTCTTAGAATTACATTCATTTAGAACTCAAAATAACTTCATTCAATTAGCAGTTGTTTGTGTCCGAAGCAAAAGGAAAAAGAGTTTTAAAATACTAAACATTTAGTAACTTAAGAATAGATCACCAAAACAACCTTGCGAAGAACTTACAAAAAAGAGTAAGAACATAACCCTATTCCAAATTGTTTAAGAGTAATAAAACACCATTAAAGATTTGTGCATTATGTTACTTCTATATGAAGTTGGTTTTATAAAATCATATGCTATTTATGAAAAAAATTTCAATATATCAAAATAAAACATAGAGGTAACTAAATACAATAGAATAACCATTTTTTGTTCATGTGACATCTAAGTAACTAATTGTATGAATCTTAAAAGTTTGCCTGACTTATTTCATTATGATCTTTTTGTAGAATGTAGAAAAAATAATTCACATTTACTTATTAATAAAAGAAAGGAATAGGTTGGATCACAAAAGGTTGCATGATTTGGTTTGCATAAATTATAAATTTACTCAAAGATAGAATGTTAGGGATGAAATAAACCTTATTTTATTGAATGACATTGATGAGTATAATGAGTGGTTAATGGGACAAGTGGATGATGATAATAATAATGAAGAGGGAGAAATGAGTTGTTTTTTTTTAATGATGATCTCACTCTTAATTTAGCAACTATTTATGAAGTTTTAAGTATAGAAAACTAATAATTTATACAAGGAGACAAACAATCAATAAAAGAAAACAACCATGAAGTGGTAGTAATGTTATTGGATCTTCCGATGCTTTTAAGAAATGTCCAAGTGCAACTTCAACCTCACCAAAAGGAGGGTTAAATAGAAGATTCAAATTGGAGTTGAGAATGAATTACATAATTGTTTTGGTCCTAAGTTTAAAAAATTACTTGACTTTGGCAAGAGTTTCTTTGAAGTTAAAGAGGAGGGACATGTTTCATTTATGTTGGGATTGAAGAAGTGTTAGATAATTAGAAATTTAAGACATTTATCTTATGTTTTATTGTTATTTTAAGTTTTGAACTTAGAAATTTGTAGTGTTTTGATTTAATGTTATTGTTTTTTGAATTTCCAAACATAATATTATTATTAGTTATGGTTGTTTCTTTAATTATTATTATTTTTTATAATTCTAGAGATTAGAAAAATTTACAGCATATAAATGAAGATAATCTTCACCTTATAAGCTTATTTTGTGAAAATAAATTAAACTTAAACTTATTTCTTATTATGATATCAAAGTTAAGTTAGCAAGGTTTAATTATCATGTTACGCTTAAGTCATTCTCGGATTACCCACAAATATTGAGATCCATACATAAGATGTACATGTCTCAACGTGAAAGGGTGTATCAGAGTAGAAGAGACAATCATCACCTTTATAAGTCAATTTTGTGAAATTGAGTAATGTTTAAACTCACTTTTTAATTACAATTATATTTTTGCACTTTTATAAAAATTATCTTTTCATAGATAGATAATTTCTTTTGTCGAGAATGCTTCCGACATATAACTCATTATGGTTTTCATTATAATTTCATAAGGATTTTTGGAGTTTTTGATAATTTTCGTTATTCAATATTCGTAACACTGACTACTGTGTTTATAAGATTTAGGATTTTAGCAATAAACCCTAGACACACAATGGCACAACACAAAGGTAGAACATGAAATCTTCACACTGAAACTTCAAAGTTATTTCCTTTTTGTGAAAAATATATTAATCTTACAAAGCAAATGAACTACTGAATTGATTGGAAGTAATGCTGTCTCACACATTAAAAATCTCTTAAATTCTCAGTCCAAACAATTCGTACATCGTTTTTAACCAGAAATACCAGTACCAACTTAAAGCAAATGTGGATCAAGCCTTCTAGGGGAAAGCTGAGCCAAAATTTATTGAAGAAATAATGGCATTCAAAGAGGTTGAATGAATTATCGGGGGAGGCTGTTCTGAGGGAAGTTGCGTAGTGGATTCTTCCTTAGCAGCTCTGTTTCCCTGAAAGGAGCAACAATATATGCATGTGACAATTAATTCATCAGGACCCTGCTCATCAATCATCTGTACCAAATATTGCCACGTGAAATTACCTTTTCAATTCCTTGTTGTCCTCCTGCCTAATCTTCAAACTTGGGCACTTACGACCCTCTTCTTTCGTACTTTGTGAACTGTCAAATCAATGTAGACCAGAAGCACATAAACCTTCATTTCACTGAATAACTTAATCTCTTGCTGATAAAATATGTTTGATGTCCCTATGTTTTGGTAAAGATTGGTTTTAATCCCTACACTTTTTCACAAATCTTGAGAGATCTTGCACATTTTACCCTTCATTTGCTATAATTTTTAGACAACTTCTTCTGTGACTTGTCTCATTTCCGGTAATAACTCAAAGGACAAGTTGTGTACTGCTAATATGAAAAATTAAGGAGTAATGTATTTTTTTAACCCCATCTTAAAGCAAAATCTTCAGAGATCTTGCACATTTTTACCCTTCATTTGCTGTAATTGTTAGATAACTTCTTTCGTGACTATCACATTTCGGTCATAACTCAAAGGACAAGTTGTCTACCACTGCTAATATGAAAAATTAAAGAATAATGTCCCTAAACCCTAAACCCAAACTGAATTTGTGCAAATTCCACTTACTCTTGACATTCTTCATCAACAAACACTGGGATATAGGCACCTGGAGCAGCCCCTCCAGCTCTTGCCCCAAGTCGCTGTGGAATCTGAAATCATTCAATAACTTGGGCATTAAATGAACGTAGAAACAAACCCCAAAAATTAAGTACAGTTTTGTAAGATTATTATGATCAACCATGAAATGCAGGCAAAAGGTTGAAAATTTAGTACCTTGAAGGATTTCCACTTGCCAGGAATTGCATTGTTTTCCTTATTTCTGTCAGCTCGAGCTCCAAGTGTGCGCCAAGAGTGCGATTGGTCTGGCTGATGAGGATCAGTTTCACCAGTTGCAGCTGAATCTTTATAAATGGAAAATGGAGCTGCTCGAGTCCTACATGAAGAGAGAACAATATGATAGACATTCATCAAGAATTCTAAATAAAAACTCTTAGGAGCTGAGAAACCCTTCACATTAGAAATGCCTAGGGAGGAAATGTTGCGTGAGTTTTGAGTTAAAATTTCATATATTTCTCTATAAGAGAAAACTTTAGTGCGCAATTCGAAAATAACCATCACATAGCAAACTCCAACCACATAAAGACAAAGAAACAATCATATTACCTATCATTCCTATCATTCTTGGCAGAAAGATCACAAGTCGTGGTCAAGGTGGAGAGGGCAGAACCTGCAACCAAAGAGAAAGATGTTCAGAATTCAAATTCATGATTTTGAGACAAATGATTGTGCACCAAGTAAAAGGACTCACGATTTTCTTGATTGCCAAGAACAGTTCCAAAGCTACGTGAGGGTGCCAGTTTTTCTACTGAATCCTGGACAACAGAAGAATATAGTAGATAGATCAAAAGATCATTTTACAACTATAACAGTTTCAAAGAAGCACTCAATTGGAACACCACATACATCTTTAGTTGTTGTTGGCCTTGCCAGCGAGTGTGCAAGAAATTTTCTATAAGCAGCCTTCAATTTATCATCTGGTTGAGCATTCCTGCAAAATGGAGCAATCAAATGAGGTACAGCATTTGCAGGTTTGCAACTCAAAATGTTCATAGGAAAATACGGCATCAAAGAAGTATGCGATGCTCATAAAAAAAAACCATCGTGAACCTCAAAGTCCAAAACCCAAGGCGTAATAAGGGACGGGAAATGCACCAACATTTCCAAATTTGTTTGAAATGAAATTACATGGACAAGCACTTGGAGTTACGCAACTGGTTTTAGCATGTTTGAGTTATAGTTAGTCCCCTTCCAAAAATACTTTTTAGACGAAAAGATACAAAGGGTGTTTAACAACCAGAAGAAGTACTTTTTAAATTGTTATCCAAATATGCTATAACTAACTATTATGAAATGAGAAAAGGCTTCATTCCCCGGCTCCAAGAGATTAGGGTCCTTACCTGGATATGCCAAGCTCGAATATCTGGTTGGCAGCTTTAAACTTGTTCTTAGACTCCAAGTGCAGAGCATAAGAAATGTAGAAATTAGAATGAGTTTTTCCAATTCCATTTGCATCTAGAAAAGCATAAATAACCTCCGCATCGAAGCAATTATCTGCCTGCAACATTTCTTAAATTGTCACAAATAATTCCAGTAATCACCACATTAATACACACAAGACTGCCATAAGAACACCCACATATTCAAGCCACACTTTGAGGTAGCGCAGATCATCCTTATAGCGCTCTGAATGCCAAAAGGCACGCACACACTGCTCATAAATCACCACCAGCCCCGAACTGTCTCCACCGGGAGGAAACGCCTCCTGAACCCACTTGATACACCTTCAACATTAAAATAACTCCAATAAAAACTTTGTCCTCTTCTTAATTATTATTACTTATTAATTTAATACATCTTAATTAATTGTATCAATAAATACTGTTCTAATACTATTTCAAAAATTACTCTACAGGTCATACGATACAATGGGGCAGAGATCCAAATAAAGAAGATTAACTGGTGAAAAGATCTTAGAAGATATAATTAGAATATTATTTCGTTTATATTTTAACTTTCCAAAATTAGATGACGACACTTGAAGTATCCTCATTTACTTGCCTGTGTATTTTAGTTCATGTAAATGTATGTCTCTTTACCAATGATGCACCGAAGGTGTATGTGAGTTTGGGTTGAAGGTGGTATCATAATCTCTTACAATCTCTTACAAGTGAATTATGAGTGCATCAAAGCCTATCGATCATTCTTGAAGAACATGAATGCTTATCTTTTAGCTGCTCTTTAGTTTTAATAGTATTTTTACACTAACTGATTTATTTGTTTTCCATCATCATATTATTTAAACTGAAGTAAGGCGAGATTGTTTGGCAAAAACAAGAGTAATTTGAGGTGTCAAATACATACTTTGGGGTTTATGTAGGGGAATTTACTTGTGACATGTGGGACGATTAATTTTAGTGTGTATAACGACAAAATTGAAAATTCAACCATAAACACCATAAAAACTCTGAGCAATAATGAGACACAGAATTATTTACTAGAAAACAAACTTTTTCTTTTCCTTTTTCAATCAATACGACTAAACCATGATGCTAATTACATTATTATGATTAAAAAATAATATGATTTAACTGATAATTAAGAAATGTTTTTGTGGTAGCAAAAAAAAAAAGGTGAACAGAAAAGGAAGAGGGATGCAGATACTGACTGTAGCCAGGGGAGGAGAGGGTCGTCGCCCTGGTATTCTTCGATGGCTTCGATGAGTTTTCTGTTGGAAGGAACTCGAAGTGAGATGAAGAAGAGATCGGAAAGAGAACGAAGAAGAACGAAAGAGAGAGAATGAACCTTCGGTGTTGGAGGAGGGATTTCTTGAGGTGAGCGTGGGAGTGGGAGTTGAGGGCGTGGTTGAGGAGGTTAACGTTGCGGCCACGCTTCAGCGGCCTCACGTTCTCCTTGAAGATCTCCCACTCGTTACCGTTGGTTCTCTTCGACGCCAGAAACTCGCTCTCTGGATCGATTATTGTGTTGTGGATCTCACCCTCCGCCATTGTTGCTGCTGCACTGAAACGATTCTCTTCGCTCTCTGAAGGGGAAAAGGGGAAGAATTCGAAGGTGTTGGGTTTTGTGGTTCAAATTTTGAAAATATAAATGATTATTACAAATGCTCGTTCTCACCAACTAGCCGTTAGGTCTCGTTCTTATTGAATCTTAGAGAGGACACATAAAACTGCTTTTTCTTTTTTTGTGTTGATAATAATTTTGTTCTATATTTTATAAATTATGCATTAGTTTTAGTATTTTTGTAAGAAACTTTTTATTTCTTTTAATTATTTATAGTTTTATTTATGGTTTGATCTTAAATTAGTTGAGATATTATAATTAGAACCGATCATCACATCCAAAATATTGTTGGAGGCTTTAAATTTTTTAACCATTTTATCTTTAGACACCTCAATAAAATTTAAAAGAAAAACATATATTTAATTTTAATTTGTGTAGTAGGTATAATTTTTAATATGAAACATGAATTTGAACAAACTGAAAGATATAATTATTTTTTTTACAAAATTGAAAATTTTATTATCAGATGAAATTTTGATAGTAATTCAACGTATATTTAAGGTTTAAATAAGATTTTATTCTTTTATTTTTTAATCCTTACAAAAAAAAATTAGTTTAAAATTCCCAACTGTTTTTTCTGTCATTTTTCAGTTTTCATCAGTACTAAAAAAAGGAAAATATTAATTGATATAACTAGTGTACAAAAATAATATTAAATATAATTATTATCATGGAACTAAAATCACAGCTAATTTAAAATTAAGAGACTAAAACTTTTGAAAAAAAAAGTATGACCCAAAAGTATAGATTTGAATTAAACATAAATACTAAAATTACAATTAATTTTTATTCTAAGAGTGTTTTTTTTTTAAAGCTTTAATTAATTTTTGAAAAATTGAAGGACTAAATCTATAATTAAAATTTTATAAAAATGTAAAACTGTAAGAATCAAAAAGTAGATTTGAGTTTTTTTAATTACCGTATTTTTTTGGTTCTATTGAGCAAAGACTAATTCAAATTTACACAGAAAAATGAAAATGGAGAGAAATAAATATAAAAGAAGGAAACAAATAAATTATTTAAAAAAATATATAATAAAAACTAAATAAATAACTTGTTAAATAAATATTATTTGATTAATCTTTCCTAATACATAATAACAATACTTTATATATATACTTAATACTATATTTATATGATGATAATAATATATGTATAATAATTAGTATATATATATAATAACAATACTTAATATATCAGTATACATAAATATATTAAACATAAGTGATGAATTGATTGTTAATATTTTGAGTTTATAAGGATAATTACTATCATTATTAGCATTAAATATTTTTTGTCACAATTCATTAAGTTATTTCTAATCAATAATCAATCCCAACAAGTGGGAAGATCATTATTAAAACATCAATGTTAATTAGTTAATCTCATAATAAACGAGATTCTCTCTTTTAATTATTTTTAGTTGTGTACACAAATTATAACATTCTACCTAACACAATAAAGAATAAAAAAAACTATCTATAATAAAATTTAAAATTTATTTATTTATGTAATTGTATTTTATAATTTAATAATATTTTTTATTTTAATAACTATTATAATAATAAATTTTATATTTTACTATAAAAAAATGATTATGTGAATTGCATGTGGACCATAACCCATGCATGTTTTTTTGTTGCCAACTACGAAATAACCAAATAACTTGTTTCGTTGTTATCTAATATATTAATTTACATGTTTCATATTATAAGTAAAGGTTTTATATCTCCTTTTAATAATTATTCCAATATTTAATACCTCAACTACTTTATATTATCATCCAAGTACCTTTTTTATTTTATTTATCATACATATATATATTATTTATATTTAATTCAAATTTATTGAACTTACACTGGGGCAACTGTATTTTGCACCCAATATTTTTCAACATGTATTCACTAAATATCTAAAATTTCATAATTTTTCTTCATTATGTAATTGGAAATCCATAGTAGAAAAAGAAATTTTGGAAAAAGAAATTTTGAAATAAAATTAAAAAACCAAAATCTTATTTCAAAAAGAAAATTCCAAAAAAAAATAAAAATAATACATTCTAAAAAAACTTCCAAAAAAAAATTTAAATCATATCTTGAAAAAGGTTATTCCAGAAAATTGTTATGGAAAACTTAATAAAAAATGTTTCAAAAATATAAATCTAGAAATTTATTTCTAAATAATAATTCTAAAACACATGTTGACCTGTATCTTCAATTCCTATTCAAAAATTAAAGAAAATATTTTGATTATTTCGTGTCAATAAAAAAGTACAAATTAAATTTATTGGGTGCAAGAAGCAAAAGTCTACCACGATACCAAACTTCATAGTCCCATTTAAGTTGTGGGCCAATTTGGTCAAGAGAGGGCCCATTCCTAAAGCACCTTCTGCACACCAACCCCTACATGTGTATAAATTGTGTCAGTGATGTAAGATGTTATTAAAAGAGTTTGACTTTTGTCATATAATTTTAATTTAATATATAATTAATTCCTACCACCCTAATTTTTACATGTTATTAACAAAAAATAATTTACTTTCTCAATCAAGTAGAAATCATTTCAAAGAAAAAGAGTAAATTATTATTCTTTTTAACAAGGTATGTGAAAATCATACTATTGCCTTTTCTTAAATTAAAAACTATATATATTTTTAATGAAAATTTAATATTTTAGAATAATTATTATAAAATCAATACCTTTTACCTATATAACAATAAAAGAATACAAAAAAAAAAGATTTATAAGGCTCTCTAATTAAACTTATTTTTTTAAAATATTATACAATCAAAATCATTAGCATTAGATTAAATTACAACTTTGATTGTTTCTAATCCTTTTTCACAATTTTTGTTCATGGATTTTGGAATACATGTAATTCTTAGTCAAATTATGGGCATGTTTGATTTCTATGATTCGATCCAATTGTACTATAGATCCTACTCATTCATTTAAGGTACGATAAGATAATAATTTAATTAATTGATCATTATCATTAATTAAATAACCTAAGAAAACATGTAAATTTTGTTCCCTTTTGTTTGTCACATCACATGGCTCCAATTGCATGACAACCAAAAACAGAGTAGAATGAGTTGTAGGAGTAGCACATGATGTGGTCTTGCCACCACTTTGATGGAAAAGACAAACATCACATTTTGAAACTTATATTTTAACATTCATCATGCTTACTTCTTGCACCACTACCCCTAAACCAAATATGGATTACGTGTTGGACTCACTCTTAGCTTTCTTCTTCTTTTATGCTTAGATCTATATCACTCAATCACCTTCTCAATTCCACACTTTTGGAACACTTTTGGAACCCTAGCTTAGGTGGATTCTAGTTTTTGTGTTGTTCTTTAATGTAGCATCTATTTCTTTCATGTGTGTAGACTTTGTAGATCATTCATTTTCATAATAAAATCTCTCTTCTCAAATCTCAATCTAGAAGATTTCAATACAACCATTTGTTTAAGAAAAGTCAAATTGGTATAACTAGTTTGATTAAATTAAAATGAACTTTTTTTTTAAATAGTCACTCTTTTTTTTTTAAAAGTAGAAACTTATCATTTTTAAAATAGACAAATTAATAATACACAGTACCTTCTGGATCGATTCCTTTGATCACGTGTAAACTTCATTAACACAAGTCTAAAAGGAAGATGTCAGAAGATTAATTTAGAAAATTATTTTAATACAGGTTTATGAGTGTGAAGACCGAACTCATTCCTATAAATAGGTTGACTCACATCATGTTAAGGTACATATTTATTAAGAATTAATTACACTTAACTATCTAAGATCGAAAATTAACTTGATCGTTAGAAGATCTTTTACAAGTACCCGTCTGACACTAAGAAAGATCGAGATCTTAGCACAAATGACAATCGCACACAACAGGATAAATATATCTTCCATACCCAAAACATAACACACACAAAAACCTAAAAACATGCTCATTTTATTTAAATAAGGTTATTTTTTTCAAATAAGTGAAAAGAGTTGTTTTTAAATATCACTTTATGATTTATTTCAAAAATAAAAAAATAAACGAATTTCTCTTCTTTTTTTTTTTTTGTATAAATTGGTTTTAGTTTATTAAGAAAGTGATTTTATTTTTGGTTTTGTTGTTGCACCAAGGGAAGCATATAATAGGTATATTGTGATTGAATGTAATATGATATAGAAGAAGGATGGTAACAAAATGAACAAAAAGAATGAGTAACATAGCAACAAGAATATAAGTTTTTATAAGGGTACCTATTTATGAACAAGTATCCCTTGATCAAACAAGTGTCCAAAACAGCTAGGTCATCGACCATTTTGTTTGCTTCTTCAACTTACCCTTCTTCTTCTCTTCTCTTTCTTCAATCATGGCTTCATTCAAGGAAACTTTCCATTCTCCATATTTTCTGCATCTGAAACCCTAGTCATAAAGAATGATTCGTTGAGCTTTCATCAATCAATAAATAAATTATTCATTCCTCTAAGGCTTCGTATTTTTAAAGTCACTATGATAAGATAAAATATTTTACAAGTCTATCCACGAAAATGACATTTTAATACTTTTCTATGTAACCACTAAACTTATAATCCCATCCAATTGTTAAATTATATAATATATATTATCTTGAAAGTGTATAATATTTTTCGTGGTTTTAAAATATCGGAGAAGAACAATTTTTTTAATTTATAATTTTTTAAATTAATTAAATCCTAACATGACAGGGATGAATACTAGAAAAATGATTTTTACACTTTTTCAAGATAATATATATTATATAAAATATAATGAGTATTCAGGAGGTAAAACATAATTAATGAAAAACTAAGAATAAAGAGGAAAAAGATTTAGTAAAACTTACAGAAATCGATGTAATATTTAATTCAGATGAAGAAAATTTGGTAAATTTAAACTGAAATGGTTTTTGAGGGATCATTTCCATTTATAATATAATTAAAAGTTCAATAATTCAGTGTACTTGAAGTTATTTACTAATTGTGGTTACTTTCTTGCTTTTTTTTTTCTATCTTCTTAAAGAAGGTCTTTCTCCTTTTTTTTTTCATATTTTATTTTATATTTTTTTTTTAGAGAATATACTTTTCTTCAAGATATTTATGAGTTGTCCAATAGCGGGTGACACAATAGGTTTAACAAACTCTTATTAGGATATATTTTAAATGAATCTGATAGTATCTTGAGAAGTAGACTTTAAACCTGATTCAACTTTACAAAATTAGTATGTGTGAAATTTGCACTCACTTGTATACTATAAACTGATCTTATTTTTAGACGACGTAAGATCTTCAACAATTTATATTAAT
The DNA here is from genome assembly GCA_013389735.1 of Phaseolus lunatus. Lineage (NCBI taxonomy): Eukaryota > Viridiplantae > Streptophyta > Magnoliopsida > Fabales > Fabaceae > Phaseolus > Phaseolus lunatus. Next base: position 949,261 of record CM023859.1, on the reverse strand, counting down.
TTTTTATATATAATATAATATATTATCTATTCATTTTTAAAATATCATTCAATAATAAAACCTGAGGAAATAACAAAATATGTTTGATAAAAGAGAATGTAACCTAAACAAGATGTAAGCAAAGTCATTTGACGCATGGTATTGATGTTTATGAACCAAATTCACTTTGGTGACATCAATGTGTTCATCCCATCGCACTCTACACATGCACATTGGAACACTCAATTTAACTTTGAGTGGGAAGTTTAATATTGAACAAAAATAAATAAAATCAACAATAAAGGTTACAAATTTATTTACTGATTTTGAATTGAAGGTGGTGTTTTAATATTTTGTATAGGCTTGTTGACATTTTGTTCTCTTATATCTGTTTCCATTTATTTTAAACAAAATTGGTATTTGGGATCATGATCATTTCACATCTAAGAAATCATGAGATTAAAATGCATATAAAAAAGGAACTAATAATTCTTTAAAAGTTGCACACGTCTAAGGTGCATAGTGGGATCCAAGCACATGCATGGTATATATATGTGAGTTTTTGGATTTTAGGTTTTGATTTTGGTATTATTAAAACAAGGCACGAGGGTTGAGCTTGTCGGTAGAAAGAAGAAAAAAGAGGAACAACATGAATTGATTAGCATTGGTAAGCAAGCTAAATGTATATTGAAAGAGTTATGGGCCAAGGTGGAGTGAGGATAAAAAAGAGTGATATATTAGTAAAGAGAATGTGCTTGAAAGGAAATACAAGTTAATGGTAAGTTCTTTTTCAACCACCTTTAGCTTCTCTCCCATTGCCTCCTTTTGCTCTTTCACCAAAAATGGGATAATCAATTTCAAGAAATATGGATAGGAAAAAGTAGTTTGGTGATGACATTTTCTTCCAATATCTATATCTAAAGTTTCTTTATACGATCAGTAAAAAAAATCATTAAATAGAAACTAATTTTAAAAATTAATATTAATATTATATTAATTAAATTAGATAATATTTTAAAGACTAAAAAAATTATTGGTATATAAATTAGTTTATAAATTGATATCTAATTAGCTATCAACTTTAAAATATAAATAATTGGTAGCTAAAACTTTGGTAGTTAATTAAATATCAATTAGAAACTATTTATTAATAATAAAAACTGTTTTAAATATCAATATTTTTTTTTGTCTATAAAATTAGTTTTTATTTAATAATTTTCTAATAGTGGATACACTAAAAAAAATGTGTATGTGGTAACAATTATTTTTGTATATTGTGTCATTTATACGTAATTAGAGAATGAGAACGAGATTGTTTTTGTTATTGAATATTAATTTTTGTGTCATGTTGATTTTAAATTGAAAACACAAATAATTATTCTCTATAAGTTGTTTTGTTAATATTTTTTAATTATAATATTTATATGAATTATGTTTGCCTTGGAAGCTTCCATGCACATAATGAGAAAATAAAGGTTTTGAACAAGAAGGATGAATCGGTAAAAAAATAAAATCTAAAAACAAAATACAACAAGTATATTTTGAATCACTTAATATTATTATGTTTTTAAGATGTAGTATATCTAGAAAGAAAAAAAAAATGGAAGATGAAATATAGGAATAATAATAAAAAAAATTAGAGTAGTTTTGATTACTCTTTAATCTATATCTAATTCAAATTCAATTAACTTGTGATGAATTGTTTTAATATTCTTGATAATTTAATATAATTACGTCAACTCTACTATAAAAAAAATATGTGACACATTAGAATACGAATTTTTCTTGAAACTTTATTAAGTGTAGAAACTTATTACACCAACTTACCAAAACTAGGTGTGAAAAACAAGTCAATGAATGATGAGATAAGTTAGAAAGATACCACTTGAGTGTAGTTGTTTTGTACAAGAAAGAAAATTTCTCCCATTAAGGTGGTTGGTGCAACTTATTCCAAAAAGTCTAGTTTTTTTTATCAAATACTCAAAAGGTGTTAATGAAAGAGAGAATCTTGAGTAATTTTGATTTCTCTTCTCTTATAAAATTTTTGTAATATGTAATTCTTACTTTTTTATTTTTAAAATATCTTTGTCTATATATTCTTTGAAAATTGAGTTAATCGATTACTAATTATAATAATTATAGTATTTTTTTCACAATTATTTTTTGTTATATATTATTTTAGATTGCTTAAAATGAGAAAGTGTAACATGATGGATTGATCACACCTTGTGTTTATAATTCACAAAGACTATTCAAATAGTGGAAAATTCATATTTAATTTTCAAGTGATGAAATTTGTTGGAACAAATTGTGAACATAATTAGTCTGTGAGTCAAAACATGGGAGAAAACTTCTAATATAATAAAGAAAATAAAAATAAGTTATTTATCATAAAATATAAAATATTGAAAAGTGAGGAGTTATATATTCTTTATTTTAGTAATTTTTATTTAAAAATCTTAAGTCAATGAATTAATTATGGATTTTCTTTCTTATGTATTGTTCATCTCATTATCTCTATTTAATATGAGACTCCCAACTTTATACTTAGATTTATAACAATCTCATGTTTAAGTGTGAATCTCTTTTACATTGATACGTTTCTCCTCAATTCTAACATTTACTTTTACAACAATTTATACAGTTTGTCTAAACACCTCTTAGGTAAAAATATTTCACTCAAGCTAGTCAATTTTCGTTCAAACTAATTTTTTTTTTAATCTTTTTTATGTCTTGAATGCAAATTTTTTATAGATACAAAGTCTATTAATTTTTATATTTAATTTTTTTTAATTTTTGTTTAAATGAGTTATATTGTATGATAATGCTTATTAAGAATCATGAAAATTGTATAAATTTTGGGTCACAAATATAAGATTATGTGTGAACTATTGTTTGACTTATGTATAAAGTATTAAAACATATATTATAACAGAGATATGAGGTGGTGAAGAGTTAAGAGATAGTTTTTTCACATCACAATTGATATAAGAGTTATGTTTGAAAAACTAAAATATTCATATGAAAATAGACTTATCATTTAATATATTTAAATGTATATTTTGGTTAATAAATTTTACGTTTCTATTGTTTGAAGTTTTTTTTTTTATATTATGAAAAGTACTTAATTTTTGACTTTGATAAATTCACATAATAATTAAACATTTTTGTATTTTTATATTATGGGAAAGCTTTGAGTTAACAATGATTACAATGATAGAAAGGAAATTAATATTTGATTAGTTCAAAAAGCTTAGTTATAGAAGAAAATGATTTGACTTTAACTGTAGGTAGAAAAAAAAAAAAGGAGAGAAGAATTAATGTAAAAGTTTATTTAGATAACTATTGCATAAATTATTAATGCTCATAAATAACTCTCAGTTCCTAAAATTCTTCTAGAGAAGTTAAAGTTAATTAGCATGATGCTATTTTTAGTCGTCACATGGGGACGAGAAAGTCAACTTATATGCACTTTTTTTAAAGTAGAAACACATTTTCGTGGTTAAAAAATAATGTGATAGAAAAATAGGAAAAAAAATAGTAGACGTGGTGCCATGATGTCAACATTATTATAATAAATAAATATTAATAAGCACTTTTTTTGTATTTTTTAATTTTCATAGATTGAGACTTAAATTTTACAGTGTGTAAAACAAAGTCCATAATCAGCATTATTTATATAATAATATAATATATAAATAATTATGTACAGTATATTTAATGAATTTTATGATAATGATATCATAATTATAACATCTTCCAAAATTGATTTTTAATTAATTGCCAAGTAAAAGGTTGTAAGAAAATTCTGAATCAGAATTCAAATAATGAATGTAAAACAAAAATTTACTTCATATTTAAGGCATCATTTATACATTTTAATTTTATTTATGTAAAAATATGCACTCATCTAATGCAACAAAATGATGTAGTAAAAGTATATTAAAGAAGATAAGATAATGAAAGGCGTTAATAATATATATTTAATATTTTTAATGTATTTAAAAAGTAAGAATAAGATTTGCTTAATGATAATGATTATATACATCAACTGTATTTATACTGATAGAATGTTGTATTAACTGTAGAAGTAAAAGACAGTAGAAGTAGAAGATAAAGTAGATAGCAATGGTATCATAATTAGTTTTGATTTGATAAAAGCAAAGATGCATGTAATCTAAAATCCGAAAATCCAAAATAAATTCAAATTTGGTGGGTAAAGACAAATCCATGAACTAAATCATTTAAAAACCAAGTGGAAGAGTCACAGTACCTTTCTCTCACATATTCTACTCACTTTTTTTATTTTCTCTTCTGTGTCGGCTATATATCGGCGTTTGTATCTGTATCTGCATCTGCATCTGTTCCTATTACCACAGAAAGCGTTAGTGTTTCGTTCCGTTACGTTACTCATTCTCTTCGATTCTCTGATCTGCGCTTTCGATCTGTTCGCTCACGCCTGATCCGTCTCTGCATCTCCGTAAGTCAAATTGATTCTGCCATTGCGATTTGATCCGCATTGGATCTGTCTGTTTCTACGCAATTTTGAGTGTGTGACTGTTTCTGCTGATTTGAATTTTGATTTTGATGTTAATGTTGCAGGGAGCACAATGACGGAGGAGCAGGTGGTGAATGTGCGCGGCGAAGAAGGCAATTCCGGCGACGATCACCGCGGAGTCAAAGTCAATGTAGTTGTGCACACTGCCGATGGCGATTTGGATCTCGCCTCCGGTCATGCGTCGGAGGAAGTCGCGGTGAAAAATTGTAAGGATGCAGAGGCTAGCGGTACGGCGGAGGAAGGTTCTGAAACGGACGGTGAATTGAAATGCGAGGACAGTGAAGGCGGCGCGGGATCCGTTCGGAACGGTGTCGTGGAGAATGAGACTAGTGCTGCTGCTGCTGCGTATGAGCTAGTTGCGGATCACGAGGAATATGTTGTTGTCGGTGCATCCGATGTTCAAAACAGTGTCGCTGCAGAGGGCGAGATTGGTGGTGATGCGAACGGCGTGAATGTAGTTGAGGAATGCGAACTTCTGGATCGTGCGGAGGTTTCTGGAGATGAAAACGGTGTCGTTTCGAATGTTGTGGAAGGAGACTCTGACGTGAGTCAAAGTGATCGTGACTTCGAATGTGTTGAGGTTCACAATTATGTGACGGTGGTGGACGGAGCTGAGGAAGAAGTGACTGCTACTGCAGATGAGAACGGTGGAGATGACGTGCAGGTACGAAGCGATTAACAGTGCAATAGTTCTCTACATTTTTTAAATTGAAGTAGTTTTTTTCAAGCTTAATTGTGTTTAGTCATTGAAATTACTATCTTAAATTACAAAAATATCTTTTTTGTGCGTGAATTAGTTTCAGTCTCTAAGTTGACCAGTCGAAGTCATTTTAGTTGTTAAAATTATGTAAATAAGGATTAAAATTACCCATGTTTTTTGTCAATTTTGAGATTGAAACAATGCATGTATTTTATTTTTTAATTTCAAGGACCAATTTTCTAAAGTAAATGATTCAGGCGATAATATGGTTCATTTTAGTCTGTTTGTTTTCTTAATCTGTTGTCTTCTAATGTGCAGAGTAGGAGTGAGTCTCTCTCGGATAAAGATGTGGATAAAAATGAGGAAATCGAAAATGTTGTTAGTGCAGATGTCTCAGATGAGAAGGACATTGTACCTAATGAAAATCATGATGTGGAAGAAGTCACTGAGAGGAATGGGGTTCCAGTTGATGTTAGTGGCGTCTCAGGTACAACAGATGTGAAGGAATGTGAACCTGAATATGCTCAAAATAGTTCAGAGACTGGGCAGGTGGAATCTGCTTCTGGTTTGGCAGAGTCAGAGAAGGAGCCCAGTGAATGCACTGAGGAGAATGAGATTGTTGTTGAAGGTGAATCAGGCAGCAAGTCGGAGAGGTCTGAGCAGGAAGCAGGAAGTGAACTAGTTCATAAAGGAGAAAGTACAACAGCCTTAAACAGAACAGATGTGAATGGAGATGGTGATGTTGTATCTGATATTGCTGTGGAGAGCACAGCTGAACCTTCTGTTAATGTTTGTGAGACTAAAAGCAATGCGGTTGATTGTGATGGTGAACTTAATGTTCATGTACAAGAGATGAAAAATGCTGCTGTAGATAGTGAAGCTGGAATTTCAAATGGTGCAGTCCAGAGTGAAAGTAAACCTTCAGCTGTGTCTGAGATGGAAAACAGTACAGAGGAGATTGAGGCTGAACCTTCAAACTTTGCAGTGGAGGATGAAGCTAAACCTTCAAATAGTGCAGTTGATAGGGAACTTGAACCTTTAAATGGTGTGGAGGAGAGTGGAACCGAACTTTCGAATGGTGAAGTTGAGCGTGTGGCTGAACCTTCAAATGGTGCAGTTGAAAGTGAAGCTGAGCCATCAAATGCTGCACTTCAGAGTGTAGTTGAATCTTCAGATGGTGCAGTTGTGAGTGAAGTCAAGCAATTAAATGGTGCAGTTGAGATTGTAAATGAACCTTCGAATGGTACAGTTGAGGTTGTCGATGAACCTTCAAATGGAGCAGTTGAGGTTGTAGCAGAACCTTCAAATGGTGAAGTTGTGAGTGAAGCAGAATCAAATGGTGCAGTTGAACCTTCAGCTGTGAATGAAGCTGAGCCATCAAATGGTACAGTTGAGACTGTAGTTGAACCTTCAAATGGAGAAGTTGAGGGTGAAGTTGAACCTTCAAGTGGCGTATTTGAGAGTGAAACTGAACCTTCAAATGGTGCAGTTGAGAGGGAAGCTGAACCTTCAAATGGTGCAATGGAAAGGGAAGGTGAACCATCAAAGGGTTTAGTTGAGAGTGAAGCTGAACCTTCAGATAGGGAAGTGGAGAGGGAAGCTGAACCTTCAGATGGTGCAATGGAGAGTGAAGCAGAACCTTCAAATGGTGCAGTGGAGAGAGAAGCTGAACCTTCAGATGGTGTAATTGAGAGTGAACCTGAACCTTCAAAGGGTGCAGAGGAGAGGGAAGCTGAACCTTCAAATGCTGCAGTGGAGAGAGAAGCTGAACCCTCAAACAGTGCAGTGGAGAGAGGAGCTGAACCTTCAGATGGTGTAGTTGAGACTGAAGCTGAACCTTCAAACGGTACAGTGGAGACTGAAGCTGAACCTTCAAATGGGTTAGTGGAGAGAGAAGCTAAACCTTCAGATGGTGTAGTTGAGACTGAAGCTGAACCTTCAAACGGTACAGTGGATATAGAAGCTGAACCTTCAAATGGGTCAGTGGAGAGAGAAGCTAAACCTTCAGATGGTGTAGTTGAGAGTGAAGCTGATCCTTCAAATGGTGAAGTGGAGGGTGAAGCTAAACCTTCCAATGGTGTAGTTGAGAGCGAAGCGGAACCTTCAAATGGTGTAGTTGAGAGTGAAGTGGAACCTTCAAATGGTGAAGTAGGGAGTGAAGCGGAACCTTCAAATGGTGTAGTTGAGAGTGAAGCGGAACCTTCAAATGGTGAAGTAGGAAGTGAAGTTGAACCTTCAAATGGTGTAGTTGAGAGTGAAGCTAAAGCGTCAAATGGTGTAGTTGAGAGTGAAGCTAAACCTTCAAATGGTGTAGTCGAGAGTGAAAGTGAATCTTCTATTGATTTGCGTGAGATGAAAAACAATGCAGTGAATAGTGAAGCTGAACCTTCAACTGATGCATTGAAGAGTGAAACTGAATCTTCTGTTGTATCTGAGATTAAAAGATACCCGTTAAAGAGTGAAGATGAACATTCAAAGGGGGCAGTGGAGAGTGAAGCTCAACCTGCAGTTGAAGGTGAAGGTAGCAATCAAGAAGATGAAGACACAAGACCTGCCTTGGATGCTTTGGATGTACAGAATGTGGGTGCAGAGATAGTGAAAAAGCCATTCTACTATTTGATCCGGGTTCCCAGATATGATGATGATGAAAACATTAAAGAGCAGATAGCAAAAACTCTTCACCAAGTAGAAGAGAAGACTAAAATTCGAGATTCTATTAGAGCTGAAAGCCAGACTATAAAGGTAAATATTATTTTGAAGGCAGCATAAAAGAAACTTTATGTTTTGTACAAGTTTGAGACCAATCTTTGTAATTTTTTTGAATGCTGCTATGAGTAGGCCCGTTGTAAGGATTGCGATCAAGAAGTTAAGGCTGCAATTGCAGCCAGCAGAGCTGCTCGGGACTTGCTCAAATCCAAACGCCAGGAAATGGATTCGGTTCAATCCACAATGAACAGATTAAACAATGCAATTTCTGTTGGGGATATAGATGGCAAGGTATGCTTTTAATTTTCTTCTGGAGATATTTATAAGGATTTGATTCTTCTGCCTGTTTTGTTGTGTTTACTTTTCTAATTTATTGGCAGATAAGAAACATGGAACACATGATCCAGCATGAAACTTTGCCTTTAAATGAAGAAAAGCAATTGATACGCCAGATCAAACAATTGAAGCAGAATCGAGAGGAGCTGTCTTCTAATATCAGAAAGCAGGATCAATCACAACAATCTCTAGACCACAAGGATGGAAATATTGAAGAGCACTCTAAGGTACCATATGCAAGCTTCTCTTTGTTATATTTCCTGAATTAGTACCTGATTGCATTTGCCGAGAACAATCGGTATCAAATATGGTTTTTGGAGATTTCTAATATCTTTGTTATATTTCTAATAAGTGTGATATTTCAATCTTTTCAGCATTTACAGCTTTTGAAGAAGGAAATGGAAGTCCTTAGAAATAATGTTCTGAAGTCAGATGCAGCAACTAAAGACGCGAAGAAGAAATATAATAATGAATATGATAAGCTGAATGAGTTGATAGCTCAGTTTAAGGCAGCTGATGAAGTTCGTCAAGAGGCATATGCTAAGTCAGTGACTTTGAAAAAACAATTGCATGAGAAGGTTTCGTTTTTCTATTCTTCCACTTCATTCCTTTTCCTATTGGTTTTTTCTCTTGGATAAAAAAACAATTCAAATACCATGCAGAAATATTGACGCTATTTTTGTACTTATACTGCAGGGCAAATATTTCTGGGATTACAGAAAGGCTGCAAATAAAGCGCAGGAACTAGCAGCAGGAGGGAAAAAAGAGGAGCTACAATGCTTCTGTGTTGATCAGGTGATCCTTTTAGACATTAAACGAATTGAGAGATTATCATTTTCATTTATGTACTCTATTAGGCAAATAGATTGAATTCAACGCTCACCATTGAGAGCTTTAGGTTGAGAGAATTATGGCGCTATGGAACAAAAATGACGATTTCAGAAGAGACTATGTCCGATGCAACACTAGGAGTACACTTAGGAGACTGCAAACCCTAGATGGCCGATCACTTGGTCCTGATGAAGAACCCCCTGTAATTCCCAATGCCATAATTATAAGAACTTCCAAAAATATTTCCGTGGTCTCCCAATCAACTCTGGAACAAGAAAAGAAATCCCCCTCAACAGAATCTGTTAGTATAAAGGATGAACCTGTTTCGAAGGTTGTGGTGCAAAGAACTGAAACAAGTCAGACAACTAAAGCTAAAAATCCTACCAAACCTTCTCTCTTAGAGAAGCCCGTGGCTCGTTGGGGTGATGAGTCTGATGAAGAAGTTAAAAAAGAAGAACCTGTGAGAACAAAGGAGGAAGAGGAACTGTTACTGAAGGCTGAAAAGGCAAGGAAGGAAGAAGAGGAGGCAATGTTGAAGGAAAAGCGGAGGCTAGAGGAGATTGAGAAAGCTAAGGAGGCCCAGCAGAGGAAAAAGCGTAATGCGGAGAAGGCTCAACAAAGGGCTGCCTTAAAGGCACAAAAAGAAGCTGAACTGAAAGAGAAGGTAACTATACTATAACATAGCATTTGTGATTTAGCCTCGAAAAGTACGGAATATGATGATATTACGTTGTTTGAATTTTGATAAAAGAAAAAGAGGATGCAATACTAAGGGAAACCAGTAGAACCTATTCCATCTTATTCTATTTTTTCTTTCATATTTTGTTTTTCACCCAATTTAAAAAGAATATAGATGGAATCAGAATTTTGTTCATTTCCCTCGTTACATATCTGAACAGTGGAATGAAAGTTTTATTCCATTATGTTCCATTCCTCCTGATTCATTTTAATTCATTGCAATTCTTTCCATTATCCAAAATCAACCTTAACAATTTACATGTTCTTCTAATTCTTCAACTAAATAACCATATGCGTGTTTGGAGCAGGAAAGGGAGAAGAGAGCAAGGAAGAAGGAAAGAAGAAAGGCAGCTTCTGCTGTCACTGCAGAGAATATAGAACAAGAATCTGCTCCTACCTCAGAAATTCTATCAAGAAGCGTGGAAGAATATGATCAGAGTGAGAAACCAGCTGAGCTAACAAAAAAGCCGCAGAAACCATCTCAGTTCACGAAGCAGGCCAAGGCAAAATCTGTACCTCTGGCTCTCCGCAACCGGGGAAGGAGACGAATTCAACCATGGATGTGGATTCTAATTGCAGTTATGGTTGCTGTTGCCTTGTTTTACGTGGGCAATAGCAGCTCTCTGAGATCTTCTCTTCAAGGCTTTGGTTTCTGAAGACACTCCAAAGCAATCACTAGGTGCGCGTCAGGGATGTTACCCTTACATATTTATTACATACATATATATAGATGCAATTCTTTCTTGCCCTTGCAATTTTTTCCTGCTAGTTTTGGCCTATAGTCATTATTTTCTTCCTATTGAGATTTTAATTTTTTACTTTGGGATGTGTTGTGATTGCCGAAAGCTTCTGCCACCAATTATGAGAATAATAAATTATTGTGATTGTGCCCTTTATTTATATAATATATTCGATGCTATTTTTAATATATTCTTCTAGCTTTCTCTCCATTGTGCCTATTTTCTTCAGTGTGCTTTTTGTTTGAATACCATACAGTATACTGCATTCTTACTCATCCTCCTATTATTTTATAACAGAAGAATTAATTAAAGTAAAAAAATCAATGTTTTGAAAAATATGAAGTGGGAAATTTAGGGTCAACTAGTATTTTAGTACGACAAAATTCTAGGTTATTCTTAGTACCTTCAACATAGCTTGCAATAAAACTGGCCCGCGTGCGGCTCATTGGTTGTAGTTCATCATGTTTCCAATTGGGCTATCTAAGAACATGCCAAAGCATTACATAAGTTGAATAAACTTTTAGAAATTCTTTCACATAATGCACTGTCTTGTAGTTTGGGAATTATTTGTAATAAGTTATGTAAAAATTAGGGTGAGAGAAGGAGAGTTTTCTTTAACTGGTTAGATTTTTTTAATTTTGATTTGAAGGCTGAAATCTTTTTATTGTTATGATCTTTCTCTAAATATCCTTACTTCTCATAGTGGAAGACATCAAATAGCATTTCTTCTCTGACCTTAACCTCCAAATTGTACCAAAGTCTTTTGTCTTTAACGTTAAATTGTTTTTTTTTTCTGGATTAAATATACTTTTTTTTTTTATATATTTATAGAAAATTGTTGGAATAAGTTTTTGTCAAATTTTTTTAAATATCAAACAAATTTTTAGTGTAAATTAAGATGTTAAAATAGTTTATGTTAATTCATATATTATAATATTATAATAAAATTCATATTCAGAATTTATCTCTTGTAAAAAAACACTAATAAATATCTATTCCAATTTTAAGTTATAATAAAAAAAATTAAAAATTAAACTATATATTTTTGTTTATTTTTTTGCTATTGACATATGGAGTCATATGTAGTGATATTGTATCACCACTTGACACTTCTAGAAACTATAATCAACCCAACCATTATTACGTCTCTGCTCTAAACCCCTCTCTCTCTCTGTCTATATATATATAATGGTTAAAGAGTGGGTCTTTATCATTCAGTTCTTTCCCACTAAGTTACCGACAGGAGATTACCTACAATATCTCCTTTGTATCTAAAGAAACATAGTCTGAAGAATATTCTCAAGAAGCATATTCTTAACATATTCAGAGGGAGATCCTCAATTCACATGTTTAATTCCTACTTATAAAACATATTTGAGGCATGGAAAGCTTCCTTTGTGTCACAACTATATAGACCTAGAAGATATACAAGTGTTGGGATGTTAAGCGAATTTATAAATTAAATTTTGTAGAAGTTCTCGAGAAGTGTTTTTTGTGACTGCATGTTGAAAAAGACTTTGTGAAGACTTTAAGGAAATTTTTTATTTGTTCACCAAATACATTTAGAACAAAGCAGATTCCAGAGATGAGTTATACAATTTCACATCCTTGAATCCAGTTATTAGTTGATTTAGAATCACTCTATAGAAGTTATCTAACAAGTTTTTTGCAACTTCTACTAAAATTATATTTCCACCATCAACAATGTGTAATTATCATGTGATAAGTATTACACGTGTCATCTTAAGATTTTTCTAGACTAGGAGGAAAATTACTTGTTATAAAATTTTAAATTTCTTAAACAGATATAGCTTGAAAAAAAAAATGCTTTGCTATCCACACTTATAATACAAAATATTTTACTTACAACGTAAATAAAGTTATTGATGGTATACATTACATAAAACATTTAGAATTGGTAAATATACAAACAGTTATAATCATAAATAATAAAGAAGACTCCTTGGTAAGAGTTGACTGCGACTAAATATCTATATTTAACTAATGTTTGAATGTTGTATGCAAAAAAAATATTTAAAAACAAACCAATAATACATTAAGTGAACAATTCTGAGCACAACTCACTCCAAAATCTAAGAAAAACATAATATTCAAGAAAATTGAGAGATTTTTTTTGGAGATATACATATGAAATGGTGAAATTGTAGCGTCCTGTGCAAAAGTAACTTATTATAAAAATATGCATGTTGATGTAAATTTTACCTAGTACTAAAAATATAATATAAGCTATTTTGTTTATGTAATGTACCTAATTGATTATAGATTTTATCTGAACTAACTATAATGTTAGGAACCCTACCGATGAGAGTAAAAGATGGGTCAAAAACAAAAACTCCAATCCATGAGAAATGCAAAAGTTCCACTCCAAATTGTATTTGTCATCGACCAAGATAGAATAAAGTAAGGTGAATATATTCTACAAGAGAGAAACAATATACACAAGAAATGCCCCCACTTGAGACAAAACGCCTCTTTCTAGATAGAAATAACTTGATTTTGTAACAATATACACAAGAAATGCCCCCACTTGAGACAAAATGCCTCTTTCGAGATAAAAATAACTTGATTTGGTATCCTGCCAAGAAAATGTAATCATTTTGAGGGCTGCAAAATCTTCCATTTCTTTCTATATTACAATGTGTTTGGATTTGTTGATGGAGATGTTGGTCATTTGGATATCTCAATTTGTAAAGCATGAATATGCAGGAGAATTGTGATTTTTTGTATGTATGCGACGTGAAGAAATAAGTGAATTTACATATATAGATGTATTTTATTTAGCATCTTACTCTTGCCTTTTCTACTTTTTTTAGTTTTCCAAAGGGCATTGTGCATGTACATGTTTATGAAATATTAAGATAATTGATTAACCATTGTTTTTTAGAGCATAATTGATTATGAAACATTTACTCTGACATACATAATCAATTATCTCTTTGCTCTCAACCCACAATCGATTATGAAATCCCTTGTGTTACATACATAATCGATTATCTTCATATTTTTAGTTGATAATCGATTATGACAATATTTATACGCGTCCCATAATCGATTATCCTAATATTTGTACTTTATAATCAATCACGTCAATATTTGTATATGTCCCATAATCGACTATTTTTATAGTTTTAGTTGATAATCGATCATGTTAATATTCGTGTGTTTCATAATTGATTATGTCAATATTTTTAGATTTTCAGATGATGTATTTTTAATGATTTCAAATTATTTTTCAAATGTTTTATAATTTTCAAAGTTAAGATTTAATTTATAACAAAAAAAATTGTTTTGATGACAATTTTGCATGTTCCGACAATATTAAGTCTCGTATTTTTTTTCTGAAAACAATTATTCAACGTATCGGAAATAATGTACAAAATTTTAATTAGCTAAAATATACGCAAAATACCTCTTATTTCATTTTTCAATTATTTTTAAAGACAAATGTAAATTTATAAACTTACATTTTTATATTTTAAAAGAATTAAAAATTCTGTCACTCATCCCATCATTCACAAACTTCAATAATTTTTTTTTCACAAATTCACTCTACATGCCTTAATTAAAAGAGCCCCACTTTATTTTCTTAAGAAAATAAAAAATATTCTCAAAGAGAGCACAAATAAATCTCACACGGGTATAACTTCACAATGTGAAGAACTACAATGTTTGACACTCATCCCAAAAGACTGTATACTCTAACAACTTGACTAGATGCTCATTGTGGCTTTTGTATTTTTAGCAATATCACTTCAATAACTTGAATTACTTGGCTTGCTCTTCTTTTGTTCTTCATCTTCAATTCCTTTATATAGCTTTTTGAATCTGTCAATTAATACTTGAAGTGATTAAGTTTGGATTTTGTAATATATTCATATAATTATCTTTTCGGTGATAGACACTCAAAACAAAAAGCTTGAATTTTCAATCTTTCAATTTGTTTCAGCTTCAAAATTTGTTTAAGAAACTAATTCGAATGTATTTGCAATATGGATTAGTAAAAACAAATCAAAACATAATAAAAAAATCTTTTCAATTTAGATAATATGTGATGCTAAAAATAAAGTACTTGAGATTTTTCAATTATTCAAGTTATTTTTGTTTTAAAATCACAACTAATTAAATATGTTTAAGCAAGATAATGTTGGAAGAGATAAGAAAGATATCTTTGTTTCCTAAAAATAAAGAGATAATAAAGATAATTCGCAAGTACCCTCTATGGTCAAGTACCCTGCGTTGGTTAGCCCATATCCTGGATCGATTTATTATGGTAACAGGATGAGACTTAACAACTTGCTCTGTATGTTGTGGTTTCAAATTCTGTTAGGATTGGTGTGTAGTCTAATCTTGATGTAGTACGGCAAGTTGCTCTTGGAGAGCCTGCATTTCATCACAATGGGCTTGCATCTCATCATGATGTTGATTCCGTAGAAGTTCAAGATCCTTGTCGAACTTGTCCTACATGTCAAGGATGGTGTTCTAGACTTTGATTCATTCCTTTGGAGCATAGTCTTCGTATGAGTTTTGATGACATCAAGGAAAGATATGATCATCTCATGATATGATGGTGCTAACACAATAGTCTGACTTCTTGTGAGTACCATAAGAGTTATGGTCTATGAATGGTTTTACCAAATGAGTATCAAATGTTCTTATCGAAACTAGGTTGAAACCGTCTATGATGAACTGGAAGAGGTTTTGAGAAAATTGAGCTTTGATCAAGTTTTCCACAATGATTGCCGAACTTTATTGATAAAAAATCAATGAAAAATTTACTTGGAGAATATTATCCAATACTTAAGTCAGTAAAACTAGAGAAATATATAAAAAATATTTGAAAAGTAAGAATGAGATTGAATAAGTCCTCTTAAAAAAAAAACATAACTACATTTATAGATTTTTGAACTAGATTAATATCTAAATACTAATCGTTATTAAATATTACATTTGTGTAGTCTATTGTAATAAAATCAATTTTTAACTTAATCCACCTTATTGATTTGTAGATAATTTTACCCAAATATCACATAATAACAGATAATATAATCTCTTTAAATTTAGGCTTCGAATAAAATATTGAAATAAAACTAACATTACAGTCTGGAAAGAAAGAAAAAAAAGAATAGTGGAAAGAACATAAGAGGTGTGAAAAAATTGGATGATATTGTGAATCATTTGCCGTGTTTGGAGGATCGTGCATTGTCTTCAAAAATTCCTATAAAATACTTAATTTAATAATAAAGATGTAGTTTTTTACATATTGATAAATTAAAATAAATAAAAATAAATTAATAATGTTTACACTTTCAAACACAAACTTATTTTTTATTATACTGTGTTTGATTTCTTTTTCCTGTATTTTCAAAACAGTCACGAGACCTTGAATTGATTGAGCCCTCTACACGTGTGTTGTCTTTCAATGTTCAAAATTTCATTCACAAGTAAATTCATATTTTAATCAGTATTTTGTTTTCAATTTAAACCTTTTTTAATAGAGACTAATATACCAAAGATTATTTTTTTAAAAAGAGAATAAAATATTTTTAAATCAATAAAAACCAAAAAAGATTTATTTAAAAACAAAAATATTCATTCAAGATATAAAAAAAATATTTAAATTACAAATATTTAAAAAAAATACTAAAAAAGAAAAAAAGTACTTGAAAGAAATTTTTTTGAAAAAATATATGAAAAATTATTTCGTAACATGATTTTGAAAAAAAGAGACAAAAACGTTGCAAGCATGAAAAAAATAAAAAACGTGCTTCAAGGTACCATTTTTAAAAAATATAAAAATTAATAAAGTTATATTAAACCACGACTTCAAATATAACAATTATAAAAAGTTAAAATCTTGTATTTAACCCTTATTTTTCTTTTTAAAAAAAAAGTACATTTTAAAGTACCACTTTTTTTTAAATCGTGTTTTTAAACATATTTATCTATATACATAAAAAATTTAAAATTTATTAATTTTAGTAAAATCAACGAAAAATTACATTATTTATGTAAAATAATCCTTCCACACATGTGGTTTCTTTAGTCTTTAAAATTTCAATAACAAGTAAATTCACGTTTCAATGAGTATTTTTATAATTTAAAGTTCTTTTTAATCAAGACTAATGTCCTAAAAATTTGTTAAAAGTTAATATAATTTTATCAAAATATAAGTAAATTTTTTAAATATTATCAAACTGAAACAATACCTAAATGATTGGGTCTAGGATCTATCATGTTGATCTATTTTTTTTAATTAAAAGTTTATTCTCATAAAAATTTATAATAATATTAAGAATTACTTTAAGCCTAATAATTCTAACTTTAGAAAATAAAACTTTCAATTTAATTCAATTTTATAAAATTAGTTCATAAAATAAGTTTACAATCCATTTATATATTATAAAATGTTTTTTTATATAATTAGTGTAAAATTTCTAACACAACGTACAAGATATAGAGTTGAAATGATGTTTTAACAGTGAAACTAAAATAGGGTTTGTTTAGAAGAATTATTGGTATGCATTGGAAATGATGGCATAAGAAAATGAGTTTCCAACAGAAAATCTTTTGAATGGATACATGGTACAATTAGAGTACATCTTGAAGGTTCTTGTTGATGAAGTGGGTAACCAAGTCCAAGACACCCACCATGAGAAGAACCCTACCACATCACTTTCAAACATCTATGTTTTCCAACACTCTTCTTCATAGTGCTTTCACTCCAACTTCCATCTCATCCATGGAATCTTTCAAAACATGAATGCTGGGTTAATCATGATGGCCAAAATAAAGGTAAAAATCAACACAATGAGTTTCTAAAATGCAACTGAGAAGAGCCAATACATGTTTGCTTAAATGTCTCAAAGAAAGAATTGGATTCGTATCAAATCAAAACACCCTCTGTTTAGCTTCTACTTTCACTGGTTGAAAATGTCACCCCCATAGCCACACTCAAAAAATATGTGTACACTTTAGATGGCTCTCATTCAAGTATTTCAAAACTTTCCACCTCATAAACCCCTCTAACTATAAGACGTCATTCATCTTATAATTCTCCACTCTCTTTTGTCTGTCAAATGATTTTTTTCCACAAGAATTTAATTCAATAACATTCTGTTCATAGAATATAGGTTTCCTTAGCATTTTATATATGTAAATATTACACCAGCCTTGCATTTTATGTCACAAAGAAAATTTTTGAATTTGTGATGGAAATTTGGTAAAGACTTTTGTTGTCGAATGCAGGGATGCAGAAAAAATAATCCAACAAACATGTGTTTAGGGTTTAAGATTTAAGATTGTTGAAAATCTTATATTGATTAGAGATTAAAAGTATTTCGTAATATATAAGTAAGTATAAATCTCATCTTACAATCCGATTTTATAAGGTTGAGTTATACTTGAAATCTACTTTTTAGTAGTTGTAGATAATTTTAACACGTTTCGGTGTTATCTTGTTAAAGAATAAAAAATGCATAATAGTTTTCGAAAACAACATTTGGAAGAGAAAAGATAATAGTAATGTTTTCATAGTTATAAAGAAGATAATATGTTGAATTTGAGAAATCATTAATATAACAATTATATAAAGATGAACTATTTTGCTTTAAATAGATGTAGTTTAATGGACTTTTTTTTTTGTTGGTTTTTTTGTTACAAGCATCTTAAAGTGTTTTTATTACAAGACTTTTAGGTAGTTTGATAAACTATCTTAAGACATTTTACTTGTGCCAATGATTGAAGAGTTTTAAGAAATTCATATATTAATTTATAGTTCTCAATATAATGTTGTGCTTTGGAATTATTTCAATGATTGTGAATCACTTTATCTAAAAGAATTATTAAATTTGATAATTATTTAAAATAATTTTAGTATTAATTAATTACATAATTTTTGTTTCATAATTTTAACCAAAAAAAAATATTTAAACATAATATGTATCGATCCTATCATATTATTATCTCCATGTTAAACTTATGATACGATAACATAAGTTATCTAGTTTATTATATCTAAAAAAATTGTATTTACAACAATAATTTGATTAATCACAAATCACACAACTCTTTAAACACCTATTAAATATCTTTAACTAAAAAAACTAATTTTTTAGAACATTTAGCTAATTGATTGGAACGTTTTAATTAAAATTTTCAAACCATTAATATCATTATCTTAAACTTGATTATGCTTTTTAGTCTTCACCTGCGAAATACTTTAACTTCAGTTTTATATAATTTTATTTATCTTTTTGAGTACTGTTACATCAATTTCTGTTATGAGTGACATTTCATGTGAAAAAACATTGCTTTTCTTCATAGTTTAACTACAGAAGAAATTTCTTAGAATCATATTAAATTTCAAGCATAAAAACCAATTAAAGGTTATTCATTGTTCAGCGGCTTAATGAAAATTAATCACAATTAAGGTAACCCTGACTTTCACTCCCAAAAGCAATGTGATGAATGTGAAACCAAATCAAAGTGTTTTCAATATTATAGATGGGGACTGTTACAAAAACAGTTGTCACACGCTTTTAATGTTCTGATGGAAGATTGATCATGCTCAAAGATGAATCATGTGGTGATGCATGCCCTATGTTCATTTTCAACCTTATAAATCCACTTTTATATTATAAAAAGTTAATATAATATTATATTAAAAGTAAACTTTAAATTTAACTCAATCTTATTTACGTAAAAACTATAATACATAAAACTAAATATCTCGTTATAATAAGAACATACGTAATATCAGAACATTAATAACAATCATTTGTAGAAAAATCTTGACTTATTTCTATAAATATATTGATCACAAACATATTAAAATACATATTTATTAAGATTTATTACCGTCACTATATACTATATTCTAATTTAAATATGAGAGTAGCTTTTATACATATATATTTTTTTTAGTAAGAAAAATACTATATTTCAGTATACAATAATCCAATAAATACTGATATCATTATAAAAAAAAGTTTAAATAATTTAACCTAAAGTTTGTAGCTTATTATACATCATAGATGAATAATGTTGGTGGCAATGAGTGAGTATTGAGGTAATAATAGTTAAATAATATTACGTAAGAATAAGAAGGATGATGATGGGATAGGGATAAGGGAAAGAAAAAGCAGTGGAATTCCCATAATATCCCTCACTCATAAAAGTGGTGCCACTGTTACCTTACAGACCCCTTTACCCAAAAAAAAAAAGAAAGTGAAACCAAACCACTCCAATCGTACGGAACCCAAGTGGCCACGGCCAAACGAAACCTCTTGGATTCTTCTACACCTCATTCAACGCCCAAACCCCCCTCCAAACTCACTCTATTTACCATCTCTGCCACTCCCACCCCAACAAACACTTTAACAACACAACACACCCTTCACACTCAACAACAATACAATGCAATACAACCCTTGCAAGAAAGAAACCTAAAACCAACAAATTAAATTAAAAAAATAAATTCAGAGGATCTCTCTCAGATCTGAGTTTCACCAATTCCACGCTTCCTCTGCTGATGGATATTTATGGTTTTCGTTTTCGTTAATCCCTTCCGAGGAAAGAGGCTTTGATTTTGTGGAATTGGAATTGGAATTGGAAGATCCTATTCCTATTTTTGGTTCTGTGTTTGGGGGAAATGGAAAAGGTGGCTGCGCCTCCGATTCTCATGCCGCGGAAGCGCGATCTGTCGTACGGCGTCGTTGCGGGGAGTCCTGGCGAGAGCTGGAAGTGGGACTGGGACAGCGTGCGCTTCGCAGGGAAGCCTCCCACCGATGACGTCGTGTTCGAGGAGGAGAGCGTGGCGGCGGTGGCTCCTCTGCAGCTCAACCTCGCCGGGAGGGTCAGCGGCGGCGGTAACAAGAGAGTGCGCTCGGGGTCTCCCGGAACGGCGACGTATCCGATGTGTCAGGTGGATAACTGCAGGGAGGATCTGTCGAAGGCGAAGGACTATCACCGGAGGCACAAAGTGTGCGAGGCGCATAGCAAAGCCTCTAAGGCGCTTCTCGCCAACCAAATGCAAAGGTTTTGTCAGCAGTGTAGTAGGTTTCATCCGCTGTCCGAGTTTGACGAGGGGAAACGGAGCTGCCGCCGGAGACTTGCCGGACACAACCGCCGCCGGAGGAAAACGCAGCCGGAGGATGTTACTTCCGCCACGCCGGCCCCCGCCGCCGCTGCAGCGGCTGCAGCGAATTTGGAAATCTTCAACTTGTTGACTGCAATAGCCGGAGCTTCCCAGGGTGAGAATCGTTCAATTCAACTTTAGTTTAATTGATTAATTAGTTAATTTATACTCTTTCTTGTTTTAAACAAGTTATTTCTAGTTCAACTCAAGTCGAATAATAATAAGTACATGTTCAAGGAGTATTTATTTATTTCATAAATATTTAGATTTATCTAGAATCTATGGGAAATCATGTGTAATTGCTTTGTATTCAGTCAAAGTTAATCCTATAAAGCATTAAAAACAATGATTTAGGTTTTTTTCTTTCTATAATTGGTGGATTTCGGTCCTCACCCTAGGATCTAAGTTTCATAAAGAGGAACTAATTCAGTAATTTTTAGGATTACGAAAACTAAATTTATTTGTTTTGGTCTTAAGGTCATCAAGCATATGGACTAAGGTCGAATTTTATTGGAAATTGAGGGATTTAACAAGTTTTATCTTATCTAAATAAAGAACTATATTTTCGAAATGAAAGCAGATAATCTAAAAAGTGTTCAATAGTTTTTTATTTGAGTTTTGCAGAAATAAATTATGATTATTTTTTTATTTTTAAAGCCGCACGGCTCTATCAGTTCAGAAAACAACCATTTTCTTTTCACAATAAGCTGATGTGAAAATAGTTTTAAAATAATAGTTATTTTTAAATTTTTGAGAGAAGTTATGGAAAAAATAAAAATAACTAATTTGAGAAAATAATGGCTTTGTTTATCAGGACAATAATTAAAAAACAGCATACCCTTGTTGATTAGGGCCTTTTGTGTCTAGTGTAAAATACGCTTGCACTAAGTTTGTTTGGATTGTGATGATTATTGTCACGTTACGTGTAGGAAAATTTGAAGAAAGAAGATCACAAGTTCCGGATAGAGAGCAGCTTGTTCAGATTCTCAATAGGATACCTTTACCTGCGGATCTTGCAACCAAGTTGCTGGATGCTGGCAATGTCAACGGGAAAAAAGATCATGTAAAATCGCAGACGCCATCCTCCTATCATCATCATGACCAACTGAACCACACCCCGGCTGCCCCATTAACTATGGACTTACTTGCTGTTCTTTCCACCACTCTGTCTGGATCTGGCCCTGATGCCAATGCGTCCCCCTCTCAAAATAGAAGCTGCAGCAGTGATGGCGGTAGTGTTAAGTCTAGGAGCAGCGCTGATCAGACGAGACAACAGCACTTCTTTTCAGTTGGTGGAGAAAGAAGCAGTAGCAGTTCCCAGTCTCCAGTTGAAGATTCAGACTGCCAGGAGGATGTTAGAGTTAATTTACCGCTGCAACTCTTTAGCTCCTCCCCGGAAGAGGACAGCTTGCCTAAACTAGCATCTTCAAGAAAGTATTTCTCGTCTGACAGTAGTAACCCTGCAGAAGAGAGGTCACCATCATCTTCTCCTCCTTCTCCTCCTGTCGTGGAGATGCAGTTTGATTTGCAGGGTGGTGCTAGAGGTCTAAAGCCGGAGAGCATCTCCTCTGGAAGAGCAGTTAATTCAAACAAGGAAACTAGCCAAAGTCATAGTTGTAATATCTCTCTCGATCTATTTAAAGGGTCAAATAACAGGATCCAACAACCTAGTTGGCTTCAAAGCGTTCCATTTCAAGCTGGCTATACATCTTCAGGCTCTGATCATTCACCTCCCAGTTTGAATTCAGATGCTCAGGTAACTTTGGGATTTTACAATCCTGTCTTCCTTTTTTTACATAATTTGTACTTTGCTTTACCTGTATTGTCTTTAAGCTGACTTAGGTAAATAATACTCTTCAATTGGATCTATTGTGTGGTTTTCCGACAGGATCACACTGGTAGAATAATGTTTAAACTATTTGACAAGCATCCTAGCCATTTCCCAGCAACATTGCGAGCACAGGTGTTTGCACTTTCCTTTAAAATTTGACATGGGGAAAAGTTATTTTTATTAACGAAATATCCTGTCAAATGTGCATATATGATAATATGATAATGTAAATAACTTTTTTTTTTCTCTTTCTAGATTTACAGTTGGCTTTCTAATAGGCCATCAGACATGGAGAGCTACATACGGCCTGGTTGTGTGGTCCTATCACTTTATGCTTCAATGTCTTCTGCTGCCTGGGAGAAAGTAAGTGAATTGCTGTGATGTACATGTGCTGCTTTTATAATTCTATCTTGCTGATTGCTTGCATCTTGTGTGTTTTTGTAGCTAGAGGAAAACTTCCTCCAACATGTTCATTCTTTAATTCAAAACTCAGATTCTGACTTTTGGAGAAATGGAAGGTTTCTAGTACATTCTGGCAGTCAATTAGCTTCACACAAAGATGGTGAGCATCACAACTAGTCCTAATGGTTTAGCTCTTTTTTTATTTATTTTAGATTGAATATTATTATGTTCAGAGCTGTGCTCTTGGGACTGTTGTTTTCTTCCGTGAATTGGATATAGCTGGAATTTTCTTATCAAGGAGTTGAATTAGATCCTTTTTTATCTTGAAATTCCAGGGAAGGTACGCATATGCAAATCATGGAGAACATGGAAGTCGCCAGAGTTGATATCTGTGTCCCCTCTGGCAATTGTTAGTGGACAGGAAACCTCTATTTCATTGAAGGGTAGAAACCTGTCAACTCCTGGCACAAAGTCAGTAAAAAATTCCCCTTTTTTGGATGTTGTAATACGCTTCTTTCTGGTCTGTTTGCCTAATGTTTGTCCCTAATTTTTGTAGGATCCACTGTACGGGTACTGGGTCTTACTCATCAGCAGAAGTCATCAGATCTTCATATCCTGGTGTGATGTATGATAAGATAATGTTAAGTGGTTTTAAAGTTCAGGATGTTTCACCCGGTGTTGTAGGTCGCTTTTTTATTGAGGTATTTTTCTACATTCTCTGCACTTGCATTTTATTACCCTAGCAAACTCTTCACTTGCAGACACATGCATGTCTATAGCATTTTTCATGTGTGAATGTGGTGTATGCTAATAAGAAGTGTGACCTATCTTTATGATCAGATTGAAAATGGTTTCAAGGGTAACAGTTTTCCAGTGATAATAGCTGATGAGACCATTTGCAAGGAACTGAAATCACTTGAGTCTGAATTTGACGAGGAGGAAAAAATATGTGATGCCATTTCAGAGGAGCATGAACATCATTTTGGAAGGCCAAGATCAAGGGAGGAGGCTTTGCATTTTTTGAATGAGCTTGGCTGGCTGTTCCAAAGAGAAAGATTCTCATATGTGCATGAGGTTCCATCTTATTCTCTTGACAGGTTCAAATTTATACTCACATTTGCTGTGGAAAGAAACTGTTGCATGTTAGTCAAAACCCTTCTCGATGTGCTGGTTGATAAACACATGCAAGGGGAATGGTTGTCAACAGGGTCAGTGGAGATGTTGAATGCAATCCAACTCTTAAATAGAGCAGTGAAAAGAAAGTACATAGGCATGGTTGATTTGCTCATCCACTATTCTATACCGAACAAAAATAGTACATCCAGGAAATATGTATTTCCTCCTAATCTTGAGGGTCCTGCTGGTATCACACCCTTGCACTTGGCAGCATGCACGTCTGGTTCTGAGAGTGTAGTTGACTCTTTAACAAGTGACCCACAGGAGGTAAATTTTTTCTCCATACTCCATTGCTATGCCTTGTTCAAAAATGACACCCGTCATCTGTTTTCACTAAAGTGACTGAAAGGGGAAAAAAATAATTGGGTAATACAGATACCCAGGTTCCTGCAGTAGTTATTTTGGGTAAATATCATCTGCTCTCTTCCTGGATGGTAGGTGGTACTGGGGATTTTCTATTTTGAACCTTAAGTAAATGCATATTTCTCTTGCTTTGATGTGTCTCTCCTGGTCATTTGTTTGTTGTTTTTCTTGCTTTTAGGAAAGGGGGCAGGGGCAAATGGCAGATTGAAAATTAAAATATAAAATAGAATAGTTGAATTACCCTGCTGTTTCTACATTAGCATTATTTTCACCCTTAACTCAACTGTATGATTCTATTTCTTGCCCTCCATTCGTTGTATATTATTTTTAGCTTGTGTTCTTATGCTGCTACAGATTGGCTTGATATGCTGGGACATCCTTGTGGATGCTAATGGGCAGACTCCACATGCCTATGCTATGATGAGGAATAATAACTCTTATAATGTGCTGGTTGACCGTAAACGTGCTGCTAGACGAAGGCCTGAAATTTCAGTAACAATTGAGAAGGAGATAGCGCAATCCTCTCTAAGGCTGGAGCTTCAGCAAGAGCAAAATAACCAACTCAAACGAGGTCAGAGTTCTTGTGCCAAGTGTATGAATGCAGAAATTCGCTACAACAGGAGAGTTTCAGGTTCACACCGGCCCTTTATTTATTCAATGCTAGCTGTTGCTGCAGTTTGTGTATGTGTTTGTGTTTTCTTCCGTGGACGCCCATATGTAGGCTCAGTTGCTCCCTTCAGTTGGGAAACCCTGGATTATGGCACAATGTAATGCTATTGGTATTGGAGATTTGGATAGAAAGGAAGTGGAAGGCATAATAAACCAGGTGGGAAACCCAATTGTTACTTTTTCCCCCTCGCATGACAAAACTGCTTCTGTGGGAAAATGCGGGATTTTGTGACCAGAGCCCAATGTAAACATATCGTGTGGTGATGTAGAGTTGTGGAGGTGTTTGGCAGATCAACCAACAAATTAGGACTGCCTTGTGTATAGATTCTGACTTGAATGCTGCTGAGTTTTAAGGATATGACAAGCTATACCTGAATGTTTCATCTATTGGCGTTGGAAATTCAGAGTTAGAGAAGTCTTCAGCTTTTTTGACCAGATAAAACTTGACACCCCAATTTAAAGTTGGAATGGAACGGTGAATATAGCCACAAGCACACACAATTATGAAAGCTCTAAGCATTCGGAATAAAGAGAACTGTGGTGAGTAAACGTTGGTTATTGTTTGAGGTCAATACTTGGGGGTTCATTACCTCTTTCCCAAGGGTAATCCACGAAAAGTTTCATGTTTTTATTTTTCCTTTTAATTGTTCTGTTATTTTAAAAATTACAAGTCCAAGTTATTCTTATGCATAAGTTTCGATACTGTAAAGTTTGATTTAAGGTTTACTGATCATAGGGCTGACCATATATGATTAAAAAGTGTAACATATTTCAAGTTGTATCTAATTTAATTCACGTTTCAGATTCGTTTTCTATTTGTTCATGGATTCTAGATTGTTTGGGTTCTTATGCGGATGCATCCTCTTCACCCTGCGTCAGTCTTCCTACACAAGACATTCAAGAAGTGGTATGCTTCACTAGTCAAAAAAAGGCTTTTTTTCATGTAGTGTTTCTTTTCTGACTCGTTACTTCTGGGTGAGATTAAATTAACTGATAACACGAGGTTTAACCAAAGCATAGATGTATGCATAGCAGATGATGAAATTGTCCATTAGATTTCAGGAACTGTTTGAAGCAGAATTTAGGCCAACTACCCATGAGAGTGGGATCGGTGTACCACGTAACGTGTCTTGGAAAGTGAGAAACGCGTAAAACCATCACACTATCCATGTGATGTGTTCATATTGTTTGACCAATTTTTTGGAAAGTGGATGTGATTTATTGTAAATTTTATTATTAAGATTAATTTCAATATAAATTATTTTGTAAAATCTAAAACAAACAAGCAATAACATTTAGTTTCGCTTTTGGAGCTTGAAAATCTGTTTTGGAAGTTTGTAGCCAGAGAATCTTTATTTTAGATATAAAAAATATGAAAAAATGGAACCTATTTAAAATAGTTTCAATATAAACTTTAAATTATGAATCAAGTCAATGAAATCAAATATGTTCGATTTCATATCAACGTAATTATGAATTTTCTGTTGTACCACTGAAAGTAGGTTCTTATGAACATCCAAGTCACATGATTTCACGTCAAGACATGGATAGCAGATATATGCACATCCAAACATGCCATAAGAGGGAACTGATTTCAATTTGGAGAGTGGAACCAGGCATGTTCATTAGTGAACAGCTACCATATTTTCCTCAACATAGTTGCACTGTGTCTTACACCCAAAAACAGTGCACAAAACTATTAATGGCATTTGAAATGATTTCAATCATACTTTTTACACAGACCAACAAAGTCTTTTAGCACTCACGTATTTGTATACTACTCATCCATATTTTTAAATACACAACTTTTCTTTCTTATACTCCAATAATCGAGTTTTTTTCCATGGTGGAACATAAAAGTAATTTTGAATACCATTTTGCAAACACCACCAAAATTAAAAGAAAAAACCTAAACTTTAAATGAATGAAAATATATACCCCTTATGACATTAGTAAGACATAACTTGCATAAAGTTGCAAACTTTGGTCATGCAAAGAATATGAAGAAATAAAGGAGCAATTTTCAAGATTTATTGTAATAAATTGTTAATATCCGAAATATTATCTTGTATTAGAACCTTCTATTCTATCTTTGTAATATGTTAGATGATATATGATATATTAAAATGTATTAAAGATAACTTGCAAAAAATTTAAGTTGTATATACATTTATTTTTATAATTTGAAAACAATACATATTTTAGTAAGATTTATTTTTAAAATAAACATAAGCACAACAATCCATGTCCAACTAACTACCTTTCATATAGAGAAAAGAATAATCTTATCAACGTTCAAAACATTATATAAAGAAGCATTTGATTTTAAAATCAATTAGAAGCATAAAGCAACAATACATTGTAAATGTAAATGTAATTGTTATAAATAAATAAATATATATATCATATATTTGCACTGTTTATGTTTTTACAAACATGAAGACTTGGAAGGAACTTAACATTCTATACCAAAACGTTGATCACTCGAACAAAACAAACCATGATATGGATGTAAAGATTAAAAAAGATTACATTATTAAACATATAAAGCTTTTTTTCTCGAGGATTAGGACTTTATTGATAAAAAATGCAAAGAAAAAAATCATGTATTATGAATGTAAATTACGATAAAATTACACATTAGAGTGTCTTAAACAAAATATTAAGAAAAAATTTATTTATTTATTTTCACATTTTCATATATTTCATTACCTACGACGACATTTTTTCTATTTTGAGCATCACATTATGTATAAAATGAAACGTGTTAAATTGAAATGTTGTTTTGGGCGCGAGAAGTGAAGAAGAAGAAAAATGGAGGGTGAGGAGTGAAGTAGCATAGAAGAAGTTACAGAGTTGTGATGATCAGATCTGTGTTTGATGCAAAGGTATTGAGGGTTGTAACACGCTTCTATTCCACTTATTTCCATCACCAAGATGCATTGGATTCCTATTCCTACGCCACCATGCTCCAACAAGCTATCCGAAATCGCCACCCCAACTCAGGGAAGAGCCTCCACTGCCACATTCTCAAGCGAGGCGCCCCTTTGGACCTGTTCGCCCAAAACGTTCTTCTCAACACTTACGTCCACTTCCACTCCTTCGATGACGCCTCCAAACTGTTCGACGAAATGCCCCTCATTAACACTGCCTCTTTCGTCACCTTGGCTCAGGGCTTCTCCTGTTCCGGCCAATTTCATCACGCCCTTCACTTGCTTCTCAGGTACGCCTCTTCACAATTCCAGCACCTATTTAGTCAGTTACAAGTTAAGTTAGGAAGTTTGCTACTTGCTAGTTGGGTTGGGTCCTTCATAAACCAATCCAATAAAAAAAACAGGACCCCACAATCAAAAGCCGAAACTTTTCTTTTGTACTGCATTGGGTTTCAAATGTTTTTTCATTTATGTTATTTGTATTGCCTAACAGAATCACTACTGAGTTTATATCATTCATGTTTTCATTTTTAAATTTCGTCGCAATTTATATTTATTTATGAATGTATATCTAATTATAGATAATTTTTAGTAATTATTTGAGTGTGACTATAAACATCATTATCCATCTGGATAAGTTTATTTTAATAGTACACATTTAAATAGTTATAGTGAGGTTTGATCTCTGGTATGTGTGGATAGAAAAACATTTGTTGGGAGAGGTTAACCCCTTAAATGAGTCTTAATATCTCAAGAATCAGTCCTTGGCTCTGGACAGAGGGATACCCTAGTTCACCCAAAAAACCCTGATATTTGCAATCCAAATGGCTTTATGGATTGAATTGGATCAAATTTAAATTTAAACTAAACCAATTAGATATTAAGAAAACTGAAGTGATTGAATGTGATGGTTTTTCACTTCGAAGTTGATCCAATCCAATTGGTGAACACAGGTTGTTCAGAGAAGGATACGAGGTAAACCAGTTTGTTTTCACGACACTACTCAAGTTGCTGGTGAGAATGGAGTTGACTGATACATCTTGGAGTGTGCATGCATATGTTTATAAGCTTGGTCATCACTCTGATGCGTATGTTGGGACTGCACTACTTAGTGCCTATTCTGTCTGTGGAAATGTTGATGCTGCACGTGCTGTTTTTGATGGCATTTGTTGTAAGGACATGGTGTCTTGGACTGGAATGATAGCTTGCTATGCTGAGAACTATTGCAATGAGGATGCCTTGCTACTTTTCTGCCAGATGAGGACTATGGGGTACACACCAAACAATTTTTCCATTTCTGCTGCGCTCAAGTCCTGTCTTGGTCTAGAAGCATTTGAGGTTGGGAAAAGTGTTCATGGATGTGCTTTGAAAGCGTGTTATGATAGGGATCTTTATGTTGGCACTGCACTGCTTGAACTGTATGCCAAGTCTGGAGAGATTGCTGAGGCACAGCAGCTTTTCGAAGAAATGCCGAAAGATGATCTTATTCCGTGGAGTCTCATGATAGCGCGGTATGCTCAAAGTGAAAAAAGTAGGGAGGCTTTGGAGTTGTTTTGTCGAATGAGGCAATCATCTGTTGTCCCTAATAATTTTACTTTTGCTAGTGTGCTGCAAGCTTGTGCGTCTCTGGTTTCATTGAATTTGGGAAGGCAAATTCATTCTTCTGTACTGAAAGTTGGTATTGACTCAAATGTGTTTGTGTCAAATGCCCTCATGGATGTTTACGCCAAGTGTGGTGAAATTGAAAACTCCGTGAAGTTATTCATTGGATCGGTAGAGAAAAACGAGGTTACTTGGAATACTATAATTGTTGGTTATGTTCAGTTAGGGGATGGGGAGAAAGCATTAAATTTATTTTCAAACATGCTTGGATATGATATACAGCCAACAGAAGTGACTTACTCAAGTGTTCTGCGTGCCTCTGCCAGTTTAGTTTCATTAGAGCCAGGGCGTCAAATTCATTCCTTAACCATCAAAACCATGTATAACAACGATAATGTAGTTGCAAATTCTTTGATAGACATGTATGCTAAATGTGGTAGAATTGATGATGCTCGGCTAACATTTGATAAGATGAATAAACGAAATGAAGTTTCGTGGAATGCTATAATAGGTGGATATTCTATGCATGGCTTGAGTATGGAGGCTCTAAACTTATTTGACATGATGCAAAAGACCAATTGTAAACCAAATAAACTCACTTTTGTTGGTGTCCTTTCTGCATGTAGCAATGCAGGGTTGTTAGACAAAGGACGAACTCATTTTAGGTCAATGTTACAGGACTATGACATTGAACCATGTATAGAACATTATACTTGCATGGTTTGGCTTCTTGGAAGATTAGGCCAATTTGATGAAGCAATTAACCTCATTGAAGAAATTCCATTTCAGCCTAGTGTTATGGTGTGGCGTGCACTACTTGGTGCATGTGTTATCCATAAGAATCTTGACCTAGGTAAAGTTTGTGCACAGCACGTACTTGAGATGGAGCCCCATGATGATGCAACTCATGTACTTCTGTCAAACATGTATGCCACAGAAAGGAGATGGGACCGAGTTGCTTCTGTTAGAAAAAACATGAAAAAGATAAAAGTGATAAAGGAACCAGGATTAAGCTGGGTTGAGAACCAAGGTGTAGTTCACTATTTCACCGTAGGAGACACCTCTCATCCCGACATTAAATTAATATATGCAATGCTTGAATGGTTAAACAAAAAAAGCAGGGAAGCAGGGTATGTTCCTGATTGTAGTGTTGTTCTGCTTAATGTGGAGGATGATGAAAAGGCAAGTCTCTTGTGGGCGCACAGTGAAAGACTGGCACTGGCTTTTGGACTGATACATAGTCCACCTGCATGTTCTATTCGTATCATTAAAAATCTTCGGATTTGTGTAGATTGTCATACTGTTATAAAGTTGATATCAAAAATTGTGCAGCGAGAAATTGTTATCAGAGACATAAACCGGTTCCATCATTTTCAGCATGGCATTTGCTCCTGTGGTGACTACTGGTAACTGACGTATTCAAGCAGAGTGATTAGATACATCATTTATCTCTGAGTAAGATTAATTTTATCTTTTTTCTTAGACAAGATTAGTTTTTCTCTTAGAATAGTTTTATCTTTTAGGTAACATTCTATTTGTATATATATATATATATATGGGTACACTTGATGTAACCAAATGAGCTGAATTAGATTTCATGCTGTTGTCTTCTCTGCTTTATGCAGAATTATTACATTTAACTTGTAGTAGGATAACGATTTTTTTTTGTAGCGTCTCTCATTATGAAACTAGTGCAAGTTCAAGCAAGCAATTCAATACAATATATACAACTTTGAGTGAATGCATAACATTATAATGATTTGAAAACATGACTTAATCTAATTCATCTGATTAAGTAAACCTGTTTATTTTTTCACAGTCATTCGGTTCACTTTAAACTTTACTATTAACTTTTTAATTTTTTTTTCTTTTTCAAACTTTTTATTTGAATAATAAATTTGATTACCCGATTCAAACCATTACACAGTTAGTTTGGTTTGTATTGGGGTTCAAATCCAAGTTTGAGTTTATAATTGCTATAATATATATTTTTTATAGTATATTTTTATTTACTTAGAGTAAATAATAATCATTAATTTTTAAGTTTTTTTATAATTATTATGCTTATAATACATTAAAGTGAGCTTTACCACTTTTAATAACCACCAATCTTCTTCCTATACACAATCAAGAAACAAAACATCCATCTACATGATTAAAATACTTAATTGTTTACCAACTAGCTAGACCTAGTTCGTAGAAAGGATCAACAAAATAAGTGACAATAGATAACACATGCTATAGGAGTTAGTTTACTATCTAAAATCTTCACAGGATAGTGAATTTAGAAGTAGGAATGTTGGTCATATGCAACTGATTGCAATGAAAGTGACAAGTCTTGCATGGAAGGTATTTCAAGATATAGAGTTCCATGAAAGGTCAATTTGCACAAAAGGGGAATCCTACCACTGAATGGTCCAAGGACATGCATGTATTCTTCAAATGAGTGGTGATGAGTGTGTTCTTATGTATGGATTAAAGTTTTTTGCCGACAGGGTTAAGAAAAGCTATTAATTAGGTGAAGCATCATCTGTGTAAAGGTAGGACTACCTCTTTAAAGGATTTTTCCTTTATAAAAAAAAGTGTTAATAAAGTTATAGAATAAATAATAAATATACAATAAAAAAAGACAAATAATGCAATATTTATATATGAAATCTTAAAATTTACACACATATAACAATCACTTCAATTTACACAGAAAAAAAAAACTATTATATATGAAACACTAGCCTAGCCACCTTTTAGAACTCCCCTCCTCAAACCAAGTACAAAATATACACAGAATCAACAATATAAAACACTAGTTGCAACAATCAATACTATACAATTCTTTTTTTCCTATTACATATTGAATGTATCTAGAAAATTAGGAATATATTCTCTTTTTTTTCCACTCTTACATTTAAGAGGGAGACACATTCTAGAACAACAAATATTGTAGCATAAATATTTTCTTGTGTGCCTATTTCTTTCCCAAACGTGTCAGAGGAAACTTGAAAAAGATTCATCCCTGAAACAGTGTGTAAGAGAAATGTCAGATAATGTTAATGAAGGTTTCACTATATATGTAACTCATTTTTAAAGCGTTAATGCTATTTTTTGCTATAAAAAGGATTAAAAAGTCCAATTCATTCCTATTTCAAATATTTTTATATTTTACTCAATTTCAAAATGCTTATATACTAGAAGTAAAATTTAGATACAATGTTACAAAAGTGTTATTCTTAAACAAAAAAAGTTTTGAATGAATGAAATTTAGAACATATTCAAACAAATTTGTTGATAAATAATTATAAGAGAAGATGTACATAAAAAGAAATGAAAAATGTTGTTGAAGGGGAATGATATAATACTAACTTTTTGATGGGGAAATAAGGGATTATTTGTAACGTGGTTTGGGACTAGCATTGGCGGGCGAAACAGTGTTTCCCTTGGTAATGTTCTGCACAAGCACATCCCCCACGCTTTCTCCGATGCCCTCAACCAGTCCTCCGATGAACTCAATGACCACCTGAGAGGCCACGCGGGCGGCGGCGGCGAGCACGCTGGGCTTCTGCGGCGGCTTGATGCCGTTGGCGAGGAGGCCGTTGATCTTGGTCTTGGCGCAGGCGGCGTGGAGGTGGTAATCGCAGACGGTGCAGCGGTAGACCTTGCCGGACCTGCGCTTCTTGCACTCGCCGCAGACGAAGGAGGCGGGGTCGACGGCGGCGGTGGAGGTTGTTGGGAGGATCTTGAGAGTGTGGGGATGCGAAGGGAAGTCGATCTCGGTGTTGAGCATGGCGCAGCAGGGATGCATCTGGAAGGCGCAGGCGGTGCAGAGGAAGGCGAAGCCCTTGGTCGGCTTCCCACACACATCGCACTTCACTTTCCCTCCCATTCCACTTTTTCCTGAAACACGTTACCCATGCAATCAAATTTTCCACCAATTATTATCAAAATTCATAAAAAATAATTTATTTTTCTTACTTATTTTCGGAATTATTCGTAAAAAAAACAATTTTATTAGTACATTTTCATCTAGTTTTTTCTTAAAATTTTTCATTTTTCATAAATAAACATAGGTTATCTATGTATTGATTTTATTAATATATATATTTTGGTTTACTCTCTTATATTTAGTTGTATTTTTCTCTTATATTTAGTTGTATTTTTTTTTCTTATGATAATAGATGAGTCTAATTAAGATATAAGTTTGAATCATGAAAATTTTTATATAATAAATTTATTTTTCTTAGTTTCTCCGAATAAATCTTATTTTTAATTCATTTTAACTTGTGAAAAACTTATTTACATTTAAAAAAAATGATGAGTGGACTTTTGAGGCATCCAATTCTTTGAGATGTGTTTATTAGCTGCTAATGTCATATACGTCAAATTTTATGAAAAAATTATCCAAACTTGATAAGATCTGTTTTCAAATGGAATCTTTATCAATATCCATATATATCAAAAGAATCAGTTTTTGAAGTAACTAAATGGATTGTAAGAAACAAATATCTAGAGATTAAAATCATATAATATTCAGCACAGTTCTTTCTGTAATATTATATATGGTTCATAGTAATTGATTGAACAAGGTTATGATGCTTCAAGAGTGACAGAGAGATGAAGAAGATGATAACCTGGTTTGGAGTGGAACAAGAGAGAGTGTTGTGAGTGAAAGGGATGTGCCTTGAGAGCAGTAGGAGCCAAGGCACAGAAATCATGCATCTGAAAGTCACATTGTTGGCAAACAAACCTCTTCCCAGAGCCATATTCCTTGCACCCTACACAGTTGAAGAGGTCAGGGAGATCCACCATTGATAGAGGGTGCTGAGGGTGGCTGAAGTGAACAATTTCCTCCCCAAATATCAGCTGTGGAGAGGTTGGGAACTCCACAGGTGGAGGAGGAGACCTTTTGGTCACAAACCCTGTGGAATATTGCTCACTGGGGGCTTTGAATTGGTGGTGTTCCATTGTTGGTGAACACTTTTCAAGCTTATAGCTTTTGCTTTTCTTCACTTGCCTTAGACTCTTCATCATCATCATCTATGGACTAATATATAGTAACCCTCTTCTCTTCAATTTGGTGAGTGGTGTAGAACAAATGGCCACACCTTCTGCAGAATATATCTATATATATATAAATTTGTATGCAAAAAGCTGATTGCACTGTTCACGTCTTTGGAAAATTAAAGACCTAATGGTTGAAATTAAGAAGATGCCATGCATCAAAGCATCTTGCATGTGTGTGAGACATGAACATGCACTGTTAACCTTTTTGTTTGTGCATGATGCTTGTGCCACCTTGTGCTACCCTGTAACTTGTACTCTTTCTTCTCTCTATGCACCTTTCCAATGCTTATCTGTTACAATTTTATGTCTCCTCTTTCTCAGTTTATTTTTTCTTTTCACAAAAAGAAATAAAATAAAATTGTCTATGATAGAATGAATTCAACTCTTAATTAAGAAAAAAAAAACTTATATAATTTATTTTATATTCCATTTCAATTCAAATATAGAAAGGTGTTATGTAATGTTTATGTTAATTCAGAATGTTTATTAACATCGTGTAATTCAATAATCATGTTAAATTTTTTTTAATTGTAACATGATATTAAAAATAAAAAAATCCATCCAGGTAAGGATTATTATTTAATAAGCACTAGGTTTTCCTATGTTATAGTATATTTTCTGACATTGGATCGATTCAAAAAATAAAATGAAAAAATGGTACATCTTTCCTCATTTAAAACCAATTTTTTTTTATGATGAATAATAATATTTTGAGAATCATATCTATCTCTATTATTTTGTGAATTATCCTTAAACAATAACACTAATTATCTTTAAAACATGATAAAAACCTTTTAAATTTTGTAGATGCACCATACATAATAAAATAATAGCTGTTTGAGGAAGTTCAGTTTAAGTATCTCTCTAAACAAGCACAGTTTGTTAATTCATTTTG
This sequence comes from Phaseolus lunatus, assembly GCA_013389735.1. Classification (NCBI taxonomy): domain Eukaryota; kingdom Viridiplantae; phylum Streptophyta; class Magnoliopsida; order Fabales; family Fabaceae; genus Phaseolus; species Phaseolus lunatus. The sequence goes on along the minus strand of CM023859.1, from coordinate 913,588 downwards.
AACTATAATATGTTTTTAACAATAAAATAATTTATACACTGATAATGTAAATTTAATCACAAACCATCACACAGTGTAATTTTTTTAGTTTTAACAATTTGTAAATCACATTGATAATGATTTTTGATTAATTGCTTTTGTAAAATTATTTTACGCAAATAAACTCATCTTATACACGCATATGTGTGTTTCTTGGGAAGCCAGCATTAGAACATATGGTTCTGGTTCGATGTGGGGCCAATAAATTGAGATTTCTGCGAAGTTGGTGAAATGTGAGGAAAAATTTTGATACCCTTTCTCCAAAGTCAAGGTTTTCTTTCAAGCAATTCAATGGGTCGTTTGATTTCGAGATAAAATTAGGCATTTAGCTAAACTCAGAATATTACTTTATAAGTTTTGATTATATGAGTTTTTTCTTTTATAAAGTTTCTATAATAGATATTACTAAGTAACTTGATATCTCAAGTATGTTAACACCTCAAATAACAACAATTATCTATCATCAAACGAAAAAATATTATTTGAATTTGTCGTGTTCACTCTTCAATCTCTTTTATTTTTAAAACTTAGTTTGAAGGATGTATTCAAGATCTTAACTATCTAGAAGTATGCTCAAATTATATGATAGAAATCTCACATCCATCATTATTGATAAAAACATTTTATAATATATACATTGCTATAAAATCATTAAATAAATAAATAAAAAAATAATTAGTTGTTATGTATTGACTAAACTAGATAATATTTTAGAGATTAAAAAAAATTATTGGTATATAAATTAGTTTATATTGTTGATAAATAGTTTCTAAATTAGTATCTAATTAGCTATTAGTTATTTTAGATACCAATATTTAATATGGTATAAAAGCATCTTATCTTAGTTTGTTAGTTTTATCGGACCGTTATCCAATTTTGTAAAATTATAGTTAAACTTAAAGTTGAGTTCCTATTATTATAATATATTATGTGGAATTGAGTTAACTTTAAAATCTAGTTATTAATATACTTAATAATGTAATTAAACAATGTGATTAATTTGAATCCCTATAACACGGTTTAATATAGTTAATTTTGTGAGTTGTATTCCATAAATATTTGAAGAATTATTAGATGCCCCTTTCAATCACTTGACTATGTGTCATTGAAAGTGATTCCCAATTATTATTTGTTTGAGTGTTGCAAGTGATTCCCATTTACATTATTCCTACATTAATTTGCTTTATCCCATTTGAGAAATCCACAAGCCAAACAACAAAAGTGCACAAAATTGAGATACGTATTCGTATTCCTATCTTTCATCTTTAAGACTTTCAGCACCACAAAACCTTTCCACCATTTTCCTATTTTCTGTCACTTTTTGTTGTATATAGTTATTAACACTTAACCCTAAGAATAATAAGAACAAAATTTGGTTACCTAACTCAACCCTATTTATGTTTCTTCCAGATAAATCTTTTTAAACGTTTGAATTGTGGAAACAAAATGCTTTCTACTATGTTGATTAAGAAAATTCAAAAGCTGAAGAACAATAGATTAATTGTTTAATAAAGGGAAGAAGATGCAGCTTGAAAGAGCAATAGTAGTCTAGATACCTCATTTCTCTACTTCAACCTAGATTCCTCTCTCTTTATCTCACAGGTTACAAACATGTCAATTATATATAGTAGATTGATTTTTTTTTAATTAGATTAATTTAGAGCATTCTTTTATGTTACTCTTGCAACACTTGTATTAGATTCGCCACATTATTATGTGCATATTAAGTTACCTATTGGATCATTATTATACATTCACTAAGTTACCTATTGGATCATTATCTAACTCAACTATTTGTGGATTTTATATTATATATTTAGTCCTAAATATAAGGTGGTTAAAGTTCTTACATGTTATAATTTTTTAACTAGAATAAATTAGAGAGATTAATCACCTTTAATAATACGAATTATCCAAATAAAAAATTATAATATCACTTTTAACTTATCATTGAATTCAAATCAGAGAAGGAGGTGAGACAAAATGACCCGTTGCCCTCTTCTTGTATTTCATAGTGATGAATGGATTAATGGGTGTTGTAAGATAGATAGAGGAAAAGAAATTATTGAATAACATTGAAATAGAAGATAGAAATATTAAGGTGAATATGCTAATGACATTTTATTTTTGTGAAACGATACAACTCAAAATGTATTATTCCTAAAATCTATTTTGAGTTGTTTCGAATTAACCTTTGGTTTAAAAGTGAAATATATGAAGAGTAAGATTGAAGGGGTAGAAATAGATGGCACTATGATACAAAGGTATGCTTCCATCCTCAATTGTGCCACTACAAAAATCCCTTTCATATATTTGGGAATGGTCGTCGGGGAAACCATATGAGGAGTAGGTTCTAGAAGGGGTGATAAAAAGTATTAGGAAAAAATTGGATGGGTGGAAAGGTAAATATTTATTAATGATAGGCAAGATTTGCTTACTAAGATCGGTGATTACATCACTCATTATTTTATTTATCTTTCTTCGAGATGTCTATTTTGGTGATGAAAACAATCAAGAAAATCCAAAGATAATTTTTATGGGGATGGGGACGTATGTGAGAAAAATAGCATTGATGTCTTGGGAAAAGGTATGTAAATCTAAGGGGGAAGAATGATTAGGGGTAATAGACATAAGACTATTTAACATAGCATTACTAGGAAAATTGGTTTGGTGTAGAAATAGTAATGATGGTTTATTGAAAGAAATAATAGAGTCTAAGTATGAGGGGTGGAGGGAATTAAAGAATCAAAGAATAAACAGCAAGGAATCTCTTTGGTGGAGAGATTTGAAAATGATTTAGGAGATAGAAGAGTGGGGGAATACATCCAAAGATAATATCATTTGGGAGATTGGAGAAGGGGAAAATATAAGATTTTGGAAAGACAAGTGAGTAGATGATGAAGAACTTAAAGTTAAATTTCCAAGATTATATTCTTTATCTACTTGCAAAGAAGCTAAGCTAAATCAAACTGGGAGAAGGAGCAATAATGTGTGGAGTTGGAAGTTGGAGTGGAGGAGAAATTTGTTTGATTGAAAAATGAATCAAGTAATTAAGCTATTGCAATAGTTGGAGGACAAGGGATTAAGCAAGGAAGGAGAGGATAAGTGGTTGTGGAAGGAAGGAGACTTTTTGGCCTATATGGTAAAATCAACATATATCATATTAAGGAACATGTTAAGTGGTGAAGATAGGACAATGTATGAATATTTTTGGAAGATCAGGACTTTACCTTCAACACATTTAGTAGTTTGGGGGTGCTACAAAATAGAGTAACAACAAAAGACAATTTACTTAGGCGAGAGGTAGTCATGAATAATGCATTATGTGTCATGTATGGCGAGAAAGAGGAAACATCTAGCCATTTGTTCTTTACTTGTAGGGTAGCCTGGTTAGTGTGGAGTCTGTGCTATCTAAGGATTAGTGAGGTTTTGGTTAATCACTGCTGCTCAAAATCACACTTATTGCAGTTTAGGTTTTTTAGGTTATCAATATTATATGCAAAAAGTGTGGAAATGTTGTGAGTTGCTATAATAGGAGAGATTTAAAAACAAAGAACAATGTTATTTTTAAGAATGTTAAAATAGATCACTTAGAAATATATGTTATGACCCAATTAAAAGTATGATTGTAGATTATATATAAAGAACATTTAGCAAATTTTACATATTCTAAGTATATTCTGAGTAGTATATTAATCTTATAACTTATCTGAAATATTTGAGAAAATAATGATTTTTCACAGGAGGATCTTATATTTATTGTAATTGTTGGCAATACTAATTTGACTTCTAATTATAATGGTTAGAGTGGGAAGTGAACTTGGTTTTTGCGGACGCCCACATAGTAAGTGTTTACTGCTATTATATGGGTTAGATAGATTGAGGTTTTTGTTTTGTTTTTGCAAATGTTTATATACGATTAACTTTTTTAATTTTATTTAATGTGAAGTTTTTCGACTCATATTTATTTCCTTACTTAAACTACATTCATTTTATTAGTTATTTTTATAGAATTAAGTTTCAAATGTGAAACTCTAAAATACTATTAGATTTCTTTCTAATGATTATTATTTAACTATCCTATTGGATTATTACCAATTCCAATTGCTGATTCACTTCTTGAAATAGTTTAAAGGATGCAATTTAAAATAAGTTTGGAATTGATCCAACTGGTCACAATTTTATTGTTAAAAAATATGATTATCAAGAATTTAATATTAAAATGATATATATTTTATTTTCTCCAATATCAAATATAAAAAAAAATAATTGTATAAATATTAACTGAGAATATCAAATAACAATCGGATAAAAATCAAATAATTATAGAAAAGAATAAAAATGATCAGATGTATGACTTAGAAATAAGTTATGAAATCAAAAAATTGAATATAAATTTTTAAATTTCCTAATAAATTAAAGATATTTTAGTAATCTGAAACGGATACAAGGATCAAAATGAGTATATGAACGAGGATGAGACACATATGTACATACTCATTCTTATTCAATTTTTTTCCGAAGCAGATGACTATTCATCTGTTTCTCACGTTTCATTAATAGTCGACACATTGAAAAATATCCAAAAAAAATTATAAGAAATTGTTCTAATTTTATCTCTGTTCGTTCCGATTTAAAAAAATTAGTTATTATCCATATCCATATTCATATCCAGAAAATATAAAAACTTCCTATCAAAATTGAGATAAATTTAAATAATATCCACAAAAATGGAATCATTGGTGATCCCTATATAGAGAAAGTATGATGCATAGCAATGAGAAGGAGTGTAGAGTGAGCATGAAGGATTGATAGAATATGTGTTAGCAACGAATCTGATGCTTACTTGACTTATATGTAATGATTTGAGTAATATGGTTTAGCAATTGTTTAATTGAGTAATCATCTTAGTAACAAAGCGTGTTTCTTTTCTTTATCTGTTGCTTTAGATTTCAAAATAACACAATTTCTTTTATCTTCCATAAACTCTTCTTTTTAATTCGCCTTCTTTTTGCGAAATTTCCCAGATTTTCAGCTACAAAATATTGATTTGAAGATGAGACTTCGAGGATCGATCAGTAAACGAATTTGTGAGAGTATAAACACTCTTCATGTAATTGTTAAGCAACTAATATTATAGTATGAGTGATAGTTATAATTATATTTCGTAAAAATAAATTATAGATAGTTAATTATGTCTTTATGGTTAAATATTTAATAATATGTTAACTCTTTATGGAATTTTTTTAGTAGGAACATTCTTAATTGAAATTTATTAAAAAAAATCATAAAAAGGATGTGGAAGATAACTCTTGTTTAATGAATCTCTATTTATTATGTCATTTAAAAAAAAATAACTAAAAAGAAAGAATGTAATAAAAGGGTGTCTAAAAGGTGTATTCCTAATATATTTTTTTTCTAGGACTGGAATTTTGTGACTAAAAGAATAAACTTAAATTAAATTAATTCATTTAAGTCTGAATTATTTAAGATTCAATATAAAGTATAAAATATACTTGTATTTTCAATAATTTCTATCCTAGAGAAATGTATGATATATAGCATTCACTACTATTTTTAAATAGTGATTCTAAGCACTATCTAGTTAAATGTTCGTTTTGAAAAGAAAAACTAAATCATTATTCAAATTTAGTTGAAAAAACTTCACAAAACACTTACACATACCATGAATGATTTTTTTTCTTAATTTTTAATTATAAAATTTCCTATAATATTATCATCAACATTGTGAAATCACATAAATAAGAATGTTTAGTGAACTAAATATCCTCTTGTGTTTATTAGTAGGTGTAACGATCTAAAAAATATTTTTAAAATAGAAGCGTATAATTAAAATGACACATAAATTGTTTCTAAAGTAAAAAATATATATAAATAAAAAATAAATTATTCAAGTTCATTTTAATATAATCATCTTCTTTATAAACTTTTCTCTCCTCCTCTTCAATTTTTTTATAAGATTTTGATAATCTCTTATATTAATTTAAATTCTTTGTTTTTTTTCTTCAAATTCAAATTTCTCTAAATTTTTTTAAAATTTAAATTTTTAGTTTAAAATAAATGATTTTAAATTTTTTTAAAATTTTAATATTATAAAGAATAAAATTAGAAAATAAAATATGTACATAAAAAGGAATTCCTTTATATATCGTAGATAAACTTGTGGATTTTTTTTATGTAATAATATAGATTAAGAATCTACTCTTTAATCATATATTTAAAACATGAAATCATGTATTATTTATATTACACAGGTTTTGGATAAAGATATTTTAATTTAATGAAAAGCACTTTATTACAATGCATAATCATTATACGTTATCTATGTTTTTTTATTATTAAGACTAATATATAAGAGTTCCAAAAAGAACTAATCATCTAGGTTTAATAATTCTGATCCGATTGAATTTGTAATCTCACTAAAAAAACATAAAAATATTTCAACTATCAAAATAATAATTCCAATAATATTATAATTTAATAATATTTTGAATATGATACTCAAGCTAATTCAACAAAAAAATTTAGATAGTATTAATATTTATAATAATATAAGTACCCTTCAATTTATTTCATTATTCTATTAATTAAATAAGGATTTAAAATATTAAATTAATAAACTATTTAAATATTAAATAATATAATTTATTTAAAAATTATTCTAAAAAATATAATACAGAATATTTTGAAATTTTAACTGGAAAATTTTAGAATGTGTTGAAGTCAAACCAACTCCAGAATAAAGATGGTTTAATTAGGTCTAATAAAACAAAAATGCAGAAACTCAACCTAACAAACTTAATATTTGTCTTTATTATATTGGATGATGGGTTTACTCAAAGTCGAACCCAATGTAGACCCCTAATTTTTAGTAATATAAAATACTTTAACAATTGATTATAAAATACTTTTCATTATTTAATTAATTAAAAAAACCAAAATATATATTAAGAAATACATCAAATAACATTATAATTTAAATAAATATTAAAATATAACAAAATCAATATCAGCTATGAATATAGTTAAGATTAATCCTATATAATTAAGAATAAAAAAGTAATTAAGCCTTTATTTTAATTATCTTTAAATTGTAAAAGAATATAAATATGCTAATTATGTAATAGCAAATTTTTATTAATTAAGTATATATTGTACAAATTGTAAATTATTTTAGTTTATTTATATGAGGATAAAGTGATTTCATCTAACAATATAATTGATTTAAATAACTTCAAAGTATGAATATTTTATTAGGTTAAATAGAAAACTTAATTATTTAACTTTCATTTCATAAGAATCACCGTATTTCTAAAATCAAATTTTCTATACCTTCTCTTTAAGATTCTAAGTTAATTGCTTATTTGTTTTAAGATCGGAGTTTATCCTAGATAGGTATACTAGCAAAGAAGAGAAGATAATATACTGATTATAGTTTTTTTTAGAATAAGTTTCTCTTTGTTATTTTTAGGATAATTGCTTGTTGAGTTGTTTGCATGCCCAAGTGTAGGTGCTTGCATGTGAAGTTCAACAGATAAAGATAAATCTCTACTAGTTTAGGATTGTAATAGTATATTCATTTTGATGATTATAGTTTTCTATGGGTAGGTTTAAGCTTATGTGAATCAAGAGAAGTTGTTAGAGTAGCTAGATTTTCCAGATAAGGAAAATTCCCTTAAATGATCTTACGGAAAGTGAAATATAAACTAGAGTCTTTTGTCATGATTGTTTTAGTAGAATAATCTTACATTGATTTTGAAGTTCTTGGGTTGCATGTAAGTATGAAGCTCTTTAGGTGAACCTAAAGAACATATGTTACATGTACATCTAATATTCTCCGATTGCATGTAGAATTTAAATAACATATGTTGCATTTTGCATGTAGAATATGAAGAACATATGTTTAATGTGTCTCCTATTGTATGTAGAGTCTGAAGAACATTTAGTATACATGCGTCTAATGTTCTTCTATCACTTGTAGAATTTTTTAAAAACATTTATTGCATGTGTTTAATGTTTTTCACTGAGATGTAAAATATGAAGAACATATAGTGTATGTGTTTGATGTTCTTCATGATCATATTAAGCTTAAAATCCTCCTTTTTCATATGAAACGATAGTACTTTCTTATCTATCTATATCAGAACCTTCAATTACCTTCAAGTTATATCAAGTCTTGAAGTTGTCACTACCACAATGTCTAAAAAAAACTAATAGAAATTGTCACCAAAACCATCAAACCCACTTGGAGTGAAATCTATATATAATGTTTAGATATTAAAAAAAATTAAACCAGCCGAAGTTGCAACCACATTTTAAGTCTCAAACATTGGTCACACTTAACTTACTACTAATATCACTTACGACTAATATCACACTTAAAAGTAGTGGCTGAAATGTAATCGCCAAAAAGTGATGACTCTAAAATCCACCCCTAATTAAATTAGTGACTAGACTTTTAAAGAGAAAACTTGATTTGGTTACTAATCAAAATAAATAATCTAAATAGCAGACTATTTTAAATATCACTAGTTACCATTCTTTTGTAGTGGTGTTTGATTGAAATATAATTCAATATATAAATTTTATTTTTATAATCAAATAAATTATTTCTACAATAGTTAATTATATATATATATATATATAATTAAAACTCACTCCTCATAATTTGTTGTCTTTTACAATAACATAAATAATGTTTTGTCATTAAACTCTTAAAATTAACTCTAAACATAACCTGTATATAATTACACAAAAAAATCAAGAATCTTATCATATGTGAAATATATCATTGATTCAAACGTAAAAAACTTTTAATCTGTGAAGTATTTTCTAAAGGTAAATTTCCAAAGAGTGCCTAAAATGTATTTCAAAATTAATTTTCCAAAAGGTCATTGCATATGTTCTAGAAATAAAATACATGAATGTGTTAAGAAATTTAATTTCAAAATGTTTTGTAAATCGCTTTCTGAATTGAAATTGTGGAAGTTATTGAAAATGTGTGTTTGAAGATTCAAACATTATGTTACTCACACGGGTATTTTTGAAATAAAATTTATAAAATATTTAAATAGTGGTGTAATTGACAAACCGCATTATACAAAAGATAATTTCCTTTAGTCAGTTTGGTTGGATTAGTTGAACTCGTAAAATTTGCCCCATTGTACGTACAACCCTCATGCATACAATACTTCATTACAATCCTAACTAAAACCACAAATCAAAGAAATTTGGATTTGAAATTTACTGTGTTCTGTGTTGCTTGAGGAAAAACAAGATGTAGAGTTGAGCACTGCAAAAAGAAACCAAGAATAAATACATCACAAAGTTGCACAAAATTGAGTAAACAAAATTCAATAAATAGAACAGAATGCTATATCTTTTACATGGCTCGTTTGATTGAGTGTCAAGATAATTCTTCAGTACTTGGTTAAGCAAAATTAATTTCTCTCCAAATTTGTATAAGTCAGAGCACCATTCTGGTTGGTTACAGCAGCAGACCTAACTAAAATGAAAACAAAACCTTTTGTCCAGCAGCATTTCAGCTGAACTTTCACCTCAATGTCTAAGATTGAGAATTTCAATTCTCCTGAACACTCTTTTCTGGTGAACCGGTATGCAGGGAATCAAGGCTGAAAAGAAAGAAGCCATTAATGAAAGGAAAAGGACAAAGCAGAAGATAATAATGGCAACTAAAATGGATAAAAAGAAAAAATAAAGAATGTTTAATAAAGAACAAAATCAAAATATTGAATGAGAAAGCATGAGTGTGTAGTCAACCTGCATTTCTGAGGTACCCTCCAGGATATAATTGACAACCTCTTCAAACTTGGAGCTAAGGTCAAATAATATTTCCAATCTTGAAGCATGATTCTAAGATCATGAAGTTTACTATCCATACCATAGCAACAATTTGCATGCATCGTGCAAACTTTATTTAAATCTTTACTTGGTTCACAAAGCCCACCAAAATTAGCTGTATCCAAGAATTTCATCTTCAGTCCTAAATCAGTAATGAAAGGGTCAACCTTGATAAAATTGAGGACATCCTGATCATGGTAGCCAGGGTAGGTTTCTTGCGAAGAATACCAGAACTTGTAAAACTCAATTGACCTATTATTGGACTTTACAAAGTTGAACCCTCCATTGGGTCTGTTCTGTACATCATCAAAGCTGCCTGTGAAATGATCACATGCTATCTGGAAATCTGCATCCCTGTGAAACCGAGGAAACGGGTCTCTAAACCACATGATATCAGCATCCTGGTTGAGGACATAAGTACCAAATTTAGATATGTTGTATTTAAATCTCTCTCCAAAAAAGGTCTCTCCTCTAAAAGGAAATCAATAAAAGCAAAATAAGAAAAAAATGCATAGCTGGAATGATACGGTTTGCTGATACAGATTATCCTAACCTGCTGGATATAAAATAAGGCAATTTAAATAATTTGCAAACTTCAGAACTCGTGAAAGTATTTCCATGATCCAAAGGATTACACAAGTTAGTCCAAGTAAACATGAGAAAGTTAGTGATTAGATACTTACTGTGAACACAAAATTGTACCCCAACTCTAGAACGGAGCGCAGGAAATCAATTCGTCTCCACATCATCTTCAAGTAATGAGGAGTCATGAAGAATGCCTCTTCACGAAAATCAACGGCTTCACTAGCAAGCAAATAGCAAAATGGGTGTATTGCCTGACAACGTATAAAAGCTTTTGGGTCTAATGCAACAATTACTAAATGATTCAAAAGCCTGCGAGTACGATCTCCAATTCTAAAGCTCTCAAGGAATAGATCAATGATTGAATTTGGTGCTGCCCAGGCTTCATTTAATGTGGTCAAGATAACAGTTTTGTCTTTCATAGAAGCCTCATTCAGAATATTTTCAAGTGAATACTCATTGCTTATCTGCAAAAGAATTATTTCAGAAAGAAAAAAAGAATTTGAATGCCCCTTCCATTAATAAATTACACAAACAAGACCACAATAATATTAAAATCTTCCAATTTAAGCTATGCCTATCATATTTTTAAAGATCCATCCAAAATAGTTATATTCAGTCATAATTTAAGAAATGAAAAGGCATCAATTGGATCGTACTTGACAGATCTACTAGAGTGGTGTAGATGCAACTCGGATGTGAAAGTATTAAGGATAATAGTTAAACAAACAATGCATGTATGCTTCTAGAAGCATTTGAAATTCACCATTTGAAATTAATGTATCTAAAAGTAGTTAAAAATATGCAGTTTTCCTTAATTCCAATGAAGATTTTAATATTTTTCTAAGCAGCAGTCTGTGTTTAATTTTGCTGCCAAATTAGTCCCTCAAAGATTTAAACAGTTACCAAATCTTTAAATAATGTGCCAACAAAGGAAGTAACAAAATCTTGGACGAACTAAAGTAAAGACAACAAATCTTTGAATAATTATTTTGACGATCAAAATTTGTAGGGGAACAATATGGTAACACATTTAGTTTTGGAAGGCAAAAATTAGGATTTCCTCTGGTCCAAAAAGAAGAGGATAGCAAATTCTAACAGGAGCTGGTATATTCGTTCACCTAATTATGCACATTAGACAGTGTTCCAAATTTTGTTTCCATCTCCCCCTTCAACTACTCCAAGAAAACATAACAATAATAAATGAAATTCAACAAGATTTGAACCTCTTTCATTACTCTTCCGTCACCACTTCAATCTTTCTCAAGTGAATAACCAAACGCTCAGAAGGATCATCACTTCAATCTTTCTCAAGTGAATAACCAAACACACAGAAGGATCGACACAGCATTTTTCGAGAACTGAATTTCATTCACTATATACAAAATATTGTTCCAATTAACAGAGTCCGTTAATCTAATTCAACTTCTCATCACACTCGACATACACATAATCAAACAGCCAATTCAACAACACAATTTTCCGTTCAGAACCAAGGTTTAAGTTGTGATCTCACAGTTTCGTCGGGGATCATTAACATCGCAGGAAATTACAGACAAATGCGATTGCGAAATCATGGCAACCGTTTACGTTCTTTAAAATCTTGCTCAGAACTATCGTAATCAGTATACCTTACACAGTTAGGAATATCATGTCGAAGATTTTAACAACGATTTCGGTCACCAATGCAAACGTTTCTTTTGTCCGCATAAAAGCGCGATGAAACCGCCACCGCAGTTCAAAACCTTGATCATAGCTAACACACAAACACTTTCCAAATCACGCTAAATTCGGAATTATCAACGCTAACAAAAATTACAACGAGAGAGAGAGAGTAGCGGAACGATACTCACCGTGACGGAATCGTTGGACGGAAAAAAAGTGGATACGTGAACCAAGGGATTGGAAGAGGCGAAGCGAGAGTAATCAGCGTTTCCGAAGAGGAGTAGGCACGATAAAGAGACGAGGAGGAAGAAGAGCGCGGCACCGATGCTCCGCCGGAGAACGAGGGTAGATTCCGGCAACATGAGGACGGGGAAGTTACCTGCGTGGCGGTAAGACGTCGCCGGAAGTCGTCGCCGGTTTGAAGGGAGCGTGAGGCGGGGCATTTGGTGGCGGTAGAGAGGTCATTTCGGTGAACGACGTCGTCTGAGCAAACCGAATTTACTTAAAACGAAACTTATTTAAAATATTAATCTGATTTGAGTTGTGTGAGCAGTGAGGTTTAGTGTGAGAGATGAGAAGTGGTGCTGAATTGAAAGAACTTGCATGTAATGTAACTGTAGAAATATTTATTATAAATTTATAAATAAAGAGAGTGGGTGTTATGGAATTTGATTCACTTTCTAATTTTCATACTTTACCTATTGCACTGCTTCTTCATCTGCTACTTTGACTCTTAATTATTTATTAAGTTAGATAGTTATGAAAATATTTTTTTGTATTATTATTGTCAGAAAAATTAAGTTTTGTACAAATAGAAGTTATGGTTTGTAATAACTGTTTATTTTTACTATATTTCCTATTTTTTATTTATTTTAAATATTTATTTTAAATAAACTTTTTAACTTTCTTTCTAAATTTGTTAAATACAAACTATACTTTGTTTCCAAATATAATACTCCAGAAAATATAATTACTAATACTTTCATCCATAAATATTTTCATATTTGAATAGTTTATTTGAACAATCTTTATTCGACAATAAATTCAAAACTAATTTTTTTAATCCATTTAAATTGAAGAATATTTATAAAACTAGGATAAATAATCACTCTATAAAATTTTTTGCTACTTAAATTCCTAAAATTATAAAAAGTTTAAGAAAAGGTCATTAAATTCTAAAAATAGGCTATTTCTCTCTTTTTTTTTTCCTTTCCTCATTCTCTCCCTTTTCTTTTCTCATAGTTTCTAGTTTCCTTTTCTTATCATCTTGTTTATATTTCTAAAGTTTTTTCTTATTTTTTGTTCACAAATAAATTCTTTTAGTTAGAGGATAATTGAATAAAGATGAAGTATAATTGACTAGAACTTGATTTAGAATAAGTTTTTATTTTACTCAAATCTTGTTTTTCTTTGATTTTATCTATTTGTATTTCAAGGATTTATACAATGTTATTTTCTCAATTGATTTGAATGGTAAGCACTAGAATGCGCTTATATGTCTATATTTCTATGAAATAATAGAAAAAAACTATCATGACATAAATAAAAGTTACCAAAATAGTAAGAGTAAAGTTGTATAACAAAATGTCTACACTAAAATCCAAATTATATTAGTATAGAAATAGAAAACCGTTATCTATAAAAGTAGTTACCAAAACAATAAAAATAAAATTGTACAACAAAATAAATATGTATATCAAATATAATGCATAAAAAAATTAAAATAAACTTTTCATAATTAATATGAAAATTGAGGAAGAAGATAAGGAGGTGGAGGAAGAATTTGCCTAATTTTATTACAACTATTATAAAATTTAAAAAGGCTAAAAAGTGTTAGGCCTATATTTGTATTTAGTGACAATGTTAAAGAAAGAAAAAGTAATAAAAAATTAAGGAGTTTCTTCCTACACTTCTATATTTTTCTTCCTACAACCCTATATTTTTTAAATATCAAAATTACCCTTTCATAATTTTATGTGATTTCAAAATAGAAATTTTGTAAGAAAAAGTATTTTCAGAATAGAAATTTTGTAAGTAAAAGATGTTTTCGAAATAAAAAATCTAGAAAAAAAAAATCATTCCAGAATATTTTTTCCCACATACATTTTTTGATTTCCAGATTGGAAAGATCAAACCAGAAAAAGCCAACAAAAAATTATAATAAGGTGGGTGAGTTTTGAACCCAATCTAACTAAGAAAAGTTGACATTGGTGTTAAATAGCAAAAAATTGGGGGTAAAAGGAAAACGAATCAAATCCAATACTTTTATTATTATTTTTAATGAAAGTTAATAGGCAAGTTGTCACAAGTTTCTCTAAACGCACCCAATAAATCCTAAAAGGGTCTCTCTTCATTGTGCCAAGAATGCAAAGAAGAGAGTACATAGTGAGATAGAGAGTTTCCAATGGAGGTGGGTTCATTTTCTTGTTGCTTCTGAATTTTTGTATTCCTTCTCCAATTTTTTTTTTTTTTTCAGAATCTCTCTGTTTTATTAAGTTTTGATATTTAAAAGGTTAGACATTTAACATTTCTAAGTCACAATGTTATTAAAAGAAACATTTCCCAAATGTGTGCTATAATTTAGTAAACCTGTCATATATTAAAAGATAAAAATGCTATTTTTATGTTACAAATCTTCGAAGAACAGAACTAATGAAATTCGAATAATATGGAATCACTAATTGAGTTAGTGTAGCAATTAGACATTTAACATGGATGGGTTGGAGCTGATACAAGTTCAGCACACCTTCATTTTAAAATTAGGTAAAATTAAGTTTAACTTGTCATAAAAATCAAAATGTGAATGACACCACCCTTCCATCAGATAGTAGCAATTTTCTTGGTATGTTAACACTGAACTTAACTCTTCTAGAAAAACTAAAAGCAAGGTAATTATGTCCCTTAAAACCACTATTCATTTGTGAAATGTAGGTGACATTCAAATGGCCAAAGATAGGTCCACATTAACTGTGTTTGGAACATTAGAAGAACTAGAACAGCCCATGTAGTTGTTGTTGTTGGTGGTGTTAAACTTAGGGCATAATGAAAAGGCCTCACTGATCTCGCTGACTGAAGAAGCATTACTTTTCTGTGAAGAAGGATGTGGCTGTGGCAATGAGATGGACAATGACAACTCACAACCTCCCATGTTTTCATCCTCTGATTGTACCCTACAACTGTTCTCAACTTCATTCAAAGGCTGTTTATCATTTAAATGTGCAACCTGTGAAAAAGGAATGCAGCACCATCAGAAAGTGACAAGGCCATTTTTTTTTCATTTTGCAGAAAGTTATTCACATAGACTTTATAACAAAAGGGATTTAGCATTTTATGGTTATATACACATACTATGCACAAAGGGGGCATTGATAAGGGAACAAAACACAATGGAGTAAGTATTAAAGGAGCCAAGCAAGTAGATTTTGCTATGCTGATAAAAAAAAAGTAGATTTTTCTAAATCATGAGGCCATTAACAAGGTTGTAATGGCGCTTTCAATACAGGTGTTACTAGATCGTCCAATCCTGACTGATACACAAGGATAACTCCAATATAAAATATTAATGAATCGTCAAACCCTGACCGATATAGAAGGATAACTCCAATACAGGTCCTAACTAGTACAGAAGCATAACTCTAATACAGAGTGTTACAAATAAGAGACTAATTCTCTACAGCATTTAGCAAGGAATGGTTTTATCTCTGAATATGCAGAAAATAAAGAAATGAACTAAGATGATTTGAATTTATGTTTTTCACAAGGGAAAGAGGAAACTCACATTTTAACTGTGGCTATCATTTTCATTTTTTGTTTGTAGAGTAAGGGCTGGGAATTTTTCATGGGCTATATCACATGACAGTGAAATATAAAGCCCATAAGCAATGTCACACTCCACATCAACCCCAATAATAAATGTTGCAGGAGGAGAAATGAAGTACAAAAAGATAGATAGATTGTCTCTATAAGAGGAGTACCTTGAGCAAATCTGATTCTTGCCTTGGTAGCATGGGAAGAAAGGTTGTGGAAAGGGGTTGAGTCTGCAATATTGAACCAGCACAAATCTTCTTTATTCCCTTCTGCTCAGCCATGCTCTGCAGGTAATCATAAAAAGTAGAGTATGGATTTGGGACTGCTTCACATATTCTTTGGCTGCAATGTGGGAATCCTGAGAATAAACTTGTCTTCTCGATTCTAGCTCTGAGGAGAGAATCCAAACGTTAATTGAGAATTTTTCTTTTCTTTTCTTGCTTAAAAGTAAAAGTTGCCTCAGAAAAGTCAGAGAGAAGCAAAGACCAATCACTTTTTGTTTTCTTACTTTACATATTGTACCACTTTTTAGTCCTTTCAAAAGTTTGAAATTATTTCAACATGCAAAAGAAGCCAGAGTTTTAACAATAGATATGTAGGGTAAAAGTTATATGTTCTTGAGTAATCATTCATCATTTTTAGTATACTTTCTAAACAATAAGTATAAAATAAAGAGATTTATTGTATACTTGTTGATCTGTGATTGAAAAATGGTATAAAGTTATTGTATTGTTTATTTCAAAAGTAAAAGTTAAGCTGACCTTTTTAGGGAGAAATTACTGCAACTGGACTGGGAATCAGATTCTTTTCCAATGGATTTTAAGCAAGAGTGAAAACCAACATCACCCTCTTCATCATCATGCTCCTGAAAAGATTGTTTTCTATGTTGGGTGGAAGTCTTGTCTGTCACAGATAACCATCAGACAAGGAGTAAGGAGTAAATTAAAAGCAGAATAACATTTAGTGAAAACATTGAACACTTTAAATCAAGGAAAAGTTTCTTTTGAAGAGTGAAACTGCATGCAATAGCTTTTTCTTTTTTTAAGATTTTGGGATTTTAATTCTTTGCATGAAAAACAAATATGATTGTAAAAGAAGTACCACTACCCTTTGGTTGGTGGAGAGGATGGGATGAAGATGGAGGAAAGATAATTATTTTTGGTTCTTTCTCGAGATATGGGTAAAAATATTTAAAAAATAAAATTATTATTTGAAAAAATATTATTTTTAATCAAACACATTATTTTTATAACTATGATGTAATATAATATAATTTCAAAATTACTTTAGGACCCATATTTTGGTAAAAAAATATTTTTTTTTTCAGTTGTACTTGTACTTGTCAACATATTAGCATTTTTTCTATTTTCCCTCATATGCTTAGACTATGTTGAATAATGGGTATTATATTATTCAAATAATCAATTTTTTATAATTAACTAATATTTTATTTATTTGATGTATTTCTCTTTCATTTTTTCATTAAGATTGCCAATGGGTTATGCAGAAAGTTGATGAATAGTTACACCAATAATATGATTGTATAGAAAGAATGAAAAGTTTATTAATGGGTGAAATTAAAGCAGCAATGGGATTTGTACAGAGGTCATTAATTAATGAAGGCATATTAAATGTTGAAAGCAGAAAAGTTGTGGATTTCATAAGAATGCCATTATAAGATGGTAAAAGCACAGTGGTTTACCATTCTCCCTTGTTCTATTCTGGCATCAACTATAGACACGAAAAGGACTACTAAATGAGCAACATTGCAGTTGCCAATTTCCTAAACTCATGCATGGAGGCTAGCTTTTGGCTCTGGTTTTCAACCCCAACTAGTAGCCAATAAGGGAAACAACCATCCATAGAGTGAGTCTATCTGCATGCTTTCAATGCAGAAAGCATCTACAATATTATTCAATGTACCACATGCAGATCATCAATATTAACCCTGTTGACCAATAAATGCTACAACCAAGCTACTCAATAAATGTTTACACTCTATCCCTTTACTTTCTTTAAGGAAGTGTGAGCTTAAAAGAAAACTCAACATTTAAAAAAAAAAAGGAATTTTTTCATAATATGTGAATCTTCTATTTCTCATTTGATGTTTTTCTTTTTAAATATGGATCTTGGTTTAGTTCTTTATTTGTATTTTTTTTTATTTTTTTTCTTTTGTATTTTTTTCATGTGTGATGAGAGATGATAGTTAAAATATAGGGTGTTAGAGTTTAGTTCAAATGTGAGTTTTCATAGTAATGTTTAATATGATTTTTTTTAAAAATAAAAATAAAAATAAAATTAATGTGGGTTTTGTTTTCAAAGTTAAACAAAAAAAATTAACACTTAATAACTTTATAGCATATGAATCTTTCCCTTTCTTATTATACTGAAAAAATGGAAAAACTTGATCAGTTCTCTAACTGACCCAGTTTCCTTTTCTCTTTATGTTGACCAGTTAACCATAAAAAGAAAAAGTAAGAGACACAATATAAAATTATAAGATGTCAAAAAAATATTTTTTTAAGTAATGAATCATTTTATAAACTAGGAGATGAAGAACTCATCCTAATTACTTTATAAAATAAGAACACCTAACATAACAAATTTGCACAACTTATATTTTTATCTTCTATTTCTCCACTTTTTATGGTAAAAATGTTTTTTTTTTCACATACTACAAAAAAAAAGGTAGAAAAGAGACTTCTCTCTCTTCCACTGATTTGATGAGTTCTCTTCTGTCAATTTTTTTTTCCTGTAAACCATAAAAAGTAGACAATAGGGGCTATGAAAGAAGAATACTGTAGAGATACTTTCTGTGTTACGTCTTCTCTATGTTAGTTTAATTAAATATGCAGGTCTTATTTTTCAATTGGCAAGTCCTATTTTCAAGCTGGTATAACCATATCAATTTGAATCTCCAAAACAAAACAAGTATACATATATGATGACATATATAAAATATGCAGCATAAAAGGTAATATTTTAGAGTAATGAAAGAACGAATGATGCAGGTATTCTTATATATCCAATGTGTAAATAAATATGACTTTATGAACACAAAGCATAGGCAGATGAGGGTAGGAGAAAGTATTGAAGAGCCATACACGTTTTGCAGTAAAGAAGGTCAAATGAAAAACGTTTGGTACCTTGTCTGCAGGAATCACCTTTCATGCTTCTGTACATCTGGTTTTTTGTGAAGAAGAGAAAAAAATCTCAATAAGGATCCCCAAATTAATGAATGTAATTGCCAATTTTGTATTAAGCAGATTCAAACCAACCTGCAGATGGCTCTTGACATGGGAAATTGTGAGCCCTTTAACATCCATCAATTGAAGAACAAGCTTAGGAGTAGCCTCTGCACATATGAATAAAAAAGGCAGAAAAATATAGGTAAATCTTTCATTAGAAATTCATCATAGTATAGAGCAATAAAAAAAAACAAAGAATAATCTTGAAAATAGTCAATATATATACACTTACTTTTTTTTTTCTTTCATTTCATTTCTTTTTCTACCTCATTTTCTCATAATTTATTATTTTTTGTCTCTCTTTCAATTCCCTCCGCTCCATACACCCCATTTCCTACTACATAAAGTTAACCTTCAATTCTGGTAAAAAGTGAACATTAACACCACATATAGTAATGCATCTAAGCTTTGTCCTTGTGTTTATGGGATCTATGAAAAATCAAAGACCGATGTACAAAAGCATAGAAATTTTTAACTGGGTAAGAACAAAGTACTTACTCTGATGACCTCCGAGAGTTTCAATGGCATAAACAAAGCAACGATGCAGTTCAGGGGTCCATCTTAAACGAGGGACTTTTGATCTTATATACTGTCTCACTACACCTTCCCTTCCACAACTACCCATTTTTCCTTCTCTTCAAAGACCTTCACTTTCCACTTTTGAAGCCAAAAGGGTCTTCAAAAAAACAACCCCCATTACTATTCGTGCTCCACAACTTGGATCTCTCCTTATATATAATTAAGAACAACACAGGATTGAAAAAAAAGCATGCCATGCATGCAGCTTTTCCTTAAGCAAACAGAAAAAAATAAGCAAGAGAACACAGAATCATCATAGTGAAAGGGGAAAATATCGAGAGAAAAGGACAAGACAAGGGAAGAAGTCCTGCAAATTCCCGAACATGTCACTGATAATACCTTATGGTAGGTGCTGTTGCTGCTTCCAGCGTGTATGCAGCTAGACAAATGACAAAAAGGAAAAACGAAAGAGTAAAAAATTCAAAGAAAGGAAACGAAAAAATAATCACGAGGAGGCTTCTGAACTCTGATATATGTTGTTTTGCTTGCTCATACGAAATGATTATGCCTAGTTATGCCAATATATATATAGTGTCTCGTGTGTTGCCAAACTTTGAACTTTGTCTCTCTTTCTAGTTTCCTTTTTACACACACTCTCTCTCTCTCTAGATACACCAGTAATAGTAATATATGCGACAACATCGTCATAATCACTTGGGGAGAATACATGGATGCCATGAAATTACTTTTCAGATTTTTGTTTTGTTCTCTTCTCATGAGAACTGTTTCATTGACGCGTAAACACCATAATATACTCATATTATTTTATTTTTTTTATAGAGTTATGATACATGCCACTATAATTATTATAAACAATTTTATTTATTGTTTAGACTAACAAGTGAAACTAGATTTGGTGTTTTTAAGAAAAGTTTCGAATTTGAAATTCATGACTGAAAAATATAATCGAAAAAAAAGACTCTGTCAAGAAAAATGGTTAATAATATTCTTCAATAAAAAATCATTATCTATATTAATTTCTTGATTTTTATTATTATTATTATTATTATTATTATTATTATTATTATTATTATTATTATTACCGATCTATCAAAATACTTTTTATTGATTAACATCACAAATTTTTGCATTATGATGATGCATGCAAATTAAAATCTTTGTTATAACACTTCTTTTCTTAAATTTAGTTTAGAAGGAGTCTAATTTAATTTTAATTATCCTTTTCTATTTTTCTTTATGTTTTCACCACTACAAAAAAATTATTAAATAAAAATTAATTTTAGAAACTAAAAACAATTAGTTATTATACGGACCAAATTAGAGACTATTTTGAAGACTACACAAATTTTTGGTTTCTAAATTATTTTCTATTATTGTTAAATGATTTCTAAATTAGTATCTAATTAGCAACAAATGTTTTAACTACCAATTTTAGTTTCTAATTAACGATTTTCTTGTAGTGGCTGTAAAAGTTTTTATTTTATCAAATAAATAAATAAAACTTCAAATACAACTTATAAATTATTATAAGCTGATAAAAGATTAATTATTATAAAATAAATTATCTTTTCCATTTTTTTTAATCAGCAAGAAAAAATAAATAAAAATGATTTCACTTACCATTTTTCTCAGGTTAGAGATCCAATACCAAATAAATATACAGTAAGATTACCCATTTTTATAATAATTATTTCAAATATTGTATTTAAATTGTTTTGTTATTGATTCACAATACAACTTTTTTTTACTAATATTTATTAAATTAAGCTTTCATGTACACGCCTATTAAGCTTAACTTAATTGGTTAGATCCAAAAACATATATATATATATATATATATATATATATATATATATATATAATTCTTATGTTTGTGCCCTAAAATGGCTAAAAACTAAAAATGTCACTTGCATATGTTCTGGGTAGACAGTTACAAGACCTAAGGAGAATACCTTTCTTGTCACTCAAGAACAGAAGTAAATAAGGTGACATTTTAGATTCATATTGAAGGAATCAATGGTTGGAAATGGAAAGGAATTACATGTCAAAACTTAGAGGATTCATTCCTATCAAGAATGTTCTTGGAAACATATGAGCTTTATTTTGAAAAAAAAAAAAAGAGTAAGTCATTAGTTTAAGAATTCACTTCAAGACTTTTTTTTAACATTTTCTTTCAATCAAATAAATTTTATGAGGTAAAATAACTGAGATAAAATAATTTATTATGAATTTGTCTCTATTTCTTTCCGAAAACCAAATAGAAAGAATTCAAATTCTTTCTATTTCAAACTTAAGTTATCTATCATTAATTAATTTTAAATATAAAATTATTATCTATTTTAAATGTCAATTTAAACTTTCATCTTATATTTTAAAATAAATTTTTATTTTGAAAACTCTTAGCATGACCCTAAACTCCAATTAACTCATTGTAATCCTTATAAAGTGTCGTAAGTACTTCGATTTAGACCAGTCTATTAATTTTCTGTTTTTGGTCAAGGCTTGTTTCTAGCAAGCTAGTTTATTACGTTCTTATAATAAGATTATACATACAATATTGGAGAGCTTATGTATTTGTTTTATTTTTAATATAAAAAAACAATTTTTCCGTAGTTTCCTTGAAATCATTCAATTCCTGTTTGAGAAGTTAATTTAAAAAATATATTTTGATAATTTATTATTAACATGATATAAAATTAATACTTATTTTTTAAAAGAATTATTTTTTTCTGTTTCTCTTAAATCAAGCATTCAATATTTTTTGTTTGTTTATTTTTTCCTCCTATCTCCCCAACTTCTCCCCTTCAATTATTTACTCCCTTCTCTTGAACACATTTTTTTTTTCTCTCAATTAAAATTTACAGAAAGTTACAAAAAAGTATCTATGTCTTGCATTATTTTCTCATGAAGATAGAATTTTAAAATAAATTAAATCAACAATATTATTTATAAACTAACTCTATCACCAATGGACAATCACATGTATCATGTGTTGCAGGCCAAAAAGATTAATTACAGAACCACTATAAGAGTACATTCTTTGACCAGTTTGTACATTAGAATTTTTAAAAGAAAAATAAGAAAATTAAATCAACTTTTTCATAAATTAAATCTATTCTATAAATAAATTAAAAAATACTTAACATATTTTAAAATCAATGTATACACAAAATAATAATAATAATAATAATAATAATAATAATAATAATATTTTTTCTATAATTTTTTAATACAGTATAGCATTTTCAAAATGTGGTCATCTCTTAATTTATTCTTTTGCTAGAATATTCATTTCACTGACATTATAGTACAATTTCATTCCTTTCACTATAGTAATAAGTGTTTAATAGTTTAGATTCTAATTGGATAAACACCTTTTTTTTTACCAAATGTCACCTGCAGATTAAAGAAAGAAAATATTTTTTATAGATCTATCCTCAAATGCAATTTATTCATACTTAAGGGAAAATAACACGGACTGAGATTATAAATTAAAAATTAAACTAATCTTTTTTTTATATTTTTAATTTTATTATGAATATTTTTTTCCATTTTTGTATATGTATTTTTTTCTCTTTATACAACTAGAAAATAAAATAAAAAAAATCTCTTTTGTTTTTTCTATTAAATAATTTATCACTTTTTTCTTTCTTTGGGGTCTATTTTATTTATGTGTACACTTCTCTAATTTCACATTCCTGGAAATTTTAATTTTTTTCTTCTATCAAAGTCAAACAAGGTAAATAAAATTAGGTGAAATCTATACTCAAAAAGTGTTTTCTCAAAATTTGAAGGAAAATAAGAAGGAAAGAAAGCAATACAAATTAAAAATTAAATTATTCTTATTTTTATATACTTTTATTATAGTAAAAATATTATTTATCATGCCATGTTTTTTTTTTTTTACTTTTCATACAACTAAAAAATACAAAAACTGTTTTTTTTTTTTTTAATATTTCTACACATTTCTCTTAAATATTTAAAATTATTACACCAACAACACCCTTGTACAGTACATAAAATTATTCAACTATTTGAAAATATAACATGGTATTATTTGAAATGTTATAAAACTGAAAATAAGATAGAATAATTGAATGAAAACTACAAGATAAATAGTATAAAATTAGTGTTTTATTTCTGCATGAGGAAACTGAATTTTTTCCTAAACATAATATAATATGTTCTTGTGGGGAACAAACACAAACATAATATAACACTGTGATAAGGATTCAAACAGATTCATGTAAGTATTCACATGGTCTCTCTTTTGTATATATTTATATGATACATGTGAGGTAGTTGACATTGGACTGTGGAGAAAGCAACAAAGCAAGAAGAGGAAGGTAGGTTATGAGAATGAATTGTTGTTAGGGTGGCAGAGTGCAGAGGTGTGGGGCTACAAGGCAAAAAGAATGGAGAGAAGGCACAGCTTCTCAAGATTTTCTGATAATGTCAGTCTTAAAGAGAGGGAATGATGGGAATTCCTGTGCACATGGCATGATGGTGTGTGAAACAGTCCAAAACCACATTAAATCTAATACCATCATTACCACTGTTCTCATATGTGTCTGCATTAATTTAATACTTCTTCACTTTGTAACATTGGGATCACAATAACAAAGGGAACTTAACTTTTTGTGTTTGATTACTACACATAGTGGTGAAGACTGAAAAGTGTGAAGGCAAAACAAGGACACTTGGGACCATATTCTGGGTAGAGGGTCTTTGGTTTCTGCAAGCAGAAGGCAAATTGTAATGTACACTGTCTCGGTTACTGTGTTTCTGCTTTCTTTTTTCCCACAAAATTTGATTAACTGTTTAGTCTTTTTCTTTTCAGGTTGAAGAAAGTATAGATGAATGTTTGGTATGTTAAATATCAGATGTGACTTAATTTAGTGTAGAAAGTGATTTCTAAATTGGATCTAACACATGCATATAGAATTTTTTATACCAGACTTTGGTTTATCTATTTTTTTGTTCTTAGCTCTGTCAAAAAGCTTTTAAGATGTGTTGTATTTTTATCAGTGATGACAGTTCTTCTCTTCACTGTTGTTTAGGTCTTTTGGTGTTTGCTTTCCTCTTTGTGTTTTATTGATATTTCTATTTGATAACATTAGTATTTTTTGTATTTTTATTTCATAAGTATTTTGAAATATAGGTATTAAATTATTGGAATAAATATTTTAAATTAATTAACTTATAGGGACTAAATTATTTTAAACCTTTAAACGGTTTAAATTTATAGAGACCAAATTATAGGAAATTAAAAAAAATTATAGAAAAATTATAAAAAGTAAATTATATATTTATTTATAAGATTAACTTTATAAGATATAAAAATTAAGAAATTGTTTAAAGTTATCCTTTTAAAACCAAGGAGTATCTTGTCAATTGGTTTAAAACGGTAGGAACTAAATTATAGGAAATTTATAAGAATTAAATTGTAGGAAAATTATAGGAAATAAATTATATATTTATTTCTAATACCAAATTTTAAGATCTAAAAATTAAGAAATATATATTTATGTTCAATACTTTGTATTTATTTTAGTTGAACTTGTTCAACTTAATTGATTCTTAAAAAAAAACTATTTTTGTTTGATATTTAATATAAATGATTAAATTTTAATAATTTGTACTAAATTATTTTTTATAATTTGTTAATACATAAAGACAAGTTTAATTAGAGATGACAGGGAGTCGGACCAGCAGGTAGGTCCGTCAGTCCACTTCATTTAGGTGAGACAGATCAACCTTTTGAGGCTGATTTTCCTTGCACCCTACCAATTCAGACTTGCATCCAACCCACTGACGTGAAATGTTCATTTTATCCTTAATGATGTAAAAATTTTGCCTTCCGGATATTCATATCCATAAGTCAAATTACAAAGTTTTGGATTTTCACTTCCAGATTTCACCATCCGGAAGCCTACCTAGACAGCATAAATGACATTCTAGATGTCAATATCCGTAAGCAAACATAAATGAGTTCTGGATCTCAATCAACACCATTTACAACACACTATTCTGGATATGAAAATCAGGAACTCATAACTCACTTCCGGTTATGACCATCCGGAAGCTTAAATGAAATTTGAAAATAACCTTCTAGATTTCGAAATCTGGAATGTATAAAAATCAATTTCAGATTTGTGCATCCGTAAGCAAAAATAAAATTAAGGACAATGTTGGGTTTTAAATTTTGCGTTAGGTGCATGTCATAAATGATATGGTGCAGGAAGAAATTACCACCTTTTGAACCCATTAGTCCATATTGGTCCAACTGTTTAACCAGTTAATTTAGCGGGTTAAGGGCGAGACAGGCTAATCTACCAATCCACCCTATTATTTTTGGCACTTTTAAAGAGAAATCTCATGTGTTTTAAATTAAATAGATGATGGTCAATGTTTTATATAAAACTTTATTTACATTAATTTCTTTATACATCATTTGATTCATTGAAATATTGTTAATATTTACTTTATTTTGTTAAGTATTCAATATTCTTTGATTAAAATATTAAAGTTTGATTCAATTTTATTGTTCTTTCTTACATCTTTTCCTTACATCTTTTATTGTCCAAAAAATTATATCAATGACTACAATCAAATAAATAGATCCAAATAAAAAATTAGAAAACAAGAGACTAAACTATTAGACATAGATTTGTATTTAAACAGCCTGTTATTACTATTGAGTATGTATATAATAAATAATTTTTTATTTAATATAATAATAATAATAAAACTTTTACTAAATGTTACATTATTTAGTACTTTTTTTGTTCAAAAATATATTTTTTCTAAATTTATCATTAGATTGAAAATCCTTTTTTGGTCAATTATAAATATATTATATTAATTTTAAATTTATTTGATATAAATTAAAATGATATATTATATACTTTTAAAATATATTTTGTTATTATTTTTAAGTTTAATAAAATTTGACAGACACGAGCATATATATATATATATATATATATATATATATATATATATATATAAATTAAAAAATTAGTAGTTAAGAAGTATTAATATGATTGGTTCTTTAATTCTTAAGGGATAATGTTGTTATTTTATTCATTTATTTGTATGTCAAGAGATATGATTGGATGTTCTTTATTGCTTTTAAATGGGCTCATCATGGTCTTTTAATACAGGCTCATCATGCTTCCTGCACCACACAAATCTTCATTTCTAACACTGCTTTCAATGTTTTAAATAAAACTATAACTACAGAAATAAAATAAATCTATTCATAAACAAAATTAATTTATGGATAAGTTAAAAATAAAAATTTTTAAATCAGAAAAAATTCCATGAACTAATTTAGATATAGACTATTTTTTTATTTTTTAAAGTATTATAATTTTTTTTTATCCAAACTGAAGATCCTTCACACTGTCGTCAAATATTCTTTCCATTTGTGAAAAAATTGGATATATGAACCCCGCCATTCATTAAGTTTTATATTCACTAATTTTAATACATAAAAACATTAATATATCTATACATTAAAAAATATAAATTTATTAATTTAATTTCATAAATTATTTATTTTTTAAATATTATAATTGAAGAAGATGATTTAAATTTATAATATTTTGATTTTAAAGTTCTATTTTATCTTTAATCTCATGACCTATTATACTAAAGTTTAGTTATTTAAGAAAATTATACCAATCATAAAACACGTGTATTTATCTTATATTTTGGTTTTTAATTTTAGTTACAAATCATTCAAATTTAATATGTAAACATTATTTATATCCGTCAATGTTTTTTAAATTAAAATAAATGAAAATACTGATAATAAAAAAAATTAGGAACTGAAAATGAGGATAGTGCAAATTTTATAAAATATAAAAATAAAAATTACAATTACAATTAAATTATAAACTATTATGATTAGTTAACACTAATAGTAATTTTTTTGGATAAATTATAATTATGGAGAATGAAATATTACACTAAGAAGGGGAATATACATTTATGATGAATTTTTCAGACAAAACAGTTTATCATAAATAAATAAATAAAAGTGAATTCTCAACCACAGCAACTAGTAGTATATGAATTCAAATAAATTATTTTAAAAAGAAAAATATTGAAAATCAAAGTGATGAGATAGCTTGATAGCATTGTTTTCAATGAAGACTTTGAAAAACACAATTGAAGGACCATTCATTCATCATGAAGTGACCTTTTTGCTGATAAAAAATAAAATAAATCATGAAGTGACCTTTCTGATCTGATCCTTGCATGCATGGTAAGAATTCTACTACTGCATTTCTACTTTTACTATCCCATAAAACCCTCCATACAAAATTCTTTCCAATAAAAACTATAATTATTGTGAGTAATTAATTTTTGTTTTCTTAATCCTACTATTAACCTATATATTAATATTTAAAATACTTTTAATAAAGTGGTAGTCATGGAAGTTATTGTAGATGCCAAATTTTACAATCATGAAAATAATGGATTTATTGAATCTCTAGAAAGATATCATTTGCCTATGATAAATAAAAAATTTACTTAGTATAAATCAAATGGGATGACAAAAAGTAGACTTGATAAAATTTTGGTGTTACACGAATAATATTAAATATGACCTGATTGTAAGCAATTCATTTTAGAGAGGTCTATATCAAACCAATGTGTAATTATTGTTAAAATTTTTCATTTATATTGGGATCAAAACCGTTTAGATCTCTTGACATTTGATATTTAGTAGAGATTTCAACGATGTTATAAAGGGATTTTGGGGAAAGTATGTTATTTGAAAATTATAATTGAAAGATAAAAGTAATGTTAAACCATGAAAAACTTAAAATTTATGTGGATTGAGAAGTTAGTTGATGTGACATTTATAGTTTTTTTTTAATTTATCAAGTGTTTTATTAATACAGAGTATGAGGTTTTTATCTCTTTGTTTCTAAATAAGGGTTGAATTATTTTTGAAGTGATTCATATTTATTTATTTATTTATTATAAAAAAAGTATTTGTAGTTTTTTTAATTTATTAAATATTATGGAACCTTTTCTTTTTAATCATGAAGTTTTATTTTTCATATAATTTTTTGACATATAAAAATAGATATTTTATTTTTTATTTTAAAAATTATTATTTTCAATATTTAGGCGTATCAATCCATTTAATCCATCTATATATAGCCTCAGTCTGAGTGATATTTTCGAAATTACATAAATTTTTCTTTGATTTGGACACCAATTGAGCCATTGTCAAGTCAGCTTTGGTGGGTATATCTTGCAGACATCCTTAATTAATGTAGAATTTATTATTATTAATTATATATGTATATATTATATTTATATAATATGTTTTGTACATAAAATATATAATATGCTTATTTAGATATATTAGCCCACCAAGCTTAATTTTTGTTGAAACTTAAAACTTAAATTTTATAGTTAAAAATAAATAGTTTTTAAAAGTATAAGCCCAAACTTTTTAGTAGAAAGATAAGGCCTTTGCAGGTCAAAATGTGGGCCCTAAACAAATAATCCAATTTAATTATAATATTAGTAGCTGATTTTGGAAAGACAAGTTGTGCACTCTAAATATAATATCTAATATATTTCTAATTTTAATCATGGACTCGTTTGGCCAGGATATAGTTAACCCAAACCAAACTCTATTGTAAGTTCCTCTATTTCACCTTCATCAGAGTTCCTCAATTTTAATTTCAATTTTATCCGAATTAAATCTATTATCGCAAAAAAATTATTAAATAAAAATTAAATTTAAAAATAAAAAATAAATAATCATTATATTATCTATATTATATATTATTTTAAAGATTAAAAATTATTAATATTTAAAATATTTTTATTATTAATAAAAATTTATAAAATAATTTTTAAATTAACCACCAAAATTTTAGTTATTAATATTTTAGATTTTAAATTAGTCTAAAAAAATAATAGAAATTAATTTAAAATATATAATAATTAGTAAGTAAAATCTTGTTAGCTAATATTTATATATTGATTTAAAAGTTATTTTATAATTTTTTATTAATAATAGAAATTATTTTAGATATTAATACTTTTTTTTATTTATAAAATAGTTTCTAATTTTGTTAATATAGTTTCGGTTTCTAAAATTAGTTTTTATTTACTTAGTTTATATTTAATGATTTTATTATTATATTGAACTAAATTAATTAAAGTCAAAATTAAACTAAATACACAAAATTCAAATCAATTTGATCAAAATAAAGATTTTAAATTTTAAATTTAATCTACTTAATTGGATTTATAAGAATCTAATGCATTCACTTTGCCAATAACTAATATTTATTGACTATGTCTAGTGAGATCTCCTCCTCCAATCACACTAATATTTTAATTGGAGAAATAACTAAATTGATTAACATCTTATCGCTAGTGAAAGTGGTCATGCATAACTTGAATTTTATGAATCTCTTAACAAAGAAAAGCTATGATTAATGATTAAGTTATTGATTATAAAAAAAATCATACATGTTTTGGGAGGAGAATGTGTATATAAATATTTACAATATTTGTAAATTTTCACTATAGACAAAGTTTCTAGAAGTTAATTATGAGGTTAAGCAGTTAAAATATGAGTATAAAGTTATTTTTAAAGTTTTGTAACACTTTTTTATTGATTTATAGATTTTTTTTAAGCTCTTTGTGTTAAAAAAGAGTGCTAAGTCAATGAGATTCCATGAAGAAGAAAATAGTTGAAAGATTGAAACATGAGACATCCCACTAATATTCAAGCTCATAAGAACTTAAGTAAACTTCATTCTAATTTTTCTTTTGACTATTTTTTTATAGGCAATGAATGAATTAAATTACTTGGAGTATTTGAGAGATACTTCAATTCTTATAAAAAAAATAGTCATATTCTCGAAAAGCAAAACTAGAAATGTCATATTTCCCAAAAAAAACCTATTTCTACTACAAACAAGGAATTCTAGGATTTATATGACCAATTGATATAAGCACCCGAACTACAGAATTCAATACACCTGCTGACTTTTGACAAAATTTCTCAAAACCTCATAACTCATGTGGCGAAACATAACTACAAGTCAAACCATACAAACATGTCACTCATCAATAATCATCTTTTATACCCATTTTTGCTTTTGATGGTATTTAGACAATGTATAGGATTTAAAACTCATTTAGAGTATGCAAACCCAATAGACCTTACCTTACCTAATACCCATGACCAAGCTTAGAGTTGGTTTAGAGCAAAAATTTTCACTAGATTTGGTCTTGTGTTTCTGAAAACAATCTGATTTGTTTGCTTCCAAATTTCTGCTATTATAACTGCCCACATGCAAGTCCAAGCTTTGTTTGCATATTTTACTCTAAAGTAAGACTTGGTCCAATAAATGATTACTTCAATAATTTTGGGACTATTAGATGTGATTATCTTGATAGTCTAAAACTGTATGTGTTGGTTTGGTTAGTATGAGGTGCTGATTGTAGAAGGATTGGGACACCTTTGAAGTGTCTCATTTTATTTAATTTATTTATTGTTAAAAAAAATTAGGGCTACTAGAGTATACCACATAGTATACGACCTATCATGATGGTGCTATATAACTTTTACCTTGGTTGTACATGAAACCTCAATATACAATGTTGTCATTGTTAATTCTTGAACTACAATCACCAAAAAGTGATATTAATTAATGAGTATTTTTAATCTCTGATTGAGGAGTGAAGGGAGTTGCAAGAATTTGAAGTAAAGATATAGGATATTAGAAATGCATGAGCTCTTCTATATGTTATGAAGAATTTTATTTTGGAGGTCTCATGTAACAACCATTTGTTTTGAAGGACTTATGTAACAACCATTTATTTTGGAGGACTCATGTAACAATCATTTGTTTTGGAGGACTATATGAGAGAATTTTTTTGTACAAGAGTTGGAATATCCCTTAAATATTCCTATTTATTCATTTTATTATTCGCTGAAAAAAAAAATTCTCCATCCTTATTACTACTTTCATGTGAATCTAGCTTGAGTGACAGTTTTTTTTTTTTTCATTTTGTATGCAAACAATTATCAACCAACACCTTATTTCATGGTAAATTTCAACAACTTATGACTATATATTATAATATATATTATAAGTAGTTTTAAGGGTTCAGGTTCAAACTATCATCTTTTATAATTAATGTTTTCTTTTAATTAAGCATATACCTCTATTATGCCATCACCCAGTCAAAGCTCCAATATGTCACCAATCAGACTTCAATTGAATCATCACTGATTGAAACTCCTTTGAATCATTGTTGATATGACTGTTAAATAGTCATTGGTCTGAACTTTGTTGCATAACTTTTGAGAATTCTATAGGATGATGAAATTCTTTTTGTAATCTCAAACACTTGTAACACTAAATGACTATGTGAATCTTTGTTAAAAGCTTTTCTGTGAAATATTCCACCTTATCACATTTTGTGTTTCATTTATTGTATATGTTGAACCCAGACAAGGATCATTATATGGTAGACATATACTCATAGATTTTCCTATAATGGTGGAAGAAATTGGACTCAATGTGATTGTGACATGACACAAAGTACATGTTTATGTTTAGTGTTCATCACAATATAGAATTAATCTTATTTCAATATTATATAAAATTTTAATTAAGAATGTAAATTATATAATTCAAAATTTACATGGAGGGTGTCCTTTGTTATAGAAAATATTAGTCTAGAAAAAAAATCCATCTTCTAGATTGCATATAATATAATCAGATAAAATAAGTATAAGAGATAAAATAATATTAAATGATAATTAATATTTTAAATAATTCTCATATAATATATTATGTCTTTTGTCACTAACTAAAATGGTGGTTAGAATGCACCCTCAAAGTTGTAGCTTGACATACCTAATCTAATCACACTCCACACAAAATTAATTAATCAAATCTTTATCTAGTAATTATGAATTATATTAAGAACCCATTGTACTTCATGTGGTTGAGTTCAATTGATGAAACCTGTCTTATAAATAAGGTGTTTTGAGTTGAAAATTCAGGCATAAAAATAATAAAATTTGAATAGAAGAACAAAGAAATATAAAAGAAAGGTGAATCTTGGAATGTGAGTAAAATAATTAAAAAGAAAAAGAAGGATATTCTAATAGCTATCCCTTTCTAGGTGAGTTCATAATTTCCAATAAAGAACAGAAATTTCACTTTATTGAGTTTCGTACACACTGTACATAATCGGAATTCAAGTGTTTCTTCAAACTAAAAGACAATTAGGAAGTGCATTCTCATATTCTCAAATTGTCGTTTCACACAAAATTTGTTTATTCTCAGTGGTTGGATTAGGTGTTCCAATTACTATTTTTCTCTTTTTATCCACTCCAGTTCTAAATTATTCTGATCATAAAATAAAATAAAATAAATATTTACAACATATAGTCTGTCGTATCTTTTCTTATACTAAAGCCTAACGTTTATTTCCATAATTTATTGAATGTATAAATATTGTCTTCATAAAAAATTAATGTTATGTTTGATCATTAAAACTTTTAAAATTAAATAATTTCTCAGCATAATGTATTATCTAATTACTAAAAAAATCTTAACATGTGATTTTGTTTTGTTGTGTTTCTTACAACACTATTAAAGTTTATAATTAAACACTATTACAAATATTTTATGTAATTAAATATTTAATATTTTTGTTCTTGAAGGGCATGTCAATATTTTTTATTAAAAAATTTGAAAATGTATTAGCAATAAATAGTAATTATTTAACTTTAGAAAAAAATAGAAAACTAATTGTGTATTTAAATTTTTATAATGACCAAGATTGCACAATTATAAAAAAATATAGAGACCAAAATTAGATTTTAACTCTTCTATTATTAGTTAAAAGTCATAAAGGTATATAAATTTTACTTTATATTTAATTAACTTAACTCATTATTGTACAATTTTAATGATTTAAAGAATGTATCAAGTGAAGTATAATAAGACAAAAAGTTAAAATGAGATGAGTGAGAATGGAAGGAGGGATAATACAGAGTTATGAAACTGTGCTGAACTGTAAAGTTACAATATTCCATTTATATACTTTGTGTTAAATAGAATAGACTTTACTTGAACTTAGTGAAACAATAGTTGTTTTGGGATATTTGTGATGAAACAAAAAGGAGGGATACAAAATATTATTTATGGAAAGTTCCATCATATTCAAAACATTGCTGATAAATTACTCTTCTCAACTTTTTGGAAAATCAAAGAACCCTATAATGTTATCTTCTTTGCTTTGTTTGGAGACTACTAATAATAAAGTGTAAATAAAAGATAATTTGATAAAAAAAAATTATTACTCTAAACTAATAGATTATGTCCTTTCTCATGTGTATGTGCTATAATTTGTTGGAGGGTTAAGGGTCATTCAGAATGATAATATATTACACTTCTTGCACATCACTACCACCTTATCTTTAAGAAAGTGGAGTTTAATAACAGTAAGAACCTGTAATCTTTAAATTCTGACTATTATTACATGGAAAAAGAAAAGTGGATTGTTTTCATTTTTCTTGTTTTGGGTGATTTTTCATCTAAATCTCTGTTTCAAATTATAGCTACTTAAGTGGATTGTTTTCATTTTTCTTGTTTTGGGTGATTTTTCATCTAAATCTCTGTTTCAAGTTATAGTTACATGTGTATTTCATAAATGATTTAGTTATCTTTGTAACTGTTTGTTAAATATTAATTAAATTACTAAAATAAATGCAAAACACCATACATATATTTTAAAACATTAATTAATAAATAAATTCATATAAAATGTCAGAGCAGAGCATTACTCATATGTTAAGTTTTATAATAATATTTAACATGATTTAATTTTTAATATTAAAATAATTTAGTCATATGATTTAAAAAAAAATTAAATTTGAAAATGAAAAGAATCTACTTTGCTTTTGGAAATTTTTTTGAAATTTGAATATCAAAAATGGATAATCAACATTTTTTAATGAGACATTCATATACATCAAGTGAACTAGGTCCAACATAAAAAAATGTTTTTATATCGTTGTGTTTTTTAATGTTTTTCAAGATTCATAATCTAATGAGGTTGTTACTACATTAATATGAATCTAAAAATATAAGTAACACTAATTTACTAAATTGGTGGTAAGAATCCGTAAGAGTGGTGTAAGAAATATGACCCGATTCAAAGTTATGAAGCTCATACATGTCTCTTCAATGGTATGTTCATATCGAACACTTGTTCATACTAACACTCATCCAACTCATGTAAGACATTCCAATGTTAAATTTAAAGATTTTTTTTAAGACACCGTGTTAATGAGAGCATGCATTGTGACTTTTTTAGAAGTGTGAAAATCATAATTTATTATGTAAATTTATTTCATAATTATAGAAAGAAGGAGTACATGTATTATTAGAACACAAGAACAATAATAGAAGAAAGCCGTTATATTATGACTGAAGGTTCTATGCACATAGAATATGCCTCAATACAATGTACTCTAAAGAGTAAAATGTGTCTTTATATATTGAACTAAGGGATAACAAAAAACTCATTTAGATAGTTAAGAAAAAAACACCATCTAATACAAATGGTGGGTGATAGATGATCTAACTAGATTTAACACTATTACAAATTTTTTAATAGATGGTTTTTATGCTCTTCATAAGACGGTTATGATTTAGATCTAATACATTACATACTCCACATTGAATCCAAATCATGGATAACATCCAATTCCTTTATCCTTAGACCAAAAATATTAATTTACTCCAAGTAACGTTTGAATCTCAATCTTGGTAGAGACTTTATAAACACTTATGCAGGATTCTTGTATGAAGCTATTTGTACAATTCTGACATGAACAATGTTTAAAGAAATGAAGTCTAAATCAATGTGTTTAGTTCTCTTGTGGTATACTTGATGATCAACTAGATTAATGACACTTTGATAATCACAATGAATAGTCACTTGCAAAATTTTCAACTCTCCTATCACCCCCTTCAACCATAGATCATTTTTCATCCCTTTTGTGATACTTAACTTGAGTAGGGTCTCATTTTTGTCTCTAAAATATAACAATTTCTCTTTAATTTTTTTAAAGTTTTTATATGTAAGTGTAACTGTGGCTGTTCATATACTTTCAATTATTTTTTATTCCAATCGCCTAATAATAAATTTGAATCGCGTTACTTTAAGAAAAATTAAGTTTTTCCTTTGAAAGGTTCGACCGAAAATGTGATTTATTAATCGGTTGGTATTGCC
Organism: Phaseolus lunatus; assembly: GCA_013389735.1. Taxonomy (NCBI): domain Eukaryota; kingdom Viridiplantae; phylum Streptophyta; class Magnoliopsida; order Fabales; family Fabaceae; genus Phaseolus; species Phaseolus lunatus. Next base: position 877,511 of record CM023859.1, on the reverse strand, counting down.
ATTTTGGAGAAAGTGTCTTGAATTAATCAAGTTAAATTGGACGTTCGAGACGGATTGCTGTGTTTGGCATAGCTTCCTTGGCCGAACTTTCGAGATTGTTGGGCGTCTGGAGGGATTGTCGTTGTTAGGCAAGACTTTCATGACCGAGCCACTGAAATTTATTTTGAATATTCGAGAGGGATGACCATATTAGACAAAACTTCCTTACATATATTTTTTTTTAGCACATATATCTTGAATAAAGTGTAAAACATGAAATATATTTTCCTTTATTTTTTTATAATCAAACAATTTATCTCAACATATAAAAAGGTGAAGAAACCAAGAGTAGTTGAGAGTTTGGACAAGAGCAACTCACACATAATTAATAAAAGTGTGAGTCCTATGCAGATTTATTACTTAAATAAAGTATGAATGGTAAATGTAAGTATTGAAAAGAGTATTCGCACCCTTGTTTCTTAACTAAAATAAAAAATATTATTAGTGTTAGATAAAAATTGGTAAATTTTTATAATAATTTCCTTTTTTTAGTAAATTAAACAATATATTGTAATTTATGAATTTATATATTTTCTATTTTTAATAAAGAAATAAAAAAAAATATAAGAAAAGGAGTTGAGGGTTTTCTTAAGAAAAAAATACACACGTAATTAATGAAAGCGTGTGAGTCCAATATATATGCATGTCTTGAATGAAGTGTAAACGGTAGATATCATTATTGATAAGAGTATTTACACGCTTTTCTTAGTTAAAGGTAAAAATATTATTGTTGTGTTAGAAATAAATTAGTAATTTTTTTATGTTACATTTTCCTTATTTTTTTATTAATTTAAACAACATATATTAATTTGCCAATTCGTATATTTTTTATTTTTGCATAGAAATAAAAAAAATGAAGATAAGTTTGGAGTTTGGTTAAGAGCAACTGAGACGATCGAATTCACATGTATATCTTGTATAAAATGCGAAAAGTAGATATACTTAAATGAGTATTTACACTATTATTTGTTAATTATAGTAAAAATATTATTACTTTGTTAAAGATAAATTAGTAAATTTTTTATAATATAATTTCCTTTATTTTTTATTAAATAAAAAATTGTTTTAATTTTTTTCACTTTATATATTTTCTATTTTTAACATAAAAGAAAAAAGAAAAAAATGAATAGAGGTTGGAAGTTTGATGAAGAGAAACTAACATGCATAATTAATTAATAAAAGCGTGTGGTCCAATTTACATATATATCTTAAATAAAATACGAAAAGTAAATGTAATTACTTAAATTTACACGATTCTTAATTATAATAAAAATATTAGTATTGTGTTAAAGATAAATTAATTAATTTTTTATAATATTTTTTTATTTTTAATTAAATAAAAAATAATATTTTTTTTTACTTTATATATTTTCTACTTTTAACAAAGAAATAATAAAATATTAAAAATGAAAAGAAGTTGGAAGTTTGATTAAGAGGAACTAACATGCATATTTAATAAAGTGTCCGATATCTTGAATTAAGTGTAAACGATAGATATAATTAGTAAATTGAGTGTAATCACACGGTTATTTTTTAATTATAAGTAAGAGTATTATTATTGTTTTAAATATAAATTAATACATTTTTTACAATAAATTTTTCTTATTTTTTTATTAAATCAAACTCTATATCATAATTGTTCACTTTATATATTTTTCATTTTTAATAGATAAATTAAAAAAATTAAGAGAAACTGACATGCATAATTAATAAAAACATGTGAGTCGGCACACATTTATATCTTGAATAAAATGTGAAACGTAGATGTAAGTAGTGAGATGAATATTTACATAATTATTTCTTAATTACAAGTTTGTTGACTATTGTGGCTTTATGCAGCTAGCTAATATATTTATAATTAGTTGTATAACATCTTGTAATATAGCAATGATTAGAGGTTGTGGTTATGGTTAGTTTTTTCTATATAAGATTTAGGTTTGTTTTGTTTCGGCCTAAATATATATAGATGTGAGCACCTCTTGATTTTTATATGAGTTGAGATATTTTTGAAGTATTTCTTTTTTATTCAATTTATTTTGCTGATAAAAAAAAAGTCTTAATTACAAGTAAAAGTATTATTAATATATTAAAGATAAATTAGTATATTTTTTATAATATATTTATTTTATTTTTTATTAAATCAAACTAAAGAGAAATTAGAAATTTGGTTAAGAGAAACTCACACACATAATTAGTAAAAGTAATTTTGGGTCCAATGCATACTACAAGAACATCATTAAATAGTAACCAAATTTAAAGGTAAAAAATAATTAGTCACTATATTGACTAAATTAGATACTAATTTAGGGACTACAAAATTATTGATATCTAATGTGATTTATATTATTAATAAAATATTATAAAATAGTTATTAAATTAATATTTAAATTAGCTACCAAAGTTTTAACTACCAATATTTTAGATTTTAAATTAGTTTCTAATTGACTAATAGAGACTAATTTAGAATATTAAGTATTTAGTAACTAAACCCTTGATGGCTAATTATTTTGATCTCTAAAATTAGTTTTTATTTAATGATTTTCTTGTAGTGACACATGTATATCTTAAATAAAGTATGAAGTATAAATTTAATTAAAAATAAATGAGTATTTATACTATTATTTCTTAATTATAATAAAAATATTATTATTGTGTTAAAGATAAATTAGTAATTTTTTATAATATATTTTTCTTTATTTTTTATTAAATAATTTTTTTTTCACTTTATGTATTTTATACTTTTATGAAAGAAATGAAAAAGATGAAGAGAAGTTGAGAGTTTGATTAAGAGGAACTAACATGCATAATTAATAAAAGTGTCTGAGTCTAATGCACATTTATATCTTAAATTAAGTGTAAACGATAGATGTAATTAGTAAAGTTAGTAATCACAGTGATTATTTTTTAATTACAAGTACAAATATTATTATTGTTTTAAATATAAATTAATACATTTTTTACAATAATTTTTTTCTTATTTTTTTATTAAATCAAACTCTATATTTTAATTGTTCACTTTATACATTTTTCATTTTTAATAGATAAATTAAAAAAATTAAGAGAAGCTGACATGCATAATTAATAAAAACATGTGAGTTGGACACACATTTATATCTTGAATAAAATGTGAAACGTAAATGGAAGTAGTGAGATGAGTATTTACATAGTTATTTCTTAGTTACAAGTAAAAGTATTATTAATATGTTAAAGATAAATTAGTATATTTTTTATAATATATTTATTTTATTTTTTTATTAAATTAAAATAAAGAGAAATTAGAAATTTGGTTAAGAGAAAATCACACACGTAATTAATAAAAGTTATTGCTGATAAAAAAAAAAAAGTAACTTTGGGTCCAATGCAAATGTATATCTTAAATAAAGTATGCACTATAGATGTAATTAAAAGTATGAACTATAGATGCACTAAAAGAAAATCATTGATTAGAAACTAATTTTAGAGACAAAAAATAATTAGTTGCTATAGTGACCAAATTAGAAATAATTTTGGAGGTTAAAAAAATTTTTGGTTTCTAAATTAATTTCTATTATCGTTAAATGGTTTCTAAATTGGTATCTAAGAGAAATTAGAAATTTGGTTAAGAGAAAATCACACACATAATTAATAAAAGTTATTGCTGATAAAAAAAAAAAAAGGTAACTTTGGGTCCAGTGCAAATGTATATGTTAAATAAAGTATGCTCTATGGATGCAATTAAAAGTATGAATTATAGATGCACTACAAGAAAATCATTGATTAGAAACAAATTTTAGAGACAAAAAATAATTAGTTACTATAGTGACCAAATTAGAGACAATTTTGAAGACAAAAAAAATTCTAAATTAATTTCTATTATTGTTAAATAATTTCGTTATCAAAGTTTTAACTACCAATTTTTTAGATTTTAAATTTGGTAGCAAAAATTTTGATAGCTAATTAAATACCAATTTAGAAACCATTTAATAATAATAGAAACTAATTTAGAAATAAAAAATATTTTTAGTCTCCAAAACGGTCTATAATTTGATCACTATAGAAATTAATTATTTTTTGTCTCTAAAATTGGTTTCTAATCAATGATTTTCTTATAGTAATGTAATTAAAAGTAATTTTAGATCGAATGTACATGTATATCTTAAATAATGTCTGAAGTATAGATGTAATTAGATAAATTAGTATTTACACGATTATTTCTTAATTATAATAAAAATACTATTATTGTGTTAAAGATAAACTAGTAAATTTTTTATAATATATTTTTCTTTATTTTTTATTAAACAAAAATATATTTGTTTCACTTATATATTTTCTACTTTTGTGAAGAACTGTTGTTGTTGTTGGATTGTTGTGGACTTTCAGTCCAAGATAAATAAGGGTTGGACCATCCTTAAAGTGATTCACATTAATTTATTTTTTGTTGTTGATAAAAAAAAAATTCTACTTTTAACAAAAAAAAAAAAAAAAAAATGAAGAGAAGTTGAGAGTATGATTAAGAGGAACTAACATGCATAATTAATAAAAGTGTGCGTGAGTTCGATGCACATGTAATTTTGAATTAAGTGTGAATGATAGATTAGTAAACTGAGCAATCACACAGTTATTTTTTTTTATTAGAAGTAAAAATATTATTATTGTTTTAGATATGAATTAATACATTTTTTACAATAAATTTTATTTATTTATTAAATCAAACTTTATTTCTTAATTGTCCACTTTAAATGTTTTTCGTTTTTAATAGATAAATTAAAAATAATAAGAGAAACGAATATGCATAATTAATAAAAACATGTGAGTCAAACGCATATTTATATCCTAAATAAAATATGTGAAACGTAAAATGTAAGTAATGAGATGAGTATTGACATAATTATTTCTTAATTACACGTAAAAGTATTATTAATGTGTTAAAGATAAATTCGTGTATTTTTTATAATATATTTATTTTATTTTTTATTAAATCAAACTATATATTTTAATTTTTTCTCTATATATTTTATTTTTATTAGGAAATGATTTTTTTTAATAAAAATTAAAAATTTGGTTAAGAGAAATTCACACACATAATTAATAAAAGTAATTTTGGGTCCAATACACATGTATATCTTAAATAAAGTTTGAACTATAGATTAATTAGTGAAATGGATATTTACATGCTTATTTCTTAATTATAAGTAAAAATATTATTGTTGTGTTGAAGATAAATTAGAATTTTTTTCATAACATCATTTTTAATTAAACTAAATAATATATCTCAATTTTCATTATATTTTTATGTATTTATTTCTGTTTCATATAGTAAACAAACATTACTTGGTAAAGAAGTAAGAAGAGAAACAGATAAAAATAAACAAAAGTTAACAGTGTTAGATAGTAAAAAATTACAAAAAACTGTTAAAAATAAGTTTCACCATTTTTAAAATTACTCCTCCTAGATTAGTTTCATCTTCTCACATCCTCTTGATTTCAAGTGTTATACATTTGAAGATAAAAAAAATAAAAGATAAAAGTTGAAGAAGAGTAATAATAGGGCAAAAATGAATGGTGTAAAAGAAAATGAGATTATGTTTTTGTAGTATTATTGGGTGTCCCTCCCTGATGTGACTTTGGGATAGTAGCAGCCAGCCATTGCATTGCATCATTGCATGCAACCCAAGGCAGCTAAACACAGCAAAGGTGGGTTCAGAAACCTTTTATGCCCTTTCCATGTCAATGTCCCTAAACGGTAATGACACAGTACACCCTGCCCCTACTGAATTTCAGACAACACTTTCCTTCACTCCCTTCCCCAATCAATCTTCAGGTGCTTTTCACTTCCATAAAAGCTTTTTTCATGCACTTCAAAAACATAAAAAACTTCTTCATTATATATATTATCAGCAACTACATCATCACTGATTTTTTTTACATAGATCTGTAAAATGATTCAACTGTCATAAATAATGTTCCCTTTTGGACTAACTCATCACTGCTACAATCTCTTTTTACTTAACCTTCTGTAACATCTTATTTTCATCAACTTAGTTTAAAGAGTAATTACTGACCCTTTAAGCAAAGTTATAGTTTGAGAAAATGTGAAATGATGAACATTAAATGCTGAGAAAATAAAAGAACAGGTTTTTAATTCCTATCATTATCAGTGTCTGAGACTTTGAATTGATGTAGGAAGACATAGGTCTCTTAACCACTGAAATTAAAACTTCACTTTGAAGAACCTTTTCTGTGTCAATTCAAACCTGGTAACTTCCATCGTTTTACATATACGGTTTATGGATGAATTTATGTAGAATACACACACACACACGCGGTTTCAGTTCATCACCTTTTTATTTGTTTTTGCTTATGAATTTTTGTGGGGTCCAGTGGGGCTTGGTGATTAGTGAAAGTTTGTCTGGAAGTGAGTCAGAATATGCGAAATAGGAGAGAGAGAAAGAGAGAGTATAGCTGTTTCATTTCATGTTGCTTACACACATTTCATGTCGTTATGTGTCTAAGGATTGGGTCCACAGTGCCGTAGGCCTTTCTCTCTCTCACACATCAATTTTCCATTTTGTGAAATTTCATTAAATGCTGAAAAAAGCATTGAGCAAAATCTGGAAAAAAGTTTGAAGAGAGAAAAATTAAATTAAATAAGAAAAAGATTAAGCAAAATGGGGTGTGTGTGTGCATATGTGTTGGTGTATCTGCATGACACCAAATCACTGCAAGAGATTCAGAAAACCTCTACCTCAAAATTTCTCATTTAAAACAAGGCCAAGTTGGGAGAAAATATTCATATCAAGTGGCCATGGGGGTGGATTGAATTTCCCTCTTTCTTCCTCTCCTACTCCTTTATCTCTCTGCTTCAAAAGTTTCTTTTTCATGGAACTTTTTTCCCTTTTAGCCTCTCTTCTCTATTCCTCTGTACACAATTCAAATTCCCTTGCCTTTGAGTTTTGAGATTGGGGACAAGAATTCAAGGACTCAAATTGCATGTGGGTTTTCCAGAATTCTGATCCAGTTGTAAGGTTTTGAGTCAAGAAGGTAAAGGAAACACTCACTCCCATCTGAGCCACAAACATATATACACTTTGAGAGAAAGGTTAATTATATAGAGAGGTTGTGCTATATAAGACATGGCAGCACCTTTTTCTGCAGCATCTCTCTTTGGAATCAGAGAAGAGGACCAGAATCAGATGAAGCAGCAGCGTTCCTCAACAACAACACCATCATCCTCATCAACTCCAGCTGCACCACCACCCCAGAAGAAAAGGAGAAACCAACCTGGAACACCAAGCAAGTATCTTAAAAATTTTATACATAAAAAAAAATCTACTCTTTGGTTCATTGTTCATCAATTAAATGAATTGGTTTTTCTCTCTTTTTGGTTCCATGTTTGCAAAAGTTTAATTTTTACACCACCCCACCATTACAATTTTTTTTTTCCATTGACTAATTCCTGTCCGGGGTGGTGAACCCTAATTAATTCCTAACTTTGGAACAGGAATGAGAAATGGAATATGGAAATTAAATGGCGGTCTGTTTTGGAAACCTTTGGCTTTGTCTTCAAGCTTTCAGAAAAATCAATTTCTTTCTTTAATGGTTTTTTTTTAATCCTGTGAATTTTCTAATAATTTGCATTTTTTGGCATTATTTAAAATAACTTTTTCTCCTTGGAATGGGAACATGTATGTATGCATGTGTGTGTGCAGATCCAGATGCGGAGGTGATAGCACTATCTCCGAAGACTCTAATGGCAACAAACAGGTTTATATGTGAAGTGTGCAATAAAGGGTTCCAAAGGGAGCAAAACCTACAGCTTCACAGAAGAGGACACAATCTGCCTTGGAAGCTGAAGCAGAAGAGCAATAAAGAGCCAAAGAGAAAGGTTTATCTGTGTCCTGAGCCCACATGTGTTCACCATGACCCTTCAAGGGCTCTTGGAGACCTCACTGGCATCAAGAAACACTACTCTCGCAAACATGGTGAGAAGAAATGGAAGTGTGACAAGTGCTCCAAGAAATATGCTGTTCAATCAGATTGGAAAGCACACTCCAAAACCTGTGGCACCAGAGAGTATAGATGTGACTGTGGCACCCTCTTCTCCAGGTATATGCAACAAATCACTACTAAACTATGTCACAAATTGACAAATTTACGTTTCCAAAACAAAAAATTCTTTGACATGGGATTTTTATTGATGCAACAGAGAATTGGGTGATGACAGATTAGAAGTAAGAATTAAGCAGTGGTGTTTGGTTTGATTTAGGTTTAGTTTGGTCTGTGTTGAGGCTTATTATTAGATTCTTCAAGTGACTATAGTGGGGAAAAGGGCTTAGATGCTTTCTTTTTCTATTGAGTTTGGCTTCCTTCCAATTCATTCAGATTCTGTCCTCTCTTTCCCTCTCTCGTATGCTTTCCTTTGTCTTCTTTCTCTTATATTTGGTACGGTGCCCAAGTGAAGTGCAAGGAAACATCCCCCCACGTGAATTATCTCTCAAAATCATAAAAAAACCACAACCAAGAACAGTTTACGGCACAATAAATTATTATATCATCCTCAACCTCACATTTTCCCTTTTTAATTTCCAAAAACAGTTTCTTATTATATAACTCCAAGACATAGAAATTCATACAAAATGTTATTCATTCATGCACTTTGGTGAGGAATTGATTTCTCTCTCTTTGCATATACATGCATGAGTGTGGGGGTATAGCAACACTGTTTTCCTTTATTATTATTATTATTATTTTCCTATTCACGTGCTGTTTTGCTGTGTAGAAGAAGGGGGTCCTAGTGCAGTGTGGTATTGTTAGGGCTTTTGTTCTCTTGTGAATTGGCTAGATGTGTTCAGTACTGTGTTCTCTTGCAGGTGCTCCTTTCCAGGGCCTAACAAACTCTCTCATTTTCTGCTTCCACTGTTTTCCTCTTTTCCTTCACATTATTTCATGTTAAACTTTGAGAACCTACTTCTCATGCTTGCTTCAGAACTGCAGTCAAAATAAGTACACCAGATTACATATACAATCCAATCTATATTTCACAATTTTGGTAGATTTTTGGAATTATTATATAAACTAAACAAATGAACCACAGAAAATTATATATATATTGACATTTTGACAGACACGTGTCTGTGTATTTATGTATATATATTCCCAGACACATATAGGAAAAATTGAACCCTTTTGAACCCAAGCCTTCATTCAATTCTGATCTTGATTGATTGAAAACTTGACTTTAGCAAAAGTTATACACATTCTTCAGTTTCATTTATTGGACATTAAATTTTTCAAAGGGCATGCACATCTTAGTTAAATTTTTCTCTAGTCTTTTAGTCAAGTTTTGGTTAAGTTATTTCACCTACCTAGTTTATATCTAACTTGTCCTTTTCTCAGTTTCTACACATTTTCTAAATCATTTCAAGTGTCATTCACATTGTTCTTTTCTTTAACTACTGGTTTCATAAGTACACGCAAATATTTATCCTTGAGCTCATTATGATTTACTATTGTCCTTTGTGTTGACATTTTCCTTCAAGTCATTTTGTTTTCTTTTACTAGGAATGCCAACTTCTGCAGCTTCTATACCAATCTGTGACTGTTTTATAGCCAACTTTTTTTGTTGTTGAAGATTCTCTTAATTTGATTTCATTTTGACTTATTTATTTCTTAAGATTAATGTTAGTAAAGCTCTTCTAAAATTCTTCCAAGATTATTTTATTCCAATTTCTATTTATGATAAAAGGAAAGGATAGAGAAACTTAGCTTTTGTTGAATTTTCCTCTTCTCTCTCTATTTTACCATAAATGAGAGTGTGGAGATAAGTACAAAAAAGTTGAGTGTGATACAAACATTATTCAAACTCAATTATAACAATTTATTACAAAATGGCAGTTATATGAATACACCGACAATGTATAAAATAATACTTTTACAATGCATAAGGTCATCCGTTTCTGCATTCTCTAGTCAATTATTCATTTTTTTTTAAAATGTTTTATTCTATGTGTACTTTTTAATATAACTTTCGATGCTTTCTATGAGGAACTTCCGAAAACCAGATAGATAATCATTTTAAGTAAACATTTTCATTCACTAGGCATTTGCAAAGCAAGGTTTTTATTTATTTCTATCATTTATGAATTAGCAAAATATAAACAATAATCATAGCCTCTTTCAAGTTTTATAGAGTTAGAACACCTGAAGTATTTTTCTGAAGTGTTTTTTTTAGTTGATTTAATTTTTTGCCAATAAAAAAAATCACTCTATTTTTTCCTTTCAGAATATATATATATGGCAATTTTCTTTCCTTTAGCTCATTCAAGTGCTACTTCAAATAATAATAGGAAAAAAAAGTTTTAGATTTATTTTGAATATCATAGCAACTCTCTTTTTGTTGATTGTATGAGACTTCATATATACATTGTTATTAGTTTTTTTACAAGAAAGAAGTAAAACATTATCATTGGTATCACAAATGATTAATTCTTTGAGATATACATTGATTGCAGACGTGACAGTTTCATCACTCACAGAGCCTTTTGTGATGCATTGGCACAAGAAAGTGCAAGAGAGCCACCCAATTTGAGCAGTGCCATTGGCAACCAACTATATGGGAACAGTAACATGTCCTTAGGCTTATCTCAGATCCCTTCAATCCATGACCAAAACTCCCAATCTAGTGACCTATTGCGTTTTGGTGGTGCACCAAGGACTGGTCAATTTGACCACATTCTCCCACCAAACATGGCCTCACCCTTCAGACCCTCCTCACACCAAACCATGCAAATGCAAAACCCTCCATTCTTCATTCAAGAATCAAACCAAAACCAAAACCAGAACTACCATGATCACCAACAAGGGTTAATCTCAAACAAGCCATTCCAAGGAATGATACAACTATCTGACCTCAACAACAACACCCCTTCTGGCCCCAACCTCTTCAACCTTCCCTTTCTATCCAACCGAAACCACACCCCCAACTACTCCGAGGAACAGCACTTCAACACTACTGAAGGCTCAAATTTCTTCACAGAAGGCACCATAATTGGCACCGATCACCAAACAAGCTCCGCCACTGCCCCTTCTCTTTTCAGCACCTCTCTTCAGAACAGCACCAACATGTCTCACATGTCAGCAACTGCACTTCTCCAAAAAGCTGCTCAAATGGGTGCTGCAAGTTCCAGCAACAACAACAACAGTGCCTCCTCTCTTCTAAGAAGCTTGGCCTCCAAATCTGATCACAGGCCACTGATCAGTGCTGCAAACTACAGCAGCATCCTGAACTCCAGCGTGCAAGAGATGATGAACCTTCCCGGGTTCGAAGCTTATGATCATGGCATGAACAAGGAACCAAAACTCGGCGTTGGAGGGTCTGATAGACTCACAAGGGATTTTCTAGGAGTTGCACAGCAACAACAACAACGAGGGTTTAACTTGAGTTCCTTGGAAGCAGAGACAAACAATGCTGCGCCGTCAGGTCAATCTTTCGGAGGTGGAGGGAACTTTCAGTGAACAAGTACAAAAAGGTACGTCAAAACATAAAGTTTCTCACCTTTTACAAATTATCGTTGTTGTCTGCATCATTAAACCATGATTACTCATCAAATGTTATATATAATTATTCTTCTCATTAATCTGTATATATATATATATACACATATATACACACTTAAAATTAAAACAGTGTTTCTTATTATTCTATTTTGATATAAAACATTTTCCTCGTTACACCTGCCGACTTTACAATCGCCTAAAACTTTTGACTATGTAACACGTGAAAACATACATGAAATGAGTAGATTCCCTTTCCAAAGTGTTTCTGCTTTTTTGAAAATATTCCTTATATATATATATTCTTATCTATGTATTCTTTTTTCATTCCAATCCACTCCATTTTGGGGCAGAGAGAGAGATTTAAAAATCTTCACCTTTTCTCTCTCTTAGTTATTTTTTTTTCCCTTTCTATCGTGGAGTCGTTAACATAGAGTTGATGATGAAACTGTGAAAGAATAATTTTGTTTGGAAAAGCAAGATGATCCTTCAGATTTTCAATATTTTTGTTGAGGGAAAGGGGCTGTGTTCTGATCCTGACATGTTGTCTTGCATGGGGTGGACAGCGATGTGGTGCAGAACTTTGTTTCTTCTATTGTCTTCTCCTTTTCATTTGGTTTCATTTTTGGATATTTTAGTATATAGGGTTGGCAGAGTCACGAGTGTCCTTCAACCTAATTGGAAGGGCATGGCTGAACATATCCATGCTCCTATCAACTTTTATGCTATTGTTTTTCGGTCTCTTTCTTATGTGTCATTTTCTCTCTTTTAACTCACAATTACCTTAACCACAACCCCGTGAATAACCAAAATCAAAACATGAACACCAATCAATTAAACCTTTTCACAACTTTTACACTCTTCAAAAAATTATTTATTATAAGCCACGTCTTATTTTTCTATATGTTTTATTTTATATATATACTTCATTTTATACAAATTTTTGTAAGAAAAAAACATTGTTTAATAAAAAATTATATATACCTTGCTTTAAATTACATCAAGAAAATTAGTAAAAAATAAGAAATTATTTTTCAATTTTATTTAATATTTTTCTGTGTCATTTTATATTAAACCAATTACTAAACAGTTTTCAATTTTAAAATTCAACGAACTAATTTTTTTTTTTTTGACTAATTGCTTAGTTCATTACTGTTTATACTGTTGATATATACAATGTATATGAAATACAATTGATTAAATTAATTTATTGATTAATGATATTTTATCAATTAAATAAACCAGTTTTATCAATGTGGTTTTATTCTAGTGAAAGAGATGTATTACCAAATCATAATTCGAGTATTGAGAGAGATTTAGCATCTTAATTAAGATTATATGTATAGAACAAATAAGTCACTTAAATGGAATTTAAAATGAACTTGGACTTTCTAATTAGAATTAGGTTTAAAATGCAGTAAAATAGGGTTATATTACGTAAGAGGAAAAAACTATTGATAATATATATATATATATATATATATATAATAGATATATGGGTAGAATCTTTACAATAGATAGCTAGATAAATAGATAGTGAAATTGGTCCCCTAAAATAGAAATATATATTACATATAATAGCTTTAGGCATTAATTTAACAAATAAAATGCATAATATAGGGGTTAATGTCATATAGTTATCATTCCTTTGGAACTATTTTATGTTTAATTTTATACTCTTTTTTTTTAAACTAAGATGTGGAACTACTTATTGTATGTGAGTGTTTTCTACTTGTCAACATTTTGTTATAATTTTATTGCAAATAATTGGGAACAATTTTAACTATATGTATAACAAGAGATAGGAATTGAAATAATTTTTTAATAATGATTGATAAAATTATAATATTTATGATAATAAATAAATAAATATGGATCACTTCAGGATGAATTAACTTTAGGGTGATTTTAAATTTATCTTACTTCAAAAATAGGATTTATTATTGTTTGATAACTTGTATGATTGAAATGAGTTTATAAATAAAGTTTATTGGTTTTTTATAAAGTTAAAAAAAAAATCAGTTTTTCAAAAAAAAAAAAAATTTAAAAAATTCAGTTTCTGTAAGAATGTTTTTTTGTATTTTATTACCTAACAACACAATCTAACAATTAGAATTTGTGGACTATGGTTGCAGGGAAGTGAAGATGATCCATTGAAAAGTGAGTTATTTGGGTGTTGGAAGCAGCATATTTGGAGTTTGTGTATAGAAGGAGCTAGTTTCAAGATTTTCAAACAGTTGAAAATTGACTTCTTCCTTGCATCCTCATACTGTGGAAAGCATAAACAAATTGGTATTAGGATGGATTTCAAACAAAACTTGTTTCAAATTTTTCATGGTTTAACTTAATTACTACATTTTCCTATTATATAGAACAATGTTTTTTTTTTTTAGTATGTATATGACTAAGAATACTAGTCATAACGTTTTATATATAGCCCTATATATTATTTATAAATTTTTCTATATATCACCTACTCTTTTACACACACACAAAAATAAATAAATAAATTATTGTTTTAAAAGACTCTCAATTCAGCAAACTATTTTTAAAATATAAACCATATTTAAATATTTTACATAACTATCTAATTTCTCAAAATTTTGTATTTTTATTCCTTAAAATGTTGTATAACATTAAGAATATAAATTTAATTACTACCTTCGATTAGTGAACCTCATATCAGTGATTTTACTTATTCAAAAAAACATGGAAAAAACCCAAGCGGGTTTCAACATATAACCAATTTTATGAACAGTCTCATTATTTTTAAATTATTATAGCCATTAATAATTAGATAATTTTTTTTTTCTTTTCATGCGTAGCACATTCGCTGGACCAATATCTTCTTGAAAGGAATCGTTTTTAGCTGAATCAAACCAAAATTTTAAGCTTAGAAAAATCGTTAGTAAAGAGGTACGAATTAAAGGCACACATATACACAATATATGTAAGAAAATATCATTAATAATTCGAAATTTAATAATTAAAGATATGCAAGGATAAAATAGCATATACAAAGACAGTTCTTAAATAATATATATAAATAGAAAGTTGTCCTATGCAAAGGGAAAATACAAAATAAAGAATAATAATATGTATGCGTTTGCATATGTAGTTAAAAAAGATCAGAAAGTTCTTAGTTTATCTTTAAGTTCTCTAAATTTCTGATTCTGATTAAAGATGTCATGTGATCTTTGGTCTTCAGCCACTGTAGATGGTATATTTGAAAAAGGTATTTTGAGTACTTGCTATGAGATAATTGAGTGTAATAATTAATGTTTAATGTGTATCTTTGTCTTAATTGATGTGTCTATTTATAGGATCGTGATGAGCCTCTGACACTAGATCGAGATTAATGGACAAGCTATGCTGAAAAGTTTTCATATAGGCAGTTGAGGAAATCATGTAATATCCAACTTCTATATGCAATATCATATTACCTTTACATACTCAATTAGGATTTTGTGGTTATAAGTGAATTATATAACCTAGTTTGCACGGAGGAAGGTGCCTAATTGTGGCATGTTTCATAGATTTGCCTAGTAATCTAATAAGTTTTTTTCTTCTAATGGTTTAATTAATTGACCATATAGTGCTTTTTGGAAATTTCACGATTAGGTGATGAAGAGATCCTAGATTTTATACAATCACATGAACATCTTCACTTTGACATAGATGAAGGTTTGATCATGGGTAATGTCTAAAGTGTGCGAAATAAGTTTTTCATATTCAGGTTGGTGTCTTGAGCCATTGCAGTTAATTTTTATAGGAGATAGTTAGCATGAGTAAAAGGTGTATGTTTTTAGGTTTTTTAGTTGTTGTAAGGAAGTTAGAAGTTATGAGCCTCAGGTAGGTTATTTTGTATAAAGGTTGAGTATCCCTGAAATATCTTTTATTTATTCATTCGTTTTTACACCTCTGAAGTGTCTCATTTAATTTTATTAATTCATTGTTGATAAAAAAAAAGTAGGTTATCGAATTAAATTTTAGATAAAATTTCGTATCGTAATTATGTTAATAATCTTATGGTGAAGTGTTTTCCCTGGCAGAGGTTAAGGTTTGATCTTGGATCACTTCAAATATACCGTCAGCGAGCTTCTCATTCTCTGACTCGTGTCTAGAACCCTTGGTATGTATGTATTTGATTTAATGTCACTATAAGGGTTGATTCTTTATCTTTTGTTTCTTCTTTAGCTGATAGTGTTAGGGAAGGCTATAGGAGTTTTCTATATGGTTTTTTGATGTGTTATTTAGGAAAGGTACTATTTGTCCTCTTTTACTTTGTATGAGGGTTGGATCACCTCTTAAGTGATCGTTTTAATTTAATTGTTTCTTACTGATAAAAAAAAATGTTAATAATCTTATGTTAAAAAATGTTTATAGAATTATATCGATTACGTCATTCGAAGAATTTCGATCAACGATCTTAACCGAGATCCCTTGAAATTGTACTGTACAATATATATATATATATATATATATATATATATATATATATATTACAAATCATTAAATAGTAATTAAAATTATAGACAAAAAATAATCAGTCACTATATTGACTAAATTAGATATTATTTTAGAGACTAAAAAGTTATTGATATCTAAAGTGGTTTTTATTATTAATGAAATATTATAGAATAATTTCTAAATTGTTATTTAAATTTGCTACCAAGGTTTTAACTACTAATATTTTAAATTCTAAATTAGTCTTTGAAAGACTAATTATTAGATATCAATTTAGAAACTACAATTTTTATTAATAATAGAAACTAATATCAATAATATTTTAGTTTATAAAATGGTCTCTAATTTCGTCAATATAGTGACTAATTATTTGGTATCTAAAAATTACTTTCTATTTAATTATTATTTTTAGTGATATATGTGTATAAGTATAATTTCGTATTAAATCTCAATTAAAAGAGTTGTTTCGGATTTAAAATGTGGATATATAATACATATACTTACCTAACTCATGGAATTTAGGCCATCAATTAAGATCTAAATTTTATTCTCGAGTTCTATTCTTTCTTTTTGTCTTGAATATAATAAATTGGTTTGTAACTGCTATTTTGATGCTATTTGGTTTTGGTAAAGACTTGCTTTTTACTTGCTTTATTAGGTAATGCATTAACTTTCTTTGCTTTCCTTTTTCCACTCCTTACGTAAAGCTTCAAATTTTCTTTTATGAAAATTTCTTTCCCTCTCATTCATGCCCAGAATCTATCTTTTTATTAGAAAAATAGAATCTAAAAAATAGTTCTAAAAATGTAATTATTTTTCATCAGCTTCTAAAAATTTATTAGTTGCCACGGAAGATATATGAATGATTTTAGGTTATATTTTAAACAATTTTTATTTACAAATTTTGAAAATATTCATGCATGCATTCAAAACATTTTTTTTATTAACAAAAAAATAATATATATATATATATATAAATATTTTAGGGATGATTCAATTTATATATATAAAAAAAATCATTAAACACAACAACTTTCAACTCACTACTCAAAACCTTCTTACAATCATAAAGGGAAAAAAGAGAAGTTGTGTAAATGTGATAATTGATATGAAGTGATATGAGATTAAGAGAAAGATAAAAAAATTGAATATATGATATAAGTTGAATACATGTTCTATATAAATGTCTATAAATATAATTATTCTAAAAAATAATTTATTGAATAATAGAGAGAAACCGTGCATGTGTTGTGGCTAGGGCAAGAAGATGAACATGATGGGTTGAGGATACAGTCAACAATGAGAATAATTAAGGCCATTCTGGAAAAAGTAAGAAAATATTCTTCAAAGTCATCAACAAACCTAGTCTTTTTAATATAACTTTTACTTTTTGTTAAATAAATTTTGTTAAAAATTAAACTCATTAAATTAACAAAACTTTCAATTAATTTTTCAATACATACTTCATTACAAGAAAATTATTAATTAAAAACTAATTTTAAAAATAAAAAATAATTATTTGCTATATTAATTAAATTAAATATTATTTAAAAAACAAAAAAAATAGTATCTAAAAGTAGTTTTTATTATTAGTAATATTTATAAATTAATTTATAAATTTATATTTAATTAACTACCAAGATTTTAGCTATCAATTAATTTAGATTTTAAAATTGATAATTAAAATCTTGGTAACTAATAAGATATCAATTTAAAAACTATTGATAAATTAGCATGGAATTAACTACTAATTATTTAAATTTTAATTATTTAAATTTTAAAGTTAACACATACTAAAACAATAAAATTAAAATATTAATTAACTTTAAATTTAATTCAATTTTATAAAATATTTATTAAAATAAGATTTGATATTATCTTTAAAAGGGATAATTTTATTTTACAAAATCAGTTTGCAAATTAATATTTATATCTACGTTAATAAGAAATTAGTAAACAATAAAAGATTGCCGAAATAAAGGAGGGAATTTACTTAATATGAAAAGAGTGATATGGGTCTTGTGACTTCCTGGCCCATCATAGAGAACTTTTGGATTTTATAACAAAAATATGGCTATATTTCACTACTCAAATCACCTCATTTTCACTCACCCAATCATACAATTTTTAAGCAAAGCTATTAATTTAACGCCATTAACCACGACATATAACACCATAATCACAAAAAAGAAAAATCGACAAGTGAATAGAAAACCATCAACTCAATTCAAGTCAACATCAATTAATTTTTTCTATCAAAAAAAATAATAAATAATTGAATAATTAGACTATTTAAGGATACTTCAACTCTATAATTACTTATCCTCTAAACTTTTAGCTATTTCTTTACCTTTCAAAAGATGTAACATCTGAACTACCAGATTCTCTTCCCATAAAATAAGTTCATTTTCCAATCTTTTTTCAAAATACAATCTGAAACCCAGTTTTGAATCATTTAAAACAGATTTATCAAACTTTAACAAATTCTGTTATGGATTTTCAAAAAACAATCAGTTGAATTGTGAAAACAACCGATGGAATTGGTTTGAGAGCAAAGTCAACCAAAGTCAAACAGTTTCAAATCATTTTCAAAAACCTCTAAGTGTAAAACAATCGATTGAAATGATAAAACAACATGTTGTTTTTTCCACTTCTTTAGAAAACACTATTTATCAAAAAAGTTTTGATTTAAATCAGCTTTGTATCCTTAGAATCCAAATAATTGGTAGATAAAACATTGGTAGCTAATTAGATACCAATTTAAAAACTATGTAATAATATTAGAAACTAATTTAAAAATTAAATATTTTTTTAATCTCTAAAATGGTCTCTAATTTAGTCAATATAACAACTAATTATTTTTTGTCTCTAAAATTGGTTTCTATTTAATGATTTTCTTGTGGTGTATTATTATTCAGTAACCAACTTAGTACATGATATCTTTATCTCAAGAAAACTAAGTGTAAGATTCTTAGACGTGAAAGATGCTAATAGACTGGAAAAAGAGCTGGATGAAATTTGGACTGGAAATATGAAAATGCATGTCAACATACCTAAATATAGATGAGTGAAATGACAACATTGGGTGGAAAAAGGAACAACACAAAACTTATGCATAAATAGTGAAAGGTGTGGAAAAGAGCATGACTAATAATAACAAATGAGATGCATATATATCCAAGTTAACATAGCAAACTATTAACATCTAAAGTAATTTTTATTATTAATAAAAATTTATAAATTAATTTCTAAATTAGTATCTAACATTAGTTATCAATATTTTATTAGTTATCAATGTTTTAACTATCAATACTTTTAGATTCTAAATTTATCCCTAAATTATTATCTAAAGCACATTATATTTTGTTTAGTGTTTTTAAAAGTATCTAGTGTCACATGAGTTAAGTGGGTGAATATTATATGGAAACACGTAATTTGTTAATTAAATAGACTAATAGAGAAATTAATAATGAAGGATAAAATACTAATTAAACTAATTAGAAGTAATTTTCTAATAATAAATATTATTTAATGGTAATATATATCGTCATTTACCTAATTAAAATTTCAAAACAATAAAAAAAAATTGTCTTTTATAAAAAAAATGGTTGGAGTTATTCACTCAAGCACTAAAAATTAATTTCATTGAAAAAAAAAATACATACTCTCTCTTTCTAACTAAAAATCAAGTAATTTAATATTTGTTTAATTTTTTATACTATGTAGATATCGAAAACCGTTACCCCTTATCTTCTTTACATTAAAAAAAATGAAAGAAAGGGAAAATAAGCAAAGCATTTGAAAGGCGAAGTTTTGTTGGTCACGGACTAAATGATTCCCATATGAGGAATCAGAAGGCATTAGATGCGACAAAAGTGTCACATAATGCTTACTATAATTGCTCTAACGAACATTGCAGGCTACTTTTTCTGCAGGATACAGTACGGTCACCCAGCACCTCATTAACTTCCTAAAAATCATTCACAACTTCAATAAATGATGTGAAAGGTAACCCTTACGACTATGGAAGTACGCTACAGTGCATGCCATCATGCAAACAGTTCGTTCAACAAGGAGAGAGAAAAAGAGAGTACCATTTTCAAAGCTAGTCAACTTGGTTAGGAATGTTTACATGAAAAATGCTACACCTTTTCAGTCCTTGTTAAGCAAGGGAATGTCAACACAATTAAGTACCTCAACTTAATCTCATTTTTAGTCCTTTTCCTAAAACATGCATGGTGTTAGGTAGTCAAGAAAATCATTCTTAGTTGCCTTTATTTTGAAGTTTCAAACCCTTTTAACTAGTCAATATTATATAACACCAGAGGAGAATAGTTAAACTGATGAAATGAAATCTGCAGCTAGCATTTGTCGCTTCTCTTGGAATATAGCCAACATGTGAAGATTCTCAGAAAGTGAGAGCCAGCTTCCTCGTTTGGTGAGTTTGTACAGAGCCTGGTCTTTACCACGTTAGTAACTAGTTTAATTTACCTCAGGGTTGTAAAATTCAATGCAACAGTAAATTTATTTGATAGCTATCACTGTCAAAGAGAATGAAATTTCAACAGTGAAAGTGAGTGAAAGGGGAAAGGGACCCATATATGTTTCAAGAAAAATACATTGCATACTTTAGAAATGAAACTAATTTAGCAATTGGCACTGGAACTTTCTTCAAGAAGGAAAAGTTAAGAACTAGAACATATATCTAAAACAATAAACATTTTTTTTTTCTGCCTAACAAATTTACCCAACTGTGTTTTTTTTTTCTTTTTCAATGTGCACTTCTTGTTGATATGGGAAGAAGCTAATCCCTTTGAAAGCATAGAGAGATGACGTGTGTTTTGTCTCACCAACTTGTTAGAGTGTTGAGGAACCGAAGTGTTGGTTTGCTTGTGCTGATTCCAATTTAGGATCCAAGGGGGTCATAGTTCCCATGGAGTGCTGTTGCTCTCGTTGTGAAAACCCACCACTGTTCATGTTTCTGACCATCCCTCCAACCCCCAAAAAGTCCAAGGTCAACTTATCAGACCCTCCAAAGCACAGACCAAGATTTTGTGACATCTTCTTAGGCTCCTCCACCCCGTTGTGAAACTGGCCGAGGTTGTTTTCATTACCTTTCACATTGCCAAATATGGAAGCGTTTCCATTGGCAAAAGAGTTCATCAACCCACGCAGATGGTTACTGTGCTCACTCTCCATCCTTGACCTCATACCTAATTCTTCTGTTCCTCTCAGTAGAGAGGAGGGAGCATTGGTGGTTGTGGTTGAACCCATTTGAGCAGCTTTCTGAAGCAATGCAGTGGCTGACATGTGAGGGGACATGTTATCTTGTTGCAAAGATGAATTGCCAAAGAGTGAAGACAAGCCTGAACCAACTTGGTTACTCACAGGGCTACTAGTACTATAGAGTGTTGTTGTTCCTTGGTCATTTCCTCCACTTATGTTGCTGAATTGGTCGTTGATTATGCTGCCACTGGTGTTGGTATTAGGAAAGAAGCTGAGGTTGAAGAGATTGGTGTTATTAGCTGAAGCAGACACTGATGAAGCAGAGCCGGAGTTATTGGTGGTTCCTTGAAGATCAGGGAGTTGCATAAGACCGTGGAGTTGCTTGGTTGAGAATAAGGATCCTTGTTGCTGAGACTGGAGGTCTTGGAATGCTTGGTTTGGGTCAGTCATGAAGAATGATGACTGGGGTGGTGACTGCACTCCAAATGAAGAAGAGTTGTGCATATTAGGAGAGATTAAGTGCTCAAACTTTGGTGCACTTCCAAGGCTCAATAAGCTATTAGCAGAGGGTGCTTGGTTCTGAAGTTGGGCACCTAGCCCTAGGCTCATGTGGTTTGTGCCATACAGATGATGAGTTCCCAAAGGGTTCAGGTTGGAAGGGTGTCTTGCACTCTCATGTGCTAGAGCATCACAAAAGGCCCTATGAGTGATAAAACTGTCACGCCTGCAACAAGTTAATAAGATATTATTGGAATTAAAGAACACAAATGTTATTTCTATACACATATCTTGATTCATGACCTATCTTATTGCAAGTATATCATCGGTTAAAGGGTTAGAGGAGAATAAATGGTCCCCTATATACATGAAGAATTCACATAATTGGACTCTAGAACAAAAGGAGAGAAATTCCCTATATGCAATGCAGCCACAACCACTCACATAAACAAGTTCACACTTGTCAAAAGAAGAATGAATATAGAATTGGAAAGTAAGATCTTTAATATTGTGGTGATGAAAAACGGTTGTTTCACATAAAATTATATATATAGGGAATGAAATGCAAGGGTCCCAAAAGCATGAAATAAAAAATAGCAAATGAAGTATTGAATTTGGAAAATAGTTTTTGGTGTTGAAATTGGATCTTTTATTTTGAACTTAATAGAAGTATAACAGGCAGAGAGCTAGGGCCCAGAGGATTGTGCCAAAAATGTGATACACACCAACAACTCCTTATCGAACTACCACTTTGAGTCCTCTCTTTGATCACTGAGAAGAAGGAATTATTTACACATTTGATGAAAGTCAATTATAATAAGCCCAGCATGGGTCCAGCCTCAATAAATGCAAACTGCCCCATGAGTTGTCCATTTTCTACCCTGAGAAAAATTCTTGTGAAAACGATCGTACCAGCAAAATGGTTGCTAAATTCTCGGAAATTCTCAGTGAGAGAAAAAACATGAAACTACATATGCAACATTAATGATGCAGAGGATTCAAGTGATTTGTTGCACAAATGACTTGAAGAAAACAAAGGAGCAGTGTGACAATTAATACGAAGAATGAGTGAAGTGTACCATGGCAAGGAAAACTTGTACCTGATGAAGCATATTTGAAACCACGTACACGTATGAATTATATACGTATCCAACACGAAACAAAACAAAACAATGCAACTCCAAGTCATGTGAGAACAAACCCAGTATCACTGTGCCTGAGCCTGTGCCCCCCCTTTTTACATTGTTTCTTATAACTACACGTGAATGGGAATAAGGATAAGGGGCGTTGTTCCCGAGGAACAAAGTTGAGCTTTGCTTTGCCTTGTTTTTTTCTTCTCAAAACATTTCAAATTTTTCAAACACTTTTCTTCACTGTGCTCACGTGCGACCACTCTTCTGCCTCTTCCACGTCCCTCCACTAACACCCACACATAAACTAACACAACAAAACTCAATTTTATGCTTTAACCTTGCAGAAATATATTTCTTTATTTTTTTTCATTCACCACAGTGTTCTCCCAGTTAAGTCAAGATAAAATTATGAAATCTGATATATAGATGGTGTAATAGAAAAAGAGTTCATACGTGAAAACATCAGAATTGGTCTTTGTTAGAGAAATTTCCTTTCTTCTTTTTTTATTATTTTCACAGCCCTTTTTCTTAATCACGGAAAAGGTCTACTTTTCAATTGTGTTGAGCTTTGATACGCAGTTTGCATTACACACTTTTTACACTTGGACTATCCCATTGGAAAGCTCACAATGGAAGATGTAATAATTAATTAAAAGAAAAGACTGAGATAAAACAAAAAAAGTACATAGAATAATAGAGAATGAGTATGAAAAAATTAATCACGAAAACTTTTTTTTATCTTTCTTTTACATTAAAGCTTACCCAAATCTACTAGTCCTATAGTATCCATAAGAAGCTCATTTTTCTGAGAAGAGTTAGGTGAAAAGTGTGTATGTAATATATGATAGATATCCGTATATCTTTTTCCCTGTCAAAATGCGCTTAGAGTGGCTTTAGCTGAAAAGTTGTTTTGTATGACAATATTTTAGCTACACCAAACATTCAATATTAGAACTAGAGGTAATTTTGAGACATAATTTGGCAGTGATTTGTTGCATATACCTGGAGAAGAGGGTGCCACAGTCACATCTATACTCTCTGGTGCCACAGGTTTTGGAGTGTGCTTTCCAATCTGATTGAACAGCATATTTCTTGGAGCACTTGTCACACTTCCATTTCTTCTCACCATGTTTGCGAGAGTAGTGTTTCTTGATGCCAGTGAGGTCTCCAAGAGCCCTTGAAGGGTCATGGTGAACACATGTGGGCTCAGGACACAGATAAACCTTTCTCTTTGGCTCTTTATTGCTCTTCTGCTTCAGCTTCCAAGGCAGATTGTGTCCTCTTCTGTGAAGCTGTAGGTTTTGCTCCCTTTGGAACCCTTTATTGCACACTTCACATATAAACCTGTTTGTTGCCATTAGAGTCTTCGGAGATAGTGCTATTACCTCCGCATCTGGATCTGCACACACACATGCATATGTTCCCATTCCAGGGATTTCAAGAAAAAACTTTATTAAATGAAGCCAAACAAATAATTGTTAGAGAATCTAATGCTAATGCTTCAATTACATGCTGAGAGAGTGAATAGCTAAGATTTAAAAAATTAAAATGAAGTGAACAATGTTGACATAAGCATAGAAGAAATTAAGAACCCTTGCCAATTCTAATTAATCTTTACTGAGTTAAAGAAATTCCCAGTCCTTGTAATATGCAGGATTTAGGGTTTCCTTGTCATGTTTGTTTCTCGAGAGAGAGAAAAAGAAATCTAGAAAGAAATCACAGAAGGGGCATTTTCCATGAACATGCAAATGCTTTTTTAAGTAATGGAATCTAATGAAGAATGCATAGAGGTACTTGCATGGTGTTCCTGGTTGATTCCTTCTTTTCTTCTGAGGCACTGTGGTTGGAGTGGTAGTAGAAGTAGTAGTTGAGGAAGCAGCTGTGGAGGATTGGTGCTGTAGTGACACCTGACTTTGATTTTCTTGTCTGATTCCCAAGAAGGGTGTTGATGAGGAAGCAGAAGCCATGATGTTTTGGAAAGTTGAGAGCAAATCTGGAAGTTCTCAAAAGAAAGCAAAAAACTCTCATATATTGTTGTCTCTTGGAAATCATATACGCAGAATAGAAGAAGGGAAACAAAAGGCATATATGAATAAAAAAGGAGAAAGAACTAGGACCTGAGAGAGGCTATATATGTTTGATTTTGGGTGCTTTGTTGTCTCTTGAAAAAGGTTTGAGATTAAACCCAGAAAACACCAAGAAGAATTTGATGAAAAAGAGACAGCAAGAATTCTGAGAGGAATTAGAGAGAGGAAGAAAACAATATATCACTCTGAATACCTACTCATCTCTCTCTCTAGCTCTAGCTACCTAGCCAGTTATTGTTTTGTAATGCATAAAATTTTGGTTCTTCACTTAGCTACCTTCTTCTTCTTCTTCTTCCCTTATTTCTCAATCATTTGATGTCTTGTACATAAATAATACTTAGCATAGTTCTCCACCCATACGCTTACCCATCTCTCATTTTTTTTTATCTCTCTCTCTTTTGTCCGTTTGTTTGGCTTGATCCTTGTTAAGTGTGCATTCTGTGAGGGAAATAATTAAGTGTGGTGAAGTAGCAAAATGAAGGATGAAGGGTAATTTATGTCCCTATTATGCAGCTCTTACCCAGCACAGTGTAGTGTGTCCCTTAGCAGAGGGTGGTTTTGGGGCCACCGACCCGTAGGCCTTACAGTCTCCTTATCTCTCTCTCTCTCTCTCTCTTCTTCTTCTTTCGTATCTTATTGCCAACAACACACAACTTGTTCTTTCTTTGTTTCCTTTCCTACACGCCAATTCTCAATTATTATTATTCTCATTAGCCTTAAATATATTTTTAAAGGAGATCTTCATATATATATATATATATATATATATATATATATATATATATATATATATATATATATATATATATATATATATATATATATACACACACACACACGCACTCAAAACTTTATGTTTCATCAGATGGTTGAGTTTGATTAATTATGTTTCATCACATACTAATATGTCAATATATATAATCAAAACTTTATGTTTCATCACATATATATATATTTATTTATTTTATTTATATAAAAGTTGAATCATCCTCCCTAAATGGTTTCTATTTATTTATTCTTTTTTATTGATAAAAATAAATATTTCATCACACATACAAATATGTAAAATTTTAATAGTAATTAAAACTAGATAGTTAAATAAATACTAATTTAAAAATTATTTATCAATAATAAAAATTAATTTAGATATTAATAATTTTTTAATCTTAAAATTTGTATTTAATTTAGTCAATATAATAATTAGTTATTTTTTATCAAGAAACTTAATTTTTATTTAATAATTTTCTAGTGTCTATTTTAAAAATTATTCTGAAGTTTCCATATAATTATATGTATTTAAAAATATAAATGATATATTCTATTAAAAATTTTTTATATTAACTAACTAATGATAAATATATTTTTCTGATAAAAAAATATAAATATATTTAATAATACAGAAAGTAGTATAATTTTATTGATTCCATTCATCAACTTGATACATTATTCGTGATGATGCAAAGCCATATTATAAGCATTCCTATATTTAGAATCCAAATTTAAAATTCCTAATTAGGTCGAAATAAGTTAGGCTTGTGTTTCATTTGGAGATGTCTTTTCACCATTTAATTGTGTATGAATCTAGTTATATTACTTCAACTATTACTATGAGTATGTTTATATATATATATATATATATAAGCAATAATTATGAGTATATTTATTAAATATTTTAAACTACTTTCTAATTTGTTTTATTGACTTTAAAGTCTGTTTGATTACATTAGTAATTTTGGATAAATTAATTTATATAATAGTTTATAAAATATTGTAATTCACTGATTGAAATAATATTTTATTTTTTAATTTTATTTTTAAAAATATTTATTTACTCTTTTCTAAGTATGATAGCTGGGATTTTCTTTTTCTGGATTTTTTATTTTAATTATTGTATTATTTCTATTGTCTATTTTATTATTTTAAAATGTTTTGGAGATACTAATATATAGCAATGGTGTCTAAAAAATTGAAAGAATTACGGGTGTCCTTAAATGTATGTTATTTTGTAGACAAAAACTTGTTAGGTCCACGTCCACCATAGTAGCAAAATGTATATCATTTTTATTTTATTTTAAACTCAACTGAAATAATTTGAAGTTATATTACAAATTAAGCTTAAACATAAATGTTTTAAGTCTATTCATATTTTAAATTCATATGTTTTATAATTGGTATTAAAATGTAAAATATGATTTAATATGATAATTGGTATTAAAATGTAAATGCAAGGCACGCGTAAATTTATAAAAAAAAACGCAAATATAGTTCACAAAATTTAACGTGGGTCAATATGTGATATTATTAACGCGATACAAACTATTTATAATATTTTTAATAATATACAATGCGTAAAATTATTATAAATTTTAATGTTATGGTATAAAAATGTATACTTTGGTTAAGCGAACCTACATATAAAATACTTTTTTAAATATTATAGTCAACTTATCTGACTTTAATATTATTATATGATTCAATTTTACTAATAAGTATTTTTAACCATCACAGTAATCGACATTATAATATTATATTATATTATTATTTTTATTTGTTTTTAAATGCTATGGTGTTGATTAAGCAAATACTATTATGTTTTCACTTCTTAAAATATTAATGAAAATATTTATGATTATTAATATTAATATAATATATTTTTAATATTTTTTTAATATAGAATCGATTAAGTATACGTTAATTTATATCTTATGAAACTAGTGTGTCTCCTATATGATAACATATAGGAATCGTAAATTATTTATAATTCAAATGTTCAAATTTAAAGGTGAAATTTTTTTTTCATTCACATTTTTTCTCTTTTACTTTATAAATATATCTCTTTATACTTATTCCATTCATTTTCTTCACTTACACTATTCTTCTCATCTTATTCATTCAAACATATATCTCTTTCATTAGCTTATCTCCTTAGCTCATATTCATCTTTTTCATGTACACTCATCTTCTTCCTCTATTTTCTCTCTCTTCGTCTCCTTCATTCACACTCATTTTCTTCATTCACACTCATTTACTCCATCCACACTCATCTTCTTCATCCACTATTTTTTCTATTTTTTATTTTATTTTGTTAAAGATGAAGGCATTGTCTGAATTTTTTTTTAAAAATTATTGTCATTAGCGTAAATTAAATTGACATATTTAGATTACAAAGACAATTTAGATTACATGACCAACAACAACTATATGATTGACTTCCTATTGTTGCTCCCTGAGTTAACAACTTTGTGCATGGTGTTGTTGGCCATCTTCTTGGCATTGAACTTAGCTTTTCAAATGTAGTTTACAAAGATTGTTGTTTCGTAAAAGTGTAGATTGAGCCGAAGAGGTATATCTGAGTTGTAGTACCATGGACAGTTACATTCAAACCTCTTACTTTTGATTAAACTTCAATTTTTTTAGATATGTGCTCCATCATGCTCAAGCTGGAGGTGTTTCAATGCCAAGTATGTGTTTTGAGATGATCCCCTACATAGTTGACCTCACCTAGATGTTAATATGTTGCCACCGAGATCTAATCAAAGGATATGTACCTCCGAGATACAATTGGATACACTAGTGGCCAATTCTGATTGCACTTGTTAAACTTCCATTTTGTTCAATGCACCAATACCTTGCACAACCACACACAATATCCTCTTTTCCAACTTTTTCCAACTAATTAGAATTGTTCTTGGATTTAAGAAACAAATAAGAACAAGTTAACTCACAACATTACAAAAACCAAACAAGAATGAGCTTTCACAAAAAGAATTAGATAGCTTACTACATAATAGTACAAGGCGTAACAAAAACAATAAAGTCAAACAACTGTCAATGTAAACTAGAACTACCTAATTGATTTAAGATAATGTGTTGGACACAAAATCCAGTCAAAATGGGAAAAGGTAACAACAAACAATTTATTTTTCACCTAGATTCAAGCTTTCAAATGAGCCATATGAAACAATTCATCCTCATCCACCCTTCCTCCTTTAAACACTACTCTATGTTGGGAAAATCAGAACTAATTCTCCCCTTTGTATCAACACCAAAGAGGGAGAAATTGTTGGAAATCCCTCCTTAATTTAGTGGGAGACCATGACCAATGAATATTGGTGACTGATCCATTGTTAAGAAGTGGAATTTAAGCCTAACTCAACCTCATAAAAATGGCTTATAAGGTGAGGTTTACACCCACTTATATACAATGAAATATCCCCAGTCGATGTGAGATCCCCAGCACACCCCCCTCACGCCGAGAGTGACAGCTCGTGCGTGGGACAACATATTATGGGTGGTCCGATAACGATCCGATAGTGGGTGGCCTGATAAGCCCAACGAATTCTTGCTAGGATAGGCTCAAAAATGGCTCTGATACCATATTATGAAGTGGACTTTAAGCCTAACTCAACCTTATAAAATCGGCTCGTTTATTGGAGATCTCACATCAACTAGAGATAAGGACATTTAATTGTATATAAGTGGGTGCAAACCTCACCTTATAAGTCAGTTTTATGAGGTTGAGTTAGGCTTAAAGTCCACTTCTTAACATGATATCAGAACCATTTCGAGCCTATCCTAGCGATATTTTGTTGGGCTTATCAGGTCACCCACTATCGGACCATTATCAGACCACCTATAATATGTTGTCCCACGCATGAGATGTCACTCTTGACGTGAGGGAGATGTGTTGGAGATCCCACATCGACTAAAGATAAGGACATTTAATTGTATATAAGTAGGTGCAAACCTCACCTTATAAGCCGGCTTTATGAGGTTGAGATTAGAGAGTAAACGAGAAAATAGATAACCACCATAATGGTTAGATTATAAATCCTAATGAGATGCTAAAGAAACTTTGTATTACATCCTTGTTGGGTGAGATTGAGTGTTATCCTCACAGAGTGAGAGAAATAAATATTGTAATCCTACTTTCATAGCGGAAGCATTTTCTGGATTAGGTCCTGTGGATTTTACTTCTCAAGTTGAGGAGGTTTTCCCATGTTAAAATTTTTGGTGTCATTTTCTCTTTTGCTCTATTTTCTATTATCTGCTTATTGCTTCCGCAAGTGCCCATTTTGTATCGACACCAAGGAGGGAGAATTAGTTATGATTTTCCCAACACTCTATTTCTATGATCTCATATACTTCAAAATATTGCTATCAATAGGAGGGAGAATTAGTTATGATTTTTCCAACACTCTATTTCTATGATCTCATATACTTCAAAATATTGCTATCAATACTCCTTTCAAAGTTGGATTTTGTTTATGATTCATATGGAGCAGGTGGAACTGTTGAAAGTGGCACCACATGCTATTATGTTGGACTAGCTGAATACTCATTTAGTTGCAGCAAGTGTTCGATATTATAGGTTATCTTACATGTTAGAAATAAGTGTTGTGTGAATTCTTCAAATTGTTGACATAAAGGGTAAAGAGTCAAACTAAGAACCACCCCTCTCTTAGCTAAATTAAGTTTAGTGGGTAATTTGTCTAATAACACCCTTCACACAAGGATGTGAGCATTGGAAAGAGTCTTGAGATTCCATAATACCTTAAAAGGAATATTGTTTTCCAGCTAGTATTGTTTTGTTGTGTATTATTAACTTTTAACTACAACTTTCAAAACTTTCGATTGTTATATATCCTTACTAATCTAACATCACCAATAATGGTCTCCTATACTTTAAAAAAAGGTTATTTATTTTGAGTTCAAGAAAGTATCTAATTGACAAATAAATCATCAATAATTAAAATAGATAATTGTCTATTTATTATATCTTAGAAAAAAAACACAACCATACATCATAAAAGTATCTATGTAATAGGAAAAATCATACATGCTTCATGTTTTAAGAACAATCTCAGCTATTAACAAAAAAAAAATCGTTAATTTTATGGTTTATGAACTTTTTATCTAATTGTAAAGAATAAAAATATTTGCAATATGAAAGTTATAGCCTATCTTATATGTAGAGATTACTTTGTAATTGCTTATAAGAAAATATATTAACTAGATAATCCATTCAAACATATAATTTGATAATGAAATGTGAAATAATGAATTGGATTATATATTTATATGATAGGTAAAGAAAAGTTTGAAGAATTGTTTGATTATCTTAATATGTGAGGCAACATGGAGAATTGTTATGTTATGTATTTTATTACACAACAGATCTCTGATTGTAGTGATATAAGATCTCTTAAGTGAGCCACTAGATAAGAATCATACCTCTTATTCAACAATTTCATCTCATTTTCAACATTTTATGTGTCTTTCTCAGTAACCATCCAAATTTTTCTCTGAAAAAGTTGTCGGTAAAGCATTTCTTTCTCAGTAAAATATATAAAAACTTTTCAATGAAAACTCGTGACTAAAAGCCTGAACTGCTCATTGACTCCATTTTTTCAGGAACTTTATACGACTAAACTCTTAGTATATTGTCCATTAATAATTCACTTTTGTTCTTACAATGTCCATTCAATTTTTGTTAATTTTAATGAAAATATATACATTTAAAATGTAATTAACATTATTAAAATATATTAACTAAGACTTTAAATAAAAGAATCATACATTTTTTATCAGCTTTTTTAAATCTTGCTTATATAATAAAGAAAGTTTATGAAATAGTTAAGAATAAAATAAAGATAAAAAATAATAATTTATTGTAACTTATAGATATGCTAATATATAACAATTTTTCTGAGGTAGATGAATATATATGAAAAAAATGAAATTAATATATTAAAGTTTACCATCATTATTATATATTGGTATGTTTTTTGTTGGTAGCGTATTTATAATGTTATTATTGAGGTTTTTGCACATCGCAATTTTGCACAATTTATTACATATTTGGATAAAAAAAATTATTATTAATTTGGATTAAATAATTTTTTTTATCAATAAGAAAAAATAAACCAACATGAACCACTTTAGGGGTGGTCTAACCCTTGTACAAAATTGAACAAATACGTTTTTTTTTATTTGTAAGAAAAAATAAATAAATGAGTTATTTCAGGAGTGGTTCCACTGAATAGAAACATACAACATTTCCCTCTAAAAGCTTACAACAAATATCCTACTTGAGCAACTAAAATCAAGCCAATAGACCGAAATAAAGACACTTCAGAAACAACCTAACACCTCATCCCAACATTCTAAAAAACAAAAGGCCTAAATTTTGGATTAAGTCGTGCATGGGACAAATGAATTCTATGCAAAGAAGGGTTAATGGTGTCACATGTCCATTATTTTACTTGAAATCAGTTTGTATTAAAGTTGTGTAGGGCTTACACGACATTAATTAAGTCTTGAATTATATTTAGTTAAAATTGTCTCATGTTGACATAACTTTAGTACAATTAAAATTGGATCACTCATACACGATTTCAGTTGTATGAAATTTGTATTGAAGTCATGTATGCTGAGCACGACTTTTAGCTTTATTGAATATTATTTTGAAAACAAATGTTTATTTATTTATTTTAATTAAAATAATTAATTGAATGGGGGATGGTTGACATGTATTGAGAATGGGGGATCACTACCTCCTATCCTATCTTTTGTGTACTTGGATTGAAGTATTCCATCAATACTCTTTTTTATTTTATTCATTTTTTCTTAATAAAAAAATTGAATTATTAATTTGACAAATTTTATAAAATTAAGAAAGATTTAGTTATTTTTTAATTGAAAAATTAATTTAAAAAATAGTGTTAAAATCCTAAAAAAAAAACATAACTAAAAGCTTAAAATATTAAAAAATGCCTAAAAAAAATAAAAGATTACTAATAAATTGTTGATTTTTCTAATTTTTGGTATCCTCATCCCTCATTTATTGATCATGACATTCTTTATTTTATTTTAACATTTTTCATCTTTTGATATGTTTCAATCTGAACTTTCTATCAAAAGTTATGATAATTTTAAATATTTTTCCTACAAAATTTTATAAAATTTCTCAAATTTTTAATAATTTAATTAATTATTTTATTTTAAAAAAATATTTAAAAAAATTGATTTCAAGTAAAATTATGAATTTGTGACACAATTTTAACGTTGATATTCTCTATATAAAAATCCGACATCAATAATAAAATCGTAATAACGGAGACTTGTTTAAATCAATAATAATTTATTTTATTCAGATCCGTAACCATGCAAAATCCATCATTTACTTGCAAAAATCCGACATCAATCCTTTGAAAGTAACATATTCAAAAAACTTTATTGGACCTAATGAAAAAGGTTTCATCCAACTCATAAACATATCAATATCAAGTAATTTAATATTATAAAATTAATATTAATATAATAATATAAAATAAAACTAAAACTAAAAATACATATTTTTCTATAAACTTTTAATATTAAAAAATATAAAAAAAACATAATTGTTTGGTTTGAAATTTCGATGATAATAATAGTAACAATAATAACAATAATAAATTTAAATCTAGACTAAAAAATAAATAGCAAAATTTATATTAATCTTAAAAATAAAATCAAATGCGGCTGAAATAAAAAATTTGGTTAACTTACCAATTTTCTTATTGTTTGGAAAGTGGACTGGTAGAATGATTGTTTCTCAACTAGACTGTTAGGTTTTTTGGAACATAAATAAGATAAATAAAGTGGTATCTATATACAAATTTATATTGTCATTCAATCATAAATTAGTATACATTAATTTATTATTTTCTAAAACTATTCTAATAATATTTTAATAATTAATAATATAATATATTTTACTTTCACAATATATAAAAGTTTTACTACCTTCAAATACATACACAACTTCCCAAATGTTCATAAAGTTTAAACTTCATAACTAAGTAATATAGCCAACAAATACATATATTTTCTACATGTTCAAATCAATTGCACTCTTACTCTTAGACAAGTACAAGTGAACAACCATATCACCCTTCTTCTTAGACAAACAAATATGACATCAAATCAAGTGTTTTTCTATTGTGGAAATCAAAGTATAGGTTGAGTATGTTTGTTATTGTTAAAAACATTATTATTAAAAAGTGATTTTTATATAACTAGAAATTAATATATATATATATATATATATTTATTTATTTATAGTAAAAAGTATTTTTTTTAATTATAAGTTATTTTTAATCTATTTGGCATTATAGTATAAAAGTATTTTTTGAATATTAAAAAGTATTATATTATATTAAAAAAGTATTTTAATCTATTTTTATAAAGACTTCTAAAGAAACATATTTCTTTAAGACTAAAACGTAATATTCAATGTGTCAATTTTTGCATAGTAGTATAATATTATCATTAGAGTAAAGAATAAAATCAAAATTAGGTTGTAAATGAAGGAGATGATGTGGAAGAAGGTGATGAGTTTTAATGAAGGAGACGAGGAGAAGAATATGGGTAAAGGAAATGAGTGTGGATAAAGGTGATGAATATAAAGAGATTTATATAGAAATTGAAAAAGAAAATTTGTGAGTGAGGAGATTTGTCCTTTTTAAATTTGGTCCTTTGGAGTAAAAGTAGTCTACAGTTGTTATTCATTGTAACAAAATCGCACAAATTCATACCATATAAATTAACGTCGGCTATAAATGTAATAGCATCCGCTTAATCAACTCAAACCCACTTCTTTTTACAAGCATGGAAAATAAGAAAATAAGATCCAAAGTATTTCTCCTTGACAATTGCATCTTTTATGGTTTTCTTCCTTTGGTTCTCCCTCCGAATCAGACATTTCTCTCTGTCTTACGCCTTCTATTTAACCTAATTGAGCTTGGGTTAAGTAACATCTTGCTTAACCTTCATGAGAAAAAACCAACTTCACTAGAGTGAACTCACTTAAGCGATCCTTGGACGAGTTTGCAGTGCTCCAACTTTGTCTTTTCATCTTGTCTTCCATTTCTCCATTCTCCTTTAGCCCTTTTTCTCCATCTTTCCTTAAATTCTTGAAATTAGTACAAAATTAGAAATAAATCGTTCTTATTCATATCATAATCCAAAGATATGTAAAAAGGTTCAAATTTCTAATTTGGAGGTTGAATTATAACTCTATTAACAATTAAAGTGCATAAATGTCTATCTTTTTGTATGAAATATTATTGAATTATGCCATTTATCAATAGACTCATCAAACAAACCAATACTACATAAATGAAGTCATCAACTGGTAAATTAACATTTTAACATATTTATAAACACTAGCAACAAAGTAATTTTTTAATCACAAATATGTTTTTCTTCAAAAAGAAAAAATGCTTGCATAGACAATCTTAGTTTGTCTTAGGAACCTTTGGCATGTGAGTAGATTTAGCAGTATAATTCCTCTGTCCTTTGTTTATGCCTAGCTCAAAAAGTTAAGACCTAAGATTGCTCTGGGATTTCTTTATTTCTATTCCTAATGAAGATATTATAAAAACTTCTGATGCTCATATTTTCTTAAGTGCATTTTTATTGATCAATATAGACTTCGTTGCATCTTATGGTACAGGCTGTTCCATAGTGTACAAGTTCTCATTAGATGTATCTTTATGTTTCTTATTTTCAAGACATAGTTGAACTATTGTTTTAGATGCAAGAAGTGCTCATATATAGAGTTGAACTCCATTAGATTTTCTTCATGAGACGGATCACTCTCATCTTAATAATCACATGATGAGCATAAGAGTTCAAGGATTTTGATAGACCTAGAGACAGACTTAAAATTCACTTTTTTATCTATGTCAACCATTAGGCATATATTATCTTCTCTTTGTTAGATTCAGAGTCAGCGCTTGAGTCTAACCCATCGTTTACGTTTTTTATTTGTATTTGTTCTTTAAGGAGTCTCATATTTCCTTAACTGATCTTAGCCTGCACATTTAATTAATTTTTTCTTTTGACAAAGAAAATGTTAGAGCATACTTGACTTCTTCATTGAGTTCCATCTAATTAATCTCAACATGTGTCCAATATTTCTAGAGTCTTTATCTCTATGTTTTCCCTGATTATGATGCACCATAACCTATACTATATGGATTGATATACATATCCATTCTTTCCTTCTAGCATGCGTAGTCTTCTCCTAAAAATATTGGAGGTATTGTGATAGAGGCTCCTTTTGTTTCCTTGTTGTGTCATTCTTGTTGTGTTGGATCTTTTTCTCTAGTAGCTACCAAATGCTCGATCCTTTAATGATTAAGCTCTAATACTGATTGTGAAAACAAGCAAACACACAAGAAGGGAGGGTTGAATTGTGAGTTCAAAACTTTTTGTGAATTTTTTGAGTATATCATTTGATAGTGAATAGTCAGACGATAGTTTTATATATTAAGAAATCACTTAATGGTAAATGTATCAAACGAAGATATTGGACTTAACTAATTTACTTATTTATGAGAAAAACGTTTTTAGTGTATGTGATATTTTGATGACTCTCTTTCTATGTTAGTAGAGATGATAATAACATACAAAGTAAAGAGATAAAGAAAGAAAGAATGCATAGTATAGTTATATCGAATCCCAAATTTTGGTTCTTTTTTAGATTTGTGATATTTTATAATCCGTATAGGGGTAACTCGCAAATTATACGAGTAAAATTACTTTATTTACATTCTAAAGTAAATAAAAATGTTAGTGAAAAGAATATTACTAGAAAGAAAAAAATAATAGATGTTTTTAGAGCATTAAAAAAATAAGCACTGTAATTATTTTTTAATGATAATAGTTTCATAGTGTGAGGTTCAGTGTTGTTAGTTTCAGGCTCTGTGGATGGTATATTAGTGGATCTGTCACAGTTTTGAGAAATTGTTATATGATTTATGTTTGTTGGGACTGCGTGATATATTTTTTTTGTATAAAGTATCCCTCAAATATTTTTATTTATTTAATTTTTATGTCAATAAAAAAATGTTCAAAACTCAATCAATTGATTGAATTTCACTAAAAAAGACTCTTGTTACGAATTACAAAGCATATACTAAAAAGAAAATGAATACCTTCAATGATTTTGTATTAAAAAAAATAGAAGAATAGATCGAGTTTATTTTTGTGATAACTATAATGTAAAGTTTAAAAATAGAAAAATAGGATAATTTATGTATTTTGAGATATAAGATAATATTTTATGAAATTAAGTATATAGCTTATTAGTTCTAAAATGAGGCACCTTATCTTGCATGTACGAAAAGAAAATGACCTCCAACCAAATCTTTATTCGAAATTGAGTCCTTTTCTAAATAACCTACCTATACTTGCCTATAGTTTCATCACCTACCTATATAAATTTAAAAATACTCAATGAAAAATCAACATTTTTGCAGGTACATATCCAAAATTATAATGAACATGTACGTCAATAGGTCAAATTGAGAAAGAGCCATGTGAGGATAGAAAAAGGACTACTATGGTTCTAAAATTGGTATTCCCATTTTAAGATTTTTGCTTCATCCACCATTTACAAAACGGAAGACAAAAACCCTTAATATACTAAAACATGTACTTTATTATTCTGGGTGAACTTCGGAATCTAAAATATTCCATACAAACGTACATCCCAATCAAATTCATGTTCTTCATACCAATGCTTACAAGGTTTGGGATTATATATATATACCTAATTTAACTATCGACTCACCATTCTCGTACTTTATTTTTATCAGTCAGAAAGAATAAATAAATGCGAATCATTTTAGAGATGATCCAACTCTCACTTTATCATAAAATAAATCAATTTTCAAAAGTAAATTTATGTAAGTGGTGCTTTTCGAGGATATATTGTAGAATTTTTATAGTGTTTAGAATGTTGACAGATTAAGATAGTGTTTTGTATAAGAGTTTGATTATCCTGAAATACTCTTATTTAATTTATTTTTTTTTTGCTGATTTAAAGAAAAGATCTTCTTGTTAAATTAATAAAAAAATCAAAATTTTAAGTTAAGTTTGACTCAACTCAAAAATTAACTCAAGAAATAAGAATGATTCTCTAAGTTATAAACTATTATAAAGTTTCCAATTCTCTTATACCAAAAATGAGACATGTACATATAAATTAATAATAACTTAATAAGATATATGAGTTGATGATTATTGATTCACATTAAGTCCTTGTGCAAAATAATGAATGATATTAAATATTTATGAGAGGTAAAGTGTCCCTTTTATGGAGAGAGTAAATAGAAATGGGTTGTGGGAAGAAGAATGAGAAAAGGGACAGATGCAGAGACATGTGAATTGCTTGTTTGTTTAGGGCGACGCAGACGAGTGGATTTGACATTGGAAGGACACAGTGTGGACCCTCTTCTCTTTCACCCTTCCTTTTCAGACCAACCCAAAGTACTTCAAAAAGGAAAATCATCCCCACACAATAATAATATTAATAATATTAATATTAATAATAATAATAATAATCCATACCATAGAAGGGTAAGTAAGTGCATGGTATTATCAATTGTTCCATTCTTTTTATTAGTTTAACCAATTTTATAGGTGAAGTTCATTTCCTCGGTTGAGAAGGCAAAATTTTTAAAAAGGTTCATATATATATAAATATATATATATATATATATATATATATATATATATATATATATATTAATAATTGTTGTATAATACTCCCTTAATAATGAGAGATATTCTCAACCATACTTTTGGATTTTTTTATATTATTTTGTGATTATGTTAAATTAAAAGTGATATAATGATATTAATGAGTAAATATTATTTTTTTAATCAAATATTTACATTTAAATTAATAAATTACATAGTTAATTATTTTTAAAATAAAAACAAAATTGTGTTTGATAAAAAAAATTAATATATATAAACTTACTAAATAGAACATTTCATAATCAAAATATTATTTTTATCTTTAGCACACATTAATCACAGTAAAAAATAATAGTCACTATTATTATGAACTTAAATAGATAGAACTAGATAAATTTTAAATATAGTTTTACTTAGGACATAGACCGTATCAATCCGATTTGATAAATGAATCTTCTTCCTCGATCACACTTCCATCTCTTCCTTTCTCGTGTTTGGTTTTTAGCTCACGGTTGAGTGTACCTATGAAAGATTTTCTATTGATTAAGTGAGTGTTTGATATTTGAGTGTAATTAATATATTGATCAAAATATATCTTATTCCTATATAACATGCTTATCTATAATAATGAGTTCTATAATTGATGAGTCGTATTTAATGTGTATCATAACTTAAATGAAATTACCTAATTTATTGTGTATCTTCTTAATTTTCGTGCATTAATTCTAGCCGGTCAAATGACCTCCAATAATGAATAACGTCGGTTCGTCCAGTAGCGACTGATACATAATTATAATTAAATTATAGTTTATGATATAAATTTTGCATATAAACAATTTATTAAATTATATACAAATTATTAGAGGTTATTCTTATACAGGTATAAAGAAATAAAATTGATACCTTTATTTCTCTGAATAATATTCATTCCAACAACAACAAAATTCTATTTTAAGCATGTATTATTAATACAGATATCATAACTTTAACAATTAAAATATAATTAAAAAATTTATAAGTATTTGTTTATTATTTATGGAAAATTAAGTAATAATGTAAAGAATTAAAATTTAGAATATTAAAAATTAATTGAAATATAAATAAATATTACAGACCCTAATAATTTTAATAAACTCATAATATTTCTTAAAATTTTATAAATATCAATTACTGTGAATATTACTTAAAATATTTAATTATTGTGAATAATATCAATTATAATAAAATTTTATAAATAAATACATCAATATATATAACTACAATATTCTTATAATTAAATTCTAAAATAATTATAATATAACTAAATCTAATCAAAATGTATATATTTTTTGAAAAAATGAACTATATTTTAAAGTATGAATCTGTCCGTAAAGAGCCTTTTGATATTGGAATAATAATGATTATATATATATATATATATATATATATATATATATATTAATGAACATGATAAAATTATAATATTAATGATGAGACATATTCTACAACATATATTAGTGTTTTAATAAGAAAAAAAATTAAAATGCAGATGTGACTTTATTAATCTAAATATTTAATTCTTGGACTAAAATAGAAAGTTAAGATGAAAAATAGTCTTCTCACTTTCTCTTTAAGTGATTGGATTCCTGCTATTATTATATAATTAAACATAAATATATTAATTAAAAAAAATTCATTTTAAGTATAACTTTTTATTTCAGTTCAACCATCTTTATATACCTCTCAATTATACATATAAGGACGATTATTCTAATCGTCATTAAAAAAAATAATAACAAGTTTGTTACTGTCTATTTTTTTAATGATGGTTTTCTAAAATCTATCTTTTGTATTTTTGAGATTTTGTACTAGTGTTACAACTTCATCAGTAAGTTTTAGAAGCAATTGAATAGCAAATACAGCAAATGAAAGAATTAATATAACAACTAAAAGAGTTAATGCAACAACTAATAGAGTTAATGCAACAACTGAAAGAGCTAATCTAGAAAAATTGAAGGACTGCATAGTCAGAGAACACAATCAATTTGATGCAACAACAATTAACTATGATGATGAAACAATAATGTGGCAAACTTCAACAGGTGCGAGTCGAGATAACCTGAACTATGTTGAAGACTTTGATAACCTACTCCTTACTTGAAGTTCACCTTCATTATAAGTTTAATTATTTCATATTTATTCTCGTGCACTAAGTGTTTTGTTTATTGTAATGGGTTCCATTATCTTTCCAAAAACTTTCAACTGACCATTCACTTTGATCATTATGTCAAATGGGACACACATCCTGTAATTATTTTATCTTTAATTTTCAAACTTTTTTTGTTCCCACTTTGAGTTATCATACATTCTTTATTCCTATTTTGACTTATTTTTCTTAGACAATCTTACTCTTTTAATTGTCCATGGCATGATGTCTATTTTACTTAATTATTGCTTGATTACTATCTCTTTAAAATGTTTTCTTTAGAATTAAAATTATAATCTACACAAACACCTCCCTTACTCAAATTCGATTTTTATTTCACATTTAAACTAACCAATGTTATATAATGAAATTGAAATTTCATTCGAAACTCAATGGAATTCCAATTAAAATTGATATTGGATTTGGATTTTGAATTACAATTGATATAGGCATGTTTCAAATTTCCAAACGAATTGAAAGTGCTATTAAACTTAACACCATTTTTTATTCATTGCCTTAACATTGACTTGATCGATACTACCAAATTTTTTTTTTTACTTTCACTTAACATTAGTCACACCAACCCTAAATCCAACTTTTTTTTGTTAAAGTTTTTTTTATAGCATATGTTAGATCGATGCAATTCTTTTAATTAAAATACTTTATTTAATAAAAGTGTCAACTTTTCCAATAAGATTATATATATATATATATATATATATATATATATATATATATATATATATAATGGTCTTCTAGTTTGCATAAGTTAAGGTGACGTTAATAACTTTTCCTCCATAAGTTAACGTAAGATTTCAAAACTTTCACACCTGAAATGTAGACTTATTAACTAAGGTAAAACAGACACTAATCACATTTTATCGTTGACTTTTTTTATTATTTGTGTCTGATTTTGTAGTGACATTTTCTCGACTATGTTATATAGTATGTGGTTGATCAACATTAAATAAAGAATTTTCAACACTAATAAGTTAAGTTAGTGGTCTAATTAGAATTAGATTTGATGTGGATAAAAAGAAATGGTTAAAAATAAAGATTTGATTCAATATAGTTAGTCAAATTATTCAATTAATGGTAAATCACTACAAGAAAATCATTGATTAGAAACTAATTTTAGAAACGAAAAATAATTAGTTGCTATAGTGACCAAATTATAAATCATTTTTAAGACTAAAAAAATTTTTGATTTCTAAATTAGTTTCTATTATTATTAAATGATTTCTAAATTGGTATCTAATTAGCTACCAAGGTTTTTGCTACTAAATTTAAAATCTAAATAATTGATTGCTAAAACCTTAGTAGCTAATTAGATACCAATTTAGAAACTATTTAACAATAATAGAAACTAATTTAGAAACCAATATTTTTTTAGTTTCTAAAATGGTCTATAATTTAGTCACTATAGCAACTAAATTTTTTTATTTTTAAAAATTGATTTCTATTTAATGATTTTCTTGTAGTGATAAATGAGAAAATAAAAATCTTTCTTTTATTATTATTTTTACTGATAAGGTGCTGCTTACTGTACTATGCTTGAGTAGCAGCAGGAGTCTTTATGAAAGCATTAAGGAATTAGTGGCCATCTTTTCATGGCAGGATGTTTCATGCGCTAAAACTTCATTCTTTATTAGACAATCAAAAGAAGAGACAAAGTGTTTATACCACAGTAAAAAGGTAGAGAAAAAAGTGTATAATGATGAATGAATAGCATAACATTTTATGCCACTTAACTCGTATATATCTTCTTGTACGTGGAACTTTAAGAAGAATGACATAACCAGTAACAGCTTTTTTTTTTTGGCTCCCTACCTTCCTCTTTCTTTCGTAACTTGTCTTATTATACCACCAACACTACAGCAAACCCTCACGCAATTTGGCAAACAACATTCAGAGGCTTTCCTTTCCAATACTTTCTACTTAATCTTCACATCCTTTTTGGCATTCTTCCTCACATAAGCTACTCACAACTCAAACTAAATGCCAAAAGAAGTATGTGATAATAAGAAAGACTATTAAGAAATGAACTTTAAGTCTAACTTGATCTTATAAAATAGATTTATAAGATAAGATTTGTCATTTACCGCATATATTATAGATGGTTCAATAGTGCGTGGTCTGGTAAGCTCAATAAACTTTGCTATGATATGCTCTAAATGGGTTTAATATCATGTTAAAAAGTAAATTTTAA
The DNA here is from genome assembly GCA_013389735.1 of Phaseolus lunatus. Classification (NCBI taxonomy): domain Eukaryota; kingdom Viridiplantae; phylum Streptophyta; class Magnoliopsida; order Fabales; family Fabaceae; genus Phaseolus; species Phaseolus lunatus. The sequence goes on along the minus strand of CM023859.1, from coordinate 834,602 downwards.
ACTTAGTGAATCTTATAAAATCAGTTTATAAGGTAAGGTTTGCACTCACTTATATATTATGAAATGTCTTTATCTTTAGTCGATATGAGATCTCCAACAAAAACAATGTTTTGAGCATTGTTTAGTATAAACATTCACCTTCAACAATGTTAACTTGTGTGTATGATAATAGCAAAGACAATGTAAAACTATGTACGTTTTTAACATAACTTCAACTTATCATGTATGTACCTTCTTACACGTGATTCATGTTTATGCAATTATGCTTATGGAAAAAAGGGCCTTGGAAATTCTTGGCAGATATAAAGTATTTGTTCATGAGGGTACTGCAATTTATTTTAAGATGGCTTGTTAGATAAGAGACGAAACGTGTAGAACAAAATATGAAGCATGCATGCTTAATTACCCAACAAGTAATAAAGAGAAGGGTTTGATAACGATTTGTTTTATTAGTTATGTAGTCTTACAAATTCGTAGCTTTTTGTTTGTGGAGGGTCTTGGAATCTAGTGCCAGAAATTAGGAAAGTGCGTTAACAATTATTAAATAGGTTAATTACCTTTTCTTTGTTCTGCTTAATTTGAATAAATATCATCTAAGAGGAACAAAATGAACTCGTTTATTTCTGTGAAAAAACAGCACAATTTGTGGGTTGCGGTGAGCCTAAGTGCCTATTCCAAAATTCGAGCTTTTTCTCAAAGGATTGTTCATAAAAGTGTTTCTCTTTGAGAAATGCACAAATCCATGAGATCCATTGAATAAGAAGTCATTATCACTATAGGGTTTAAGTTAAGTAGCTTCCTGTAAAAGGTAAACTAACATTTTAAAAAAGATGGACAATAGTTGTTATGATTGGATATTAGGCAGTGAGGATTTTTTCTACTTTGAGACACATTTAAAATATTTTTTTTATTTTTTTTAATTTATTTATTCATTGTTGATAAAAAATAACTGTTATGATTGATTAGAAATTTAGAAATTTAGACAAATTAAGGAGTAAAACTAAAATCATGCAATAAGACTCTAATCTATCCACTAATAATATAATGAGAATAATCATTTCTAGAAAATTATTAAATAAAAATTAATTTTAAAGATAAAAAATAATTATTTATTATATTAATTAAATTATATATTATTTTATAGATTAAAAAATTATTGATATTTAAAATATTTTTTAAATTTTTAAACTAATTTCTAAAGTAGTATCTAATTAGTCCATTGATATCTAATTAACTATTAAGATTTTGACTATTACTAATCCAAGAAAAGAAATTAAAATTTTGGCTACCAATTTTAGAATCTAAAGTACTTTGTAGCTAAAATATTAATAGTTAATTAGATATCAATTTAGAAACTAATTTATAAATTTTATTAATAATAGAAATTACATTAAATATGAATAATTTTTTAATTTTTAAAATAATATCTAATTTAGTCAATATAATGACTAATTATTTTTTCTCTTTAAAATTAATTTTTATTTAATGATTTTCGTGTAATAAATTACTCCAAAAGTATTATAAATTTACTTCAAATTTATCCATATTTTAGAATTTTTTTAAACATTTTTTTATGAGTCTTTTAAATAGTCTTTCAACTTATCTTTTAAGTTTATCATAATCTTATAGCTATATCTAATTTTATATATAAATTTTATTATATCATATTCTTTCAACTATATATAATTTTGTATATAAATTGTAATATATCATAAATCTTATAACTACATCTGATTTTGTATGTAAATTGTATGCTCTTATATTTCATTTATTAATATATATATATATATGAAAAATTATTGATGTTTTAAAATGTTATTAATTGCTGTTTCATATGTATTCCTATCTAACCATTCATACAATACTAATTAATTTGTCACATGTGTGATAAGATATTAAATGAAGAAATTTCAGCTCAAATACAATAATAACTAATTTATATGTTGCTCAAATCTTAAGTTTTTTATTATTTTATCTTTATTTCTCTTCCTCTTAGTGTAAACACCCATCTTAGCATATGTTCTAAACAGTTATAGTGGGAGGTGCTACTCGAAGTAATTTTAATATTTAAATATTTAAATATTAAATAATTTTAATATTTATATATCAAATAATTGATATTGTATATCTTAATTTCTCACAATTTTTCTCTCTTTTCAATATAAGAATTTTTAAAATATTATGGGAAAAAGAACAGGTAAAAAAAAATTGCCCATTTATACTGTACAAAAATCATTTTCGTATCTCAAGTTACTTACAAGTTGGAAGGTCTGTGAATGTAGAATGTAAGCAACTATCATTATTCAATACTCACATTAATGAAAGAACAATGCCACAGTAACAGCAAATTTTCGCAAAACTTTTCATAACTCATTTTTTTCTCACCATATTTCTTCAACAAATCGTGCATTTTATCTTTCTTTTCTTTGTTTATTTCCAATCTTAAATTGTAAAATTTATCGTAAAACAGCTATATACGAATTACAATCAGCAAAAGATACAGTTTACTTTAGCATATTTGGGCCCACAAGTCCATACTCGTATAGATTTGATGGGAAATTTTATTAACAAGGGGCACGTAGCAACTACCCCCTCAATTTGAACTTAGCAGAATGCTTCATAAATAAGTTTGAAGAGTGAATTCAACATTTTCATATTTATATCACTAAGCATCAAGAGGGACTGTGGAACTACAAGCTTTCAGTCCAAATAAGCTGAGATAATGAACTAGGTTCACAAATTTTAGATATCACCTTACTCCCTCACAGAACCACTTAACATAACTCCTGCAAAGTAGAGAAAGATCTTGCTTAAGCACCAATATTGCAACGATATATAGCTCATCCACACATCTGAATACACAAGCTAATTTCACGTTACTACGCTTTGTCCACCCTAAGCAAGCTTATTTACTCTTCCCCTAACTCACCTAATCTGATTATACTTCCCAATCTACCCTACTTCTACAACCCTCTTACGAGCAAGATACAACCATTTGCAATCTCCCCTCTTATTTTAAAACTAAAAAGGATATTTGTAGTATCTTCATCCATAGAAGTGTTGGAAAAATCTAAAATGTCTCTTAAATTTTTTAATCATAAAATTTGAAAATATGTTTTGAATTGCCGATTAGATCTGCATTTCTAGATTATGTAATATAAAAATATATTCTAACTTATACAACTTAAAATGTATTTTCTCATAAATTTGAAATTAGTTAGATTACCTATTTCAAAATATATTTTCAAATTCAAGAATATATTTCAAATTTTACAACCAAATATACATGTTAGAATATATTTATAGATTTGTAATATAGGTGAATTGTGCATCCCAAAACACAATTTCAAATTGTACAATCGAAGAAAAAAATTACAAATTTTATAATCCAAAATACATATACAAATTGCTCAATCCAATCCAAAATATATGTAGGAATTACATTTACACATTGAAAATTTTAAAATACATTTACAAATTGTCATCCAAAAATTCATGGATTGGAATACATTTACAAATCATGCAATCCATAATCATACCAAAATACATTTTCAAATTATATATTCAAAACCATACAATCCAATCCAAAATACATTTTTGAATTCCAGATTCCACCAGACTCAAATACAGTGAAACTTTTTTGCCAAAAGAAATTACTGGTAACATTGATGTTAGAAGGATAAAGGATAGCTGTAAAAGGCCTCAAAGGAAACAAACCTCTTCGAATTTGACAGGATGAAGGAGATCCTCATACCTGCTTTGTTAGAACAAAGGACGTAATATGTACGTCATCTAAGATTTTTTCTTAACAAATTAACAGTAAAAGAAAAATGTCGTATATTTATAATCAATATTAACAATAAATGAAAATGTCAACCATACATCTTTCTCAAGCAAAAACAAGATAAATCAAAGTTGCTATTGACATGTTACAGCTGTATCCGACTGGTTAAAGGATGTGGCAGTCAGAAGAAAAATATAGACGTGGAAAACTTAAAATGCAGTGTAAGAGCTTTCTTCGTTAGGGCTTCCGGAATAATGTTCAACAAATTTGCTAATCTCTACCATCACTTTTAAACTAATTCTCCTATTGATTCTAACTAAAAATTATTCACTGTCATCAACACGTGAACATAAAGACTAATTTACATCAATACTGGTTACCACATTCTCAACCAATTTGTAGGGCAGGCAGTTTTCTTCTATCCCAGATCAACAGATTAATTCAAGATCAGAACTATAGGAAAGGAGCAAAGATAAATTATACTGTGTTTTCCTTAGCTCAATATTTTAACTTAATAAAATAGCAGACAATATCTCTCCCATGGTCTTCTCGGGCATGTCACCTTCATTAATCTCCTCCATGGACTCGAGGACGGCAGCGTCTAATACTAGCTTTCTTTTTGCAATCTCATATACATTTTCATCTACTGTTCCCTTGGTCACTAGCCTTCAATGGAAAATGTCATAAGAAAATAGTCACCAACACATTCAAACAGTTTCAAATTATAAGGCTTGGACTTAAACAAAAAGAAAAACACAGGATTTAGCACTTTTACGAATGTTAAAGGGAGTGAAGGAAAATAATAGGTAAATACCGATATATGGTTACAGGCTTTGTTTGACCGATTCGATGGCAACGATCTTCAGCTTGCCTATCAATCTGTGGGTTAAAATCCATGTCATGAATTACAACTGTATCAGCTCCTGTTAAGTTTAAGCCCTGTCCACCAGCTCTCGTGGAAAGTAAGCATGCAAATATTGAAGTATCGTTATTGAACGTATCAACTATTGTTTGCCTCTCCGCTACCTGTGTACTGGCAATCAAAGAGTAGGATCTCTAAGATTTTAAGGAGCATGGGAAAACAGTGTCTGCTGACCAATATTGAAAATGGTACATTTTTACAGTCCACTTTATTAAAGGAGAGATGAAAACTGAATTGAACACTTCTTGACCTTTCGGTATTCATTAATTAAAAGGAGTCATGAGTGACTTCAGAGAATCAGCACATAAAAAAGGAAGGAAAAATTTTGTAAAGCTAAAATGCCAATCTTCGCAGAATCTTTTCATCCAATCCTTAAACAAATTTAGCAACTTCTTTTAAAAATTCCAGGAATGGATCAAAGATAAACATTTAGAAACATATATATACTGAAATACTCTTTTTGAAAGATGTGAATCAAACTAATTCGAAGTTGAAGAAAAGATGGAATATTTCTTGAAAAAATTATTCACTTTATCATAATCGAATAAAACCCTTGAAGAACTGATCCATCAGATGAGAATAAAGATAGAGTCCTATTCTACATGTCAATACCGACAACAATGAAATTAAAAGTAAGAGAAAAATCCGTCGACTTAATAAATCATGAGGATTCAAGTCCCTCTATCCCCAAAAAGCCTGTTTCACTTTTTAATTTTTTCCTATACCCTCTCTCTATCTTTAAGTCGTTTTTTATGTGTTTTATTCGATTTATTCTTTTCCAACAAAAAACATGCACACATGTACACACTAAAATACTTTGGTCATATTACTATCATAGATGACTTAACTTTCTCCTTGTTTGTTAATGTACTGAATAAAATAATCCTCTATAAAGATACCATACCTTTTAACTTTAAAGAAGTGTCATGTCAAAAAATAAAATTACCTTCCATCAAGCCGTCTATAGGTCAATCCAATGACATCCAAACACCACTCCAATATGTCAAGCATTGAGGTCCATTGACTGAAGATCAAGGCTCGATGGCCATCCTTCTTTAGTGAAGGAAGAAGTTTTGATAAGGCCTACATTTATCCATGGAGTAACTCAATCTCAGGATACCCAGCACATGATTATGCCGCCACTGTATATTTGACGATTACAGAAATTTTAGAGTCATAAATCCATACCCGACATTTTGCAGAAAGCATAACATGCTTATCCGGAAGGATCCCCTTTCTATCATTGACACCATAATGAAGTAAAAGCTGCAAATAAAAAATTTACAGCTTGAAATTTAAGCCATGCTATCCACAGTGAACAATCATCAAGCAAAATTCTATAATTACAATATCACTACAACAGCTTGTATTAATGAAATGGCAGCACCACATTCTACCTTGCCAGAATGAGAGCATGCATAATACAGAGCATAAGAGGTGTTATGAAAAAACTTTGACATACAAATTGTTAAATAGTTATAAAATGGATCAACATATATCAATTAAACATTGTAATTTGAACCTAGAAACCATCTATAATTACAATATCACTACAACAGCTTGTATTAATGAAATGGCAGCACCACATTCTACCTTGCCAGAATGAGAGCATGCATAATACAGAGCATAAGAGGTGTTATGAAAAAACTTTGACATACAAATTGTTAAATAGTTATAAAATGGATCAACATATATCAATTAAACATTGTAATTTGAACCTAGAAACCATCTAATATAATGCACTTACTGGGCATCCATAGAATGGGAAAAAAAGGTTGGTCGAAAGAAAAATTTAGCAGAACTCACTTAAAAAGTAATCCAAATGATTTTATTAAATTTTAGTTTCTAGCATAGCCTAATGACCCTGATTGGTCCATTTGGCTAACCCAATGAGATGGTTCAGGCTGTTCCTTGCAAGCAGGGTTAGACAGTTAAAGCCAGTTTTATTTTGCCAATTGTTGAAACATCATGAGCAGGAGCACAGCTTTATTAAAGCATGAAGATAAAGAATATTCTCAGCTAATTGGTTTACCTTGTGTTTGGATAGGGAATTTCACAATATGTTTTGAAGAGGTTCTGAAGCAGCAAATGAAATTTCAAAATTAACCTAAAAAAAGCTTGCTAGTGAAGAAAAGGGGTAGGCAAAAAGTGTGTTTTTGCACGTTACTGGGGCAGAGAGAAGAGGTAGCACAAACTACTTGAGCATATTGATGGAATCCATACATAGAGAGGGTTAGTAAATGCATTGTTCTGAGTAGAACATTTACCCGATGAATAGAGAAGTCACTGTAATTTTTAAGTTCCTCTATAACTCTGTCCAAAGTACATTCAAACCCAAAAGCACCTACTGGATGTAGCTTCCTACCAAAGCGAATGACATCCTCATTATTGTAGATTCGCCTTATTAACAAGGGATGATTTGCTATCTAGAATAAGAATACAGAAATATATTACCAAATAAAAGAGAGCAGTATAAACCCAAACAAAATATAGCTTCATTTTAAGTCAAAACATAAATCAAGAACCTTGCGGAACTGAACGAAATAATTATTTATCTGTCGCCGAGGAAGCACTTCTAGTAAACTTTTTGAATTAAGCTCAGAACATTTTGCCATCCGAGCTTGTGAAACCGCACGATACTCTTCAATGGCTTCCTTGTAAGCAGATTCCTGCTGCCTTTCCATTATAACATATTCAACCTGCAGTAACAAAAGTTGGCAAATAGAAACAAGGACATGTTGAAGATTGAGTATAATAAAACAAAAAAAACTTTGCACCAAAGGTGACAGACATACCTGCTGTATTTTTGGAACAAGTTGTTGCATCACATCAGATTTCAGTCGCCGCAAAATAAATGGCCCTAAGATGGACTTCATGCGACCAATTAAATCTCTATCTTCTGCATTTAGTAACTTTTTTAGGTCAACATCTTCAGAAGCAAAAATATCAGGCATCATGAACTCCAACAATGACCATAACTCCTGCAACAAATTCACAACAAAGCTTGCTTCAGCAACTACATTTATATTAATGCCAGCAAAATCAACAGGTTGAGACAAATCATAGAGATTTTGATCAAGATTTAAGTACATTATTGGCTCAGAATACAAATGACTGGGTATCTCCCTTTTCTCTGACTTAACTGTAACTGTGTATTCTTATCCTAGAAAGGAGCTGAACTCAGATACTAGGACATTTACAACAACTTTCATACACTACTCAGTCAACTAAGCTAGACACTTGTAATTCTACATTGTGTTTGCATATGTATTTTCAAAAGGATTGAAAACAAACCAGAAATTGATAGTTTCCCAACCATCATTCACCACACAAATCTGATGTCAGTTTGACAGACCCACAGTCTAAATCCTACTGGCTACTGCAATCATCAACAAGCACACAACAGCTTTTGTTAACTTAACGTATATATTTTCTTATTTCATAAAATTGTCACGTTAATGAAAGAACCTGTTAGGCAAGCAGTAGTGTCAGACACGCAGGGAGTAAGGCTGCTGACAACAAAGGACCAGTATGAAAGCTACAGGGAATATCCATAAATGCTTCGTTTGGATTAAGTGTGAAATGGCAAAAAAATGAAATAGTAAAAATACAGAAGAGGGAGTCAAAAAATAATGTTGTTTGAAAGGAGAGAAACAGGAGGGAAAGTAGAGGTGTTTATCTGTACTTGTTTGGATGAGTGGAAAAGAAAGTAGAACTAAACAAATAAATTGTACAAAAAATGTCTTTTATAATAATTAAAACTGTAATATTTTTAATCCAATATTTTTTCATAACATAAAAGTAATTACTATTTAAGAAAGTATACTTTTAAAACAAAAATTAAACCCAAAAAAAGAGAGATAATCACTCTCTCATTTCATTCCAATTCCAATTTCGGACGGAAGTGTTTTCTAATGGTTCACACATAAATAACTTCCATCCTTCCACTTTCCGTTTTCAATCAAATAGTGGAAATATGTCCCTCCTTCCTATTTTCTTCCACACCATTAGTTCATTGACGATAGCAGAGCACTCACCTCCCAAACCCACTATTGTGGGCTAATTGCTATTTTGATCCCAAGTACTGTGTGTGTAAAGAAAAATACCTAAAACTTAAAACATGTTATTAAATTTCATGACCAAGAGGTTCAAAACCAAAAAGAGTGACAGAATCATGCCAGAATCGTTGCTGGAAGCTTCTCCAAAATCACTACAGGTGTCTCTTTCGCACCTGATTCCAGCTGCCGTCACAGTAGCTGTCCACTCAGGCAATATTAACTACTCTGTTTCTACCCCAAATAACATGGGGTGGGAGAATAAAATAATCTTGGAAAGCAGGGAAGAAATAAGGAAGATGCAAGGTGCAAATTCACTTTGAGACGATGATTAAAAAACACAAGGAATAAAGGAAAACATTGACAGAATACTTGGATTAGCTTATTTTGCAATGGGATTGTGAAAATGTTCTTGAAAATAAGGGATGTTATTTCCCATAGTGTAGGAGTTCCTAAACACATGTTTTGTGATTGAATAAGAATTCGGCATCTTTGGAAAGGGAGGAATCAGAGCCCCCTATTATCACTACCATTTTCCATTTTTGTTTCATTTATGCTGTTTCTAATCTTTAACTTTGTGGATGATAAATTTTCGTTTGAACAAGAGAACAAAGTCAACTCTAAATTTGAGCTTTGAAGGAAAAAAATGTTTTTTTCTTGTAGATGGCAGTTTTGATAGAGGAATAAAAGAAAGAGATTAACTCTAACTTGAGCTCTGGAGATAGAAATGGGAATAACAGATTTTCTACAAGAGTAGGATTAAGACAAAACATACAAATTGCAAATTTAACAAGGAAAGAGGAAAATGACTTGGAAGGCAATGATTGGATGCTCATATTAAGAAATTTAATTATTAGGGATCAATATTGCAAAATGATTGGGAAATTAATAAAAATGTCCACACATAAAAGCTAGGTAGTTAAAATGGAGAAAGGTATCTCAAGATTATTTGTGACCACTAAGTACCAACCCAGCTCAAAAAAGAGTTTTATCATATTGTTATATGACTAGCTATATTCTATGGTACTAAATATTGAACTTTAACTGGACAAATAAAAAATTGGAAGTAGAAACAAGTGACCACAGATCCGCTTATACATCTTTGAAATCTGTCAAAATCGATGTGTGATCACAGAACGGATAGAATACATAATTATTGTATTGAAAGAGATATTGGTCTGAATCCTATTGAAGATAACAAAATGTCAATTAAGTCTAGTTGGATACAGGCAAAGTAGACCACGGGAAGCATTGTGGGGAGGAAAATGGCAAGGGCTTTAGTCCTTTGAAAAGGGTAAGGGAGACCATAAGGGATTAATGGACTTTGGAGGAGATTATTAAAAAGGATTTCATGGTGAATATCTTTGAGAAATTAATTTTTCACAAAGGCACTGTGCACTTCACGTAGTCGAGCTCACATAGACAGATAAAACTATTGATCTTGTGCGTTCTTCTATGTGTCTGTTTTAAAGGATTTATAAGTGTAACCTCTTCTGTGAGGACTTACTGCCCATGATTCTGTAAATAAATTAAAGTTCCTATTAGAATCACTGTATGTCCGCAACTAATCCAGTACAAAATCTACAGTACAACTAAATCTGCAGGAAAGAAATGTAATAGATGGACTACCATTTTGCTGTCAAAAAGAAAAAAGTTGCCATCAGCTAAATGTAATTACAACTCACAAGTATCAACTTCCTAAAAGCCACTCTCAAAAACCCAAAACATTTAAGAAGCCTACTCACCTGAGTAAAAAAACACTCAAGACAGGGTCTTTATGATAAGATCCTGATTAAGAAGGGTCAGATAAAGTCAATGCTCAGCTTAGGTCAGTTTTTTTCTCCATTTAGGGGAGGGACTGACTTGTACAGAACAAATGAGAGGGAAAATTTGTTAGAGGAGAAAGAGAGAGACAGACAGCAAGCCATATTGGCAGTTCAGATGAAGAGAAAGAGAGGCATATTTTCAGTTTCAGCTTGTCATTTAGGGGCCATAGGTGCTTTACCTTGGTCGGGAGTGTTTGCCCTTTCTTTATTTTTCTTCTACTTCTTTGTCAACAAAACATTTACCTAGTGTAGATAGGAATTGTTCCTATCAGTATACCCTTCCTTTTCTCCCTAAAAGTATTTTACAACTTCAGCTTTTATTCTTCCTAATCCCATCCATGCATTGTTTTCAGTCAAAATAGAGTCAAATTCTACGTTAATAGAATTAGAATGAAAGAAGGAGAATCCCAATTATACAAAGGACACATCAAATAGTTTTGAAGCTTATAGTCACATTCAGTGGAAAATTTAGAGTGTTATGTAGTGTGACACTCCAGATATTGATCAGTTGAAGGTAAGCACTTGTTCCATGCTTCAGCAATGATCACAGTTTCCAAATATGCTCTAAAATTACCTTTGCAATAGTGTCCAGCCACAACATACAAATCTTTTTCAAGAGAAGAAATTATTCCACTGGTGACACAAAACTAATAGTTTTTTTTGTTCAGCAACAACAAAAACAGCTACAATGCAGCAAAGACATTCACTTATGCAGATACATACATGTAGATCATTTTGAAGTGGTGTCCCAGTCAACATCAAGCGTTGGTTCGCATTTCGTGCAACAGACATCAGATTTTTCCACCTAAAGCTATTTTTGTCCTTCAAAGCATGTGCCTCATCCATCAACACACAGCTCCATCTCCATCGCTTCAGAATTTTGCGATCATCTTTCTGCTGTGCACTAGCATGAATATAAATTATAAAAATTTAATTAACCTTTGAAGAGAATATATATAAATGGCACTTAAGAATATTGGAATGAACCTGTGACGTTCAAAAAGTGAATAACACACGAGAAGAACATTAAATGGAGGAGGCAATCCAGCCTTGGACAGAGAGTTCAACTCCTTGCAGTATGCTGCACGTCCAGCACCATGATATTGCAGAACAGAAAAGCACGGACACCACCTTTTTAGTTCCCTTTCCCAGTTTTCCAAAACAGAAGCAGGACATACTATAAGATGTGGACCAGAATCATTGTGCAAGCGATTCAACAAAGTTAAATACGTGATGGCCTGGAAGCAAATAACATATGATAGATTCTTAATTAAAAAAGTCAAGGACTACAAACAAAAGTAGAAACATGTTAAAAATGTTGTTAATAAAAAGGATAACAAACCTGAATTGTTTTGCCAAGACCCATTTCATCTGCCAATATGGCTGTGACACATGAAATCAAGTATCAACACACAACTCGAGGCAATCATACTGAACTCTAATGAACAAACTCATTGCATGATTAGAACAAGAAGCATTCAAATTTCAAAAAAGAAAAACAACTAAGCTTTAAAAAAAGATGTGCCAAACAGTAAACACAAATCATAATGCCATTACATTATATTGTTTCAATAAACACAAAATCAGGAGCTGCAAAACCAAACACAAAGCAAATATGCAATTCCACAGTAAAGAACACCAGACCACAACATAAAAGTGTCACTATATTGAGAAATCCACAATGAAAGAGCCATCAATTAATCCACTCTTCCATTTTTCTCAAGGAAAACACCTAACATAGTCCATACCGCAGCAACAACCAACACGAACACAAATTAAACTCAGCACAGACTAAAACCCTTCAAAAACCGTAATAAATTACATCCCAATCACTAATGAACAAACCTATTGCATAACTACAACCAGAAATATTCAAATTTCAAAACAGGAAACCAATCAAGCCAAACACATACATCAATTCCGCATGACCTAAACCCAGCACATCACAAAAAATCGTCAAAACCCTAACAATTACCTCCTCCAATCCCCTTCCGATACAACAGAAGCAAAAAGTTGACACCAACCAACTGATACGGCTTTAGCAATGGCTGAAAATCCGAATCCTCCGACGCGCACGCAACGTCCACATCCTCCTACACACATCAACAACGGCATGCACTTCACCTCAAACGAACATAAAATCTCTAGTTTCAAGTTTCAACCTAAACAAAACAAAAGCACAAAACAAATCGCCGTTTAACCTGAGTCACGATCCTCACTGACGAAGACTCCGCCTCCGAATACCTCTCGCACGCGGTCCCCGACGAGCCGAATAGTTCGCCCTTCAACTCCGCAGAGATTCGCGCGCACTTATGCAAAGCCCTACCAACGACATCGTTTTCGTTCAACTCTTCAACTTCTTCTTCTTCTTCTTCCACCTCGCTGGACTCCACCTCGTACAACTCCGCCACGCGTCCGTCTCTTCCGCCGTTCTCTTCCACGTCTTCGTCTTCGTCGTCGATGATGAATCTCCGCCCTCGCGAGGCCGCCGCGTAACCGCCGACGCCGTCGTCCACGTCGGCGTCCTCGAGGTCGTCGAGGAAATTGGCGTCGTTCGGCGCGATTTCGATGCAATCGCTATCGTTTTCGCTTAAAACGTCGACCTTAGAGGTGTAGGCGAAGGACTCGATGGGCGGAGGAGATGGAGCAGACGAAGTGCGAGGTCGCTTGAGGACACGCGAGGGTTTGAAGGAGTGATTCTCCCATTCGTCGTCGGAGATTTCGTACAAGTCAGGCTTCATTGCGTGCGTGCGTTTGCCCTAGTGGTAGTTGGAGAGAGAGAGTTGAAAGTGAAGGAGTGGTGCTTTTGTAGTTAGAGAAAAACGTTATGGAGTGTGAGAAAAAGGGAAGAAATGAAGAATCCGAGTGAGGGAAGTAAGAAGGAGAAAAATCGCGGTCTGCCAAAGGGACGAACGAGCGCGGGGATTGTTACGCTAAAGCCTAGTTTTCTAATTATTTTATCATTATTTTGTTTTTATTTTTTAAATGAAGAATTTTATCATCACAAATTTTAAAAAATAACTATTATATATATATATATATATTAATTATAAGGATGGTTATTCAATATTTAACTCTAGATATTTAATAAAAATAAAGAGTAAATTACATTAATTTCCTTTGAAGTTTTTTCAAATTATATATATACACAAACATCTCCTTTATTTTAAAAACATTAAAATAATCCTTTTTACATTACATATACACTTCTTTAAATTTCAAAAACCATTACACATGCATCCCTTGAGTTTTAAGTATGTTATAGATAAACTTCTTTTTACATTACACATCTTGTAATTATAGAAAAAAATAGGGGATGCAAGTATAATTTGAACAAAATTAGCACCACTTTTAAATTGAAAGATTGAGTTTGTGTGAGAATGGTGCCTTAGAGAAGAAAAAATTGATAATATGTTAGGCAAGTTAACAAAGATCAAGGTGTTAGGTTTGAGTAACTTCATGGAAATAAAGAGTTTTATAATAATGAAAATATAATTTTCTAAATATGTTAATGAGAAAGATGGGTTTACTATTTTTCTCTTTGTGTTAAAGGTGGATAGGTTTAAAATAGATGATGACAAAAAATTTAAATCAAACTTCATCTCAGTTGAAACTTGTTGAATTTGAAAAAACTCACAAAGAACATTCTTCATAATTCTAATATAGAGAGAAGACCTAAAGTGCTTTTTATGTTTTTTTTATGTGAGAATTTTGTATTAGACTATTAGCTATATTGATTCAATCTAAAAGGATTATATATATTGTATCTAGATTGTGATCTGTGCATTATATTGTGTGCACCCTATCAATTAGTGAGATATAGTGGGTTTGAAGCACTACAATGGTTTACCTTGTTGTGGGTTATGGTTAGATCTCTTTTTCCTTCTATTGTTTTTTATTCTTTCTTCAATTATCCTCTTCTTCTAATTTTTTTTTTTTACAATTTTTTCAAAGCCCCTCTTTTATTAAGTTTTGGTATTTATAGTTAGAAACTTGTTGGGTTGAATAATTGGTACATGTCTCAAGCCTTCATTTAGGGGTTTTGGAAGATTTAAGAAGCTAAAGGACAATTAGTTGGAAGCATAGTAAAATAAAGAGTAAATGAGAAATATGTGTGTCATTGACTTATTGAAAAAGAAGAGTAATGTTAAGGGTGTTTGTAATTCACCCTAGGGAGGAAAAGCATAATGATGAGAAGAAGAAAAAAAAAAGTATCTTAGTAAAAAGGATACAAGTAATACCATTTTTTTTTTTTTTTGAATAAACAATCTAAAAGGTCAAGTAATATTGTGAATTAAAAGAAATACACGATTGATCAAATAATGACCAAGTATCCTAACAAAATCTCTTTTAGTTTTATAGAGTTTTGATTTACTTTTTACTAAACCAACTTTTGTTTATTTGTAATAAAATGAAACTAATTGCAAAGTTTTTACACACTTTTTGTTTGAATTATCAAAATGTTTTTTATTGCTTTTAATTTCATCAAAAAATTACACAAAAAAGGAAATATTTTTTAATTAACATTAGTATACAAAAAGATTATTTAATTTAAATTATTCTTATTACATGGTAAAAGGGATGAAATTGGGTATTCATAGGTGTTTCTTTATTTAAATTTTATTAGATAATATGAATAATTAGAAGCTTTTGTCGTAAAATATAAGTAAATATATGAACACTAATTTTATTTAGTGATTAAAAACGTAAAAAGAGGGACATAGGAACCTTGAAACATGAGAATAGACACATGTACCCAAGACATAAATGTAAACGAGTAGGGGTTGAAAATCATATGAAGTGGGCATATGAAACCCAAAACATAGAAGCATTTTTAGCACAAAAAAAAAAAGCTCAAAATAAAGATAGGTATCACCAAAACAATAAAAAAACAATGAAAAGATGGGTATGGGGACCCAAAACATAAAAGAAAGCGACTATGGATGCTTAAATTATAAAAGATGGGTATAAGGATTCAAAACATACAAGTTTCATAAAGATTTAGCAAACTGATATCACTGTCTTGTTATAATCTTTTTATTTTGAGAAATATTAAATTTAAATATTATTTAGTTTGTTTGAATAGCTTCTAATAATAAGTCTAATAAATTGTTAGATTATTATTGTAATCTAAAGTAAAATTGTTAGATTATTATTGTAATCTAAAGTATTTTTTACTTGTCATATTTTTTTTGGTCATTATATTTTTGTTTGGTCATGTAGTTTACTTGTTGTGTTTCAAAAGTGTATTTAAACGATTTTGTATAAAGAAGATGATCCTATGAAATTTGTAGGATAATTTCCAAGTTATGTAGATGGTCAGATATAAAGGACTATATACAAATATGTTACTAAAGAATACCAAAACATATTTTTAGTAAATTTTGAAAATCTTGATTGGTTTTGGAATGAAGCAATCAACCACTCATAAATTCATAATGATTTTGATGTGTTTTAAATGTTGTCTCGCGTCTATCCTTTGGTTTGACAAGAATCTAGTGAGATCTAGGCCTCAAATCCAAATTTGAAAAGAATTTAGCACCAAAAAATTCATCTATCAATTCTTTCACAGTCGGCATAGGAAAATTAGCCTTGATTATGATTGCATTGAGTGCCATGTAATTAGTACAAAATCTCCAAGTCCTATATTTTTTCTTGACTAGTTGTACATAAGGTAAAAAATGGTTGGTATTGGGTTGAATTATTCCTTCCTTTAGCATGTCTTGTACCATAGTCTTAATCATGATTTTCTGGTTGTGAGCATATCTATAAGGTTTGACTTTCACTGGGTTGCTTCCACCAAGCAAAGGAATTGCATGATCTTGTACCATCTTAGGAGGTAGACCTATAGGTTTATTAAAAATCCCTTTGTAAGTATGTAGTAACAAGGTTAATTTGGAAGATCCTATGGAAATTATAAGAATTCATCTTCTGTGCAAATAGGTGATTGGAGTTGCACAATGAACAATTATGATGTAGCATCAGTACGCTTCAATCTTCTGATGTGATTAAATTGTGAGATAATTGCGGTTTATCAAACATATTTTCGATTCAGCATAAACTTGAACTGTAAATAATGGTAGTATGTTGCTCCCAACATTATATCAACTCTTGTTACTAATAACAAATAAACTAGCAACTGTAGTTTGTAACTTGTACCTCAATTGATAGTTTGGGTATTATGCCTTCGATAACCATGGAATTTCAATTTCTAGTGAAAACTTGAAAGCAAAAACATTTGTTATTCGTGATTGCAGAAAATTGTTTGAACTGACACTGTCAGGATTTTCATAGTATATCCTTTGATCCTTCCATTAAATGTATGGTGTTCAATCCACTTATCCCTTTTAAAGCATTGAAGGATAGGTGATGGTCCACTTTAACTACCAAAATGGATGTTTCTTCATTATTTGGTTATGCAGGATGTTTTGTTATATCTTGTCCTTCATCAACTTGCAATATCATCAAGTGTTTATTAGGACATTTGTGTTGTGGCGTGGACTTCTCTTCACAAGTGTAGCATAGATCATTTTCTCTTCTTATTTGCACTTCGATTCATGTCATTTTTCTACAAGGTTGTTGGTGTGGTGGATAATTTGGTTTGATTTTGTGGTGTTGGAAGAAGAAGGGGCTGAGAATTGTGTAGTTTGAGGTGATGGTAAGAAGATATGGGGGTTTGTAAGGTGGTTTTTATTTGGGAACTTATTTTTCTTCATACAACTTAGCAAGTGTAATTGCTTTCAACAAGATTAATGAGCTTTGGGCTATGACATCTCATTTAATATCAAATTTTAAACCATTAATGAAGCAATCCAACAAACCATGAGAGCTCATACCATAGACTTTATTAGCCAAGGCCATGAATCCACATAATAACCATTTACTAAATGTCGTTGGATGAGTTTAAAAAGGGTGGATCTAGAACAACTGAATGGAGAAGGTCCAAATTCTTGTTCTAGAGCTTTATTAAATGATATTTATATTTGAAATAGTTGTGTTCTGATGACCATTTGAAACCATGGAACCACTTCCTTAAAAAATTGTTTTGCCTTAAAGATCCATTGGAGACCTTCAAAACCATCAAATTTAAGAAATTCTACTTTAATATTCCTTACTTGAAATGATTGTTTAGCCCAAGGAGCATGTTCAACACTCTTGGATGAATTTTTCTCTCTAACTAAGTCATTGAGCTCATCAAGTGTGGACTTCATTCTCTAAATATCTCTTTTACAAGGAGATAGTTTGTTTCAACTCTTGAATGTCGCGGGGCATCTCTTTCATATAGGTGTTTTCACCCATAACTTTGAAGGTTGGAATGAAAGCACCAATATAATGTGTTCCAAATGGAATAATGAGTATAGCAGAGGACAAAGGGCAGAAAAATGAATGAGCAACAAGATTGGGATATGTTATTAAAAATTAATTGGTCTTAGTTAGAAAGAATTTCATTCAATCTTCAAAAAATGATTTTACAAGAGAGATTTACTCTCTTTTATTAGGAGCATGTCACAGCTTTGAAGAGAAACAAACACCTCTCAAGTGTTTAGAAACATTAGAAAACCTAAATGCAAACATAATACTACTTAGATTAAAGTTAACTTAACTAATCATATGTTTAACACTTAGTTAACTCCTAGTTAATCTTAACACGTGGGTGATTCCTTAAAATTAAGAAAAGATACGTGGTAGTTCATAAAATAAAATAAAAAATCATCATTATATCTCCAAAAAACACATGTGTTCATGAATTAATTAAAAGTCATATGAAGTAGTTACAACCATCACTATTTATAAAAATGACAAGTGTTCGGTAGAAACTTTTCATACAACTTTTACACTCATAAATTTCATTCACATATGTGACTCTTGGATTAGAGAATATTCCAAAAAAATTAAAAAATGTTCTATTATCTAAGTATTTACCATCAAAAGTTTCTTTATACTTCTTCCATTTCTCCTAATTCTTCTTGTGATTTTTTTTTTCCTTTTTCCTCTCCATTCATATTTTCGTCATTGCTCCAATCCATTGATGAATATCAACAAGAATAAAACATGTCCACTTGATACTTTGGACTTAACTTAACTAATCATATACTGTATTAGGCTTGACATTTAATGATGTTTATTGGTACGTTGACTTTTGTGACACTTTTTTAATATAATTACAATATAATTCAAATTATTTAGACTAATTACATCAATCATGTCATGTTTGTTATACTAATTTGGTAGCAGAATCTATAAATAACAAAATGGAAAAAAAAGTTAATGTATTAATGAATTTTGAAAAAACATAATTTAATATAAAGTTATTAACTCAGGTAATATATACTAAAAGTTACTAGTATAGTTTAATTCTATATGTCTCTCTCTATATAACTCACCAAAAAATTATTGCACAATATAAAAACCATAAAACCTTATTAACTTACTTATTTTTTTGTAATTGTAAATTAAATCATGGATTATAATGATTCTATACTTAATTTTTTCTATTGTTTAATAGTTTTAGTTTTCAAATAAAAATATTAGTAATACAGAATTAATAATCAAAAAATATTATTAATAAAAACAAAATAAATAATATTAATAACAAAATCTATACCAGAGAGAAGATACAAATTCTTGGAATTGCATTTTTGTGTGATTTTTAATTATACTGTTTTATCATTTATTCAATTAAAGTAATTTTAATAATAGATAAGATACAAACATAACTGTACAATATCTTCAATCCAAAATTATCCACCTAACCTCTAAACTAAAAAATAACCAATATTTTCCTAACTTTTATTTTCACAATATTATTATTTTTTATATTTTAAAAATTGTAATATTTTAATATGATAAAAATATGGACACGTATTTAAGAAATCACATTTGTTTGCACTAATAAATAATATCAAATAATTGTAGAAACTACATTTTTCATTCTATTTCTTTTTTATCTTTACTCAATTTTTCTTCAACTTAATTTTATCTTCACTCTATTTTCTCTTCTACTCCCTTTGCTTTTTTCCTTGCTATCATTACCATTGCATTGACAAAGTCTTGATTACAAATAATGCTTAGCTTACTCTGTGCACTTATTGCTATTATAACTAAATAAATATATGAATTAAGCATGATTACAAAATAGATTACAGAGCCAATATTTCTGACTTGGTCCTAAAATGGTGATTAATTGAAACACTATACATGAACTGCATTGGTAGGCAAAAAATAATTTCTTTATCTCAATGTGCCTCCTTTGAGGTTACAAATGAAGTTTAATGCCAAAATATATATATAAGAGGTGATATCACCAAACTGGCAAGTGGCAACAGACCTTCTTACATAAATCCTGCTGAAACATGTAGCTAAAACTACATCAAAGATCAAAAGTTTCATTGACAAACCTAAAGTGAAATCCTTGAGGTTCTTCATCAGTGTAGAGAGGATTTTACCAAACATATTATCAACAAAGTAGGAGAAAAATATTTACGATTTTGATTCAGGCAGAGAGCCTTCACACCATCTCTTTAAGAGCCACATCAAGTATCCCAATAGAAATTTTTGGTTGGTAATGTTCATCTGTATCCACTTCTTCAATTTCCTGGCATAGGATTGTGAAACTATCAATATTAACTGTAATCCTGAAATCCAGTGTTGATTTTGAAGAAAGAGTGTGTGTGTGTGTGTGCTCAAATCAAAACTACAAAAGTCATATATAAATTAAATTATATTCACATGACTTGCCATGTTTTCATTCCTACCTGATGTTACTGTCTTTAACCAAGTTATCCATATGTCAAGATAAATATGGTATTGACTTCTATAACCATTATGGCTTATACATAATAATAGTATTTATAAATTATATATACATGCAAATTGATGAATCAACTAATAACTAAACAGAAAAAAAATATTTAAAATGATATGCATTATTGTTATATGAAAAGATGTGCAAAACACCTTAACCAATAGAGTAGGAAAGGACATAACCAGCAACAATAGAAAAGGAAAAACAAAAACTCAGCATACAATATCAGACGTGATAATGAGAATTAAGCAAATTCATCCACCTGAACAATATCCTCTCCCTTGATGACTCGGCCAAACACGATAAGCTTTTCACTTAGATCTGGTATTGGTGCAGTTGTGATGAAAAGATCAAATCCTTTGTTGAAGTAATTACCCTTCGAAGTTCCAAGCATGAATGCTTCATGTCTCATACTAGTTAATCATCACAATATTTAGTAACTAGAAAAAATTATGCAGTTCACAGGTAGATTATCAATGGTATGAGATGATATGGTAAACATCACATTGCAAATAAACAAAAAAAAACACCTTGCATATTTCTTTCCTAACAAGTTCCAATCTTCAGTAGCTCCAGGCCCTTTGTTATGACCCGCCTGAATTACATAGTGCTTAATTACTTGGTGAAAAAGCATCCCCTTGAAGTGCCCTTTTTGACTGGAAAATAAAAAATTTAAGTTTGGTTGGAAGCATGAACATGATACATTCAAAGGAATTTCATACAGCACACCATTTTGAAATAAACAAGCTACTAACACTAACCGATCCCAATAAAAGTTAGTATATACATGTAGAGTTGCAGGATTTAATCTCTTCATTCAATAGAGAATACTCATTTCAGGCTGCAGATGTTATGTTGTATATCCAGCAATATTGCCAATTTGAAAAGCAGCACTCAACCTCTTAGAAAGGACCTTACTAATAATCTCTTACCTTGAAAGTTCTATATTAGACACTCAAGTGAGGAAAGAGGAATTCATATATATCACAACAGTTTATGATTTAGAGTTTATGATTTAAAGTTTAGGATTTAAGGTTTAAAACAGTAAAACCATTAGATCCTGAAGCTGTTTGGTTATCCATACTCTGGATAGCTCTCTGAACTTCCTGCTCTTTTAAAGGCCCTTTGTAATCATTAGTCCATTTTCCTGAATGGACATCAGTACAAACTTCAATGAACATAGTCAGTCGGAATAGCATAGCTGTACAGAAACAGGTAATTTCAATTGCAAGTAGCGACACCAATGGCTCCTACAACAATAAGACTCCCATCCACAGGATACCTTATCTACTTTTCTGTTCATCATGCAAACCATCTAGAGTTGGCATCTTGCCTTGTGTGATGCCAATATACTTCTCCGGACTAAATACCTGAATGGAATGATCCCCTTTCTGTATTTGTATCAATGACTAATCACATGTTCTCAAAGAGGAACTTGAAACTAAAGCAATGAGACAGTGATATTATTAAAATAAAAAAAGAGAGGAAAGGTCTTGACTGGACACATCAGTATGTTCTTCAGTAGCTGACCAAGTATACTGGTATAGGCTTTAGGGTACCAGTAGGATCCTAATAAGACAATCTTAAAATATAGTCATCAAAACTACTTGCATTAGAAGTATCCTCCTGACCATCTTCCTGTTTTTCATTGAGGAATCTCAGCACTGAAGTTAATCCTTAACACACCAACAAGATGCATAATTCAAACATAAAACTGAATGGCAAACACAAGATAAACAAAAAAAAAATTAGATAAAATTTTCCGAAAACACTTTTAGGAGAAGAAAATAAGAAGGAATTAAAATTTACTTATGTATAAGCTAATTTATAGAAGATTTTTCACATTAGTGTATCCAAAAGTTATATTTAATTAATGCATAAGTTAATTTAGGCTAATGGAGAAGTTTTTCCATTTTTCTTTCTTATTTTCTTTTCAAGTATTTTAGGAGAAGATCATCCAAAGAGACCCAAAGTATACATTAGGTTTTCTTAGAAAGTGAACCTTAAATCTAACTCAATTTCATAGAACCGACTTATAAGATAAGATCTATATACACTTATGATTTATATACTATAATTTGGTTATATTTCCAGTGGATATGGGTATCTCAAATATATCCCCTTACTCTGAGAATTGAACATCTAGAATGTGAGATTAGATATTTGTGGGTGGTCTAATAGCGAGTGAAGTTATAAACCCAACAAACCTTGCTAGAATAGACTTTGATACCATATTAGAAAGTAAAATTTAAACCTAACTCAACCTCACAAAACCAACTAATAAAGTGAGGTTTACACCTATTTATAACCATAATTTGACAATATCTTTAGTTGATGTGAAATCTCTAATAGGTTTTAGTCAAATTGTAGACTGAAGTGAACCACCCGCCATTGTCCTTTTCCTTTTATACCAAGACCAAGAAAATCTCATCAACCAACTTTTGAAGCCACTCTAACACCCTATAAGACTAGCTTGTAGCATAAACTATATGCCCCAAAAGATGAGTAGCATTCCAAATCGGTGAAATCCATATGATCAAACTAAAACCATCTACCTCCACCTATTTAGTCTTTTAGACTTAACTATTTTGGACTTCCAATAATCTAATTACCATAAAGCATGAAATTCTTCATCTTTTCCTTTAATGCTCTCCCCAATTCGAATCACAACCAAGTAAAAATTAGTGAATGAAACTGAAAAATGAGTTTGTACCAAGCAAGCCCTAAAACATTCATCAGCCATCATTTTAATTTCTGGAAATATAGACAGGATTAGGGGAGAACCAAGTACTCACCATAAATCTATGAATTCATCAACAACTTCAGGGGCACTTTCCTTATAAAGTTCTACTATAATAGAACCTTTAGAGGTAATTACAACCTATGATAAGGAAGAAATGAGTATCCATTTTGTAAGTTAAAATTAATAATTTCAATTGACAAACACCTAGAACTTTGAAAAAACAAGCTAACGTGAACACGGCCGCTTGGGGAATGGAAACTTACTGCATATCCAGGTAGATCAGATTTTTTGGATTCCACAAGTGTATTTTCATCCTGCAGAAAAATTAGTTACTAGAAATTATTAGATTAATCAAGATTCTAAGGAATATCAGTATTCAGTGATGAGGAGGGAAAAACCTGGACTAACCAGCATCCTTATCTCAAAGGAAAAAGATAAGTAATATACATGTTTGAATTATAAACTTAAGGAAACACGTCGCAAGATACCAGACAACAAATAAATTTAAAATGGATATAAAGTTATCGAAACCCTTTACAATGTAATATTAAGTCCGTACCTCAGAGACTGATATGTAGTTCTCTGGTTGAAGTCTTGTCCTGAATGCAGCAGGTAATATAATGAATTATTAGATAACAGACAAGCTCTTTTGAAGTTCATTTTCTATGAGAAAATGAAACACGTACTGTTTAATGTTAATCTCCATTTCTTTATTATCACCTTGTCAGAAACCATATTACAAATGGATTTTGAAATTCATTTTTTAGTAAGTTTGAATCACTCAACAAATGTAAGAGAAAAATAGAAAAGCTTTTGTACATGTTGACAAATAAATATTGACAGAACAATAAGGCCAAAAACTGAACTGTCATCAGCAAGCATAAGGCTCAATTCAATCATTACACAATAAAAAATGACCAATAGCAAAAGTATCCCAAAAATTCTCACAATGATGCAGGAGAAATACAGACTAATCTCAGACAAGCTAGAGCTGAATTTGAACAAGTATTCATTTGTATAATTTCGTTAGTAATTTTTTATTCAGGAATCAAGTATCGTGAATCATTTGTCGCACTATAAATCTGCCTTCTCCAATGTCTATAAAATAGTGAAACACATAAGCATGACAAGAATCAATGTATAAAATATAATAGTGGTGGCACTTATGCGAGAATTTTCTTCCTTTTACCAACCTGTTGAACCAATGTCTATAAAACAGGAAATACATAAGCATGACAATAATCGATGTACAGACTATAATAGTTGTGGCACTTATGCGAGAAGGCCCCTTCTTCCTTTTGCTTTGCTGTAGAAGAACATGAGGTTTGATCCTCCCCATTTAGCCTAATCATCAGTTTCAAGAATCATCAATTTCAAGTCATCAACAATTCAAAATCAAAACCTTCCAATTGAAAAACACATCAACCAAAAGAAAATTAACAACACCACCAAAGAAATCACTAAGTTTATTCAATATCAGATCACCAATTCTTGTTATTAATTTTTAAACATTTACCAGTTTAATTTCTATGCATTGTTAGTGTAAAAAATCTATACAGAAATCATATACAGGAATGACTTTTAAAGTAATTACTGTAAAACTCAACAAAATTACAATACAAGATAACTGTGATTAGATGACTAAGTAACTCAACGTTTAAAAGCAGAAAACACCAAATCCCAGGACTTAAAGTTTGAAACTTTCAACATGGCTAAAAAATTTCCTCCAGTCTCAGCCAATTCCCATTGCAAGAAGCTTCCTCTCAAACACAAATTAACATCCAACCAAAGCATAGACAGTTGCAACAACTAAGGTTTTGGAGTCAAACAAAAGATGGTTCAACGCTAAGAGAAAAACAAGCAATACCCATTATTTATGAGAACTCAAATGTGGCATAACCCTTCTCCTACTACTTGTATAGTCTGAAGAAAACATCCAAACAAAACATGAAAATACAAATAGAGAGAAGAAACACCTTAATGAAATGGGAAGGAAATTGAAAGCTGCGTGGATTACAGGAAAAGGTGTGTGTGAGAGAGAGAATGAAACAAACAGGGTATTGTGTTGGATTTGTAAAGAGAGGAAATTGAAGGATGAGGGAAGCACGTCAATGAGTTTCAAGGAAGAGACATGAACCAAATTTGAAAGATAAATGCGCTCTTATTGATGAAACTGAAAACACAAAGCTCACCGTTTTGCTGTGTCCCTTTAACTTTCTGTTTTGTTTTTCTTTGTCAACTAAACAAATACTATATAAATAATGCAAGTTCTATATTAAACCCATTCTTAAGAAATATCAAATTTTTTTAAGAATATTTTAATATTGATATTTTTAATAAAATTATGTATAAATGAAAATATATTATTTTTAAAAAGATATTTTCATTCTTTTTCAACTTAAACTCTGTTATCTAATTTTTTTTTTTAAAAAACGGATCACTATTTAATTGTTGTAAAAAAAATTACTTTTTTTATTCCATTCTTTTTAGTATGTTTCTTTTCTTAATATATCTCTTGCCAAACATATACTTATTTTGTTTTACATCTTATCAATAACTCTTTTTTTTTTCTTTCTTTTACAAATTGCTTAATTTTCTTTTTTCTAGATATAAATTTATATATTTTTAAAACAAAACTTTTAAATGTTCACTCATGCATAATTATACATCCAATTTGGTTTATTTTCAGAAATGTGAATGTGCACTAGCATGGAATAATCCATTAGTAAAACAAGTTATAATTAATATTTATAAACTATTTCTTGCTCTAAAACATTAAGAAGAACATGCATCACCATCATCATTTCCACCACCATGATCTTTGTTGATGGAAGTGATGAGTGACTGAATGACAGCAATGAGGTTGGTTACTGCAGAAACAAGGGTGGTGATTCCTTGCTGCTTCACTTGGTCTCGTGTTTCTTGACTGTGAAGAGCTCGCTGATGAAGCTCCATCATGTCTTGGTGCCTCTTCTCCTTCTTCTCCTCACAGCTCCCAAGAGCTTGTGCCAACTCTGATGCACTGTGTATGATGCTTGATCCAAGCTTCTGCTCAAATTTCCTCCGTTTTGATTCTAAGTTATCGTCCTTGTGTTTGTTTTCTGTGCCACTTGATTCTGATCCCTCTGCAACACCCACATCACATCACAACTATATAATCACTATATACCAGTGGAAGATAAAAAGCTTTTCCTTCTAAAAAAACAATTTTAATGTTGATATAATAAATGATATTTTTATATATTTAATGACTGAGTTTTTTTTTTGGAAGGAAAATTAGTAAATATATAAAAAAAACTAAGTTCATAATATATTGCAATTACTAAATATAGTGAGTAAGTTGCTTAATTCAATAAATTTATTCAGGTGAGAAGAAAAAATAAATAAAATCACTTGTAAGGTGAACTAAACTGATGAATAAATTAAAAATATAATTTTAAAAAATAATATGGAACTTTCATAAATTAGTTTAAACATAATCATGTCATTGATGTGCTACTATACTTAATTCCCAGCTTTTTTTAGTTTAAATTTTAAAATTAAAAAGCAAAAGTGGTTGCCAAAGATTATCAATGAGTTATTTGATAAAAAAAATAGTTTTCTAGGAATATTTATTCACATTTTTTCTCAAATTTAGAGAGAAAAAATTCTTAAAATAAATTTTGTATCTCTTAACAAAGTTTTTTTTAAACCTAAACAAGATTTTTTTGAACTCAATTATGAATGTGGACTCTTCTCAATATAACATTTATTTAATGAAAACTAATTTATACATAGTGGTTTATTTATGATTACAGAAAATAATAAACAAAATATTATATCAAGACATGTGTGTTTTATTGCAAATATCAAGAATTGTGTTATAAGACCTAGAAACACGCTAAGCTAGTTTTTTAAGACCACATAATGCATAAGGATAATGTTATGTAAATTGTTGGAGCATTCCACTTCCACTAGACATAAATATTTTAAATTACTACAAATCTTATCTTTATAAGTTAATTTTATAAAATTAAATTAAATTTAAAATTTACTTAATAAGATGATATCAGAGTCATTTAAAGTTTATCCTAACAAAAAAAATTTAAATTTACGAAACTACTCATAATATAGTCTCATCAACGAGTTGAATGATTACATCGATATACAGATATTACCTTATGAGATATTACCTTATGAGTTAGTTTTACAAGATTAAATTAGATTTAAATTCAGAATATATAGCTTTCTTTTATCAAGATTTGATATATATTATTGATAGATTATATTACTCTTATAATATATAATATTACTAATTAAATTCATGGTACATATATTAATAATGTTTAATAAATATTATACTAACCCATAATGTTTTCAGTATCATGAACAGTTTTATAATATATCATAGCTTGAACATTAGTAATGAACCAAAACAATTTTTTAAAATTCAAATAAAATAAGACAAAGGTGATTAAATTATTATATGAAATTAACTTTTTCAACTAAAGTAAGAATTGAACTTTTTATTATATTACTAGTAAGAATTAGGTATTCCATTAGTCATTATAACATTAGGGGATTAAAGAGGTAAATATTGGTTAATTATGTTGGGACAACCCACAAAATCCAACACATGATGATATGTATCCACTATGCATGATGGTACTTTTCTATAGTGGAGATCCACTATTCATACTCATTTTTTTCTAAATGTTTAATTTTTTTTAATTTTTTTAAAAAATAATAAAGTCTTGAAACTTAAACAAGACATCTCTTATGATTCAAAAATAATTATATATTTTTTATCACTAGAGTTTTTATATGACAATAGTTTAAACTTGCATTTTTTATGAAACTTAAATATAATTCTTATAATTACATGAAAATAAGTAGAAAGAATGGTCAAATTAAAAAGAATCATGCACAGTTTATTTTGATCTGTGTAAGTAGGGTGTTGTGTTGTTAGTTTTTTTGTTTTACCATTGGGCATTAGGCCCCATGTATACCCTAAAAAATACTGACTGTACTTTACCAAAACGAATAAGGTCCCATTAAATGTGCCAGTGTTTGCAGACAGTACAAGTTTGACCAAGATCAAAACAAAACACAATACATCCAAAACTTATATTAAAAAAAAAATAATGAATATACATGCATAATGATCATAGTAGATAAAACATACATGTATAATTAATCATGAATATATTATAGTGTTTATTGCTGATTTTAATTTACTTGGGGAGGATTAATAAAACTTTTTTTGTACTAAACTAAAATTAATATATTCTTTTACACTTGAGTATTAAAAAAATGAAATTAAGTTAATTAGTAAGAATAAATACTAGAGAATCATTATTTTTTTATAATTTTTAAAATAAAGAATGAAAATGTAGGGTATTATTTATGAAGCACTATTCTTAAACTAAAAATTGAAAAAAAGTGTTGTTAGTTATTCTACTAACTTAATGTTAACCATGAGTTGGGTATGTGAATTACCTGAAATAGGAGGAGTAGTGGAGTCAACCGGCGGTGGTGGAAGAGACGGTGGTGGCAATAACAGCAGTGGCTGAGAAGCCACCGGAGTTGTCTGGGAGAGTGGCTGTGAGGGCGAAGTTAACAATGTCACATGTTGTTGTTGTTGTTGTTCATGTGATGGTGAATGGACAACGTTAACAAGATGGTGTTGGTGAT
This sequence comes from Phaseolus lunatus, assembly GCA_013389735.1. Taxonomy (NCBI): domain Eukaryota; kingdom Viridiplantae; phylum Streptophyta; class Magnoliopsida; order Fabales; family Fabaceae; genus Phaseolus; species Phaseolus lunatus. Next base: position 805,794 of record CM023859.1, on the reverse strand, counting down.
GATGATGATGTTGTGAAGTGTTTGATTTATTGTGCAAGATTTGTGTGACAGCTTGGTAGACTTGGAGCAGCATGTTGGAGGGTAGTTTCTGCTCCTTGCGCTGGTGTTTTTCCATGGTCCAGTAAGATTGGAATTCATTGTTGTTTGAAACATGCGATGATGAAGATGAGGATTTGGTGGCCTCGTACTCTCGAACCTTCTTGTAGTCACGTAAGAGGTTGTCCCATTTGTCGTTGCACTGGTTCTGGCTCCTCAAGCAGCCGTGACTCCAGCAATAGTTCTCCACCCACTTCCACCTCAGTTCACCACTGTTTCTGTTGGAAGAAGAAGGAGAAGAGGAAGAAGAAGGTCCTTTGAGCCTGCGTTCATCGTCGAGCTTCTTGGCTGTGATGAGAATGAGGGTTTCTTGGAGGGTCCAGTTACCCTTGCGGTATTCACGAGCCATGGAAGAAGGTAAGCTTGGTTCAGACATGGTTGGTTGCTGTTATGGAATGTGGCATGAGATTTTGAAAGAGATGGGAAGGTGAATGTTTCAGTTTTTCTGTGTGTTGAATTTGTGGGGACAGAATATATATATACCTACAAAAATAATGAAAAAAGTGAGTCTATTAATATTTATATTATTTACTCATTTATTTTTCAAGTAAAGTAGATATAACAAGAACTTAAAACATGTAATATATGTTTTCAATTCACCAAAATTGTTATCAAAGAAAAAATAATGCAGAAGGAGTTTTAATGAAAACAATCTTTAGTAATTATATATATATATATATATATATAATAGAAATGATACAATTAAAATGATATTTGAATATTTTATTATTAAAGTTAAAAAAGTATATAAATAAAAATTTAGTTATTAAGTTTCATTTTAAAAGAACAATTATTTCTTTAAAAACTTTTTTTTTCTTTCCTGTCTTCTTTTTACGATTATGATTTTCTCGCTTATCAGTTTGATGACGCTATCAGACTCCTAGCAGTAAATAGTACTAGATTGGTCTATCAGAATCTTTAATAGAGTGAATTCATTTTTGTTTTTTTCTTTGAGTCAAATTTCGAACTTGTTAAGTTTGTCTCTATAGTCTTTGTGTGTGACTCTTTTAGCTTTAGGGTTAATCTCTGTTAGCTCAAGGTCCTAGTGATATAGTTAAATCTTTTATCAGGACTCTAAGGTGCAGGTTAAGCTATCATTGAATTTTTGGTAGGTTTGGAGTTCTTAGTGAACATCTGCTCAAGTTCAGGTAAGGGTAGGTAGTTTAAATTTTCAATAGAACCCTATGCTAGAAGATCTGGATGTGGGGGTGACGTGGTCACCAATTCCAAATTTTGTTTGCAGGTTTGATTGTCTATGAGTAATTCATATTATTGTTTGAAATAAAATGTGAATATGTTGATTTTGATATGGATGATTTATGGTAGATGCTTTTGTTTGAATCTGAAAAATTGGTTGATTTGTATAGTTGATGTAGTATAAGTTATTTTTGAAGTGAAATGAGTTATTGAAATTGTTTTTATTTGACTATGAATAATGAAATTAGGCATACTTATGTCATTTAATTTATATTTATTTATTTATATTCATCTCAATTAATTTATTCTTAGTTATTTAGTTATGCATTTACCTTTTTATTTATTTATATTCATATAATTTAATTTATCTTTAGTTACATACTCATCTTCTTTATTCATATCTATTTCATTTAATTTATCTTCAGTTATATGGTCCTATTTATTTATATTTGTGTTATTTAATTTATCTCTAATTACTTATTAATCATGCTTATTTATTTATATTTATATTTATATTATTTAATTTATTTCCAATTATAATCTTATTTATTTATTTATTATTTTTATGTCATTTAATTTATTTTCAGTTGTGTACTAGTCTGTTTTTTTATTTATTTCCAGTTATGGTATGATTTATTTATTTATTTATTATTTTTATGTCATTTAATTTATTTTCAGTTATGCATTGATCTATTTATTTATTTATATTTATGTCTTTTAATTACCCACTGATCTATTTATTATTTTATATTTTTGTTATTTTATTTTCTTATAATATAGTGATCCATATATACAATTATTTAAAGTTCTTATTTTAATTCTTATTTTATTTTATTTTATTTAAAATATAATTACTTTTTTAATTCAAAGAAATAAATAAAGTAATAACAAAAATAAAGTAAACGTAATTATTATTTTTATTTAATAAGTTTGGATAAAAGAAGTAACTTATATACTTCTGTATTATTTTTATACCTTTTTATATGTTTGAACGGTGTATATAGATTATTGGTAAGATAAATATGACGTATTTTAATAGTTGTCATGTTATATGATTCTTGAAAGTGTAAAATAATATGTCAATTGAGAAAGAGTCATAAAATTCATTGCATTGAGTTAAGATCATGCTAATGTATGAATCTTTGTATTTGAGAAGTCACAATCTGGTACACTATGGGATGAAAAGCAGGGACCATAGTGGTGTATAAGGAAATTACCCACTAAGTGAATATTTGAACAGTTCAGAATAATGCCCTGGACTAGGATATTCATATACTAAACTTGAGATTGTTTGATACATGGTTAGCATCACCAATGTTAGGTTGTGAGTATATATCTCTTGTGGAACGTTAAATGTTTGATATTCTCGAGGGAAATAGTTTTAATTGTACCAATGTTTTTAATGATGAATACTCAACTACCTAATCAATTTCTAAGTAGTGGATCATTAGAAGTGGGATATAGATCCATGTGTTGATAAAATGAGATTGAGTCTTATGGTTGTAGGTCAAATATAAGCTTACATTGTATGCATTATGTGTTAAGTTTATTATGATTTATACTTAAGTCTTACAAAGACTTCACTCATTTTCGTGTTTTTCTTTTGTATGTACCTAATAGAAGTAGAACCTGCTTAATAAGAGTTGTTTAGGAAAATTTTTGGAAGATCTTCTCTAAAATGATGATACATGGATAATTTAGAATATTTAAAATATATAAATAGTTCTATATTTTGATGTACAACTCTTATTATTGTAAAGAAATTATATGATTGTATAATATACTATGAATAATTATAAAGATATAAAATATTGATATACATTTATATCTATGAGATTATGTTATGACTAATGTTCTCTATAAGAAAATCTTATTAAAAAAATATGCTCCCAATTTATAATTAAATAACAATTATTTATATATAGTTGGTATGTTACACCTTATTTATTTTAGAATCTAATCACACCCTGCAATAGTTGAGGAGATAAAATTAGTTTTTACCCGGTCAAATTTTCAAATAGAATAAGTTCATATTTATTCTAAAGATTTTTTGTCCCTTTCTTTTTCTCGTGATTTTGTCATCAATCTTAGTGGAGTTAATTGAGAAAGGTGACCCTTTCGACTTGATTAGCCTTATACTGGAATTTAACTATGTTTGGATAACTTGTTCCAGGTTCCCATATTTTGTGTAGCAATATTGATTGATTTTGGGAGGTTGCTTTGAAGTAAAACATTTTGGATAAGGGAGTGATTTAAATTGAACATATGAGTTTGAATGATTTAAATTGAATTGAAATGACTGAATGATGATGTTTGAACAAATCATATTTTGGATTGATCATTTTAAACTATTTAAAAGTTGTATTATTGGAATATTTTTGAAAATTTCCTTGAAAATACATTTGATTATGTTGTTGAGGTTGATTTTATGATATTTCCACTTAAGCGAAACAATCATTGCTCAAGCAAAAATAACCTTGCACTCAAACTTGTTTTCAGCCATGTTCTTGCTCAAGTGAAAAAAAATTATTGATCAAGTGAAAACAACACTGGAAATCAACCCTTTCGGCCAAATTTATGCTCAAGCTAAAATATTTCCATTCAAGCGAGCCCATTCTCACTCAAGCTAAAAGAAAACTTCTTTCTTTCTTTTATTTTCTTTTTGTCTTTTCAATGAGTTGAATTATGTTTGAATGCTTTTATGAATGTAAAATGAATGTTGATTTGTATATTCAATTGATATTTATGAAACGTTTTAAATGATATGTAATATATGAAAATGATTACTGAGAATGAAAAAAATTATATGAAATTAAGGTCATACATTTGAGATAATGTATGAATCGTTGTTTGATTTGTGTATTAAATATTGATATATATGTTTTAACAAAGATCCTCAAGATTCACTGATGGTCTAAGTCACATAAACTAAGATATTAGGTGGTGAGCAATTGATGAAAGAATTCTTACACACCGTGACCATATATGTAGATATACGACTTGGGTTGTAATGCAATTACCATGATCCTTTCTCTTAGGTTCACTTATAAATCTAGGTCTTGGGTATTTGATCAAATGTTAGTCTCTAGTAAGGGACACTTAATACAAGCCTTTTGGAAGACTTCAATAGATATTTCGTTTGTTGAATATCCTTGATGTATAGACCCATATGTGATCTATATGGTTGTTAAATGTTCTTGATGTATAAATCCATCTGTGGTTTATATGGCTGTTGTATATTGATATTGTAATGAAGTTGAATTATTGTGGTTGGCACATGGATTTTGTATGTTTATGTTTGATTGAAAAAGAAATTGGATTATTTATGAATTACTAATCTAATTGTTTCTTTTTACTTATATTTTTGTATTTTAGAAATTTATTTCAATAACTTATCCTTACATGTGATTGCTTGTATTATGAATTAGGATAACTTTACCATGTACATTAGCACATATATGTATGTACATGTGCATGAGCAACATCTAAAAAGAACATATTTTTTTAAAAATTTTATTTTTGATCATTCTTTTATTGATATTTGTATTTATACATATATGATGTGAATGATTATGTTTGTATTTTGAATTACTATAAGTTTTGTTTAAACCCTTTAATGGGTTTATAGTGTGTGAGAAATTTTGGGGAGTTACATCAAACATGTGTTTACTTTACTTACATACGCACACACAGACACACCCACCCACCACTCACACACGTACCCACCCATACACACTCACCCATGCACACACACGCATGCACACACTAAATGTTGACACTATCCCAATCTGATCTACCTCATTGTAGCCTCATGACATGTCTCCAATATCTCCTAACCACTTGATACCTCAATCTATGTGACCAGGGTTATTAGTGGAACCTGATATCTCATTGAATTAGTTATAGCATAACTTACCATACTAAATGAAAGTTGTACCTCCCTGAGTATCAAACAATTCATCAGATATCTTAGTAGATTATGGGCACCAACTCCCACCTCTACTCAATCTCACACACAATCAATAAATTATGGGCACCAACCCCCTATTCTACTAAGGCTCACATCGCATACCACAAAGTACAAGCACATAAGTATTCAAGAATATTTCAAATTTACCTTGATATAAGTCCAAAAACACCCAACAATTGTAGCTTATTTTCGCATAAGCGACAACTTGGTCACTTAAGTAAAAATTCTACTATTTTCTCTTAAGCTAATTTTTTTCGCTTGAGCTAGTTTTTTTTTTTTTAACTTGAGAAAAATTTGCACCGCTTTGATTCACATCATCACCACCACACTTTCGCATGAGCGAAAAATGCTTCAATTAAGCAAAAATTGCACCAATTGGGGCATTTCAACATCGCCATGCTCTTACTTGAGGGAAAAATGATTAACTTGAGCAAAATAAACTCGAGACAAATCTTCTCAGGGAGATAACCTCCATTTTCACCCCACACGCTAGTTTCCCACCCCTCAGATTATCAAAAACAGCCAAATGATGACTTATACATCCATAACAATATAAAGATAAGGTTTCAAGACAAACATATATTATAATCACAATGACACATACCACATCTCTTAGTTATTTTTTATGAATATTAACTTCCTTAACGTGGATTTTGTTGACTTCTTTTCTCAACCAAGAATGTTGTGACTTAAATCTTAGCTTCCCCATCTCAGAATTAGACGATAAGTACACATGAAAACTATAAGCTTTCTTAAACTCTGAATATTCCTGAAGTTTAAAGTTTGTTACTCAAAGAATGACTTTAGCTTCTGTCACCAAGAGGGATTTCGCTAAAACAAAACATCTTTCATATATCTCGGGTTTCAAGCAAAAGTGGTAAAATATCAAGCAAAACATCTTTCAAATATCTCTTGACACGAGCTATTTTCAACCTTGGACCAACTATCTGTTATTTACGATGTGCACTTTTACCATTATTTGGTGTAAAAGGTTTTGTTACCGAGGAAGATAAATATTATCAATTATTAAAGAGATTGTGTGAAGAAGAGAAGGGAAATTAATGTCACATGCAATGTATTAAATGTTTCTCAATGTTTAAAGCTCATCAAACGATAGTGAAAGAAGAAGAAGACAATGAAAAAAAGATTCAAAGCTACTCAATGGTTAGAAAATGGAACGGAACGACTACTTTTTCAAGCCTATATGAAGACATACTTCAAAGATAAGATAAAGAAGAAAAACAATATTAAGCAAGCACTAAAAGTCTTTGAAAATTTTTATGTGCCCAAAAGCTTTGTAAGAACTTTACAATGCAAATATTATAATCAACTACCAAAATTTGGTTTGAGTTGTTATTCAAACGATCATATACAACTCACTACAAATCAAAATTAACATTAATGTCACACAAATAATCAACATTTGAAATCTAAAACAACTTCTTCACCAAAAACCAAAACACGTAACATGAAATTTTTTTAGTAACATTAAACTGTTTGTCCAAATCAAAGATTTCGATAGAACAACCCTTAAAAAATAATAAGTGACTTACAAGACTATACCTACATCATATACCACGCACGATATAACACGATTTATTGTTTTATTTAATTATATTTATTTTTTTCCAATTTAACGTACTTTCTTTCTTTACACCTTTAGCTATTAAATAAATAAAATTTCAATTACTTTTAACTAAATGGTAAATTTTTTTTTAAGTAAATACAATTTTATATATTTTTGAATTAAGATTTTTAAAATATTATTACATACATTTATTAATATAGTTCAATAAAAATATACAAAACAAACTATACGTTAAATAACTACTTTATGTCAATATTCGGATTGTCTTATATTCATAATTTTAAAATTTTATTTTCTCACTTTATTCATTATTAATCATGTTTAACTTTTATACACAAATTTATAACATAAAATTAATTCTTTAATAATTATATGAAATTAATTATCAACATTTTATTTTTTATAATTTCTTTTCATCATACTACAAAAATTATTTACCATCATACACGTAATTATTTAAATAATTATTACATTTATATGCAAATTTCAATTTTTTTAATAATTATTACATTTATTTAATTATTGTATTACATTAATTATTTATTATATTAACCATTTTAAAGAAAACAAAAATCCAATAGGAGAAAAGATTGTTGGAAAATCAAATTTTAGACATAAAGAGTATGTGTGTTATCTTAGTAATTTAAGTGCATATTATGCTATCTAAATAATTAAAAGTACAAATCATTTATGTAATTTATTTATGTTTCTTGTCATTCACACTTTATTTACTGCTGCTTAAGTCTGGAACTGTGTTAATACCTCTTTCTTTGGACACAAAGCAAGATTAAGACATCTTACATATTAATTTTCACCATTCTACAAATACAAACATGGATTGAATCATAGCAGTTCCTAAATTTCAAACTTCACCCAAAGCATTTTGAAAATCCCAACCAACCCAAAATTTCCGAACTTCCCATCTCTCTAACCTTAATGCATCTTCTTGCTTTTTCCCTCCCAATCACCATTTCCAATGCTCCTCCTTCCAATCTAAACCCTACCCACTAACATCATCACCACCACCGCCACACCCTTTTGTACCATGAACTCTCTCTTTTCGCCAGAAAACCTTCCTCCACCGCCGGGAATCCCAATCCCCGCCTCTATCGCTGCCGCTACAGCCACCACCAGCACCTCCCCCGCACCAACACTAATCCCAAAGCTCGAACCTTTCGATGGATGGCTCAACACCCACACTTCCCAACAACAACAACAATCACAGGACCCCAATTTTTCAAATGGGTCCCTCGACCTCGACCTCAATCTCCTGTGCGACGGAACCTCTGACGACCCAAAGAACAACCTGTTCTCCGAGTTCAACAGAATCTCCCAGCTTTTCTGCACGGCGTTCTCCGCCAACGATCCCCAGAACGATGCCGTTCCCGACCCCATCACCGAAGGCCTGCAACAGCTCCGAAACGACGCCTTTTCCGACCCCTTCGCGGAAAACCCGCAGCACTTCCAAAACGGAGTCGTTTCGGGTTCCGGGCTGCAGCAGACCCCAAAGGGCACCTCTCCGGACCCGGATACGCAGGCAATTGTGCCTGTCCCGGAGGAGGAGCGGTCCTCTTCGATGATGGCCTCAACCACGCCGCGGCGGCGGTGTAAGGAGTTAGTTCGGGTGGCGGATCTAGGCGCGCCGGAGCAGCGGCACTTCCGGGACGTTGTCCGGCGGACTAGGAAGGTGTATGACTCGCTGCGCGTGCTGGCGACTGTGGAGGACGAGCGGCGGGTGGACTCCCGCAGGGGGCGCAGCGATTTGCGAGCCTCGGCCGTGATGAGGAGCTGTGGTTTGTGGTTGAATCGTGACAAGAGAATTGTTGGTTCAATTCCTGGTGTTTGCGTTGGTGATGTGTTCCTCTATAGGATGGAGTTGTGCGTGGTTGGGTTACATGGTCATCCTCAGGCTGGCATCGATTATCTTCCTGGCAGCATGAGTTCGAACGGTGAACCAATTGCCACGAGTGTGATTGTCTCTGGCGGTTACGAGGATGATGTTGACGAGGGTGATGTCATCACTTACTCTGGGCATGGTGGCCAGGACAAGCATTCTAGGCAGGTTTGTCACCAGAAGCTTGAGGGAGGAAACCTTGCAATGGAGCGGAGTAAGCACTATGGGATTGAGGTGAGGGTGATTCGCGGTGTGCGCTATGAGGGTGCCGCCTCTGCCACCGGGAAGTTGTATGTCTATGATGGCCTTTATACGATTATTGATTGCTGGTTTGATGTTGGGAAGTCGGGTTTCGGAGTTTTTAAGTATAAGCTGTGTCGGATCGATGGGCAAGCTAAGATGGGGAGCATGATCATGAAGGAGGCGCACATGCTTAAGAAGGATCCCTTGAGTTTCAAACCCATGTGTTGTGTTTCGATTGATATTTCAAACAGGATCGAGAATGTTGGGGTTCGTCTTTTCAATGATCTCGATCGCAATTACGACCCTCTCAGGTATGAGTATCTTGTGAAGACAAACTTTCCTCAGTTGGTGTTTCACCAGAGTGGGAGGGGTACGGGTTGTGATTGCGTGGACGGGTGTGTTGAAGGGTGCTTTTGTGCCATGAAGAATGGAGGGGAGTTTCCTTATAATCAGAGTGGGGTTCTCTTGAGAGGGAAGCCTTTGGTTTTTGAGTGTGGCCCCTTTTGTCATTGCCCTCCTCATTGTCGGAATCGGGTCACACAGAAGGGGATCAAAAATAGGTTGGAGGTGTTTAGATCTAGGGAAACTGGTTGGGGAGTTAGGTCCTTGGACCTTATTCAAGCCGGTGGTTTTATATGCGAGTACACGGGGGTTGTGCTCACTAGGGACCAAGCAGAAATTTTGTCCATGAATGGTGATTCCTTGATATATCCGAATCGATTCACTGATAGGTGGGCGGAATGGGGTGATTTATCTATGATTGACTCCAATTATGTGCGTCCATCTTATCCTTCAATCCCTCCTTTGGATTTTGCTTTGGATGTGTCAAGAATGAGGAATGTTGCCTGCTATATGAGTCATAGTTCCACTCCCAATGTGTTGGTTCAGTTTGTCCTGTATGATCACAATAATTTGATGTTCCCTCACCTTATGCTGTTTGCAATGGAGAACATCCCTCCCATGAGAGAGCTCAGCCTTGATTATGGGGTAGCTGACGAGTGGACAGGAAAACTCTCTATAAGTAACTGAATTGTTTTGAAAGTTTCCCACACTTTGTGATATACTGAAGCCAAGTTTCAGGCATTGTTCGCAGAGGTAAAGCCAAGTTCTTTCATCAACTTATTTGTTTTCAGAATTTTCACTGTAGTCTTCTTCCATTGAATATTTTAGCTTATTTCTCAATCTTAGTCTGCTCTGGATTGTAAACTCTGTTAGCCATACGAGCTGTAGGCATATTATTCATTATGAACTGCTCCATTTTGTGGTCTTTCTAGATTCATGGTGCACTTCAGATGACAGGAAGTTTAATATTTACTGTGACTTTGAAGATTGAGATAATATGTTGTAATATCTTACAATTGTAGTTTTGGTTTTCAGATCCATCAGTAGTTTCTTCTATTTCTTTCAGTCCAATATGTTATCCTGTATTTGTGTTTGTGTGCGTGTTGTGTGTCTGAGTGTTCTTCCATTTATCTATTATGGGTGCTATTTTGTTGACATATGCTCTTAAGACTTTCCTTCCTAGGAAATCCACTTTATTTACAGTCACATCATATTATGTATTAGTGTAATAAATTAACTCTATTCTAATTCGTTAAGACCTTGAACCCTAATTTTTAAATTTACAATAGCCTCTAGCAACAGAGAATTCATGTGCTGATTTAGGATCTTGCTGGGGCAATTGCCTCTTAATTGTTCATCTTGGTTCTTTGTAAATATTTTGTGGAATTCATGTGTGAGTGTTGATTCTATAAGTGGTGTACCCTTGTCCTCAGTGTTGTGTCGTGTTTGGTGTCTGTGTTGGAGTTGGTGTCATACTAATGCAAAACTAATATTACAGGCTTGAAAGGGGCTTAAAATATTGATTAAGAATCTTACAAATATGGCTATTTTTTCTAACTGTATTGTTCTGCTATAAACACTTTTTGGAAAGAAAAACCAGAAGAAAAAATGGAAATGAGATTCTTCATCAGTTAAAGTTAGCTTATGCACGAATTAACTTGTAGAAACAAAAGCTAATTTTAGTTTATGGGGAAACTTATTTCATTTTTTCCCTTATTTTTCTATTCTAGAAATATTTATGGAGATATTTGTTCAAACGAGCCCTTTATGTTGTTTAAGGTGTTATTGACTGAATTTGTCCGGTCAAGATAAGGTTGGGACAAGAACTTAACTAAAAGAATTGAAAATTGAACAACTATAGACAACTTTAAGCTATCATTTTATGATGCTTAAAGTGATTAAGAATAATGGTATTAAAAATTAGGCTTTAGTCTACTTTTACTCCTTTTAGTTTCATGTATGTGCAATTTTTGTCCTTATAAAACTTTAACTGCATATTAGTCATTTAGTTTTTCTAAATTAAGCAATTTTGATCCACTTTTAATATGTCATCAAATTATTGACCGAAAATGTTACATGTCCCTTTGGGATGATAGTGTCCATGATTTATTCATATATGATACTTATAGCAAGAATAAACTCCAGCACTTGTTATCCTGAGGTAACATTTTCCACTAGCAATTGAGTGATATATTTTCACTGGACCAAAATTGCCTTATTTTTTAAAATTATAGGATCAAATTTGCAATCAAATTTTTGTAGGGACCAAAATTACATATATGTGAAACTATAAAGACTAAAAGAGGATATAAGCCTAAAACTAAGCATAACATATAATATAATGAACCAAACAATAATAAATTAAAAAAGCATAATATGAATAATAGAAATAAAAATGTCTTGTATGTATTTTAAATGGGGAATGTAGGGTCTTGCAATCCAATTTAATTGACAGCCAAGACTTGGTACTAATAGTAGTGCTCCTGCTGTCACTGAAAAATTATGTTAATATATATATATATATATATATATATATATCTTTATGCTCAAATTAATTTCTCATGAAGATGAAAGAGGCTACTAATTGCTCTTGGTTATAGATTTTTCCTGCTCTAGTTGAAGTTGAACAGAAGCTTATTTGCCTACTATTCCATATCTGATTATATTGTGTATTCATTAAGTGCATTTCCTATTCTGTGTGTATGACTTTTAATTGTTCCAGTAAAATTATTTCCAAATTAATGATTTTTTTTTTCAGTTGTGCATAGATTGTTTTCTAGATTTATATAGGTTCTAATGTTATATATATATATATATATATATATATATATATATATATATATATATTTTCGTTTCAGAATCATGTCTCTGTTTGCAGTGTCCTAGTTTTCTCCAAGATGTTTGCTAGGTATGTAGGACTTGGAAATATGGAATTGAGCTTTTCAAGAAAAGCCATATTCTAACCAGACCTATTTAAATGTTTGTAGTTTATACTAGCAGACTAAGTTCTTCATTTCTGTCTTGTATTAATTTTAGCACTAATCTCTACTGATGGGATGAAAAGCTGGATAATTGCTTTCATATTTTTATAATTACTTATGGACCTTTTATTGCCAAACCATGAATCTTTGCTTGTATAAAAAGTTAAGTTGTCATATTGTAGCACAACAGCTGAAAGATATCCATTAGGCTCAAGTAATTTATGATGTCAAAATGTGTTTTGTATCTGTCGGATTTCCATCCTGCCTGAATTCACATTGTGTTTCTTCACTACATAGATTCTTTTCACGTGGTTTTTGGTGGTGTCTTTTAGGTTTCTTCCAACTTCCTATCGTGCAAGATTGGTGCTTCAGATACTGTTGTAGATATGTAAAAGGTCAAACAGAAATTTATTGTTAATTTTTTACGGTCTAATAATTTTCCTTATGTTTGCAGTTGCTTTGAAAACTAGTTGATTGAAAATATTTGTGGTCTGTGTTAGGGAAGATGATTTACTTTGGAATTGTCAATCATGTTTGAATCTAGTCATGAATTAACTATGTGAAAATTATTAGCTGTTTTAGAGGTCTTACACACCTGTAGTTATCAATCTTGCATAGCAAAGTGCATTGCCCTTAGTGGGATGACTACCATTTTAAAATATTTTTTATGAGTATATACTTCATCTTCCATCGCTTCCTCTTGTAGACGCTAAAAAAGTTAATTCATTTTCAGTATGTTTGCCATTTTCAATCATTTCTCCTATCAACCACATCTTAAAATCATTAATAATGTCATCCAGGACAATGTGGTCAATCATTTCACAAATTTCACTGTGGTCTTTCAAAGTCTGATTATACTTCACAAAAACCAAATCTTGCAACTTTTGATCTTCAAGGCTGCTCCCTTTATCAGAAAGAATCAAAGAGAATTCCCACAATGGCAGATCTGCCAAAGACTGCTATAGCCCCCATCCCCTGTGACAGTGCTGCTATTGCTCGTTATCAATAAATATTGACATGCCTTTTTACGCAAGTGCCATATTGGCTTAAACTAAAGTCAGTGCAGGAGGGGGCCTGAACTATCTTGTTTTAAATTTAACTTTATTTAGAAGAATGAGTAATGAAGATTGGGCTTGTAGACTGCATTGTCACAGATGCTATGATATTGTATGTATAACAAACTGCTAGTAACTTGGAATGTTTTCAAAATGCAAACATTCCACTCCTTTTTAAAAATATTTATGTTTAATGTTACGAACTATGTTTTAGGTTGTAGTTATCTGGTATGTTAGTCCTTTTTGTTTCTATGATTTTATACGCATACATTTGTTAGTATATTTTATTCAGCCAGGCCATATTTGGACTTGCTTTCGTTCTCTTTGTGAGCCTGCCTTTTTTTTCAATACATAAAATAAAATTGAGTAAAAATCAACAAATTCTGAGTCAAATTAATTACTGCATTTTTTTCAAAGTTAAAGGGGCTTGCGTGCTTACATTTTTATATGGCATCCCCTACATTACCCTGTTTCCATTCCCTGGAAATCTTTCTCGCATTGATTTTCTTGTTCCTTGTCCTATATTTTCTTTACTCTCCAGTTATATAACCTTTTTTGATGTTAAGAAGTTGCTTCATAACCGTATTCCGAAATTTGTGTGAATTGAGCTTTTATCTTAGTTTTTAACGCTGTCATCCGATGTTATGTTTGGTAAAATTGTTGCCTTTTGAAATAACTGCTTTAAAGTCATATCTGAGGTGATTTTTGATTACTTGCCTTGTAAAATTCTATATACTGATAGTGCATGATGATTGATCTTTTTATCTTAAAAGAAGATATTCAATTCAGAAATAACTGTTCTGAGATAAAATCATAACAGAAATATTGCTGGTGAGATATTTTATCATAGATTTAAACCAGACCCTAGTCTATTGTTTTGTCCATTTTGCTTTAGCAAAGTGTCTTTATCATAGACTAATAAGGTTACATATGTTGCTGGTTTGAGATATTTTATATCAGAATGAGATAGACACCACTAATCTCTATATATTTAGTTGTGCTTTGAAAGTTTTACATGTGTTTTTATGAAACCTGTCAGCCCCATCTTAGCAGTTGAGTGATAACTTGCTTTACTACGTATTAATTTTTTTTTATAGTTTCCTTGAAACTCTAGTGTGATTTTAACCAAATTTGTTTTTCATTATCAGCGATGTCATTCTTCAGGCATGTCAATTTGAGTTGATATTCATTTGCAGATAGTGAATATGATGTAGCATGACTTTCACACGGTTTGAACCCTGCCTGCCAAGGAACTGTAGAATTGCTTGCTTGGTGTATGGTGGTGTCAGGATATAAAAATTCAGACGTATGGAGATCTCTGTTACGTTATTGTGGTTTTGTCCAACTCTCCATGGCTAGTATATGGTGCCCTTTGTGGTGAGGAAGATCAGGAACTATAAACTTTTTGTGTAATTTTGGAACCTGTTGATGTCATTTGTTTGTTTTGTTGTAACTGTTGATTTCTTCCTTCTCTTGGGCGAAGAAGCACTTTGGCACTCACATTTTTGTACGCACTAATAGTGTGCAGCTGGGTCAACACTTTCATCTTTTGGGGTACTTGTTTGTATATAAAGTTCAAAGCTTGTATAGGTTTTGCAATAGTGAGTGGCAAAGAGAGATGGATCAGATGCACATGGACATTGCTGCTAATGATCTTGTATGAAGAAACCCAATTATGATCACATATGGACAAGTTGGTTGCAAAATGTTGCTGAAAATCTGTAATAAGGCATTTTTTTGCATGAACATATTATTTACAATTTCAGCATTTTGTCAGTGAGACCATGAGAGCATATCATGATTATATGGAATATGAATAATTTTCCCTTGTTAAGGTGGGGTCTGTTATGTACTCCTTTTTTCCTATTCACTACTTTTACAACACTGTAGCAAATTACCACTTTACTTTAAATTTCATTCTCTCTTCTCTTAACCTCTCTCTTTACTTCCTGTTATATGTAAAAATCCAACATCATCATAAGAAATATTATGATTATTATCATTTAAATAAAGAATAAGCTTTGATATATTATGATATACATAGATGAATTCTTCATATTCAACTATAACATCATCATAGGAAATACTTTTTCCTTGTGTTCAAGACTATGCACCCACAATCTTGTTGAGGGACCTACTTTGTAAATAAATTATTATTTTATTTTATTTAATTTTTAGAGAGACTAGTTCTTTATAATACAACTTAGTGAATCAAATCAAGGTTTGAATTATCACTTAAACAAATTTTAATATATAATAATGTCCAACCATCTCCAACAACTTTATCTCCATGAAAAACTAACAAAAATGTTAATGAAAGTAAAAAAAAGAGTTTTTCATGATACAAATATTTGAAGGAGTTAGCATGTGTATATTTCTCAGATTATGTATTTGATCCTTTATGGCTTCATCAATAAAATTGATTCAGAGCTTCTCTTAACAAAGATTTAAAAACTTCCAAACCTAGAAATCATTGGTAGGACACATTTATTTATTCACTATACATTGAATTTTATTAACAATATCTAGAAATTGACAAAGATGCTTCAAATTAAAAACCAGCTCCCATATTAAGGTTTACTTGGTTACTGTGAAAAGTTATTCCAAACAGATATGGTAAGAAACACTTTATTTCTTTTTACATTAATCTTATTCAAATATTTAGGAATTGTTAAAAAAGGTTTAAGAATGGTTAAAGGAAATATTAAAGATTCTTTAAAAAAAAATTAGTTATTTTTTTGGCATAGATATATTTGTTGGTATTATTATTATTGAATTAAAATAGAGCCTCGTCATTAACCAAAATTTTTGCAATATTCCATGATTAGTGGAGATATATTAGAATCATTAATATATTTGATCATAAATTTATTCCGCATTTAAAATATTCAGTTTCAATTTATTTATAACAAATTTTAATTCATTTTAATTCTAATTAACTTACCTTTTGTATTTAAGTTCTCTCTACTTTGCACCACTTCAC
Organism: Phaseolus lunatus; assembly: GCA_013389735.1. Lineage (NCBI taxonomy): Eukaryota > Viridiplantae > Streptophyta > Magnoliopsida > Fabales > Fabaceae > Phaseolus > Phaseolus lunatus. The sequence goes on along the minus strand of CM023859.1, from coordinate 789,445 downwards.
TTGGGTTTAACGAGTTGAACAATGTCTTCTCAATGTCACGGAGTGCATTTTTTGAAGGTTATAGTGGAAAGCAACCTTCAAAGTGGAACAATGGTAACAGTTTATTTTTCTTTAAATATCAATGACAAAATTTTATTAACAGCTTATATTAGTGTAGTCCAAAACCTATTATGCTGTGTTTTGATATTGATTTGATTGAAATTGAATGGGTGATCGTACGAAAGTTTTCATTTTTAAATGTTAATTATTGTGGATTTCTGTGATTACTGTTGTGAATGAATGTAGTAGGATATATACATTTGTATAATTGTGAGAAGATAAGTGTTATATATCAGACAGAATTAGGTTTTCATATAATCTTTCAAATTTGTATATAAACTAATTTCAATTTCAATATATATAAAAATTGATTTTATTTAATCTATTCAGATTTCTCTTCTATATGTCTTCATTATATTACAGTTATATTGATTTACTGTGTTGATGAAATTCTATGACAGAAAGTTCCTACCAGTTTTGTGAGTAGACATTGGCAAGGAATGTCAAATCCTGTCATTCTAAGCCTTCCAAATGGCAGCAAGAGCAAAGTTTTTTGGCTGAATCAAGATGGTGGTGTTTGGTTTTGCAATGGTTGGAAAGAGTTTGCAAAATACTCCAACATGGATGTGTCACATTCTATAGTGTTTCGATATGAAGGAAATTCTTGCTTCAACGTGATTATTTTTGGAAACAGTGGTTTAGAGATAGAATACCCTTTAAGCAGGGATGCTACTAATGAAGAAGTGGAAGAAATTGATGAAGATAGTTATTTCCCTGCAAAATTTAGTGAAGAACGAAGTAAGAGGCCAAGAGAAGAAGTACAAGAAGAAGAAGAAGAAAAACCTAACAGGCATAAGACATGTTCTGATTATTCCAAGCACAAGAACAGTGGTTAGTTATGTTATTTTTTTAAAAACTTTTTCCTACCTTTCATATATGTATATATATGAATTCATACTCAAAAGTGAACATTTGCAGCAGGTAGTTGTAGTAGTAGCCAAGAAGATTTCAGGAAGAAACTCAGAATGTTTCGCGAGAAGGTGAAGGAAATGTTCAAGTATAACCATAACCATTTCACATGTGTTATCAAAGAAAAACATACTGAGAGAGATCTTCTGGTAATCATTTTTTTTCTGTTTATTATTGAGTATTTGTAATCTAGATGTTTACACTCACTTTGCAAACCCTAAAGATCATGAACTGACCAGGTCATGCCAGCGGAATTTGCCAAACCATATCTACACAAGGAAGGAAGTGCTACACTTTTTGTTGAACATGGCAGAACTTGGGAGGTTGAGACAAAGGCTAATTCCCATGGACAATTAGAAGTTTTCGTTGGGTGGAGGGAATTTTTGTTGGATAATAAATTGAAACTTGGTGATATTTGTGCTTTTGAGGTATTAGACAGAGACCTGCTTTTATTCAAGGTTACTATATGTCCTCTAGAATAGGACTCAAACACTCCCCTCTTCAAAGGTATGCATTATTACTATTACCCTAATATATATTGTGACATTTCAAGAAAACTATGAATTTGTGAGTGCATTTTTTGCGTTTGACATTACCAAGTTTTTCTATTTAACATTTTTAATGTACACTTTCAGGTCGAAAAAGAGTTTCTGATATGCCTTCTTCATCCCTTAAAACTCCTGAGACTCCTAAAGCAAAAGCAAGGACACCAAAGTTGAGAGATTGCCTATATATGTTGTTTTGTATTGACTATAGTTAGTTGAGGTGATTCTTTGGACACTTGTATAAGAGTTGGGACATCCTTGAAGTGTCTCGTTTTTAATTTATTTAATATCTCCGTCTTCATCAAGTCAGGAGTGTCCGGATGACAAACTATAATCATGTGTATTAACAAAATCACATATAATGATTATTTGATTAGGAAAATCTTTTTATCTTCTATGCTAGGTATGACATTAATTTTGGTAGTCATGTTATCTTTGTAGGAGAGATGCGCTTGATGTTCTTTTGAGAAATGATGGTATCTTTTACTTATAGAGTTGAAGTATTTTTTAAATACTTTAAACAATTTATTTATTTTTAGTTGATAAAAAAACATATAATTCTGAATCGATTCTAGACATGTAAAACATTATTTACTAAATCTTTTGCTTGTTATTTTCCTACACATATTTTATAGGTATAAATATGTATCATATAGCTAAGTGTAAATCTTAGGTTTTAAATCAATTTTAGTTTTTTTTTTTTTGAGATTCCCTTTAAGTCTATTTCTAATAATATGCATAATGTTTTCTTGATTTATTCTTAATTTGGTTATGTATGGTTAATGTTTTATTTAACAAGTAGGTAGAAACAAAACTTTTAGTAAATTAAAAACTGTAATCACTATAAGAAAATCATTAAATAGAAATTAAATTTAGAGATAAAAAATAATTAGTTATTATATTAATTAAATTAGATATTATTTTAGAGACTAAAAAATTACTTACATTTAAAGTAATTTCTATTATTAATAATAATTTATAAATTGATATCTAAATTAACCATCAAGATTTTAACTACTAATATTTTATATTATAAATCAGTCTAAAAAAGATTAATAAAGATCAATTTAAAATATAAAACAGTAAATAGTTAAAACATTGATACCTATTTAGAAATTATTTTATAAATTTTTATTAATAATAGAAACTACTTTAGATATCAATAATTTTTTTTATATAAAATAATTTCTAATTTAATAAAATAGTAACTAATTATTTTAGTATCTAAAATTAATTTTTATTTAATAATTTTTTTGTAATAAATTCTATAATTACTATTGATTTAATATTATATTAAATTAAAGATTCTGAAAATATCTTTTACTAATCAGGAATCACATTTCTTGGTATACAAAAGTTTCTGACACTATATACTTTCTTAATCTCTTGTTAGAGATTGTAAAGTATACTCAAACATTGTAAATATCCACAAAAATAATGTAAAATATATGCTTATTTTGGGATGAATAGGAACTAAATTAAAGTTTTCTGATGTTAAACTTGGATTCATTTGGCAGTCTTGTGTTCAATGTTTCATTGTTTGAAAGCAAAAAGAGTAAACAAGAATTTTGATATATATAGTTGTTCTTTTTAATCAAGAACTTTGATATATAAATAAACACAAATAATTATATTAGAGTTTGATGTACATGTTGCCTTGTGCAGTGTTTTACCTTTCATTTTTTTTTAACTTTTTTTTTCTTTTATATATATATGAACATTGCTTCAAGGAGATGTTGACTATTTCATATTTTATTCAATTTTTTTTTATGACCAATGAATTTTTAAACTATACATATTTGTAACAATGGATGAATGAGATTTTATGGAACTTTCATCTTTCATTAATAACATATATTTCAAAATGTAATTACTAAATATTTTAATACTATATTAGTATTTATCTTCGAATACATAAAAATATCGGTCATAGACTATTAAAATTGACATTTATTTATACATTTAAAATAATTGAAAATATTACTTCAAAGCTTGCGACACATTTAAATCTGTTGTGAAATAGCCAAAACTATAATTGATAACTATGGTGATAGTGTAGATAATAAATATCCATAAATAAATTTATTTATTTTTATTTTTCAATAAATTGGTTTTTGAGATGTGAGAATAGATGATTCGTATTGCATTCGGCTCATTTTTGTGCTTGAAAAACTCTAAGCTCAATCACTAAAACCACCATGCTTCATAGAAGAACAATAACCCTAACCCTACACGGTGGGTGCAAAGATTCATCAAAAGAATGAGTGAGGTTCGACAAGGAGAAGTTGGAAAGATGAGTGAGGTTCGACAAGCTTTGAGGTTTGATATTTATCTGTCAAACATTTGATGTGTTTTGCAGTAGACTAAAATATTTTTATATGATTAATTCTAACTTTTATATTGTTGTTACATTGAAATGATGTTGTCCTTTTTTTACTTGGCATTCGAACAAAAATGTTGTTTTTTTTTATCAGCAATGAATAAAATTAATTACTTTAGGAATACTTAAGGGGTATCCCAACCTGTATACAAAGACACAAAAAACATCCTCTAAGAACCTAAACCAAAACCAAAACCAACTTATCTGAAACAAGACTGCCCAAACCTCTAACATTAGAGACCTCCCCGTTTCAGCCCCCAAACCTCCAAAGAATAAGCCCTTAACCACCTGAAACAAAACCAACTGCTGCCACACTTAAACGCAAGCCAACCTAACACTAGATCCCCGAAAACATTAATTGGCAAAACAGAAAGTGAACCTTCCATACCCTCCTAACACAGAAACACCACAAAACAACCCAACCACCAGAAAATACAGACATACAAAAAGAAAGGCCTGCAACAACTCTTCTCAACAACTAACATCTGAAAACTCCAGCACCTACTAGATCAAGGGAACACCCCCTGTACCTTTTTGGCATCCATTACATCAAACGCAACTCAGACATTGATTGGGATTCAAATGCCAATCTGAAAAAGTGAGAAAAAATGTTGTGTTTCTTTTGCATTTAATTAGGGTTTTTTTTGGGTGTCAGATCTCATGAAATCTATAAGAAACCATGGTGTGAAACTTTCTAGAGTGAAGGTTTGCATGGCAGTGAAAAATCACTGCATGGTTCTTCTGTGGTTGATACAGTTTTTTCTAGTGATCGAATGCAAAGAATCATCAGAGAAAAGATACATCAGAGAAAGAATGAGTGAGGTTCGACTCATTTTATTCTTCTATTTTTTCATATGGATTTAGAAATCTAATTCAATTCTGAAAAATCTGAAAAATTTTAAATTAAGAAATATTATTATACTCAAAAGATACTCATCTACTATACTCCTAATATCAAGCTTTACCAAGGTTTGTTAAATGTCCCTTTGATATCTTTTTTTAGAATTTTGCATGCTTGTAATTAAATACTTTTTTTTTGTCATTTATAATGTTAATTTATTTTTTGTTTTAATCCAAATGAAGAATATCATAGTCACTTAATTTTGACACTTTCACAAGACATGCAAAGAGAGCCTGCAATTCTTTATTATATGAAATGAGAAATCTAGTGTATGGTGTATTTTTTTGTTATAGGTTAAGGTTCATTATATTTTTTTAATGATATAAATTGACTATTAAATAGACAATTATGTATCAGAACATTTCATACATGTTTTACTACACTTATTGCACTTTTCTTTCCTTGCTAATTTACTGTAATTTATTTTATTGTATGACAAAAATATTATATTTACATTCTCTTTCAATGAATCATAGACCAATTTAAAAATTTTGATCTCAAAGTTGTGATTGACATGAAGATGATTTGATATAATTGTTTCTCAAACAATTCAGGTATGACATCTATCTATCAATTCAGGTATGACATCTTCTCAAACAATTGTTTTGTAATAAACTTTAATTTGAAAATAATTTTATTAGTAAACAATTAAAAATATAGTAACTTTTTCCATTCCTACATATAAGAAATAAAAATGTTAACATTTCTATATTATTTTTGTTTTATTTATTTATTTCAAAATTTTAATGGAATGATCTTTCAAAAAAAAATTTGATGTTCCTAAACCATAACAAATATTATAATGATCTAACATTTATGTTTATTTAGGAAGACTTTATAAGTTTTTATTAATGAGAAGCTTTTAACAAATAATTTAATTTATTTAGAATAGTTGAAAATTTTGTTTCAAGATTCACATTAAGCAGAAGGATGATCCAAAGATACTCTGATTCAAGGAAAAAATTTATGCTTCATTAGATGAATTTTTATTTAATTTATTTAAATAAATATAACTTATTTTTACAAGTAAATTAAATGAGGAAATGAGAAGACTTCATTAATAAAAAAAATATCAAATTTTTGAAGAAAAAGATGAGTGACAAAGTAAATAAAGAAGATAACTATGTAAATTAATTCATGAAGTAATCCATCAATTTTTTAATACAAAATTAGGTGTTCAATCAAGTGTATTGAGTTAGAGATCAAGATAACTTAAATTATCATTCTTTTTGAAGACATAATTTTTTTTAAGTAATTGTAGATAATGTAACTCATCGATCACATTTTTTAAATAATTAGGATAATGTTTAATTATGCAGATTGTCACATTATCTTAATTATTAAAAAAATGTCCTAAAAAAATAGTAATCATGTGTAATCAAAGAGATTGATAAATTATATTAAGAAGAAATTTACGTAGTTTGTCTTGATTCTTTACCTTATCATTCATCTTTAAAAACTTAGAATTTTTTAATTATTAATGAAGATTTCTCTTTTTCCATTCTTTTGCCTTCGCAATTGCCTTCCCTCTCTTTGTAATAATAACGTATATTGAAGGCTTATTTTATATTATTGTATTTTTCTAAAAAAACGATTTCATTTTTTAAAATTTTTTTTCCATGATGTTTATTGAATCTTTTTATGTGTTATTGAAATATTTAATAATTAGTTTATTTGTTTTAAATATATCAAAAGTTATTAATTAATGTCTACATTTTAATGATTAAATCTTACCATTTGTCAAATAAATATTAAAAAATAACATAATTATAGAAAATGTAATTAAAATATGTATTTTGCTATAAAAACTAATGTGTGCATTATTTTATCCTTACAAATGAGGATAATATTTATTAAATTATAATATCAATTTCTTTTATAATTATAATATTTGAATAGAGATGTAGCATATTAGTTGTTGCCAACAAATAATGTCGACCATATAAAAGACGTTAATAAAGTTGGTTAAGTCCATTTTAAGGTTTAATTAAAATATTTTAAAATCTTAGTATCAATTAAACGCAGGTTGAACCAATAGTACAAAATGATAAAAATTTATTTGTATTTTTTTTTTAAGAAATAAAACAACATATATGAAAAAATAACAATAACAATAATAAAAAAATAGGATTAATGTTTGTTTGAGTTTAATCGACAATTAAATTTTATTGCTTTGTTTTTTTTGTTTTTTTTTGGAATGGTTCTGAACTCTCATGGTAACACTTTGTGTTTGGAATAAATATTAATTATAGTCTATTAAACTTTACAAATTATATAATTTATTTATTTATGTTGGTTTTAGTTATGTGCTTTTACCCAAATTTTAGCATATGATGTTTTTGTATGTAGTAATAAGAACTTTAAAAAGAAAAGGTATTAGTTGAAAATATATGCGCAGTGTAGATAACATAGATGCATAATTTTTATTTTTTATAATTTTATTGGCTCTTGAGATATTTAACATAAATGAGCATACTCTTATGCGTTAAAACATTGAAACTCTATTTGATTCATAATTAAAATGTAATTTTGAGGTTATATAATATAATAAAAAGTTAACCAGAATATTATATAATTAAAAATATTAATTTAACTCAAATTTGATGAGCATGAATTACTTTAGTTGTATTTTCAAAAATAATACTAATTTATATATTTTTATTGTATAAATTAGAATTGGCACACAATTATAATGAGAAAGAGCATATCATAACCAAGGTGAACATTTCATTATCATTAAAATCATTAAAATGTGTGTGAAAAAAATACATATTATGTTAATGATTTAAAGTCACAACGCATTAGTACTAAATTAAAAATTAAATAACTTTTATAATCTCAATACAATTAGGTCCTAGCCTTTACTTATTTGTATTTTCTGAATTTTAATTTTGAAATTTTAGTAAAGAACAATTTCAAATTTATAATAAATATTTAAGAAAATAGTGATGAATTTGTTTCTTAAGTCAGATTTTGTTTTCTTGTAACATATAATGATTTAAAAAAAAATAATCTAGTTAAGAAACATAGTACAAATATAATAATTCCTTCTATTAATTTGTTAAAATACGAAATGAAAATATAGTAATTTCTTCTATTAATTCGTTGGAATAGGAAATGAAAATATACTACTATATTTTCACTTTGTTTCCTAACTATTTTTTAAATCATTATATGTTACAATGAAACAAAATCTAACTTTGGTACCAAATGCATCAATCTTCTTTTTTAAATGTTTATTATAAATTTGAAATTGTTATCCTTTACTAAAATTTAAACATCAAAATTCAGAAAACACACAAATAGTAAAGACTAAAGTCATTTGCATTGAGATTATAAAATTTATTTAATTTAGGACTACCAAATGTTGTCTTTAATGTGTTATGACTTCAAACCATTAATTACAATAACATGCTACTCTTTCACACACATTTCAATGATAATGAATGATGTTATACTCTTATATTGCAAATCTTATGGTCTTAAAATGCTCATATTTGTTGGAGAATGAGAAATGGAGAGCTTATTAGATTCTAGGATGACAAGTGAATTAGAGATAGTTCGGTTAAGGAGAAATACCCAAGATTATAATCACACAAGCAAAATATATTTGCTTAGAGGATGCATGAATGTGGGAAAGTAGCATATGGGTTTGGAAGTTAGAGTGAAAAGGAGAAAGATTTGACTAGAAGATATGACAAGAATTATCTTTGATGGAAGACATTCAAACACAAACTTTAAACAAAGAAAGAAAGGATGAATGGTATTGGAGTGAGGATGACACAAAAAAAATACACAATCCAAGTGTTTATAAGAAATTACAAAAGGAAGTAAGAGGGCAGGAATGTTTATCATATCACTAAAAAATTTATGATGAGATTATTTTTGTATATAGTTTCATTTGTGTGACGTGTGACGGTTCCGCATATCATTAAAGAGGAATAGGTAATCATGAGGATAAACTAATGTTAATGGACAAATGCTTCAACCCTCTCCTCCAAAAGGGCACACTCCCCTCCCTCTCCGACTGAAAACCCTTTGGAAATGATTCCCTCTTTGTCCTACTGTTGCAGAAACTCTCTCACCGATGCATCAAAGTCCAATCACTTTCTTGGTACCAATTCCTTTCTTCCTATCAAATCGTGCTCAGATCATTTTTGAGCCACCCTCGAATCCTCCCGATCCCCCTCACTGCCCGATCCCTCTCGTACAGGGATGATGAAGACGAGACCAAACCTTTGTGTGCATTATCAAGCTCATAATAGAAACTCTATTGGGCCGACAAAAACGAGCGGTTCATATTAATGGAATCCGTGCAACCATTGCTATTCTTGTCGCCATAGTTGGAGCGAAGGTCATCGCTTGACATCAATCTTGTCATATTCAAAAAATCACAAAAATGATGTGTAAAATCGTCATTGTTTATCTCAAGCAAGTGAATCTAAATAACTCTAACAAGGTTCGTCCCAGACCCATGAAGCAGTGATAGCAACAACAACAACGACTACAGTGGACAACGACTATGGTGGACGAGAGTGAGGGTTTCAAAAGAGAAGAAATGAGAAAGGTTGATGAGAGGGGGGTTGTGTGAGGGATTTGAAAGAGAAAATATAGAGGGTTTGAGAGGGTTAAAAGGTTTGTAGAATACAATGTTTTGGGGGGATTATTTTTGGGGAAAAGGGGAATGTTGTTGAGGGAATGGGAAAAAATTATTTTTAGAAAAAAAATGAAATGATATGGAGTGAACAAAAACGTGCAGGAGTAATTTCATGAAATGATAGTTCTAAATGACATACTTTCAAGAGAAAATGTGACGTTTATTAATATATCGTATTATATGAATAGTTTTGACAATATTTAATGATCGTCATATTAAAACTGCTACAACTTATATGTTTTTTTTTTAATGTATAATGTATTATGGAGAGTTAGGACACCACCATTTTTGTGTGTGTTTTGTTTGGAGAATGATGTAAAATAGAGTAATAATTAAGGATAATTTGTCTATTAGGGGGAAAAATAATGGCTCTAAATTATTTCCAATGTGTGGGGGAAAGTAGTTCAGTGCACTTGATTAAATGTATTATCATTGAAAAATAAAATGTGCATTAAATAGTTTTTCTTTAAAATAAAAAATTATAACAAGAAATATGGATTGAAATTTTCTTGAATATAATACATCCAAAACCAAAAGATTCTCTGCTACTGCTACCACTAATTTCTTGTACAAAACAGGTACACAAGTTCCAATCAAAATCTTCAACCACTCATTGGTTCTGTTTTGTTCCAAAATCAAGAATATATATATATATATATATATATCTGTTTTGTTCCAAAATCAAGAATATATATATATATATATATATATATATATATATATATATGTGGTAACTGGTTGATTGATTGAATTGTATTTCAATTAAAAGGAAATCAGTACAATAAAGGAGAAAATAATTATAAACATAATGGATGATTTAAGAAATATTTATGATTTTAATGTTTTCTAACCATATTAAAGCATTCTGTTATAATTTTCCTTTAAAATTTGTTGAGCAGATCTAATTTATTTAATAATTTTCTCCCAATAACTATTGATTCACTCATAAATTACTTTCAACCATAGATATTTTTTGTATTATGCTTAATTTTTACTTAATGCACTGAATTTGTTCAATAAATTTTAAAAAAATAAAGTTGTTTTTCCTCTTAATTCTTACTTCATTCAGAAGTTTCTTTGCAAAATTTTATTGTTGTATCACTTTGAATTAATGTACCAAAATCTTTTATTTTAGTATCTAACTAGATTTTATATATTTTATTTACAAACTGACGAGTTAACATGTTTTTAAAACGTAATAAATTACCATCAAAATGTAATAATTTAATAAGTAAATTAGACCGTTAAAAGTGCAACAAAATTTAATGTATACAAATTTTGGTTAAAAAATAATAGGAGATAAAAAAAACGTCATTTGTTTTACGCAACAAATGTTAAATTTCAAATACATAATAAATGCAAAGAAAAAAAATAAAAACATATCACAAAATAATGACATGTCAATATGTCAAAATAAATGTTGAAGTTTAAATGATAAAATTCATAATAATAAATAAAATTATATTATGTGTTACAATACTTAAAACAAGAGACAATAAAATATCTTTGATTACTATTAAAAAGAACAATCTCAAATATACAAAGATCCAATTTCGGATAATTTATTGATGAATATATAATAAAGAGAGATTTGGTATAGTTTATTGGAGAAAAAGATAAATTGATTATTTTACTTTAAATGTATTACGTTTAAGAAATTGATCATAAAAATATCATTTATATTATTTTAGTGAGTTTTTCTTATTAGGTTAAAGGCTAATTCTTCTTGCACCCGACTAATTATGACATGCATCCAACACACTCCACAAAAAATATCTATTTTATCTTTTTTTTATATTTATATTCACAACACAAATAAAATAGTTCTAGATATGTAAATATGAAATTGAAATATGTTTTTTGGATATGACAATCCACAACACATAAATGTCTTCTGGATGTTAAAATCTGGAGCTTTTTTTTCATTCCGGATGCAAAAATTCAGAAAAGATCACAAGGGTAATTTGGAATTTAAAAAAAGATGATGGATGCATATCATAATTGATATGATACGGGAAGAATTAGCCTAGGTTAAATTAGAGGATTTTGGTCATGTTTAGAAATACATTACCTAGCTTTTAACTATTGATTAAATTGATTAATTATGCTTGAGGATAATTGAGTTTATGGTATCGGTCGGTCCATTGATAGGGTTGAGACATGGTTTCCGTCGTACGACTTTCACGGATACACAAATATGTAAGCAAATTCAACTCGTGTAACATGGGAGAGAAGATCAAGTTGTAAACATATCTAGCAAGGCACTATAAAGAGTCAAGTTTGAGCAATTACAATTTACTGACTGATGTTGCTGAGATTTACATTAAGAGAGTGTTGAATTTGATGCAAATTTCTAGAAGTTATGAGAAAAGAAAAATGTAGAAACAAAGAGATTGTGCTACTAGAAAAACATAAATGAAATTATAACTAAAAGTTTAGACAATTCTGAAAGTTAAGAAAATCTAGAATTATCTAGAATATTGTAACTAGGCAATCACCATTCTTGGAAGTGGTGGATCATGCTTATAAATAAGCAATGCCGCTTATTTTATAACCCCTCCACCATGGTTAAGAGCTACACTATACAGTAAATCATCTACTAGTTGTCTTCCAAAATTTCCAACTATACCCTCTTTCTCACCCATCAACAACCAACACAATTATTTCTACTCTCCAAAAATTCTAACACCAGCTACCACAACATTTTTTAACCATTTATGCTATGCTTGAATCAAGCTTAACAAAATACTGTGGCATGCAGAGAAGACAGATGCATAATCAAGATATTGTCCCTTGGTAGAGAGTAGAGTTAATAAATGCATTGCACATAACTTCCCATAGTTAATAATCCCACTTCATGTAAACAAACACCTGGAAAAAAAAAAGGTACTGGTTAAGCACCTGTTGGTCTTGAAACTCTCAAATCCATATATATCTAGAACTCCAATCAAACTATTTGACTTTGAATCTTGCCCAATAGTGTCGTTTATCTTGCACATTATTCTGGACAACACATGTTTTCACCAATCGAATTACACAGAAACTCATGTACATTAAAATGAGCTTTTATAAGGATATGTAAACTTTTGAGCATCACAGATGTTACCAGTCAAAAAGCCTTGAATAAATTATTTTAGCTAATGCATCTCTGCTGAGAGCTGCAGAATTTGGATCAAGCGATTTTGTTATGGTGTCACCACGAGTCACCATGATACGATTGCAGAAAGAGTGTCCAAGGGATTTCTCATTACACCTTCCACAAATAAATAAATAAATAAATAACCACAGAAGTATTAGACTTGGAGATTAATCTTCAAGAGAAACAGCAAATAAATTAATGGCATCACTTACATCAAAAGCTCAGCTGCGGTTTTTAGGTGGAAATACGATTTTTCATCCTTGGGCTGAGAGGAATCCAACACCTCTTCCACTCCATTAAGAAGATCAACGTTTCCTAAATGAAGTATTGCAGCTACTATTCGAAATATAGCATCCTGAGAGGAACAATGACAAATATTTCTAATGTAAACAATTTATAGAAAAAAAGAATTAATATTTCTAATATGAATTTATATTGGCATCATTTGTGGACATTCTCACACTTTGCTCCCACATTAATTACAAGTAGAGGTCAATCATATAAATGAAGCTAATGCTGCCAATTTTACATGACATGCCACCTGTTAAACATTAAACTCAAAGTCCAATAACTATTATTTTTAATTTTAATTTTAAATATTATTTATACTATGATTTTAAATGTAATTAATAATATAGCTATTGTCAAATAACATGTAGAATATAAGAAATCTATTATGAAACTATTTAGAAAAATTATATTCTTATTTTAAAAGTAAACCATGAACTAGTTAAGCCGCTTTAAACTTCAAAAATATTGTCATCCATAACAAAAAAGTAAAAAAAAAAAAAAACTTCTGCATGATATTTAATAAGATGCATCTATTTTTCTAAGAGAATGCAACATGCGCTTCCAAATCTACTTCAACCATGTCGAGAATATCATACAACAACTTCAGAGAAACTAGAATCAGATATAATCTAGTCATATTAAAGATTTTTTGGAGCCCCAAAATGGGAAAAAGGAGTTTAAAGCACTTGCCACCAAAGAATTTCAACCATCTCCATGTTCTAGGACTAAAAGAAATAAGCAAAAGCTTCAAAGGGTTGCTGACACTAAAAAAATACTAGGTGAATGAAAAGTAGTTATTTGAACCATGTAACAGAATGTGAATCCTATCTAACTAACTAAATCACACGCAAGGAGAAGTAACACAATGTGAAATTGAAAAGTGTAATTACCATTGCAAACAGAATGTTATGCACCCAAATGAATCCAAGGATCAGCTACTCAAACCTTGGATTGCATCACCAGAGTCTACCAAGCAATGTGGAGAAAATAACTTGAGAATATTGAATCTCCAAGGGTGCAAGGAGTAGAATCTTGCTAAGCTGTCTATGTATCTATCTCTAACTGAAACAAATTGCTACTGTTATATATCTAAGTTGGCCTTTTCTTGGTATGAAGATTGAAAGATTCAAAATGGGAGTCACCCCGGGAAAGTAGAGTTGCAGAAGAGGCTTCACAGTCACGTGGCTTTTCACAAGAAGATCAAACCTACGCTAACCCTCCTCTGCAACTATCTCCCTCTATTCTTTTTTGCTTCTGCCTCACTATTTTCCTCCCATGTCTCTACCCAATTGCCTTGTGCGTATCTTCCCCAACAACGTAAACAAGTTATAACATGACACATGAAACGTGATCACAAACAACAACTATGTCTTTTAATCTTATGTAACTGGCACACCATGAAATCCAACTTCACATGTTGTCCTTATTATACACTTCCAACTAAAATAAAAAATCTTAGAATCCCCTCTGATTCTTCACGCCTCGGATTCATTGTTTGCACATGAATCTCACACATGCACTATGCCATCATGGGATCCCCTTTGTTGAATCCAAATCTTGTAAATTCTTGATGCATGGGATGAGAGTTTTGATGTGATCAATCTCAGAAAGCGTCTTTAATCTTTCTCCTCCCTTCAGCCTTCTTCTTCCACATCATGTATCATCAACCACAAATGATGATCCTATCATAAATCTAAAGAAATTAAGAGAAAAAAAATATACACGCCTTTTCTTGAATCCAAGCATCTAGCATCCACCCTCACCGTCGTTGAAGAACTCATTGGTGCAACATCACCAGTGTGGTAGTTTTTCAACCATTAAATTGAATCTGAATATCTGATAGAAATTTTTTGTTTTTGGCAGAATTCAATGGCTTAGAAACCTCATGCTACTTATGGTTACAACTATAATTATTGTGTGTTCTCATCTATGTCTATATATATTTCTATTTTATGATCTCATTTGATCTACGATAAGTTGTTTTATTATTTCGATAATTGAAGTGTATAATAATATTAGCTTTAATATATTTACACATGTTTATTTATAAACATTTTCTTTGTTTTTTTTTTATGTTTTTATTATTTACAAACCATGATAAATTATTATATTTTAACTTTTTTATTGTACAAAGTTGTATATTGCGCCTGATAATTGGTCGTGTTTCATTGATATATTCATTTAAACTTCATAGATATGCCAAATTACAATTTCCAATTTAAGCAGAAAAATACACAATTTCTATATATATCAAAATAAGAAAAATAACATAGACATAGTTGAGAACATACACTTTAAAATATTCAGATGATAGAACTTATCAAAATAATTGAGATGATAGAACTTATCAAAATAATATAAATTATTTTACACTTCTATTTTTGTTATTTTGATATATAGAAATTGTATATTTTTCTGCTTAAATAGAAAAATAACATAGACATAGTTGAGAACACAAAATAATTATAATTGTAACCATAAGTAGCATGAGTTTAGAATAAGATTTAAATGTAATATTAATATTAATACTATAATAGCAAAATTTAGTATAAAAATAGAAAATGGAGTAGATTTAACCACGTAGAGAAGCTAGTTAGATCTCCGGCTTTACTCGAATAAGGGTAAACAAACATTGGTATCATTCATATCTGTTAAGGAAAAAAGTTAACATGCCACCGTTGCACCAATACAAGAAGTAAGTGACATTTTCTAAGCCATTGAATTCTGCCAAAAACAATTTTTTTTCTCTTAATTTCTTTAGATTTATGATAGGATCATCATTTGTGGTTGATGATGCATGATGTGGAAGAAGAACGGTGAAGAAAGAAAAAAGATTCAAGACACCTTCTGAGATTGATCACGTCAAAACTCTCATCCTATGCATCAAGAATTTACAAGATTTGGATTCAACAAAGGGGATCCCATGATGGCATAGTGCATGTGTGAGATTCATGTGCAAACAATGAATCCAAGGTGTGAAGAAACAACGAGGGATTCGAAGATTTTTTATTTTAGTTGGAAGTGTATATGGCATCTTGTGAGAGGATTAAGGATAACATGTGAAGGTGGATTTCATGGTGTGCCAGTTACATAAGATTAAGATACATAGTTGTTGGAGATATACATACATAGTTATTGTTTGTGATCACGTTTCATGAGTCATGTTATAACGTGTTTACGTTGTTGGGGAAGACAAGCACAAGGCAATTGGGTAGAGACATAGAAGGAAAAGAGTGAGGCAGAAGCAAGAGAAGAGAATAGAGGGAGATAGTTGCAGAGGAGGGGTTAGCATAGGTTGGATCATCTTCTTGTGAAAAGCCACGTGATTGTGAAGCCTCTTCTGCAACGCTATCCCGGGGTGACTCCCATTTTGAATCTTTCAATCTTCATACCAAGAAAAAACCAACTTAGATATATAACACTAGCAAGTTTCTTTCAGTTAGAGATAGATACATAGACAGCTTAGCAAGGTTCTACTTCTTGCACCCTTGGAGATTCAATATTCTTAAGTTATTTTCTCCATATTGCTTGGTAGACTGGTGATGCTATCCAAGGTTTGAGTAGCTGATCCTCGGATTCATTTGGGTGCATAACATTTTGTTAGCAATGGTAATACCTTTTTACACTTTTCAATTTCACGTTGTGTTACTTTTCCTTGCGTGTTCTTTAATTAGATAGGATTCACATTCTGTTACTTGGTTGAAATAAACACTTTTCCTTCACCTAGTACTTTATTAGTGTCAGCAACCCTTTGAAGCTTTTGCTTATTTGTTTTAGTCCTAGAACATGGAGATGGTTGAAATTCTTTGGTGGCAAGTTCTTTAAACTCATTTTTCCCGTTTTGGGGCTACAAAATCTTGAATACGACTAGATTATATCTGATTCTAGTTTGTATGAAGTTGTTGTATGATATTATTTCTCGACATGGTTGAAGTAGATGTGGATGCGCACAGATTCTCTTAAAAAAATAATTAGAAAGGTGTGCTAAGGCACTGTTGTTAAAAACAGATGCATCTTATTAAATATCATGCAGAAGTGTTTTTTGTTTTAGTTTTGTTATACTTTTGTTATGGATGACAATTTGTTACGGATGACAATGTTTTTAAAGTTTAAAGGGGCTTAACTAGATGGCATGTACTATGTTGTCATGTAAAATTTGCAGCATTAGCTTCATTTTTATGATTGACCTTTACTTGTAATTAATGTGGGAGCAAAGTGTGACCGTGTCCACAATTGATGCCAATATAAATTCAAATGAAATTCTATTATGATGATAAAAGCACTGATTATTGTTTTGAATGCACAGGCTGGTCAACTCAATTATGTAGCTGGGTCCTTTGTTTGGGTAGAGGACCCTGAGTTAGCTTGGATAGATGGAGAAATCCAGGATTCTAAGAAAAGATGAGGTCACCATTATCTTTGAATCGGGCACCAGGGTGAGTCTCCTCAACATTTATTAAATCTGTATATATATGTCTGCAGCACACAAAGGGTGCCAACAACATTAAAAAATGATAACTATAGAGCCAGATCAATAAATGTAAATACTCTATAGAAGAATTGTATACTCCATTTTAAGATTTATTATTTGTTAACTTTCAAAGAATTGCACTGATCAATAGTTGTTTGGAAGAACCCATGCATGTACGGTATATAAAAGAAAAACAGATCCAAAAATACTACGTGTTTCTTTATATGGTTCTGAATTAGCTCACTTACATGTAACAAACATACCGTGTCATGAGAAGCTGTATTGCATTTCTTAATTCTTCTCCACATATTGGTTTGTAGCTGATGATCCAAACCCTCGATCAAATTTAAACATATTAACCAAAATATAACAAACATTTTCTCTTTCCAATATATGTAGTTCGTTTCTCCAATTCTTTTTAGGCAATTTTGGGTGTGTGATGCATTATTATATGGAAAGGAATATCACGGTATGTGGTAGAGTTTATTCCTTCTCAGTGCATCTGATATTCACATCATGGATACTTCTTTAGAAAGGAATTGTGTAGTTTAGCTCAAATTTTTTCAAGAAGTTTGTTTGCAAGATTCTCCTGTATACTTTAGAGTTAAACCAATTCATTTACACAATGAGATTATTAAAACTGTTAAAAGTAGTCAACACCATGTGCATCTGCATTGCAGGTTCTGAGCAAATCGGCTAACATGTATCCCAAAGATCCAAAATTCTCACCTAATGGTGTGGAAGATATGACAAGACTGGCATATCTGCATGAACCAGGAGTTCTTCAGAATTTGAAAGTTCGATATTCCGAAAATGAAATTTATGTAAGATGTCAAATTTGTCTTGTGCAATGAAATTACATATTCCGAATGCGCTTTGCTTTGCTTTTCTTTGACAGTAAGTACATCGAAGCTTTAACTTTTGGTGGTGGTGTTTGCAAACATACACGGGAAATATATTGATAGCTGTGAACCCTTTTCAAAGGTTACCTCATTTGTCTGAAACTAGTACCATGGCAAAGTATAAAGGTGCGGCTTTTGGTGAGCAGAGCCCGCATCCTTTTGCAATCGCAAGTTCTGCATATAGGTACCTTGTTGCTGCTCTCTTCTGTGTCTCAGTTTTTGGCTTTAACCTGTTTGTATTGTTTAAACATGATGACAGGTCTGAATAATTAAGAAACAAATATGGTACCTATTACATATTATTTGTTACATGCTACATGTTATCTGTTATCCATTATCTGCTGCCTGCTACCTGCTACTAACTACCTGTTACCTGTTACTACCTGCTACTAACTACCTATTACCTATTACTACCTACTACTAACAACCTGTTACCTAACTACTTGTTACCTATTACTACCTGCTACTAACTACCTGTTACCTGTTATTACCTGCTACTAACTACCTGTTACCTGTTACTATCTGCTACTAACTACCTGTTACCTGTTACTATCTGCTACTAACTACCTGTTACCTGTTATTACCTGCTACTAACTACCTGTTACCTGTTACTATCTGCTACTAACTACCTGTTACCTGCTACTACCTGCTACTAACTACCGGTTACCTGCTACCTGCTACCTTTCTGTTGATTTCAGTTGAACATTTACATTGCTTGCTGGCTACATGGATAGTAGTTGATGCTACCTTGCTTCCAACACATGTTACATTAACATGGTTTAGAAATTTAAATGCTTTTGGAGACTTTCTTTTTTCCTCTTCCATGGTTTAAGTAACACCATGGAGAAAACAGGAGTTGTTCCAGCTAGTAAAACAAAGTTAACTGATATTGCATCCATCTGATTGCTGGATTTAAGATCTTAACATAAAAGGAAAGAAAATAAAACTCTTGCTGACTGAGCTATTCCCATTGCAGATTGGAAAGACAAAAGTGTTTCTGAGAGCAGGTCAAATGGTAGAACTAGATGCATGTCGTGCTGAGGTCTTGGGAAAGTCTGCAAGTGTTATTCAGAGAAAAGTCCGCACATTTCTCTGTCGAAAAGGATACATCATATTGCAGTTGTCTGCCATAGAATGAGTTGATCAGTAAACTTACTTCAGAAAATGAACATCTTAAGGTATAAATTGTGGTGCCAGTACAGTTGGGGTGTAAATAACATAGTGATGCCCTAGCCTTCTCATTTCTATTAAAAAAAAAAGTGCTTGAAATTTACGTTGTATCATCATTGTTATTGTTATTTTTTATGTTTCACAGGAACAGATTAATTCATTGGAAAAGAAAACGGTACAGGAGTTTCCTGCTAATCTTACTGAAAATGACTTGATCAATAAACTTGCCTCAGAAAATGAAAATCTTAAGGTATAAATTAAATAATAAATGTTTTTGTGTTATGCATTTTTTGTGCTTTAGAGGAGCTGACTAGTTCATTGGAAAAGAAAACTCTACAGGAGTCTCCAGTTAAGGCTACCGACAATGAGTTGATTAGTAAACTTAAGACAGAAAATGAACAGCTTAAGGTATAAATTACATAAGAAATGTTTTGAAATTTATGTTTAAGGTTGTCATGACATCGAAAATAACTCCTGAGGAATTGCAGGGTAAGGTTAATTCATTGGAAATAAAAATTGATGAAACAGAGAGGAAATATGAAGAAAGTAACAGGATTAGTGAGGATCACATGAGTCAAATTATAGAGACAGAATCAAAGATGATTGAGATAAAGACAAATATGTAGAGGTTCGTATTTGGTCTTTGTTTTTGCAGATATGCATTATAAGGAATATTAGATTCTCTCCTTGGTTTGATATGTTGCCTACTTATGAACTAGACTTGAAGAAAAAGTATCCGACATGGAAACTGAGAATCAAGTTTTGCGGCAGCAAACCTTGTTGAGTTCAACATCCAGAAGAATGTCAGGAAAGTTTTCACCTGCTGCAGTTCCGGTAAATACAAGATCATTGCTTATTAAATGATGTTGTTGGTACTCTTAGTTGTATATGTACATTCCCCATCATTTACTTTTAATTGATATTTTTTAAATTATCCTCAATTAGATCATTTTTGTTTAATGCTGGTCCTAACTCCTATGTAATTGAATTATTAGTTGTCTATACACACCTTGAGAATAATTTGCAAAATTTCAATTAAACCAAATTAATGAGTAATGTGAATTAATAATCTTTGTCGTAACAGTCACTGACTGTCATCCTTGTTTACCCGTACTGGAGATACTAATGTCTTTTTCTGCTCTTGCTACTGCAGCCTGCAGAAAATGGTCATCAGGTAATCAGATTTTGAAAGCCCTTTTACTTTTATTGTAATTTATGGATTTTCTTCGTATCAAGAAAGAAAAGTTTTCCACCTGCCCTTTTATGAAGGTTTTGAAAAATGTTTATTTTCTATAGGGACAACAGACTTCTGTGCCTGCAAAAACATTTGGTTCAGAAGATAGTAAAGTAAGGAGATCTCTTATGGAGAGACATCTAGTATGCTTTTGTAGAATAATTGTTTCTTAATAATATATTTAATTTATACTTTTATGTACTTTTTTAGAATGTATTCAGATTGTCTTTTTGTTTGATTTCCTTGTGTATAGGAGAGTGTAGATATTCTTTTCAAATGTGTGACAAAAGATCTTGGGTTCTCTGAAGGAAAACCTGTTGCAGCATTTACCCTTTACAATTGTCTGCTACATTGGAAATCTTTTGAAGCAGAAAAAACAAGCATATTTGATCATCTTATTCAGATTATTGGTTCTGAAATTGAGGTAAATTTCTATTTACTCAAACTATTTTTGCATCTGTTTGTTAGAGGTAAAGTTTATCAGATTTAGTCTTTGAAAATTAGTTCAGCCATGATACCTTTTTTTTTTTCTCTTAATTTCTTTAGATTTATGATAGGATCATCATTTGTTGTTGATGATGCATGATGTGGAAGAAGAACGGTGAAGAAAGGAAAAAGATTCAAGACACCTTCTGAGATTGATCTCGTCAAAACTCTCATCCCATGCATCAAGAATTTACAAGATTTGGATTCAACAAAGGGATCCCATGATGGCATAGTGCATGTGTGAGATTCATGTGCAAACAATGAATCCAAGGTGTGAAGAATCAACGGGGGGGTTCAAAGATTTTTTATTTTAGTTGGAAGAAACAACATGTGAAGTTGGATTTCATGGTGTGCCAGTCACATAAGATTAAGAGACATAGTTGTTGTTTGAGATCACGTTTCAGGTGTCATGTTATAACGTGCTTACGTTGTTCGGGAAGATACGCACAAGGCAATTGGGTAGAGACATAGAAGGAAAAGAGTGAGGCAGAAGCAAAAGAGAATAGAGAGAGATAGTTGCAGAGGAGGGTTAGCTATAGGTTTGATCATCTTCTTGTGAAAAGCCACGTGATTGTGAAGCCTCTTCTGCAACGCTACTTTCCCGAGGTGACTCCCATTTTGAATCTTTCAATCTTCATACCAAGAAAAAACCAACTTAGATATATAACACTAGCAAGTTTCTTTCAGTTAGAGATAGATACATAGACAGCTTAGCAAGATTCTACTTCTTGCACCCTTGGAGATTTAATATTCTTAAGTTATTTTCTCCACATTGCTTGGTAGACTGGTGATGCTATCCAAGGTTTGAGTAGCTGATCCTCGGATTCATTTGGGTGCATAACATTTTGTTAGCAATGGTAATACCTTTTTACTCTTTCCAATTTCACGTTGTGTTACTTTTCCTTGCGTGTTCTTTAGTTAGATAGGATTCACATTCTGTTACTTGGTTGAAATAAACACTTTTCCTTCACCTAGTACTTTATTAGTGTCAGCAACCCTTTGAAGCTTTTACTTATTTCTTTTAGTCCTAGAACATGGATATGGTTGAAATTCTTTTGTGGCAAGTGCTTTAAACTCCTTTTTCCTATTTTGGGGCTACAAAAAATCTTTAATATGACTAGATTATATCTGATTGTAGTTTCTCTGAAGTTGTTATATGATGTTCTCGACATGGTTGAAGTAGATTTGGATGCGCATGTTGGATTCTCTTAGAAAAATAATTAGAAAGGTGTGCTAAGGCGCTGTGGTTAAAAACAGATGCATCTTATTAAATATCATGCAGAAGTTTTTTTTTTTTTTACTTTTGTTATGGATGACAATGTTTTTGAAGTTTAAAGGGGCTTATCTATTTCACTCTGTTGCTTTTAAAATAAAAATAGAATCTCTCTAAATAGTTCCATAATAGACTTCTTAAATTCTACATGTTATCTGGTAATAACTATATTATTAATTACATTTAAAATCATAGCATAAATGACATTTAAAACAAGAATTAAAGATAATAATTGTTGATTATTCAAATTTTCAAAACAAAACTGACTACCGCTTTGAGTTTACATTAAACTAGGTGGCATGTACTATGTTGTCATGTAAAATTGGCAGCCATAGGTTCATTTATATGATTGAGCTTTACTTGTAATTAATGTGGGAGCAAAGTGTGAGCGTGTCCACAAATGATGCCAATATAAATTCAAATGAAATTCTATTATGATGATAAAAGCACTGATTATCCTTTTGAATGCACAGGCTGCTGGTCAACCCAATTATGTAGCTGGGTCCTTTGTTTGGGGAGAGGACCATGAGTTAGCTTCGATAGATGGAGAAATCAAGGATTCTAAGAAAGATGAGGTCACCATTATCTTTAAATCGGGCACCAGGGTGAGTCTCCTCGATGTATATTAAATAAACGTGAATATTCTATAGAAGAATTGTATACTCCATTTTAAGATTTATTATTTGTTAACTTTAGAAGAATTACACTCATCCATGGTTGTTTGGAATAACCAATGCATGTACTGTATATAAAAGAAAAAGAGATCCAAACATACTATGTGTTTCTTTATATGGTTCTGATTAGCTCCCTTATTAGTAACAAACATACTATGTCATCAGAAGCTGTATTGCATTTCTTATTTCTTGCCCACATATTGGTTTGTAAATGATGATCCAAACATCAATCAAATTAACATATTAACCAAAATATAAGAAACATTTTCTCTTTTTCTAGTATATGTAGTTCATCTCTCCAATGCTTTGTACATTGAGGCAATTTTGGGTGTGTGATGCTTTATTATATGGGTGAAAAGGAATATCACGGTATGTTGTAGACTTTATTCCTTCTCAGTGTATCTGATATTCACATCATGGATACTTCCTTAGAAAGGAATTTTGTAGATTAGTCAAATCTTTTCAAGAAGTTTGTTTGCAAGATTCTTCAGTATACTTTAGAGTTAAACCAATTCACTTGCACAATGAGATTATTAAACTGTTAAAAGTACTCAACGCCATGTGCATCTTCATTGCAGGTTTGTGAGCAAATCGGCTAACATGTATCCCAAAGATCCAGAATTCCCACCTAATGGTGTGGAAGATATGACAAAACTAGCATATCTGCACGAACCAGGAGTTCTTCAGAATTTGAAAATTCAATATTCCGGAAATAAAATTTATGTAAGATGTCAAATATTTCTTGTGCAATGAAATTTCATATTCCGGATGCGCTTTGCTTTGCTTTGAAAGTCACTGCAACGAAGCTTTAACTTTTGGTGGTGGTGTTTGCAGACATACACGGGAAATATATTGATAGCTGTGAACCCTTTTCAAAGGTTACCTCATTTGACTGAAACTAGTACCATGATAAAGTATAAAGGTGCGGCTTTTGGTGAGCAGAGTCCGTATTCTTTTGCAATTGCAAGTTCTGCATATAGGTACCTTGTTGCTGCTCTCAGTTTTTGTGCCTCGGTTTGTGGCTTTAACCTGTTTCTATGGTTTAAACATGATGACAGGTCTAGATAATTAAGAAACAAATGAATTTGTAGCATGGACCGTATACCATTTGATATATATATTTTTTTTGGCTTTTGCATCCATTTTCGCCACAACTTTAGCTAGTACCTTTTAGAGAATGAGACTTTTCTAAATACTTTATGATCACATTTGTTATTTTCTGTTTGTTCTGTTTTGTTAGGTTGAAATTAGTGATTATCGTTATTTTATATGAAAGTTGGTTGTATGGTTAGTAGTTAGGTAGAAAGGAGTGTTGGTCCTTAATTTGTAGAGATTTATATCTCTCTTTAGTGTATTAATCAAAATGAAACCTACTGAACTTAATAATGGAAGGATAACTATTTTTCTCCCTTTTTCCATTGAGTAACTACACAAAAAACTTCCTTGTTTGTTTTTCTGGTTTTATAACTTTTTTTACTAATTCTAGTTTCATAACATGTATCAAAACTCCTTGACTTTAAAGGGTCTGAGGCAGTGAAAAACAGTTAGAAATTTATATACAAACCAAAAAAAAATATTCATAAAGAAAGAATGAGATCCTGTAGCAGATCTCTACCTCCACCTCCAGTTTTTGTACTCCTTTATAGTTGAAAAAAACTAGTGTGCAAGCTTTTCCAAGCATAGTAGATAATTCTTCCTCTTGGAATAAAAGGTTTGGCTATTTTATACACTCAAACTTAAGCCCAATGAAGTCTAATAATTTAGTTCAAAATATGCCTTCTATTCAAGAACATGATAATGTGGGTGATGTATGTCAATATGGAAAGCAAAGCAAACTGTCATTTCCTATCGAAGCAAGGTGGAGAGCTACTAAAAAATTAGAACTTATACACACTGATGTGTCTGGCCAATCAGCACAACATCCTTAAACGGAAGTAATACTTTCTATTGTTTTTCAAAAGTTCAAGTTTATGGTTGAAAATGAGGTTGGATGCAAAATTAAAAAGCTCAACTGTGATAATAGAATGATAATTGTTTTTCTTCTTTCTTCCGTTGAGTAACTTACACAAAAGACTTCTCTGTATTTCTGGTTTTATAACTCTTTTTTACTGTTTCTGCTTTCATAACAGTATCAAAGCTTCTTGGCAATTATGAAATGTTATAAAATTATGAATAAGACATGTCTGCATTCACTAACCAAGATAACTATCTACAGAAAGATGATAAACGAAAAAAGAAGCCAATCTATTTTGGTTAGTGGAGAAAGTGGAGCTGGTAAAACTGAAAGTACAAAGATGCTCATGCAGTATCTTGCTTTTTTAGGAGGGAGAGCAGAAACTGAAGGACGGTCTGTGGAGCAACAAGTTCTCGAGGTAAGAAACTAAATTTTTACCTGTATTCTGATTATAATTCTGCTTTTTAGTTTTCTTGTCCAACCATGGGCCAGATAATAATTCGCTCAAAGTACTATGATTGTAAGTTTAGTGACACATTCTTGAGAAATATAATCTTGGATGTTATTACTTATTTTGGATGTTATTCACACTTGTGCAGTCCAATCCAGTTTTAGAAGCAGTTGGCAATGCAAAGACAGTAAGGAATAATAATTCTAGGTACCAAATGTGTTGTCCAGTAATATTTTTTTTCCTTTGCAATTTCCTCTGCACCCTCTTTGTAATTTGTGCTGCACCACAAGAGGTAGAAGATTCTTCCTTTCAGATAATAAATTTTGGCCTACAAAATTTAAAATCTGCTTTCCATCAAATGCAAAAAGCTTTTGTAATAACATTAAGATCTTCTTCCAATAAAATAATGTATGAGCTATGATCCATAGTGGCTTTGATGCCTCCATTGAATAAAATCCAAGTTATGATTAGGGTTTTCTATGCCTCAGTTTTTGGCTTTAACGTGTTTGTATGGTTTAAACATGATGACAGGTCTAGATAATAAATAAATAAATATGGTAACGGTGTCTTGCTACATGTTACTTGTTATCTGCTACTGTTATCCGCTACATGTTACCTGTTATCCACCCATTATTTACCTGCTACCTGCTATCCATTACCTGCCTGCTACTTGCTACCTGCTACCTATTATCTGCAACATGTTACCTGTTACCTGTTACCTGTTACCTGTTACCTGTTACCTGTTACCTGTTACCTGTTACCTGTTACCTGTTACCTGTTACCTGTTACCTGTTACCTGTTACCTGTTACCTGTTACCTGTTACCTGTTACCTGTTACCTGTTACCTGTTACCTGTTACCTGTTACCTGTTACCTGTTACCTGTTACCTGTTACCTGTTACCTGTTACCTGTTACCTGTTACCTGTTACCTGTTACCTGTTACCTGTTACCTGTTACCTGTTACCTGTTACCTGTTACCTGTTACCTGTTACCTGTTACCTGTTACCTGTTACCTGTTACCTGTTACCTGTTACCTGTTACCTGTTACCTGTTACCTGTTACCTGTTACCTGTTACCTGTTACCTGTTACCTGTTACCTGTTACCTGTTACCTGTTACCTGTTACCTGTTACCTGCTACCTGCTACCTGCTACCTGCTACCTGCTACCTGCTACCTGCTACCTTTTATCCTTTACCTGCTACCTGCATTTATTAACTACCTGTTACCTTTTATCTTTTAACTGTTATCTATTATCTTTTACCTGCTACCTGCTACCTGCTACCTGCTACCTGCTACCTGCTATCCATTATCTACCTATTACCTATCTGCTATTTGTTACCTGTTACCTATTACCTGTTACCTTCTACTTGCTATCCATTATCTACTTGTTACCTACCTACTACCTCTTACCTGTTACTTGTTACCTGGTACCTGTTACCTGTTACCTACTACCTGCTATCCATTATCTAACTGCTACCTACTATTTATTATCTACCTACTACCTATTATCTGTTACCTTTTATCTTTTACCTGATACCTGTTACCTGCTACCTGCTATCCATTATCTACCTGTTACTTACCTGCTATTTGTTACTTGTTACCTATTACCTATTACCTGTTACCTGCTACCTGTTACCTATTATCCATTATCTACCTGTTACCTACCTGTTATTTGTTACCTACTACCTGTTACCTTGTACCTGCTACCTGCTACGTGCTATCCATTATCTACTTGTTACCTACCTACTACCTCTTACCTGTTATCTGTTACCTGTTATCTGTTCATTGTTAACTGCTACCTACTATCTACTACCTGCTACCTGCTACATTCCACTTGCTATCTGTTATCCATTATTTACTTGTTACCTATTACTTGTTACCTATTACCTGTTACCTGTTATATATTACCTGTTATCTATTACTTGGTACTTGGTACCTTTTACCTGTTACCTGTTATCTGTTACCTGCTACTTGCTACCTTCTACCTGCTACCTGTTACCTACTATTCATTATCTACCTGTTACCTGCTTACCTATTACCTGTTACTTGTTACCTGTTACCTGTTACCTATTACCTATTACCTGCTACTTATTATTACCTGCTACTTGCTACCTTCTACCTGCTACCTGTTACCTACTATTCATTATCTACCTGTTACCTGCTTACCTATTACCTATTACTTGTTACCTGTTACCTGTTACCTATTACCTATTACCTGCTACTTATTATTACCTGCTACTTGCTACCTTTTACTTTCTACCTGCTACCTGCTATCCATTATCTATCTACTACCTACTATTTATTATCTACTTGCTACATACTACCTATTATATGTTACTTTTTATCTTTTACCTGATACCTGTTACCTGTTACTTGCTATCCATTATCTACCTGTTACCTACCTGTTATTTGTTATCTGTTACCTTTTACCTATTACTTGTTACCTGTTACCTGTTACCTGTTACCTGTTACCTGTTACTTATTACTTATTACTTATTACTTATTACTTATTACTTATTACCTATTACCTGCTACCTGTTACCTTCTACCTTCTACTTGCTACTTGCTACATGCTATCCATTATCTACCTGTTACCTACCTACTACCTCTTACCTGTTACATGTTACCTGTTATCTTTTACCTGTTACCTGTTACTCGTTAACTGCTACCTACTACCTGCTACCTGTTACCTTCTACTTGCTATCCATTATCTAGATGCTACGTGTTACCTGTTACTTGTTACTTGTTACCTGTTATCTGGTACCTACTACCTGTTACCTGCTACTTGCTACCTTCTACCTGCTACCTGTTATCTGTTATTCATTATCTAACTACTACCTACTATTTATTATCTACCTACTACCTATTACCTATTACCTGTTACCTGTTACCTGTTACCTGTTACCTGTTACCTGTTACCTGTTACCTGTTACCTGTTACCTGTTACCTGTTACCTGTTACCTGTTACCTGTTACCTGTTACCTGTTACCTGTTACCTGTTACCTGTTACCTGTTACCTGTTACCTGTTACCTGTTACCTGTTACCTGTTACCTGTTACCTGTTACCTGTTACCTGTTACCTGTTACCTGTTACCTGTTACCTGTTACCTGTTACCTGTTACCTGTTACCTGTTACCTGTTACCTGTTACCTGTTACCTGTTACCTGTTTACCTGTTACCTGTTACCTGTTACCTGTTACCTGTTACTTGTTACTTGCTACCTGCTACCTGCTATCCATTATCTACCTGTTACCTACTATTTATTATCTACCTGCTACTTGCTACTTTCTACCTTCTACCTGCTACCTACTATCCATTATCTACCTGCTACCTACTATTTATTATCTACCTGCTACTGCTACCTGTTATCTGTTACCTATTACCTGCTACTTACTACCTTCTACCTGCTACCTACTATTCATTATCTACCTGCTACCTACTATTTATTATCTACCTGCTACCTACTATTCATTATCTACCTGCTACCTACTATTCATTATTCTACATGCTACCTACTATCCATTATTTACTTGCTACTTGCTAATCATTATCTACCTACTACCTACTATCCATTATCTACCTGCTATCCATTATCTACTTGCTACTTGCTATCCATTATCTACATGTTACCTGCTATCCATTATCTACCTACTACCTGTTATCCATTATCTACCTTCTACATGCTACATGCTACCTGCTACATGCTACCTACTACCTGCTACCTACTATCCATTATGTACCTGCTATCCATTATTTACTGCCTGCTACTTGCTATCCATTATCTACCTACTATCCATTATCTACCTACTATCCATTATCTACTGTCTGTTATATGTTATCCATTATCTACTTCCTGCTACCTGTTATGCATTATCTATTGCACTATCCATTATCTACTACCTGCTACCTGTTATCCATTATCTACTGCCTGTTACCTGTTATCCATTATCTACTGTCATCTACCTGTTATCCATTATCTACTGTCATCTACCTGTTATCCATTATCTACTACCTATTACCTGCTATCCATTATCTACTACCTGCTACCTGCTATCCATTATCTACTGCCTGCTACTTGTTATCCATTATCTACTGCTTGCTACTTTCTCCCTGCTATCCATTATCTAATGCCTGCTACCTGTTACCTGCTATCTACTATCTGCTACCTGCTATCTACTATCTGTTACCTATTACTTGTTACTTGTTACCTGCTACCTATTACCTACTATCTGCTACCTGCTACCTACTACCTGCTACCTACGGTTACCTGTTACTCTATTATCATATTATCATGTTACATGTTACATGGTAACAGGTAACATGGTAATATGTAACATGTAACATGTAACACCAGGTTATCATGTTACGAGGTTACCTGGTACCTGGTACCTATATAATTACCCATTACCTTAATTACTTAAAACAAAAATAATGTTTTAAAAAAGAATAATTATATAGGTTGTGAGGTCAAGTGAAAAAAAACTTTGTCTCTTACTTAATATTGCACTAAAAAAATATGAATTAATTTATGAGATAATTTAGTCTGTGTTTCTTATTTTGTCACTCATCTTTGGAGAGTTAGAAGTTTTTTTTTTATTTAATGTCATATTTTTGTTTTCTATTGTTTTAAACAATGGACAACTTAGCATAAATAATGGAGATATAAATAAATTTCTTTTTCTTTCATAATTTATTAGTTATCAATATGTGAGAAATAAATAAGACACCCCTTTCCTTATTAAAGAAAAAATATTTCTATTTAATTGTATTGATGAGATTTATAAATTTATATAATTTTAACTATTTAATATTTCATCACTTAAATTTAATTTAATATATTTTGCAAATATGAAAGATTAACCATAATATTATGTAATTAAAAATATTATATTTAATTTATATTTGGTAAACACTTTAGTTTCACTCTCATACAAGTTTAAAGTTGTCTCACACATATAAGATAACTATTCAAATATGTGATAAAGAGAAGCTATCCAATGAAGTAGACATTATTCATTATGATTGAAATATGATTTGAAGCATGCATTAAACAATGATGGTTCTTTCTGAAGACAATATCTCACTATCTGAAGTACATTTATTTAAAAAGAGTTGTTATTAAGTTGAGAAGTTATTATTTCTGCAGTGAAATATTATAATTATATAAAAAAATTGATAATATAATTAAATAAATATTTTTTTTTTGTAAGGATGAAATAGTGTATCCATTAATTTTTATAATTGATTAATTTTCGAAAATAGTGGAATATATATACATATATTAGTTACATTTTCTATAATTATGTTATTTTTTAATATTTAGAGTATTTTCATATATATCTGAAAATTTCAAGATTTAATCATTAAAATATATCAAAACATACAATTATTTTCGTAATACTTTTTTTATATATTTTAAATAAATTAAATCTAATTATTAAATATTTATATAAAATATAAAAAGATTCAATAAAAATCATGGAAAAAATAAAAAAATGAAAATAGAATAAAGTATTGAAAAACCAAATAACTTTTTTGTAGGGAAATACATTAATTTAAAATAAATTTGTTGTATAAATTATTATTCCAAAAAAGAGAAAAAAAAAATAGGTAAGCAAAAGAATGAAAACAGAATACATCATTAATAAATATAATTTTTTTTTTATCAGCAATGAATAAAATAAATTAGGAGAGATACTTAGGAGGTATCCCAACCCTTATACAGAAAACAAAACAAAAGTCTTAATCCTTCCAAAGGCTTAAAAAAAAACTTTAAAAGCATAATCCTAAATATGACATCACTACCATCTCTACCCATTCTCACAACCTTCTTCAGCGAAAACTCTTGATGCATTGATCCGGATTCAGTATCCAATCCGAGAATGCATATGAAAAGGAAGTCACCCTATATTTCATCCACAACCAAGATTGAAGTTGAGCCGAGTGAAACATTTCTTCAGCATCTGGAACCCCTTGTTTAAATATAACGGCATTCCTCTGTTCCCAAATGCAACGAACAACTACCACCCACATGCCCTTCCACACATGATTCTGCTTTACGGACCAATGAGCTAGATGGAAGTTCTCAAAGTGACACTTCAAATCCTTTTGCTGGACAAACTGGATA
Source organism: Phaseolus lunatus (assembly GCA_013389735.1). Taxonomy (NCBI): domain Eukaryota; kingdom Viridiplantae; phylum Streptophyta; class Magnoliopsida; order Fabales; family Fabaceae; genus Phaseolus; species Phaseolus lunatus. Next base: position 757,782 of record CM023859.1, on the reverse strand, counting down.
CCTATCCACCTAAAACACAAGAACCAAACACGTTGTGTAAAGGCGCAATCCAGGAATAGATGTTGAGAAGACTCTTCTGTTTCTCTACACAGTGCACATAAAGAAGTGTTAACAACCACCCCTCTCTTAAAGAGGTTAACAGTAGTAGGAATTCTGTCTAGTAGGACTCTCCAAGCCGTGATAAGGGCTTTAGGTCAACTAAATAATTTAACTTTTGAAGATGAGTGAAAAAAGATATAAAGAAGATCAACTAAATAAACTATCTGATGACATGATCCATTGATTTTTTTTATGCAAATTTAGGAGTTCAAACAAGTACATTAAGTAAAAGATGAAAATATATTTTGTCTTCACTATTTATATGTTTAAATTTCAAGTTTTTTAAAGACATTTTTTCTGTTAAGTAATAATGTCTTTGAAAATAATAATATATTTGCTTACAAGAAAACAATATCTAACTTTGGGTATCAAATTCATCAATCTTCTTTTCTAAATGTTTGAAATTGTTATCCTTTACTAAAATTTAAACATCAAATTCAGAAAACACACAAATAGTAAAGGCTAGACCCATTTGCATTGAGATTATAAAAAATATTTAATTTAGAATCACCAAATGTTGTCTTTAATGTGTTATGACTACAAACCATTAATTATGATAACATGCTACTCTTTCACACACATTTCAATGATAATGAATGTTGTTCACATTGGTTATGTTATGTTCTTATATTGCACATCTTCTCATGGTCTTAAGATGCTCATATTGGTTGGAGAATAGGAAATGGAGAGCTTATTAGATTTTGGGATGACAGGTCGGTTGGAGATAATCCAGTTAAGGAGAAATACCCAAGATTACAATCACACAAGCAAAATATATTTGCTTAGAGGATGCAGGAAGGTGGGAAAGTAACATAAGGGTTTGGAAGTTAGAGTGAAGAGGAGAAAGAATTGAGTGGGAGATATGGTAAGAATTATCTTTGATGGAAGACATTCAAACACAAACTTTAAACAAAGAGAAAAATGATGAATGGTATTGGAATGACGATGACACAAATAAATACACAATCCAAAGTGTTTATAAGAAATTACAAAAGGAAGTAAGAAGGTAGGAATGTTAATCATATCACAAAAAAACATGTTTATTATGACAATTATTTCTGCATATAGTTTCATTTATGTGACGTGTGACAGTTCAGTATACCATTAAAGAGGAATAGGTAAACATGAGGATAAGCTAACGTTAATGGAAAAATGCTTCAACCCTCTCCTCCAAGATGATACACTCCCCTCCCTCTATAACTAAAAACCCTTTGGAAATTATGCCCTCCGTGACCTACTGCTACAAAAACTCTTTGACCAGTGCATCAAACTCCGATCACTTTCTTGATACCAATCGAACCCTTTCCTTTTATCAAATCCCTCAAACTTGTGCTCATATCACTTTCGAACCACCCTCGAATGCTCTCGATCCTCCTCAACTGCCTGATCCCTTGTTGGATATTTGGCAAAGTCTTAAGATGAATAAGTCAAGCTAGCTTTTAGGAGTTGAATAAGTCTGTTACAGATTTTTGTTTTTTAATAGTGGTTCCTATTTCTTAGTTTTTGTTCCTTAGATTTCGGTCACAGTGGTTGTAAGGCTTCTATAAAAAGCCATTCTCTTTTCATTATGGAATATACTAAATATTTATATTATTTGGTATCAGAGCTACACATAGCAAGAGTGTTTGAGAGGAGAAACACAACACTGAAAATGGCAGACACTACAAGTTTCACCACACCTGTCATACCAAAATTCGATGGAGATTACGACCACTGGAGTTTGCTCATGGAGAACCTTCTTCGATCCAAGGATTATTGGAGCATCATTGAACCAGGATTTGATGATTTGAGAAAAATCAAATCACCTACTCCGACTCAGAAAAAGGCACTTGACGAAGCTATTCTCAAGGATCTCAAAGCCAAAAACTACCTGTTTCAATCAATTGACAAAACCATGTTGAAAACGATTACCAGGAAGGAGACAGCCAAACAACTATGGGAGTCAATGAAAATCAAGCATCAAGGAAATGCTAGAGTGAAACGCGCACAACTACAAAGGCTTAGGAAAACTTTCGAAACCTTGGAGATGAGAGCTGGAGAACGAATATCCGGATATTTTTCGAGAGTCATGGAGATCGCTAACGACATGAGAAATAGTGGAGAAGAATTAGACGATGTCAAGATTGTTGAAAAGATTTTAAGAAGTCTCACAAACAACTTCAACTTCGTGGTTTGCTCCATCGAAGAATCAAAGGATATTGATAGCCTTACTGTTGACGAGTTATAGGCATCACTACAAATACATGAGAGCAAGGTGGTTGAGAGAAGGAGTGAAGAGCAAGTTCTGCAAGTGGAAAATGTGACAAGGAACGCTCAAGGAGGAAGAGGAGGTTCCAGAAGACGAGGAAGAAGCAGCTACAGAGGTTGAGGCAGATCCTTTGTAAACAAAGCAGCCATTCAATGTTTTCGATGTGAAAACAAGGTCACTATCAGTTCGAGTGCACTAGTAACGAAAAAAAGGTCAACTATGCCGAGTTTGACGAAGAAGAAGAATGTTTACTAATGACGCATGTCGACGTGAGCAATACTAAAGAAAGTGGCATATGGTTTCTGGACTCTAGGTGCTCAAACCATATGACGGGGGAAAAATCTTGGTTTGTTGATTTAGATGAAGGTTTCAAGCATTATGTTCGGTTGGGAAACAGCTCAAAGATGGTAGTGCAAGGAAAAGGAAAAATCAAATTTGAAGTGGAGGGAATAATACAGGTATTGACTGATGTTTATTGTGTACCGAATCTGACCAACAACTTGCTGAGCATTGGACAATTTCAGGAGAAGAATCTGACTATTATATCAAGAATAATGTATGCAAGATATATCATTGTAAGAGAGGGCTAATCATGGAGGCTCAAATGACGAGGAATCGGATGTTTCTAGTTTATGCTACGAAAAAACCAACATTTGAGAACTGTCTCAAGGTGGAAGAAGAAGACGTGAGATCTCTTTGGCACAGGAGGTTTGGACATTTAAATAATAGGTCCATTCAGATTATGGCAAAGAAAGGAATGGTGAAAGGGTTACCTAGCTTGAAGGATGATGTTAAGGTGTGCACAATATGCAATATGGGAAAACAACAACGAGAAAAATTCCCAAAGAAGAGCAAGTGGAGAACAACAGAGAAGCTAGAACTAATTCATGCAGATCTATGTGGTCCAATCACCCCAACGTCTCCCAGTGGAAAAAGGTATCTGTTCGTACTCATTGATGATTTTTCCCGAAAAACATGGATTCATTTTCTTGCAGAAAAGGCAGAAATGCTTGAGGCTTTCATAGAGTTCAAAATTTCTGTTGAAAAAGAAGCTCAGACTGTCATTCGAGGTCTGAGGACAGACAGAGGAGGCGAACTCACCTCCGAAAAATTCAACAAATTTTACAGAGAGCATGGCATAAAACGACAATTGACGGCATCGTATACTCCTCAACAAAATGGAGTAGCAAAGAGGAGAAACCGCACTATCATGAACATGGTGCTTTGCTTACTCTCCGAGAAAGAAATGCCAAGATTTCTATGGCCAGAAGCAATTAGATGGACAGTTCATGTTTTGAATCGAAGTCTCACAAAGGCAATAAAAGACAAGGTGCCTGAAGAGAGATGGACAGGAATCAAGCCAACGGTTGACTATTTCATAGTTTTCATTTCAGTTGCTCATGTTCATGTTCCGATACAAAAAGAGAATCAAGCTTGATGATCGAAGTCATAAATGTATAATGCTGGGAGTTAGTGAGGAATCAAAGGCTTATCGACTGTATGATCTAATCACGAATAAAATCACAATAAGCAGAGATGTTATTTTCGAAGAAGAAGCGCAGTGGGACTGGACATTGAGTACACCAGAGCAGAACATATTCGTATGGGATGATGATGATGGAGTTTTCGAAGGAGAACAAATGGAGGACGAATATGAGGAAGAAGGACCTAAAAATTCAGAAGCAATAAATACTTTGAGAGAAGAAACAGAAGAGATCACTATAGCAGCAACTCCTGTGCGTGAACATGAAGAACAATCAAAAAGAGCAAGAAAGCCACCTGGATGGATGCAAGATTTTGTAAGTGGAGAAGAAGAAGATGACCATTGGGCAAACTTTGTTTTTTTCATATGCGATGATGATCCAATAACCTTCTCTAAAGCGGTAAAGGATGAAAAGTGGAATGAAGCAATGAAGTTGGAGATTCAATCCATTGAAAGAAACAACACTTGGGAGCTCACAGAATTGCCAATAGGAGCAAAGACAATTGGTGTCAAATGGATATACAAAACAAAGCTGAATGAAGAAGGCAATGTCAAAAAATGCAAAGCACGTTTAGTGGCGAAAGGCTACTCTCAAACAACAAGGGTGGATTATACAGAAGTTTTTGCACCAATGGCCAGATGGGATACGATTAGGGGTATTCTTGCATTAGCTGCCCAGCGAGGTTGGTGTGTTTATCAACTCGACGTCAAAAGTGCTTTTCTATACGGTGAACTGAATAAGGAAGTCTATATTGCTCAGCCTGAAGGGTATCTTAAAGTAGGGGAGGAAGACAAAGTCTATCGTTTAAAAAAGGTTTTTTATGGCTTAAAACAGGCGCCAAGAGCATGGTTCAGCAGAATTAAGAGTTACTTTACGAAGGAAGGGTTCACGAAAAGTGACTATGATCACACCCTGTTCTTCAAGAAAACAGAAAATAATTTATTGGTGGTAAGTCTCTATGTCGATGACTTGATTTTTACTGGAAGTGACGAGCTATTGTGCGCAGAATTCAAATCCTCAATGCAGAAGGAATTTGAAATGACGGACATGGGAAAAATGAAGTTTTTCCTTGGAGTGGAAGTTCATCAAGGTGAAGCTGGGATACACATATGTCAAAGGAAGTATGCAAAGGAGGTGTTGGAGCGTTTTAATATGGGGAACTGTAACCCTGTCAAAAATCCAATAGTTCCAGGAACTACTGTTTCAAAGGAGGGGATTAAAAGAGTTGATGCAACACTCTATAAGCAACTTGTTAGCTGTCTAATGTATCTTACGATAACAAGACCTGATTTGATGTTTGTAATGTGCTTGATTTCATGCTTTATGTCTGACCCTAAGGAAGAACATATATTGATTGTCAAAAGAGTACTAAGATACGTAAAAGGAACACATGATTTTGGAGTGTTCTATGGGAGATCGTCAAAAATGACTTTGTTGGGATACACGGATAGTGACTATGCTCGAGATGTAGACGACAGGAAAAGCACCTCTGGATATGTTTTCTTGCTAAATGGGGCTGCAGTTAGCTGGAGTTCACAAAAGCAAGACATTGTCACTCTCTCCTTAACCAAAGCTGAATATGTTGTAGCGAGTTCCTCTGTGTGTCACTGTGTTTGGCTAAAAGGGATGTTGCAGGAGCTAGGAGCGGTAAATGGTGAATGCATAGACATTATGTGTGACAACAGCTCGGCGATTAAGTTATCTAAAAATCCAGTCATGCATCGGAGGACAAAACACATCGATGTCAGGTATCACTACTTGCGAAACTTGTGTAATGAAGAAATCATGAAGTTGGTTTTTGTTGGAACAAATGATCAAGTTGCAGACATCATGACTAAGCCTATCAAGTTGGATTAGTTCGTGAAGCTCAGGAATTTGCTTGGAGTTCGAAGGATGGAAAGTTAAACTGATATTGTTAACGTATCAGTTTAAGGGGAGGAATTATGTTGGATATTTGGCAAAGTCTTAAAATGAATAAGTCAAGCTAGCTTTTAGGAGTTGAATAAGTCTGTTACAGATTTTTGTTTTTTAATAGTGGTTCCTATTTCTTAGTTTTTGTTCCTTAGATTTCGGTCATAGTGGTTGTAAGGCTTCTATAAAAAGCCATTCTCTTTTCATTATGGAATATACTAAATATTTCTATTATCCCTCTCGTACCGAGACGACGAAGATGAGACCAAACCCTTGCGTGCATTATCGGGCTCGTAATAGAAACTTTGTTGGGCCGACCGACGAAAATGAACGGTTTATATTACTGGAATCCTTGCAACCATTGTTATTCTTGTCACCACAGTAGGGGTGAAGATCATCGCTTAACCTCAATCTCGTCATATTCAAACACAAAAACAATGTGTAAAATCGTCATTGTCTACCTCAAGCAAGTGAATCTAAATAACTCCAACAAGGTTTGTGCCAAACTCATGAAGTAGTGATAGCAACAACAACAACAACTATGGTGGACAGGGACTACAGTGGACAAGAGTGAGGGCTTCGAAAGAGAAGAAATGAGAAGGGTTGATGAGAGGGAGGGGTGTGTGAGAGATTTGAAAGAGATGATATAGAGGGTTTGAGAGGCTTAAAAGGTTTGCAAAATACAATGTTTTGGGGGGATAATTATTTTTGGGGAAAAGAGGAATGTTGTGGAGGGAATGAGGAAAAATTATTTTAGGAAAAAAAGAGAAATGATATGAATTGAACAGAAACGCAAGAGAGTAATTTCATGAAATGACAGTTCTAAATGACATACCTTCAAGAAGAAATGTGACATTTATTAATTTGTTGTATTATATTGATCAGTGTTGTTAAGATCACGATTTACATAGTAAAAATCGCAATCTTACGATCTTTTAAGCAGAAAACGCGTTGGATCGATGGTTAGATCGGATTCTCACCAGATCAGACCGATCCGACGATCCAGGGGTTGGATCGACCGATCCATGGACCTCCGCGATCCATGACGCGGGCCCAAAAAAAAACCCTAAAACCTAATAAAAACCTAAAAACCCTAATTTGAGTCTTAGAAACCCTAATCCTAAAACGTAACCCTAATTTGAAGAACATGTGCCTCTGTCGCACCGTTTGGCCATCGATCGTGGTCGCCATTTCGCCGCCGCCGTCTGTGCTACATGTCTCCGCCGCTAGCGGTGCGTTTCGCTTTCACCATTCGCGCGCTTTGGCCACCGCGCTCGCGGCCTCCGTCACTGCGCACGACCATCGCACTACCTCCGCCAGCGCTCGCGATTTGCTCTGCTTTGCCAGTGCTCGCGTAATTTGCTCTGCTCCGCCAGTGTTCACGCGATTTGGGTTATAAGTTATAACTTATAATGGCAAGTGGAAGAACTGATCCAGCGTGGAAACATTGTGTCTCTGTTGATGGAAAAACAAGGAACTTAAAATGTAAGTATTATGAAAAAGTTTTGACAGGAGGGGTTTACAAATTAAAGCACCATCTAGCAGGGACTTCAAAGGATGTGGGAGCTTGTGTATCGATGCCGGAAGATGTTAAAAAATTAATGTTGGATACTGTTGTTAATCTGCAGTGAAGTTTGTTAAAGAAATCAATCTCTATAGAAGAGAGTAATATTGGACAGACAGAAGAAAGTTCTAGAAAAAGATCAAGTGGTGAAGAGAGTGGGAACTCATCATCAAATATCTTTAAAAGAAAGGGAATTCAAGGTACTATTAATGCAATTTTCAAGAAGAATGACAGAGAGGATGCATGTCAAGAGATGGCTAGGTTTTTCTACAATAATGCTATTCCTTTTAATGTAGCAAACAGTGATGAATTTAAGAGGATGGTTGAGTTAATTGGTAGACATGATCCTGGATTAAAGCCACCATCATATCATGAAAAAAGAGTGAAGTATTTGAAGCAAGAGGTTGAGAAGACAAAGCAGATTGTAGAAGAACATAAAGTTGTTTGGAAAAAAATTGGATGTACAATACTGACAGATGGATGGACGGATAGGAAGAGGAGGACTATACTTAATTTTTTGGTAAATAGTCCAAGAGGAACTGTCTTTTTGAAATCTATTGATGCATCTGATATATGCAAGACCGCTGAAAAAATCTTCAAAATGATTGATGATATTGTTAAAGAGGTGGGGGAAGAAAATGTCATCCAAGTTGTAACAAATAATGCAGCAAATTATAAAGCAGCTGGGGAGTTGTTAATGCAAAAGAGGAAAAAGTTATATTGGACCCCTTGTGCAGCTCATTGCATTGATCTGAAGTTGGAAGATTTTGAAAAGAAAATACCACTCCATCACGACACAATCGCCAATGGTAAGAAAATTACAACCTACATTTACTCAAGAACTGGTCTTATCTCCTTGTTGCACAAATATAGTGAAGGAAAAGATTTGATAAGACCGGCCAATACTCGTTTTGCCACCTCTTATCTGACTTTAGGATGCTTGAATGATAATAAAGGATCACTTATTAAGATGTTCACATCCTCGGAGTGGCAATCTAGTCAATTTGCAAAAACTAGAGATGGAGGGTTGGTGGAAAATTTGATATTGGACAAGGGATTTTGGAAAAACATTTTAAATTGTTTGAGGGGTGCTCTTCCCCTGATTAAAGTGCTACGCATGGTTGATTCAGATGAGAAACTAGCTATGAGATTTATTTATGAAGAGATGGATATTGCAAAAGAGAAGATACAAAGTCTCTTCAATGGAGTTAGTAAAAGGTAATTTACGTATATTTGATTTCTCAATTAGATATATAGACTTGTTTTGGAGATTTATTTATTTATTTTTATCTTATTTAGCTACACTCTCCTTTGGGAAATCATTGATCAAAGATGGGACAACCAATTGTATAGGTCGTTGCATACTGCAGGCTATTATCTTAATCCCATGTTACACTATCATCCTGACTTTAAAGTTGATTATGAGGTGAAACGTGGACTATATGAATGTTTGGAGAGGTTGGTGAGAGACCTTGGTGTGATGGTAAAATTGATCTTCAATTAGAGAGTTTCAAGACCAAGTCCGGATTGTATGGTACTCCCTTAGCTCAGCTTGGACTCAAGACCAAAACTCCATCACAATGGTGGGAATCATATGGTGATCAACATCCAGAACTACAAAGATTTGCAATTAGAGTATTGAGTTTGACTTGTAGTTCATTTGGCTGTGAGCGTAATTGGAGTGCTTTTGAAAGGGTAAGAATTTAAATTATTGAAAGTGATTTCATAATTATTTTTTAGATGATCATATGATGTGTTAACTAGTTTTATAATTATTTAGGTCCACACTAAGAAAAGAAATCGTTTACACCAAATGATTATGAATGATGTGGTGTTTGTGATGACTAATTCAAGATTGACAAAGAAGAAAGATGTTAGAAAAACAAAAGAATATACTATTGATGATCTTTCTTCTGATGATGAATGGACTATGGAGGAAAATGAAACATTATATGGTTTAGATGAAGACATGTTACTTGAAGTTGGAGAAGATGGTGCTAGTAGAGGAGCAACAAATGATTTGGAGGTTCCTCCAATTGATGATGATTTAGAAGTTCCTCCAATTGATGATAATGAAAATGAAGATCTTTTTGAGGACAAAGATGATTATCCTATGATGAATGTGAATGATTTTGTTGGATAGTTTATCTGTATTAAACATTATGTTGAATCTACTTTTAATTATGTTATGTATTTGGACCATTTAGTTATATTATATATTTGGACAATTTTATGAATTATGAGTTTATTTTTAATTATCTTATGTATAATAACTCGAATAGTAACTCTTACGAGTCGAGTTACGAGTTTTTTTTCCCTTACCAATCCGCCTACGAGTTACGATTTTAACAACATTGATATAGATAATTACGACGATTTTTAATAATCGTTATATTAAAACCGCTAGAGCTTACATGTTTTTTTTTAATGTATCATGTATTATGGAGAGTTAGGACACCACCATCTTTTGTGTGTTTTGCTTGTAGAATGATCCAAAATAGAGTAATAACGAAGGATAATTTGTGTATTAGGGGGGATAGTATAGGCTCTAAATTATGTCCAATGTGTGGGGAAACTGATGAAACAATCCACCATATATTTCTCAGTTGTGCAATAATGGGAACAATATGGAACATGTGTGATAAGTGGATAGAAGAGATCACAAGCCATCATATCGTACCAGGATACCATCTTAGACAGTTTGCAATCCTAAGACTAAGTAAACAAGGAAATAGAGCCAAAGGGTGTATTGGGGAGCCATTGTATGTCAAATTTGGAGACAAAGGAACATGGTTGTTTTTGTAAGTGAAAGAGCTAATGGTAAGGAAATCTTTGCAGTAGCTCAATTAAAAGCATGATCATAGATAACTTGTACAAACCCAAAAACTAGTTTCACATACACAAATTGGTGCAATAATCTAGTAGCATGTTTGAATTATTTATAATATTCATAACAATTGGATAGATACTGGGACTGCACAGGGGAGGCACATGGTTCGCTTTTCATGCAGACAAGAGGGACAAAAGTAGTAGTGAAAGGAAGTGTTGTATAGGAGCTATATATTGATGTCTACAAAAGTCTTGCAGGAAACCTTTAATTGTGATACAGGTTCTGAATCCATAACACAGTGAATCATCGAGATTTTTTCCAACGACACCAAAGTAGGTTGCTTTGAAATAAAGTGTACAAAATGGCTTCAGCCTGGAGTATTGCACCACAAGTCAGATGAATCAGTTACTTCCCTCCCCTCGCAACAGTGCATTCCATCACAATTAAATCCTCCAATTCAGTTGTTGCCAACAACTTGGTGCTTTGATGTAGCATTCTGCTATTTGTTGCAATAGTAGTGAGAAGGACTGGATGGATGCCAAAACAGTATGCATAGGATTTTAGAATAAAATCAATGTCTATAATGAATCATAAATTACGATTTTAGATATAATCATAATATATGATAATTCCAAGCAGTTAAACATATAAGACCCATAAACTATAGTTATTTAACCTCTGTCCATAAATCAAAACTATAAAATACATGCAAATAGATTTCGGTCCTAAAATGTCTAAGGACTTTAAAAATCACTGTGTAAAAACTTTTTTTTTTTCAGAGGTGACCCAATCTTTCACCATGTTTAACAAATTTACGAGACACATAAAAAATACAATAGTACATACCAACATTATATTTTGTTATCATCAATACAATTTAATATTGCCTATTCAATGTGCTTGAACGGCTTTCTCCTCCCTCTATGATGGTTTTTCTGGTTCCCACGTCTTCTCACAAAATCATTGGAATCCATCCAATTCTTCCTCGCTAAATCTTGTTTCTTCCTTCAGTGTTGTGGTTTTCAAAAGTAATGATTATGATGTCCTTTAGGCTCAAATGTGGCCATTGGAGCCTAAACTCCAACGCAGTGTCAACACAACATTATTGAAATAATAATGGATACGAGGGTCCACAGTAATGTTCATCTTCACATGTTGAGAAAGTACATCCCTCAAGTAAATCCAAACTCCAAAGCCAACGCAGGAATACGTGACACACTGAAAACTATTTTACAAAATGCTTAGGGTTACACTTCTTCACCACCCTGTCAGATAAACCTTCACAGACTCCATTGTCATTCGGTACCCCAAACAGTTTTCAACCACAAAACATCATTGTCATTTTCTTTCAAGATCTATCTTATTTTCTGAAATAGCCAACTTGTTCATGCAACACGACAAATATTATAATAATGAAGCACCCTCTTCTATATTAAAATAATGAAACTCTACATTAGCCACGAGATAGGGTAAGATACTAAGATTCTCTTTTTTATATATACATATGTACATAATCTTTCCTTTCTAGTTTGGTAAAATACAATTTTCATCTGTTTGCTCAATGCAGGAGAAGCAGTTATGCCGAAGCACAGTGACTTGCAAATCCACATTAATGATGAAGAAACATTTCTTCTGGACAAGGTATACTCTAGGAATTCATTATTTTTTTCATTTTCTTAGTGGTTTGTTCTCTAACAATCTCAGATGCGAAATCCAATGTCTCATCAAGTGAATCAATCTAGTTCATTGATTTTTGCAGAAGTTCATATCAAAATACTCTGGAAGAATGAAAAAAAGATTGAACCATGAAAAGAGAATGTGCCAAAGCAAGACGTTGAGCATTGAAATCAATGATTTCCCAGGAGGGTCAGAAGGGTTTGAGCTGGTTTTAAGATTCTGCTACAACCATGGCAAAATCCCCATCACTGTGTCGAACGTGCTTCTCCTCCATTGTTGTGCCATTTATCTAGGAATGACTGAGGAGGTCTTCAGCAACAATCTCTTGCAGCAAACAGAAACCTTTCTTCAGGGAATCTACTACTGGACATGGAATGAAATACTTGTGAGTCTCAAGAATTGTGAACTATTTCATACATATGCTGATTACTATGGTCTGTTAGAGAATATTATCGGTGCCCTCTTGACAAAAATGGATCAAAATTTTGAGGGAAACCTTTTCACCTCCTCATCTTCATCGTCGCCATCATCTCCCGAGAGCAATTGTGCCAAGACATTTTCTTATTCAACACAAGTTACTCCCAAGACTGTAAAGTCAACTTTGGCAAACAAAGAATGGTGGTTTGAGGATATGGCTACTTTACCCCCAAAGATCATTGAGAAGATTCTCCAGACTATTGGAGCTTACAAAACAGACAACAACAACCCAATTCTCACAAGATTTCTTCTTCATTATCTGAAAACAGTGACTCAAACAAAAGAGATTAACTGCAACAACAGTGTTGAGTATGCTGGTCTTGCAGATACAGCTGTTTATGGGATCACATTTGGTGGTAACAAGAGTTTTTCTTGTAGAGGCCTTTTTTGGGTACTGAGGATTGTATCAAGGTTTGGGATGAGTAGAGATTGCAGAATTGAAATTGAGAGATTGATTGGTGGGGTGCTTGAGCAAGCAACCTTGGATGATATACTGGTCTCTGGGCACCATATGGGGCTATGTTATGATGTAACATCTGTGATAAGATTGATTAAGCAATTTGTTTACATGAATGGCTCTGATGGAGGGTGTGTAGAGAAGTTGAAAAAAGTTGGTAGATTAGTTGACATGTATTTGATAGAGATATCCCCTGATCAGAACCTGAAGGTCACTAAATTTCTTGCAGTTGCAGAATGTTTGCCTGATTGTGCTAGGAGTTGCTTTGATGAAGTTTACAGAGCCATCGACATCTATCTTCAGGTGAATATCAGATACCCTTTTTACCATACATTGAAGCTATTTACTTTTTCTTATACCTCACCACTGATTTTTTTTATCAGCACCTCACCATTGAATTGATTTAGTGACTCTAGTGAAGTTACATGTTATTATCTTTCTATAAGAATTGTGAAATTTCCAAAACTCAATAAAAACCAAAAGATAAGGGAAGTGCCCTGACCAGATGGCAAGTGACCTTGGCCAAATGTTGGCAATATTTTAAAAAAATCTGTTCTTATTATCTGGAATTTTGACAAATTTTGGCCTTATTATAATGTATTTTTGTTCTCATCCTGCAAAGCACAAAGCTTTTAGGTGTAAAAACCAAGTTCCTTCTTCAAGATTCATACAAAAATTTCAGTTGTAGTATTAAAATCAGTTTTTTATGAATTGCAGTCTCATCCAATGGTGGCATTTGAGGAGAGGTCAAGATTGTGTAGATGTCTTAATTACAATAAACTCAGCTTTGAAGTTTGTAAAGATCTTGCAAAGAACCCTAGAATACCTCCAATCATTGCAATGCAGGCTCTTATTTCTCAACAACCCAATCTTCCATCAACTCACTTACCAATTCAGGAAACTCAAATCCCCTCCCAAGACAATTTTTACTATCACAACACAGATTCATTCTTAGAAGACAAAGAAAATATCAGACAAAACCTTCAGAGAATGGAACAAAGAGTAAAACAATTGGAGATATTGTGCAGGGAAATTAAGGTTCACATGTCAAGCTTTCACTAGCCACCACCCACAATAATGTCCTAAACTTTTATATGCCCCAAGATGTTTTTGTAAAGGGAATTACTTCCTGCACTCCCCATTTTTGAAGCTGCATCCCCCAATTGGATGATATGATGATATGACCAAAACACCTGCAGAAAGAGAAAAAAAAAAATTATTCTGAAAAGTCCTATCCGAAACAAATGAATTGTGTTCCAGAAAACTTGTTCTGAAAATTTTATTCTTAAAAAAAAATATTATATATGTTCTAGAAAATTTATTCCAAAATTATTTTTGGAAAGTTTATTCTAGAATGTATTTCATAGGTTTTGAAAAATTATTCTAAAAATGTTTTATTTTGTTCTAAAAAATTTGCTTCAAAATGTATTTTATGAATTTCGAAAAATATGTTTTATAAAATTTTTCAAAACAAGTAATCTGGAAGTGACTTTAAAAAAGATAAAATAGTCATTTTAAAAATTGTGGATGTGTGAATGTTCAAATTGAGAGGTGCAGGAAGCAATTGTCTATTTTTAAATGTGTTTCCCTTTAATGGTCATGCTTCGTTGATATTTCTTTGATTGTAAAAAGATGTAAATTTTTTTCTCTGTTTCAATGCGTACATATAGAAGGAAGTCAATATTCCACCATTGAACTTCTTTTATACACAATAAACAATGTGATAAAAGTATTTGGATTCTCATACACAATTTCCCAATTACTATAGATACTCATTCATAATATCACCCTAAGTTTCACATTAATCTTTAAAAGATAAAGTATAGTACAATAATTGTTTATCTAAATAATGATAAAATGCATTTGTTATAAGTTAATATAATTGGACTCCATTAGTCAATCCAAGATATAGAATGATTGTTTCTTCCTGCAACTTTTCTGTCAACCCATACAAAATGTAAAAATATATTTGTATTCTTTTTGTGTTATCCTATAAAGTAGCTTATGAATTATGTAATCCAAACACGTATTTGAAAAAAAGACTTCTAGATTACATAATTTATAAGCTAAAAAAGACTTTTAAATTATGTAATCCAAAAACTAATCATGCATCTGAGAAAAAACTTTCAAATTATATAATCCGAAAACTAATTACGAATTTTAAAAAATATTTTCAGATTATGTAATCCAAAATATTACATATGAGCATTTTTGAAAATACAAAAATTTGTGGAGGTAAGAGAAGAAAATATTGAGGAAGAAACCGTCTATAGAATATACCAAAATTTCTACTAGGATCCAATAAAATTATTGGGTTACTTCCATTTATTTTGAAATAAAAATTTCAAAATATATTCCAAAATATAAAAAAAAAAAAAACGTTGCAAAAAAACTCATTCTAAAGTCAGCTGAGTGATCCCAAAAAATTATAAAACACAGAAAATAAAATCTAAACATAATTCACATTAACTTTATTACTTCACAAATTTTCTTCTATTATCTTCCATTGATTCTACAATATATTTCATGGAATACGAAAAAGGTTGTTTCTTCCAACATTTTGCAGCTCCCCATAAGTCGTCAGGTTAAACATCATTTTGTTCTTATTAGATTTTATAATTTAAAAATGTATTATTTTTTATTTATATTTTTCAAATTATATAATTTTAAGAGATACCTTCTAATTATACACTTTAATAAATCTTTTATTAGTTTTTTGTATATTATGTGTTTTATTTATTTATTTATTTAAATGTCAAAGTGTCATTTGTAGATAAATACACGTATTATTATTATTACTAATACATGCTAATATTTTTTTTTAATTTTTTGTGAATATAATATTTTGACTTTGGTAAGAAAGCACAAGCATACTATAATGGCATTTGACCTTTTAATACTGACAGTAGACGACTGCTTCATGCATGCTTATCACTAATTTGAAGACTAAGTTAATTAATTTATAACCTTCAAAAACAGAGAACGAATCAGTCCTAAAAAATTCAGTGGACATGCCCCAAACTAAGGGCATTTGTAAAGACCAAGTATTTGCATTTCCTTTTTGTTTATATGTATTTTTTCAATATTTTATAGATATAAAAATGCTCATTAATTTTTATTAAAAGTTTAACTAATTATTTTGTAATATAAAATATTTACTTTTAATTATACTATTTTTATATTGGAGACTTTATAAATAAAAGCATTTTCCATTTCCGTGAACATTATTTTGGTTTTGAAAATGTAATTTGAGTATTTAGTAATAAGAAAAAGGTTCAGATGCAAAGTGATGAAGGTTTCAATTTGAAAAAAGTAGACTTTACACAAAAAAAAAAAAGTTATTGCTGAGGAATCATTCATTGGTGGGAAATGGTTGAAGAGTTCAAGTGTTTGGTAAAATTTAGGCATCATAACTTGTTCAAAACAAGCCATTGATTTGAGTAAACGTGGGCATAGATTCTTTAAATTCGTTGTTAAAGAAAAAAAAAACTATTATTGAAAAAAAATTCGATTAAAAAAATGTAATTTGCTTTATCTCTTTGTTCGTTTGATTTTAATAACGTTAATGTGTAGTTAGTGAATCTGGGTCCAATTAATAGTTAGTTTGTCATGTTGATTGTGTTTTTTTGTTCTACAGCATGTGACATTAAAATTTTTGAAGGAAACATGATACCGTTGTTAATTAATATGTTTAATTCAACCAATCTAAAATTAAATGATATAATTCAAAACTCAGAATTCAACCAAATCAACTATCTACTTAAACTCATAATTCCATCATTTTAAACTCAAAATTACATTCTTACTCTAACATAACCTTATTTCTTAGAAAATACAAACAATAAATCTACTTTACTTTCAAATTAATTCAAAGGGAGAATTCCAATTTAATATGTAGCATTTCAATATTTCAAATTATCTCAAAGTGCAAATCTCAAAGTGCAAATCTCAAATTTGCATGATAATAAATATTATATAAAATCCTCACAACTAAATACTACTAAAAAATCATTAATTAAAAACCAATTTTAGAAACAAAAAATTATTAGTTTCTGTTCTCGCCGTTTGACTCAGTTGTCGTTGACTATGAGATAGGTGGGGTCATTTCCTTCTTGTAGTGGTTGATGGCTCCGTTGAAGCAGAGGGGTCCTACCTATAATTGCACTCCAACGCTTAAGTCAGTACAGGGCAAGAAACATCAAATAACTAAAGTATCTCAAGCCGAGAGTGTATGAGAGCCCTAAGCTTGTAAAGAATTGTGTTGGTGTGTGAACCTGTGTTTACTTTGGGCGTTATCCCATTATATAGCTGTTTTTAGGCTACCTGCCGCCTGCATGCCTTTGCCCAAGTGCTACCTCTAGAGAATTTAGGATTATCTTCACGGGATTCTAGGGCACAATTTTCCTATAATACCGTGGCAACCTTCCTTTCTTAGAGTGCAACTCTCGTGGGCCTATCTCTTTTCTGGAGTGTGTAACTTAAGGAGTGGCCGCTAGGGTTGTAGTGCCTAACCTAGCGCCGCTAGCCCAAACTTATCTGATAACTTAATACATCACGTGCCTCAAAACCTTCACGTGCCTCCCATGCGTTTTTAAGGATAATTCTATCGTGTCAGAGCCTTACGTCTTGACCACATCCTGCATGCATGACACTTCTGTGAATTTGGTTTCGTTCCTTAACACGTATAATTCTGTGGACCTCTTTGTGGGTCTTACCATGCCAACCTCTCCTATGCCGACCTCTCACTCATGTTTCGAGGTCTGGCCACTACAGTTTCTATATTGATTAAATAGATACTATTTTAGAGACTAAAAAAATTATTGGTTTCCAAATTAATTTTTATTAAATAAATAGTTTCTAAATTGGTATCTAATTAGCTACCTAAGTTTTAGCTACCAATTATTTAAATTCTAAATTGGTATCTAAAACCTTGGTATTCTAATTAAATACCAATTTAGAAATCATTTATTAATAATAGAAACTAATTTAGATACCAATAATTTTTTTAATTTCTAAAATAGTACATAATTTTATAAATGTAGCAACTAATTATTTTTTGTCTCTAAGATTAATTTCTATTTAATGATTTTCTCGCAGTGAAACTAAACTATATTACAAATTCATCATAAAAATATTTATTAAGGTTAGTTTTCCTTATCTATAATCTTTTATACTCAAGTAATTTCCAATTCAAGTAGGCGAGCAAATCCGATTAAGATTGATGTCAAACATAAATAGAAAAAATAAATAAAGAATTTTCAGAACAAATAAATACTTACTTTGATTGAAAACTGATCAAATGTAAATAGTGTTGAGTTCTCCGACTACTAAAAAATATGATCAGATTGATGAAGTTTGAAGAAATAAATATATAGAAAAAAGCACAAAGTAAAAATTTAGAGGAAGAGACTCTTGTATATGACATGCATGCAAGAGAGAGAGAAAAGATGAAGAAAAAAAAGATTTTACATACACCCCACACAGAAACTAATTTAATTTAAATACTTAAAAAATATAAATAACTTTTTGGGTAAAAAAAGTGAATGTAAATACCTATTTTTGTCTAGTTTTAATTTATTAAATACCCGCTATTTTATTTTCCCTTAAAAGAAACCAAGTCATAGATGTTAAAAGCTTTACATTTTCTGATTGTACGTGTCGTATTAGAATTTTGAACATTGCTTCTTGATGGATAGATTTAAACAGAAAGCATTTTTTATAAAGAAATTATTAAAAGTTAGAAGACCAAAATGAGAATTTTCTCAGTCTCATAAACACAAACGTGCTTCTATGATATGAGTGTGAGTTGAGTTGAGACGTTTGGGAATGCCAATTCCCCAAACCTAGAATTATGGCTTAAGAAAAAAAGGAATTAATTAAAATGGAATGAGTCCTAATTTCACACATTGTCCCCACTTAGACCCAAACCAAAGTAATTTGGGTATCTTTCCTTTGCCCCAGCCACACTCCTAACTCAATCAACCAATCCAATTTCTCCTACATTATCGCCACATTCCATGATACTAAAATTACAAAATTATCCTTAATAAATGTAAAGTTATATATATATATATATATATATATATTTGCAATATTAAATTACACTAAATCATAATTTAGTCTAAATTTGAACAAAAATTAACTTTTTTAAATTTATAAAAAAGAGTTAATATGTTTTTCGTCTGTATATTATAACTTGAAATTGATTTTTGTTTTTTATTCAAACTTTAGATTATCTAATGTTGATAGTATGTAAATGATTGTAATGAATCATTATGTGTGTGAAATTCGTTTAATTTGAAGTTTTACTTCATCAACTCATTGGAAGTAGTTACAATGAACATAATTTACAATCAAAATAGTAATGAATCTTGAAAAAAATTAATCATCTTTAAAAAAAAACTAATAATCATTTTACATACATAAGAATCTATTTCATTTATTTTCATACTATAAGTATCTGAATAGTTTATAAATTGGATTAGGAACGAAAACCAATTTCGTGATATAGTACATGAAAAAAACATATTTAACCCTTTAAAAAAATATAAATACATTCAATATTTAGTGTATGATTTGTTGTAAACAATGATGTTGAAACTAAGAAAGAGGTTATTAAAGAAGTGATTAAATTGGAATAAGTGTGCAATCAATTGATTCACTCATAGATAGAAGATGAAAATGAAAAAAAAAAAAAGAAAAAGTGATGGTTTTGGCAAGAGGGGTATCTTTGTCCTCAAAGGTATCTTTCCCTTTGTCTGTGTTAGGTGCTGTCTGTGGCCAGCATTGGTTGGTTGGTGATTTGGTTATGATATGTACCTTCGTTCCCTTTTGGGAGCCAACACTTTGGATGCATCATCCAATTCCAATTCCAATTCCAACTTCCAATGAATTGATTCACACTCACAAACAAACATCAACACATTGGATATTCTCTCTTTTTAATAATATTTTTTAAATTTATGATGATTAAAAACAAACATATAATTAAATAAAAATGTAGTTTTAGTTTTTGTTATAAAAACTTAGGACAGAAGAATAAAATAAAAACGTAACAAAGAAGCTGATAACAAAGAAGCAGATATTTCGCCACGTGGAAGCCCAGCATTAATCAACAAATACGATCAAAGTCTTTGGATTTGGTTCTTGTTAGAAAGTTAGAAAATCAGTCAGAACAATAATTTCTTTTATTTTTTGCTTTAATAAACACGGGTCAATATTCGTTAATAAATGCTAATAACTCAAAAGAAAAATAAATAAAAAATCGTTAATAAATACTAAATAATTTGTTATCAGAAACTTAAAGGCAAAAGTTGAAGTCAACTTTTTAATCAAATTTTAAAAATAAATAATAAAATTAAACATGACGTGCTTTTTAGTTAACAACCTCATTAAGCTATTGTAACTTACTTGACATCTACGTACTTGCCATTTGCAATTGCAAAGAGTATTTTATTTTTAATTTACTATAGAAACACCTCTCAATAAAAAAAATGATAAAATACTTTAAATAAAGGCATTCACGTCATCAAATTAAAAAAAAAATTAAATATTCAATAAACATATTTTTAAAAATTTAATTAAAAATATCAAAGTTTTTGAAAAAACTTAAAATTGGATTAAACTTAAATTTTATAACTCAAATTGCATGCAGCAAATGAATAATGAACATGGACATATGGAAATACGATAATATTTCCGTTATTTCTGAATCCAAAATTATGGTAAAAGGAAATTTTGTAAATATGACCTCAATAAGTGAAATAAAAAATACTAATTAAATAATTTTTGATTAAATACTATTTAAAATAATTAAGATTAACTAATGTAATTATAAATCAGTAGACATGGAATGATTATCAGTTCACTGACATTCTTGAATTCAAATTTAAAAAATGTCGTTGTTAAAATTTGTTAAAGAAAATTGTACCGTTGTTAATGATTTTAATTAAATCAATCATTAAATAAAACATGCCGAAATTGAATTCAACATATATATGGGCAACTTAATAAATAAAAAAATAGGCTAATTTAGGTATTTTCATCAGTTTAGAGTCAAAACTATTATGTAAAATTAATGAAATTTAATTAAGAGATTAACTTCCTATAGTGAAATTATAATTGTTCGTATTTGTAGTCTATACTGTATATTTGCGTTGTTATATATTAATTTCTTTAATTTGGTAAAAAAAAGATTAAATATAATCTTAAAATTGAATATTTTTGTACATCACATCATTATTTAATTAAAGGTAAAATAATTTGTACATTTGATAAAATAGTATTAAATAGTAGATATTAGGATAAGAACTTAACTTATTTTTTAAATTTGTTTACTTTGTAATCTGAGAACTCTCAGTTTAAATTCACCATAGTTCCATTCCCCTCATTGTCACTTCCATCTAGTTTTTTGTCCTTCATTCACATAACACAGAACCACAATGGGTTTGGAAGTAGAAGAATCAATAAGAACAACAACACAATCCACAGAACCAGAAACGCCGTCGCCGCAAAAAATTCTAAACAAGGTAATCGTGCAGCCTCACGCGCTTCTTCCGAAGCCCGTGCCCCCAACCGCATCGCACCGAAATGACGTCGATGTTTCCTCCACATTCGGCAACTTCTTTCACCAGCGCCGCCACGTGCTGTCATCTGCGATCTCGCGTGGGATTTCCACGCTGAAGCGCCAAAACGACGATGCCTCCAAGAAGAACAAGAACGACGGCGTCACGGAGTTCGATCTCTCGGGACTGAAGGTCTTCGTGGCGGTCAGAAACGACGCATCGTTCCTGCCGCGGCGGATCAGTTTCTTCTCGCGCTCAAACTGCAGAGAGTGCGGTGCGGTGCGGAGCTTCTTCAGAGAGAAAGCGATGAGGTTCGTGGAGATAAACGTGGACGTGTTCGCGGAGCGGGAGAAGGAGTTGCTGGAGAGAACCGGGAGCGCGACGGTGCCGAAGATTTTCTTCGGCGATAAGCTGATCGGAGGGCTGGTGGAGCTCAACGCGCTGCGGAAGGACGGCAATAAGGAGTTGGAGAGGCGGCTCAAAGAGGCGGAAGGGAAGGGGCCGGCGGCTCCGGCGTACGGGTTCGACGAGGCGGCGGAGGAGGTGGAGGAGGAGGAAGCAGTGGAGGAAGTTTTGAAGGTGGTTAGGGTTTTGAGACAGAGGCTGCCGATTCAGGACAGAGTGTTGAAAATGAAGATTGCGAGGAACTGCTTCGCCGGGAGCGAGTTGGTGGAGCTTCTGGTTCGCCACCATGGCTACGCTCCTACCAAGGTATATGTATGTTCACTTCAGTTGAGTTTAATTCTATTTTATTATTATTATTTTTATTTATTGAATTTTGAGATTGAACTCAGTTAGAATAAATAATTATATAACAACTATAATATTTTATCTATCAACTAAGACGAGGAGACACTAAAGAATATGATTATTGTTATTATTATTTTATTGAATTATAAATTTATTTATTAATTATTTTAGAACTGAATTTAAAATCCTTTTTAATTCACTAATTTATAAAATTATGGTAATGTTTTTATACTTATATATAACATCATTTATTCATTTAATAGTTTTTTTATTGTTTATAAAGCTATTGTTTATCCAGAATACATTAATGTAAAAAAAATGTATATTTTTATCCAAAAAAATGTCATGAATCACGTAATTTTTATTTGTTAACTACTGATAAATATTTAATTAATTTTAAAATTTAAAATCTGACCGTTCTGATTTGACATTTTCACTGAGAGGGTGATTTTTAACGTCTAACAAATGACAATTGTTTTCTTAAACATGTATAGTTTTAAACTTAGTGTTTGTTGTTAAAATTGATGGGGGGAAATAATTCTGATAACTTGGTTCATAAAATAAAATAAATTAAATTTAATTAATATTAATTAAAAAAATTGACTGAAAAATATATTTAAGAGTATTTCTAATATTAACCGAAAATAAATTTAGTCTAATATCAATAATGATATATTTAAACCTCAAATAAAATAATAATATTTTGATATTAGTTAAATCGATAATATTTATCGAGTAGACTAGATCGAGACGAGAGAAAGAATGAAAAAAAGTAGTATAAACTTAACAATAAGAAAATTTTCAAATTTTATTATAAAATATTTTAAATGTTTTTATAAAGTATCAAAAATTTTCTATCCGAACATGCTTTTTAGAATAAATTTGGTAATATTTTTTATGCATAAGGTAAAATTAATTTAGAGCTTTTGTGTTTGTTTTGGAATTTTGTTTCTGCCTTTTCAATTTGGCTTACAAAGTTCCTATTTTTTACTACAATCTTTTAATTTTTAATTGTCTATAATTTTAGTTTTAAAATTTATTTTTATACAATTTTAATTCTTTAATTATTAATCAGCCATAACTTTATTTAATTTTCAATTTAGAAAATATATTGGATTATTGTCAAATTATATTTAGTAACAAATTCCATTAACATGCGACAATATCCATTAACACTAACTAGTTTACATGTAGAATAGTAAAGAAAATTACAAATTAATATAACATAAAGTTATAGAAATTAAATGACTAAATTATATCTTTTATAAAAAAATTAAGAATAATTGATAAAATAATTTATACCAATTTGTAAACGTTATTAAATATGTATAGTTATCTATCTTAAAATTATTATAGATTAAATTTTAAATAAATTAAATTATTATTAATAATATTATTATTATTAAATTGCTCACCGACTTGACTAATAGCTGCATTTGTAAGGTTAGTAGCGTTTTCCCTGTGCAACAATAATCAAAATTCATTCATAAAGTAGAATTAAGGCCCACGATCATTGTAGTGACTATTATTTGATTTAGAATTGGCACATGACAGTTATTATTTCTAGTTTCTTAATATAATGTACATTGTTTCAATGTTGTGGTCCCAAATTTTGTAGCTCTAACTGCAACTTTTCCACTAAATGTTTTCCATTACAAACATATGTTTAGGCTGTTGAGATTGGAAAACAGTTATGCAAGAAGCACTTCATCCACCATGTTTTCGGGTAAGGAAAGAGCTATTATGAAACAACAAGTGCATTTTAATGTACAAGCCACACTCCTTCAGTAATATTATTGCCATTGTCAACCTCCTTTTCCAGGGAAAATGATTTTGAGGAGGGAAACCACTTCTATAGATTCGTTGAGCACGAACCCTTTATCTCCAAATGCTTTAACTTCCGTGGTGCCACAAATGATAGTGAACCGAAGGCTGCAGCTGCAGTGTGTGATAGGCTCACCAAGATTATGTTTGCTATTCTTGAGTCTTATGCTTCTGAAGACAGGCAACGTGTTGATTATGTGGCCATTAGCAAAAGTGAAGAATTTCGTAGGTAAGGCACATACAAATACACCATGTTCTATATTTTTGTGTATATTATTGTGAATGCAATGCATGACTTTTGTTTACCTGTGTACCATATATTTGCTCATTCTAAGTTTATTTCTTGCGGATCTTCAATTTTCAGAGTTTCACATCCCCTCTGATGTGAGTAATAATGAATGCGTTACATGCAAATAGACAAGCTGGGCTGTCTAATCACTGATTTTCACCGTGTTACTTATCTAGTGTCTTGTAAATTAATCAAGCTTTGTTGTTGAATCCAGCAATTTTGATACTAATTAGTTTGAACCCTTTCCTGTATAAACTACTATATAATCGCTGCATTACTGAAACATGATGAAAGGAATCTAGACTTTTGTTATTGACAGTTTATAATATTTTTCATAATAATGAAGTAATAATAATAACAAAGCATGATGCAATTTTATTAGTATGAGTAGGAATATTTCCCAATTGGGCGGCTCACTTCTTGTCTCTGCAAAACTTTTTATTTTTGCCCTGCATCTGTGTTCACTTTCTTGGTAAGAATGTAGTTGACTTTTTATGAAGTGCATGTACTTTGATATACTTACAGAGAACATGAAAAGAACGAAGTGGAGCAGGTATCATATTTTGCGTATCTAAAGTTTAATTTCTTGTTTTCCTAACTCCAGGTATGTAAACATGACCCAAGATCTGCAGCGGGTGAATCTCTTGGAACTATCAGAAAACGAGACGCTTGCCTTCTTCTTAAATTTGTACAATGCCATGATCATTCATGCTATCATTAGAGTCGGGTGTGAAGAAGGTGTGATTAATAGGAGATCCTTCTCTGATTTCCAGTACTTGATTGGAGGGCACTCTTATTCTCTTAGTACCATTAAAAATGGTATCCTCAGAAGCAATCGGAGGTCACCATACTCCTTAATCAAGCCATTTGGTTCAGGAGACAGGCGCTTAGAGGTAAGCAGTTTCTCTAGTTAAGGTTTTGGTCAATTTCATGTTGGTTGAATTGAAGCCTCATCGTTAACAACCATGTAAATTAAGGACGAAACTTGAATCATGTTCTTTACATCCTTTCCATCAATCTTTCAAATCAAACAATGACACATAGAACTTTATTTTTCTAACATTAAATGGAAGGTGGTGTTGCTGACTTAAAAAAAGGTACCACTCTACATATCATTAATTCATTATTCGAAACATGGAGGCAGAGATGAATTTATCTATTCTGCAGCATCAACTTTTGTGTGTTTTCTAATTCCAAGTAAATTTCTTTCTCATAGAAACATCTTGATTCATTTGTTCCTACCAAACTGCAGATTGCTCTTGTAAAATTGAATCCGTTAGTTCACTTTGGCCTCTGTAATGGCACGAAGTCGAGCCCAAAGGTGAGGTTTTTCTCACCCTATAGAGTAGCAGAAGAACTGAGATGTGCAGCTAGAGAGTTTTTTGAGAATGATGGAATTGAAGTGGAGTTGGAGAAGAGGACAATTCATATCACTCCAATTTTCAAGTGGTAAGCAGTTTGTGCATTTCTGCAGCCTTGGTTTCGATTTGCAAACTCTAGCATTCTCTGCTCAAGAAATATTTATATTGGCAGGTACTCTGGGGATTTCGGACAAGAGATAAACATGTTAAAGTGGATAATAAATTACTTGGATGCAAATAAAGCAGGTCTTTTGACACATCTCTTAGGTGATGGTGGTCATGTTAATGTCTCCTACATGAGCTATGATTGGTCAATAAATTCCTGAGTAGTTGTGAACCGAATTGGTTCAACTCGTTTAGCAATGTGCATATCTCAAGTTTTGATTTATTAACGTGTCTAAAAGAGAGACTTTGATTAATATTGGTAACAAATCTGAGTGTATATGAGATATTACTTACAGATCGTAAAATTTGTAAACCAAAATCTGGTACAAAAATTGTCATATATTTGTATCTGTGAAAGTAGGAGCATCTAGATGATCAACGATGAGTTTCTACTTGGTTGAGATTTTCACAGAAAATGTATCAAAGTTAAACTAATATATTATGGGTGTTCCATATGATATCGTACCAACCAACGTAAGAGATTCCAACGATTACAGGGACAAAATGATTAAAATTGTTATTTACTGCTTAAAAAAAAATTCTTCTTCTTTAATATTGTCTTCAAGTTATAATTAATATAAAATATAGCGTCAAATTTTACAAATATGTATAAATTTTAATAAAAGTTAATTAAGTCTAATTGAAACTAAAGAACTTAACAAATATCAAGATATGACTACATAGAAAGATATGACTACATAGAAAATCAAAGTGTTTTATACATGGGAGTTGGTCGTCAATGCAGAGCAGTTATTCACTTTGTTGTAATAACATGTAATATGTTTTAATATTTTGAACCAAAATAAACATATAAAAATAAAATTCTAGAAATCTCGAACCAATATGAAGTAATTATATAACCTACCTTCACACTCATTAGAAATCTTTTATTTTTCATAAATGTTTCTTATATATTATATATTATATATATAAAATTATCAAGTTATTTGAATGGAAGAGTTATATTTCCTTTTTTGCAATTTATTTTCTTAAAAGTTAATAGTTAAGATTAAATAGTGAATGTTGAGAAATACTCATATAAATACTAACTAGTTTGTATAGGAATGTTTTTCAACTAATAACGCTAGTAAAACCTTGAAATACTTGTTGCTAGAGCCAAAGAATTTAAAATAAAGAGATTTAAAAAAATACCTATTATAAAATGAATTTGATTAGATAGGATTGTTCTATACGTACTTACCAAGGTAAATAGTAGGATCTATTTATACAAAAGATGAGAAATAACTTTGAAAATTTAGAAAAAGAAAAAGGGATGTAGCTAAAGAAAGACATACATAATTATAACAAAAAGCCAGAAAAAAAGAAGAAAAGAGAAAAAAGAACTGAAAAAAGAACAAAATCCTTTTTATGGAACAAAAGAGAATTAGACAACAAAGTATACTACCTACATTTGAGTTGTATTTTTGGATGTGAATTAATAGTAATGTTTACCATAAAAAACCATTATTTATACATAATCATAACCCAAAAAAAAAACATAATCATAACCTAACAAATAAGAGAAAAAAAAATGGAAAAAAGCTTGAAAAAATTGTGGGTTATATCCATGATCATAATCCAACAATTAGCATTTTTGGGCAATGCTTCACATTCTAGAAAGAAGATTGTTCCAGCTATCTATGTTTTTGGTGATTCAACTGTAGATGCTGGGAACAATAACAATCTCAACACAATTTCCAAAGTAAATGTATTTCCTTATGGCATTGACTTCAACAACTGTTCCACAGGAAGATTCACCAACGGCAAAACTTTTGCAGACATTATTGGTAACATATCTATCTATCTATAAAAAGATAAACTTCACTATCAAATTGTGTAATTAAGCTAAAAATCCATTAACTAAAAACAAGTTAATATGAAGGTTTTTATGTATCTATCTATGGTTCATTTATAGCTATCAGGTTGGGTTTGCCAATGCCACCTCCATACTTGGGCGTGTCCGAATCTGAGAGACATCAAGTAGCCACAGGAATTAATTATGCATCAGGCTCATGTGGAATCTTGAATTCAACAAGAGTAGTAAGATTCAAAATAAATAAAATTGTCCCACTCATTTTATTTCGGTTTTGTGGACAATTTTTCTCCTTTTTTTTTTTATTAAAATGAGGTTGTTTTTGGAAAAATTATGGATATGAGAAAGTTGTATCAACGTAATACAATTTTTCTGATATGTTAAAGTGAAGTCATGTCAATATGACACGATTTTGATATAATCAGTTTGAATAGAACTTAACCTTGACATCTCAAAAATCGTACCACGTTCATATAACCTTTTTCAAAATAAACACAACTTCTCTGTATTATTAATTTTTCAAAAAACAATCCCATTTTACCAAAACATCCATTTATTTCTCATATTTTCATTTTGTGATGAAGGGAGAGTGCTTATCATTCGACAAACAAATTGAATACTTCACCTCAACAGTAACTAACGATCTTCCAAGAATCATACATAGCAAAATAAAACTAAGGCATTACTTATCCAAATCCATATATCTTTTATCAATTGGGTCTAATGATTACATGTTGAATTATTTCAATCCAAATAGAACCAATAAAAATCTCAATAAAGAAGAATATGCAAATTACCTACTTGAGCAACTTACTTCGCGTATCAAGGTAATTTTAGAAAAAAAGGGTATTAAATTCTTCTTTGATTTCTCACATATAGTAATTGTGATATTTCAATTAAGTATTTTGCATGTCATAAATATTTAATTTTTCTCAAAGAATCTGAAAAATGTGTTTCATTCTTCATTTTTTTCTTTCCCCAGAGAATATATGATCTAGGAGCTCGAAAGTTTATGATCAGTAGAATTGGTCAAATTGGGTGCATCCCTATAAGTGTTATAAGGACACCATCTTCACAAAATTGCAATGAAGATGTGAATCAAATAGTTAAACCTTACTCAGATAAACTTCCTGGGAAGCTCCAAGAGTTGCAAACCAAACTCTCAGATTCACGATTCATTAATTTGGATGTTTACAACTTCTTCCAGAAAATAAGAAATTCCCCTGAAAACTTTGGTAAACAATTTCTTTTGTTCTTGTGTTTTTTGTATTCTACTTTCATCATAACATATACTTTCATTAATTACTTTTTCAGGGTTGAAAAATGTTTTTGACTCATGTGTCCAAGGAGGAAAACCTTGTGCAAATCGGAATGAATATTACTTTTATGACTTTGTTCACCCAACTGAAGCTGCAAATAAAATATCTGCAAATGAGTGCTTTAGTGGAAGCCAATTATGTTTTCCTCACAATATTAAGAAATTGATTAATGCACATTAATACATTTGTACTATGTTCCTAGATAAATATATCATCAACATTTTTTTCTTTGCTATTTGTTTTTCACGTTCTCTTTATATATCATAAACAATGCTTAAAATGTTCTATATGTATCTAATAAAGTTTTTCTATCAAAATTAAAAGTGACTTATATTTTAGTGGTGAAGGGAGAAAAAAAAAAACAAACAATATTGGGAGAATGTATGCTAGGGGATCAAGGATAAAATATTTGAGAGGATGAATTAAGAAAATATATTTTATGTCTAATAATAGTATCCAATAACTAGAACAAAAGTGATCATTAAAGTTGGTCAAAAACTGATTTAAAAGACCAAATTCGAGATTAGCTTGACCTTGTTTCATGCTTTTCAATTTTGTGTATATCATAATAAAAATATATTGAAATTAAATTAAGAAGATTTTTAATTTTCTATAAAACATATAATTTCAATTTAATAATTAGCGAAACATAAAATTAAATATAATAAAAAATGACAAAAATTAATTAAGATATTTCTTTTGCTTTCTCTTCCATCACCCTTTTAAGTTACTCATTGTTTTTCTTTATGCTCATTTCTCTTTGTCTCACCAATTCACCTAAAGAAAAAAAGTCTTTTCTATTCATTACTAATATTTTTGAAGAAAAAAAAAAACTCTATTTTGCGTCACTTGATAGTGAGTATATAATTAGTTTCATGAAATACTATTTCTAATCTCATCATCCTTTTGCATGAATTTTTTTAACATTTTATTTTGATGCTCCTAACCATCTAGATTTGAAGAATTTATCAATCATGCTTGAGTTGTTTCAATCTTTGACAATAATAGGGAAGTTAAGTATATTTTACTTTGATTGATTGTTGAATCCATCTTATTTTAACTTTTCATGTTTCTACAACTACAAGAGAAGGAGCATATTTTACAATAAAGATTATCAAAATAATATTGCAAAAAAGAATTGAAGATGAATTTCTTCCCAACAATATGGTTACTTACATTGAAAAAAATGAAATAACTAAAATTTTTAGTTTTAATTCAATTATGATGGGTTCAAGAATTTAAACAAAAGATAATTCAACACGTGAAAGGGAACGTTGAAATAATATACAAAACATAGACGGATCAATATAATAGGGTGACTTCCCTAGCCATGAAACATTATGGTAAAGAAATATATGAGGACGGAAGAATTTGGTTGGGACGGAATGTGAATTGCAGTAATGTGAGAGATTTGGAGGCAAAGAAACAATGTGGTGTTTAATAATGCTACAGTTGATGCAATTAAAATTTTTTCTATAATCCAATTAAAGGCTTAGATTTGGATTACTGTCAAAGAACATTCAACCGATTTCACTTATTCACAATAGTGTATTGATCCTATAAGTTGTCTAATATGTGTTTGATGCAATCACCTTATGTATGAGATATGCAAAATATTTTTGGCAATACTAACTTGATTTTCAGCTATGGAGAGCTTATAGATGCTGGCTTGCAATACATTCACAAGAGAAGGAGAGGAGTGCAAGATATGACTATGCTACCCTAAGTTTGGTCAATTTTGATATAACACAAATGTGTCTACTCTCACGATACTAGACAATATGACTTAAATACACAAGAATAATCACATTTGGAGTAAAAATTATATGGCTTCAACCTTTTTGGTTTGTTACATATTACTTGATACATTCTCATTATCATTTATGGTCGATTAAAATACAACAAAGTTGTATTAAAGGAAGCCAAATTTTATACTTTTTTTTTTTGTTTAAGACTTTCTACTCCATATTGTACAATATTCTTAATATTCTTATTGTTAAATGAAAGTGTTATGAATAGATAACCACAAGAGCTAATATTTTGATAGACTTATAAGACAATATATTGTTTAGTATTAAGTCTATTTAAACATATTATGTAAGTTACTGTATTTGGAACATATGTTAGAGCGATATGAAAGGTTTTCTATTTTTTGTATCAAAGGTTAAAGTGTTCCTTAAATATTTTAATTTATTCAATTATTTTTTGTTGATAAAAAAAATAAAATAATTTGATATCAAAACATTGCTTGAATTTTCTACAAATTACGGCATGTTCATGTCTCCTACATGAACTATGATTGGTCAATAAATTCCTGAGTAGTTATGAACGAAATTGGTTCATTTCATTTAGCATCGTGCATATCTTAAGTTTTTGATTTATTAACGTGTCTAAAAGAGAGACTTTGATTGATATTGGTAACAAATCTGAGTGTAGATGACATATTACTTACAGATCGTATATTTTGTAAACCAAAATCTGATGCAAAAATTGTGATATTAGTATCTGTGAAAGTAGGAGACCAACGATGAGTTTCTACTTGGTGGAGATTTTCACAGAAAATATATCAAAGTTAAACTAATATATTACATGATATAGTACCAACCAATGTAAGAGACTGCAACGATTACAGAGACAAAATGAAGATGTCCCGAATGTTTTATACTCTTAATGATTAAAATGTTTATTTACTGCATAACAAAAAAATTTATTCTCTTTTAATATTGTCTTCAAGTTATAAATAATATAAAATATATAGGGTCAAATTTTATAAATATGTTATAAATTTTAATAAAAGTTAATTAAGTCTAATTGAAATTAAAGAACTTTTAACAAATATCGAGATTAACTATAGAAGATCGTGTTTTAATTAATCAATCATACATAAGACTTGGTCGTTGATAAATGTCATAATTCAGTAATATTTTGATACAAAAAGATAGGTACTTATAGATTTTCATTGATAAAATAGTTATAATTTAACCTCTAATTAAAGAATTTTAACTTTTTTACATATTTTTTTATTATAAAATGAATATGAACGATTTATTCTCAATTATGTGTTATTTTCAGGAAAATAAAGAGAGAGGAAGCAAATTGATATATTATGATTAAAAATGTCACTTGGTCCAAGTCCAATTAGGTTAAATAGAAGACATGAGGCATAACCATAGCCATGATTAGGATCATTGGGAGGAATCAAAGGAAGAAAATCCCAAAGGAGGCAGCCATCAAGGATAAACGCTCTGATATTCTTTTCTTGTTGTCCATGCTTGTAATAGTCACCATGAGTGACTAATTATTTTCTTTGGGATTGAGAGTAATATGTTCAAACTCTTATGTATTGAGGTGATATTTATCTATAATATTTGGTTCTTGATTGATGATTAGTATTATCATTTTATTCTCAAAGCTTGAAACTTTTCATGATTTTGATTTTTAGATTTGACTACAAAGTACTTATAAACATCTGATAAATGATAATGCTTAACACATTTGAATGCTAGGAATAGTTTTGAAATTGATATTTAGGACACTCTCCTAATAATTTTGTATGCGAAGAATCGATATGAATGATTTTTATTTTTATAGTGTATCAATGTCAATACAGATGGAATATTGCATATTTAAAACTACATACGAGTGAGAACGATTAACCTCATTCCCAATTTTTTTAATTGAATTATTTTACTCATTTATTTTGTTTTTATTTAATTTTCACACAAATTTATGCTAAGATCTTACAAATCAAATGATTGTACATATTTTAATACATAGTGAATGTTACTATTAAGATTTTAAATAATGGTTCTGGGTTCGATATCTGTCCTTAGAAACAAATTATTACTTCTGACTCGATACACTTTTCATAAAAAAAAGTCATCAAATTTTTGAATTTATAATATTTAAGAATTTGTATTAAAAAATTAAACCGTTCCTAACAATATTCACTTTGTTGAAATAACATGTAATATGTTCCAATATTTTGAACCAAAATTAACATGCAAAAATAAAATTCTAGAAAAATGTCGAACAATACTTTGTTGAAATAACATGTAATATGTGCCAATATTTTGAACCAAAATTAACATACAAAAATAAAATTTTAGAAAAATGTTGAACCAATATGAAAGTAGTTATATTCTGCTTTCATGTTATTGTCGTTCTCAGTGAACCTACCTTCACACTCTTTAACTCTTTATCTATTATGGCAACCTTCACACTCATTATAAATCTTTTATTTCTCATAAATGTTGTTTCATAATATATATATATATATATATATATATATATATATATATATATATATATAATTATCAAGTTATTTGAATGGAAGAGTTATATTTCAGTTTTACAATTTATTTTCTTAAAAGTTAATAGTTAAGATTAAATTGTGAATGTTGAGAAATACTCATATACATACGAACTAGTTTATAGAGGAATATTTTTCAACTAATAATGCTAATAAAACCTTGAAATACTTGTTGCTAGAGTCAAAAGAAATTTAAAATAAAGAGATTTAAAAATATACCTACTATAAAATGAATTTGATTAGATAGGATTGTTCTGGATGTACTTACCTTCTAAATAATAGGATCTATTTATGCAAAAGATGAGAAATAACTTTGAAAATTTAGAAAAAAAAAAAAGGAAGAGGGATGTAGCTAAAGAAAGACATACATAACTATAACAAAAAGCCAGCAGAAAAAAGAAGAAAAGAGAAGAAAAAAAACACTAAAAATAGAACAAAATCTTGTTTATGGAACAAAAGAGACTTAGACAACAAAGCATACTACACACATTTGAGTTGTATTTTTTGTTTTGAAATAGTAATGTTTACCATAAAAAAAAATTATTTAAACATAATGATAACCTAAAGGAAAACATAATTATAACCCAACAAACAAAAGAAAACAAAATGGACAAAAGCTTCAAACATTTGTGGGTTATATCCATAATCATAATCCAACAATTAGCATTTTTGGGCAATGCCTCGCATTCTAGAAAGAAGATTGTTCCAGCTTTCTATGTTTTTGGTGATTCAACTGTAGATGCTGGAAACAATAACAATCTCAACACACTTGCCAAAGCAAATGTATTTCCTTATGGCATTGACTTCAACAACTGTTCCACAGGCAGATTCACCAATGGCAAAACTTTTGCTGACATTATTGGTAACATATCTATCTATCTATACAAAGATAAACTTCACTATCAAATTGTATAATTAAGCTAAAAATCCATTAACTAAGAATGAGTTGTTATTATGAGGGGTTTTATGTATCTCTTTGCCGTTCATTTACAGCTAATAGGTTGGGTTTGCCAATGCCACCTCCATACCTAGGCGTGTCTGAGTATGAGAGACATCAAGTAGCCACAGGAATTAACTATGCATCAGGCTCATGTGGAATCTTGAATTCAACAAGAGCAGTAAGATTCAAAATAAATAAAATTGTCCCACTCATTTTATTTCAGTTTTGTGGATTAGTTTTTTATTTATTTATTTTATTAAAATGATGTTGTTTTTGGAAAAATTATAAATATAAAAAAGTCGTGCCAACATAACATGACTTTTCTGACATATCAAAATGAAGTCATATCAATGTGACACGATTTCGATGTAACCAATTTGAATTGAATTTAACCTTAACAAGTCAGAAATTGTATCATATTGACACGACTTATTTCACAATAAACACAAGTGCTTCATATCTGTAATTTTCCAAAAATATTCCATTTAGTTCTCATATTTCCATTTTGTGATGAAGGGAGAGTGTTTGTCAATGGACAAACAAATTGAATACTTCACCTCAACTGTGGCCAACGATCTTCCAAGAATCATACATAGCAAAACAAAACTAAGGCATTACTTAGCCAAATCCATATATCTTGTATCAATTGGATCTAATGATTACATGTTGAATTATTTCAATCCAAATGGAACCAACAACAATCTTAATCCAGAAGAATATGCAAATTACCTACTTGAGCAACTTACTTCACGTATCAAGGTAATTTTAGAAAAAAAGGGTATTAAATTCTTCTTTTATTTCTCACATATAGTAATTGTGATATTTCAATTCAGTATTTTGCATGTCATAAATGTTTAATTTTTCCCAAAGAATCTAAAAAATGTGTTTCCTTCTTCATTTGTTTTCTTTCTCTCAGAGAATTTATGATCTAGGAGCTCGAAAGTTTGTGATCAGTAGAATTGGTGAAATTGGGTGCACCCCTATAAGTGTTATAAGGACACCATTTTCACAAAATTGCAACGAAGATGTGAATCAAATAGTTAAACCTTACTCAGATAAACTTCCTGGGAAGCTCCAAGAGTTGCAAACCCAACTCTCACATTCAGTGTTCATTAGTGTGGATACTTACAACTTCTCCCAGAAAATAAGAAATTCCCCTGAAAACTTTGGTAAACAATTTCTTTTGTTCTTGTGTTTTTTGTATTCTACTTTCATCATAACTCATTCTTTCATTAATTACTTTTTCAGGGTTCAAAAATATTTTTGACCCATGTGTCCAAGGAGGAAAACCTTGTGCAAATCGGAATGAATATTATTTTTATGACTTTGCTCACCCAGCTGAAGCTGCAAATAAAATATTTGCAAATGAGTGCTTTAGTGGAACACAATTATGTTTTCCTCACAATATTAAGAAATTGATTCATGCACATTAATACATTTGTACTATGTTTCTACAGAAATATATTATCAACATTTTTGTTTGCTATTTGTTTTTCACATTCTCTTTATATATCATAAGCAATGCTTAAAATGTTTCTATCTGTATCTAATAAAGTTTTTCTATTAAAATTAAAAATGACTTGTAATTTAGAGGTGATGGGAGAAAAAAAAATACAATAAATATTGGGAGAATGTATGCAAGGGGATCAAGGATAAAATATTTGAGAGGAAAATTAAGAAAATATATTTTATATATGCCTAATAATAATATCAATCACTAGAACAAAAATATCATTAAAGTTGGTTAAAAACTTATACAAAAAACGAAAATCGAGATTAGCATGGCCTTGCTTCATGCTTTTAAATTCTGTGTATATCATAATAAGAATATATTGAAATAAAATTAAGGAGATTTTAATTTTTTTTATGAAACATGTCATTTAATTTAAATAAATAGTAAAACATAAAATTAAATATAATAAAAAAAATTGAGATACCGTTTTAAGTTAGTCATTGTTTATGCTCATTTCTCTTTCTCTTACCAATTCATGTTTCTAAAGAAAAAAAAAGTCTTTTCTACTCATTACTAATGTTTTCTGTATCATTTTTGAAGAAAAAAAAAAAACTCTCTAACAAGTATATACACTATAAGAAAATTATTAAATAAAAATTAATTTTAGAGATAAAAAACAATGAGTTGATATATTGATAAAATTATAGACAATTTTAGAGACTGAAAAAAATTATTGGTTTCTAAATTAGTTTCTATTATTAACAAAAAGTTTCTAAATTGGTAGTTAAAACCTTGGTAGCTAATTACATATCAATTTAGAAACTATTTATTATTAATAAAAACTAATTTAGAAATCAATAATTTTGTTAGTCTCTAAAATAGTATCTAATTTAGTCAATATAGCAACTAATTATTTTTAGTCTCTAAAATTGGTTTTTATTTAATAATTTTCTAGTAGTGATAATTAGTTTCATGAAATAGTATTTCTAATCTCATCTTTCTTTTGTATGATTTTCTTTAACATTTTATTTTGATGCTCCTAACTATCTAGATTTGAAGAATTTATCAATCATGCTTGAGTTGTTTCAATCTTTGGCAAGAATAGGGAAATTAAGTACATTTTACTTGAATGATTAGAGAATCCATCTTATTTTAAGTTTTCATGTTTCTATAATTATAAGAGAAAGATCTTATTTTCTAACAAAGATTATCAAAATAATATTGTAAAATAGAATTGAAGATGAATTTCTTGCCAACAATACAGTTATTTACATTGAAAAAGAAATAACTAAAAATTTTTAGTTTTAATTCAATTATGATGGGTTCAAGAATTTAAACAAAAGATAATTCAACACGTGAAAGGGAATGCTGAAATAATATTCAAAACAGAGACAGATCAATATAACAGGGTGACTTTCTTAGTCATGAAACATTAAGGTAGAGAAATATATAGGGGGATGAATTTGGTTGGGACGGAATGTGAATTGCGGTAATGTTGGAGATTTGGAGTCAAATTGTGGTGGTTTTTAATAAATCTACACTTAATGTAACTTAAATTTTTTTCTATAATCCAACTAAAGGTTTGGACTTTGATTACTGTCAAAGAATATTCAATTGATTTCACTTATTTACAATGGTATATTGTTCTTATAAGTTGTCTAAAAATGTATAGGAAGTAACCACTTGATGTTTTATGTATAAGATTTGATGTTTTATGTATAAGATACGTAAAATATTTTTGGCAATATTGACTTGATTTCGAGATATGAAGAGCTTAGAGATGATGGCTTGCAATACGTACATAGAAAATATATCAAATTTAAACTAATATATTATGGGTGTTCCATATGATATCGTACCAACCAACGTGTAAGAGATTCCAACGATTATAGAGACAAAATGATTAAAATTGTTATTTACTGCATAACAAAAATATTATTCTTTTTCAATATTGTCTTCAAGTTATAAATAATATAAAACATAACATCAAATTTTATAAATATCTTATAAATTTTAATAAAAGTTAATTAAGTTTAATTAAAACTAAAGAACTTTTAACAAATATCAAGATATAACTACAGAAAATCAAAGTGTTTTCATTAATCAATCAAACATAGGACTTTGTCGTTGATAAGTACTATAATTCAATAATTTTTTTTATAAAAAGATAGACCACTTTTGAATTTATAAAATAATTATAATTCAACCTCTAATTCTTTTATTATAAAATGAATATGAACAATTTCTTCCTAATTTTATGTTATTTTACGAAATTTAAAGAGAGATAAAACAAATTGATATATTACGAATAAAGATATCACTTAGTCGAAGCTTAGTTAGTCTAAATAGAAGGCATGAGACATAATCCTGGACATCATTAGGAGGAACAAAAGAAAGGAAACCCTAAAGGAGATAGCCGTCAAGGAGAAACACTTTGGGATTTGGAGTAATTTGTTCAAACTCTTACGTATTGAAGTAATATTTATCTATAATATTCAGTTCTTGATTGATGATTGGTATTATCTTTTTATTCTCAAATCTTGAAATTATTCATGATTTTGATCCTTAGATTTGTCAGGAAAGTACTTCTAAGCATCTGACCTAGATCATAATGCTTAACATATTTGAATGTTAGGAATAGATTTGAAATGTTAATTGTTTTATAATATTTTTTTGTAATGATAAAGAGTTTTTATTTATATATATGCGAGGAATAGATATTTAGGAGACTCTCTTAATAATTTTTAATTTTGTATCCGAGGAATCGATATGGATGATTTTTATATCTGCATCAATTTCAATAAAGAGATAATGTTACACATTTAAAACTACATACGAGTGAAAAGGATTAACCTCATTCCCAATTTTGAGTAAGAAGGATTAACCCCATTTCCAATTTTCTTAATTGAATTATTTTACTCATTTAATTTTCATACAAACTTATGTCGATATCTTTCAAATCAAATTATTATACATATTTTTTTACTTAGTGAATGTTACTATTAGTCTTTTAAATAATTGTTTCTTGTAGGTTCGACATGCATGCTTAGGAATAAGTTATTACTTCTGACTCGGTACATTTGTTGTAAACAAGGTTCATCAAGTTTTTGAATTCACAATTTAAAAATTTGTGTTAAAAAATCAAACTATTCCCACCAATATTCACTTTGTCGGAATAACATGTAATATGTTCCAACACTTTGAACCAAAATTAACATACAAAAATAAAATTATAAAAATGTCAGAACCAATATGAAGTAATTATATTCTCCTTCCATGTTAATGTCGTTCTTAGTGAACCTACTTCCACACTCTTTATTTGTTATGGCAATATTCACCCTCATTAGAAATCTTTTATTTTTCATAAATATATATTTCATTTTTACAATTTATTTTCTTAAAAGTTAATAGTTAAGATTAAATAGTGTTGAAAAATACTCATATAAATATGAACTAGTTTATATAGGAATATTTTTAACTAATAAAGCTAATTTTTTTTATAAATAATAAAAAATAAATAAATAAAAATCACTTTAGAAATGCTCTAATCCAGGTACAAAATCACAAAGAAACTAACAATTCTCCTTCCAAAAGTTTACCACTAACTTCTTACTAGAATAAATACAATCTAACTAACCTAATAAAACTAATAAAACCTTGAAATACTTGTTGCTATTGACAAAGAATTTAAAATAAAAAGATTTTAAAAAATAACTACTATAAAATGAATTTGATTAGATAGGATTGTTCTGTATGTACTTACCTTCTAAATAATAGGAGCTATTTATACAAAAGATGATAACTAACTTTGAAAATTGAGAAAAAAAAAAAGGAAGAGGGATGTAGCTAAAGAAAGACGTACATAATTATTAAAAAAAAAAACACAGTAGAAAAAAGAAGAAAAGAGGAAAAAAACTAAAAATAGAACAAAATCCTATTTATAACAAAAGAGAGTTAGAAAACAAAGCATACTACACACATTTGAATTGTACTTTTCGTTATGAAATAGTAATGTTTACCATAAAAAACCATTATTTAAACATAATCATAACTCAAAAGAAAACATAATCATAACCTAACAAAAAAAAGAAAACAAAATGGAAAAAAGCTTGAAAAGTTTGTGGGTTATATCCATAATCATAACCCAACATTTAGCATTTTTGGGCAATGCCTTGCATTCTAGAAAGAAAATTGTTCCAGCTTTCTATGTTTTTGGTGATTCAACTGTAGATGCTGGAAACAATAACAATCTCAACACACCTGCCAAAGCAAATGTATTTCCCTATGGCATTGACTTCAACAACTGTTCCACAGGCAGATTCACCAATGGCAAAACTTTTGCTGACATTATTGGTAACATATCTATCTATCCATACAAAGATAAACTTCACTATCAAATTCTGTAATTAAGCTAAAAATTCATTAAGTAAGAAGAAGTTGTTATTATGAGGATTTTTATGCATCTATCTATGGTTCATTTATAGCCATTAGGTTGGGTTTGCCAATGCCACCTCCATACTTGGGAGTGTCTACGTCTGAGAAACATAAAGTAGCCACAGGAATTAATTATGCATCAGGCTCATGTGGAATCTTAAATTCAACAAGAGCGGTAAGATTTAAAATAAATAAAACTGTCTCACTCATTTTATTTCAATTTTGTGGATAATTTTTAGCTTTTTTTTTATTAAAATGAGATTGTCTTTGAAAAAAATATGGATAAGAGAAAGTTGTGTCAACATAATACGACTTTTCTGACATGTCAAATTGAAATCATATTAATATAACACAACTTTCATGTAACCAGTTTGAATTGAACTGAACTTTGACATGTCACAAATTGGACCACATTGACACGATTTTTTTCACAATAAATACAACTTCTTCATATCCTTAATTTTTCCAAAAACAACCCCAATTTAATAAAAAAAATCCGTTTATTTCTTATATTTTCATTTTGTGATGAAGGGAGAGTGCTTGTCATTGGATAAACAAATTGAATACTTCACCTCAACTGTTGCCAATGATCTTCCAAGAATCATATATAACAAAACAAACCTAAGGGATTACTTGTCCAAATCCATATATCTTGTATCAATTGGATCTAATGATTACATGTTGAATTATTTCAATCCAAATGGAACCAATAACAATCTCAATCCAGAAGAATATGCAAATTACCTACTTGAGCAACTTACTTCACGTATCAAGGTAATTTTAGAAAAAAAGGGTATTAAATTCTTCTTTGATTTCTCATATAATAATTGTGATATTTCAATTGAGTATGTTGCATGTCTTAAATGTTTAATTTTTCCCAACAAATCTGAAAAATGTGTTTTCTTCTTCATTTTTTTTTTCTTTTCCCCCAGAGAATTTATGATCTAGGAGCTCGAAAGTTTGTGATCAGTAGAATTGGTGAAATTGGGTGCACCCCTATAAGTGTCATAAGAACACCATTTTCAAAAAATTGCAATGAAGTTGTGAATCAAATAGTTAAACCATACTCAGATAAACTTCCTGGGAAGCTCCAAGAGTTGCAAACCCAACTCTCACATTCAGTGTTCATTAGTGTGGATACTTACAACTTCTCCCAGAAAATAAGAAATTCCCCTGAAAACTTTGGTAAGCAATTTCTTTTGTTCTTGTGTTTTTTGTATTCTACTTTCATCATAACTCATACTTTCACTAATTACTTTTTCAGGATTCAAAAATATTTTTGACCCATGTGTCCAAGAAGGGAAACCTTGTGCAAATAGGAATGAATATTATTTTTATGACTTTGCTCACCCAGCTGAAGCTGCAAATAAAATATTTGCGAATGAGTGCTTTAGTGGAAGCCAATTATGTTTTCCTTACAATATTAAGAAATTGATTAATGCACATTAATACATTTGTACTATGTTACTACAGAAATATATTATCAAGATTTTTTTTTCTATTTGTTTTTCACATTGTCTTTATATATAATTTTTTTTCTCAACAATAAATAAATTAAATAAATCAAGAGTGTCCTAATCCTTTTACATTAAAAAGTTCTTTACCAGCTTGCTATACTCCTATACTCTTTATATATCATAATAGCAATGCTTAAAATGTTCTATCTAATAAAGTTTTTTTATCAAAATTAAAAATGACTTGTACTTTAGAGGTGAAGGGAGAAAAAAAAAATACATTAAATATTTGGAGAAAGTATGCAAAAAGATCAAGGATAAAATATTTGAGAGGATAATTAAGAAAATATATTTTATGTTTAATAATGATATCAATCACTACAAGAAAAATGATCATTAAAGTGGGTTAAAAACTGATAAAAAAACGAAAATTGAGATTAGCATGGCCTTGGTTCATGCTTTTAAGTTATGTGTATATAATAATAAGAAGATATTGAATGTAAATTAAGGAGATTTTTAATTTTTTTATAAAACATGTCATTTAATTTTAATAAATAGTGAACCATAAAATTAAATATAATAAAAAATTTAAAAAATTAATTAAGATATTTTTTATATTCTCTTCCCTCACCTTTTTAAGTTACTCATTGTTTTGTTTGTGCTCATTTCTCTTTAAAGAAAAAAAGAAAGAATTCTTTTGCACTAATTTCTAATATGTTTAGTTTTATTTTTGAAGAAAAAAAACTCCCTATTTTGCCTCACTTGATAGTGAGTAATTAGTTTCATGAAATAGTAT
Source organism: Phaseolus lunatus (assembly GCA_013389735.1). NCBI lineage: Eukaryota > Viridiplantae > Streptophyta > Magnoliopsida > Fabales > Fabaceae > Phaseolus > Phaseolus lunatus. The sequence continues at coordinate 715,561 of CM023859.1, read as the reverse complement.
TTCTAATCTCATGAGTCTTTTTGTATGAAATTTTTTTAACATTTTATTTTGATGCTCCTAAATATTTAGATTTGAAGATTCTATATATCAACCATGGAAGTCAATCTTTGACAAGAAAATAAAGTACATCTTACTTGATTGATGGTTGAATTCGTCTTATTTTTATTTTTATATTTTTACAACTACATCAAAAAATCATCTTTTTGAATAAAGATTATGGAAATAATATTTCAAAATAGAACTGAAGAATAATTTCTTGCCGACAATATGATTATTTAGATTGAAAAATAAATAACTAAAAAATTAGTTTTAATTCAATTACTTGACTGATTGCTAAATTCGTCTTATTTTAACATTTTATGTTTCTACAACTATAAACTACAGTAGAAAGATTTTATTTTCTAATAAAGATTATCAAAATAATATTTCAAATATAATTGAAGATGAATTTCATACCAACAATATGGTTATTTACATTGAAAAAAGAAATAACTAAAATTTTTAGTTTTAATTCAATTATAATGGGTTCAAGAATTTAACCAAATGATAATTCAACACAGAAAAGGGAAGGCTAAAATAATGTAAACAAGAGAAGGAGAGGATTAAAACATTCTTTTATGTTTTTTATTTATTTCATTTCGTTTTTGATAAAAAGAAACGTGTTGGGTACACACTCTTTCTTCGTTAATTACTTTTGGATGAGTCATGCATGAATACAAAATCTGAGAGAAATGTAGAGAAGAAAAATAGACCACATGGTGTTGGTCAATTTGTACACAAATCTTTGGCTCAACCTTTTCTTGAAAGAGCATTTTCTTGCGATAATTGTGCATCTAAAACCTACTATAATAGCATTAGAATCACCTTCTAAACCCTAATTAAAAAAAAATAAAATTACAAGCTTGTGGCACATTCAAAGATCACTACCATAATAAAGCCATTAAAATGTAAATAATAATACTAACCCAAGTTAACTTAACATCTAATTGTTGTTGTTGTTGAGTTTGTTAACTTGACTTTTATGTGTATTGAACTCACTCAATGTGTTGGGTTCATAAAATGGATTCTAGTAAAATTCATACTTAAAATAGACAGAAAAAAAATGAAGTAAAAAATACAAAACTTTCTTCAAATACTGGATCCACATAATAAATACAAAACCAAAAACTGTTGTCATAAATTTTCTCAACACACAATCCCAAACATTATTAACGATTCCATTTATTGCTGCTACCTTCTTTTCACTGACACTCTACCCTATTTACACACCCCTCAGTTTGACCCCACAAAAAGGAAAATTAAAACTTCCTCAACTCAATGTAGTCTTTTTAGTCTGAAGTTTAAAAGATAATAGCATCATTCATCTTTCAATTGTTATAATTCACTAAAAAAAACTAATTTTAAAAATAAAAATAATTAATTATTATATTAATTAAAAATATAAATATTATTTTGAAAATTAAAATTATTATTAATATTTAAATTAGTTTTTACTATTATTTAAATAGTCTTTAAATTAGTATTTAATTTAATTAATATAATAATTAATTACTTTTATTCTTTTAATTATTTTTTTCTATTAATTTTCTTGTATTAATATACAATTTTATTTTTAATAGTTAAAGCATTTAACCGGATAGTAAAGTTTGATTTTAATTTTTATTTGCGGAATTGAGTGTTTCAAGTACTATAATTATACTATTTTTTAATGTCTTATACACATGATAAGTTAATGGATATGGAAGATGAATATATATGAATGGATGAAAAACTAAAATCACATAACCATATATACTTTTAAAAAAACTAATTGATAAATTACAACGTCAAAACTTACCACCAAATCACAATTAATTCATTCAATTTAAATTTAGAAAATTAAAATCGTATTATTTTTATTAAAATAAATTCTTTTACAAAGAACCAACTAAACAAAAGTATATTTCTTCCTAACCAAAATTAGTTTATACTTAAATTAAAATTTAATTCTAAAAAAAACTATTTCTACAAATAAACTTTATTTTTGTAAATGAATTATATTCTATAATGAAAAATTCTTTCATTATTTATTTATTTATTTTCTAAAATATTTATGTAAATGTAATGTTGTCATCCCAACCTTCACCTATTCAAATGTCGGCGCTTCGGAAGCTTCTGGTTTCGTCCAAAACGAGGTGGGAAAGGTGTTGCAGCGCGACATCCACAACATCCTCAAACCCAACATCCCCACTCGCATTGGGGTGCGTGTAAGTGAGTTTCGGGATCAACCCAATCACCACCTCACGCATTTTCTCAACCTCTTTCTCTTCAATACCCACAAGCACATCTTCGATCCTCTTCTTCCCTTCATTCACCTCTCTCTCGTCAATGAATACAGAATACGTATCCCTCTCCGTAGGAAAATACCACATGTACTGTGTATACGCAGTATGTTCTGAGAAAAACACGGGAATACACCCAGCAAGAACCGAGTCAAAGGTTGACCGGCGCGTGAAGGAGTCCCCGGGGGCTTGAAGACAGAACGTGGACTTGCTCATAACTTCCAGAACCTGCATGGGGTTGTGGCACCGCGCATCACCACTCGCGCACTGGACCAAAACGCAGCGTTCTGATGCGTCGCATTGGGTGACGATGTGGTCACGCACCTTGGCTTTGGCCAGGTTGGGACGCGTGCCACCGACGAAGGAGAAGAGGTGGGGACGATGGCGTTGACGAACGATGTTCTGCCACGTGAGCATCTCGGAGAGGGTTTTGGGGTGGAAGTAGGAGGGGTAGGGGATTGCGAATTGGTTGTGACCATGCCAGGGATTTCGTTCCACTGTTAGCACCGACATGTTTCGGACAGAAGGTAGGTTAAGGAAGATGTTTGCTCCAAAGTCTTCTCCATCTTCTGTGCGCATGAAATCCCATGCTGTTCTCCCCAGGGCAACAAAATGGTCCTTCCCTACACACAACAAACGGAATCTTTCTCTATAAAAAAACTATATGACTATGACTAATTTTATTTTAAATTTTGGAAATTAAACCAAAACACATTTTTATAGAAAAAAAAAAGTTTGAATACGATGTTTATAATTTTATAAATATAAAATATATAATAACTATAATGTAACAAAGCAAGAAGATTTAGGTTTAGTTGTTGGTTACCGCTGTGCCTCTTCCACCAGGGTTGACTCTGGATGAAGTCAACAAGATCGACGGCCAAAGCATCCCGGAGGGTGAGATTGTCTTGACGGAACATGCTGGAGGCGTGGAGGCCACCGTAGAAGGGGACGTAGAACAAACGCGCGGCGTGGGGATCCGAGGAGCGGCAGGGGTGGTTCTCAAGACGCGCGTGCAGGATCATCTCCCCGATGAACTGGTGTGTGGCGTACCAGGAGGGAGTGGGGAGGGGTTGGCCAAGGCCATTGTTGGCGAGATGGGGGCACATGTTGGTGTAGATGTTAAGGTTTTGACAGCGGTGGAGGAGTTGTAGGTTGAAGCGGGAGGGGAGGGTGTGGATGTAGAAGAGTGGTGGTGATCCGTGGCATGGTGTGGCGTGTTTTTGTGATGGTGCGAGGTGATGATGAAGAAGAAGAAGCCATGAAAGAAGAAAGAGTGATAAGAAGAGGGTGTAGGTTAAGTTGTGCTTGTGGGGGTGTTTGAATCTAGAGAAGGATGGTGGTGTTTGGGAGGGTAGAGAGTGAAGAGGTGATGGTTTGCGGAAGAACATGTTTGTTGATGGATGAAAGAAGATGGTGAGTGGTTTGGAGAATAGATGATAGAGTGATTGGTGAGAGAGAGATGGTTAGGTGAGGAAGTGATTGTGTGGGACAGAGAACTTGCAGGGCTGTTCGTCTTCCAACATTGAGGCTGCTGTGTACTAAATAATTCAGATTCAACTTTCTAACACCCTTTATAAACAACAAATTTTATAATGGTAAATAATAACACAGTCACACAACTATTACTTTGTTGCAACCCTTTATAATGATATTATAATATTTTAAATGAAAATAGTTAAAATATTAGTTTATTTGTTTGTTAAGAGTATATTTTTACTGTATCCAGGGTCAAGTATCAGTGTTCTTTTTTTTTTTTACTGGTAGAGTGTAAACCCTAAACTTTATTCATTGAAAAAATTTAGAAAAGAAAGGAAAGAAAATATTGATATTAAGTGTCTATTGTCCGAGCATGAGATAAAAAGTACCGATGGCAATGGGCCAGTCCGGAACTCCGTTTGCAAATGTGGATTTGGGTTGTGCGAAGATGTGGATTTGGGCTTACGAGCTAAATTCGTAAAATATTTTTTTTAAATTAATAAAAAATTGATCTTTAAGTTAATTTTGAATAATTTTCTTTTTTATTTATTAAATTAATATTTTTATTTGAATAATTAGTTAAATAGTTTTATTGTATTATTTTCACGACACATGCATAATAAGATAAAAATAAAAAATTATTATATATATGAGCTCTAGTACATATGAGTGTGCGTGCAAGTATGTGTGTGCATGAGAACAAACAAACATGCAAGTGTGTGTGCGCTCATGTATGCGTGTGTGTTTGTATGTATTTACATATACACAAATACACACACAAACTCTTATAGATCTTTATCATGTACAAAAGATAAAAATAGCAAAGTGAAAATAAATATATTATTAAATAATCTAATATTAAAAAAACAAAATAGTACATATATACGTCATCTTTACAATTTCATCAGTATATTATATTTTATTTTATAAAAAAAATTAATTTAATTTAGTGACTAATAGGAATAAATGAGTATTTTCATAGTTAATAACTCAATACCATTTCATCTTAAATAATATATATACTAATTTGTATTCTTAAACGTCAAATCTTCAACTACAATTTCACTAAATTTTTATTTTACTATTAGTATTATATTTTATTTGATAGTATAAACTTAAGAAAAATTATGTGAAAAAATATTTATTTGAAACTAGGGAAAAATAAGAAATATTAAAATTAAAGAATAAAAATAAAGATGGATATATATACACATGTTAAACAAAGAAAAGAAAAGATTAAGTTGGATAAATAAAAAACACTCTACCAATTAGTGATAGTTGTTAAATAAAATTTAATAACCTTAGGGACTCCTCATTAATATTAAAATATATAAATACATAAATATAATGAGATTAAAAACATCTTGTACAAATATAATTATAAAATTAACAAATAAATAAATAAGATGGAGTTAGAGACATTTCATTCAAAAAATAATTATAAAATTAACAAATTAATAACATACATGCATATATATACAAGCACACACGTATACACATACAGAATTTCTTTTCTACCTTTTTTTCCTTAGTCTCTATTATTTAATTTTTTTTTCCACCCCACCCTCACTTAGTAAAAAGATAGTCACCCACTTTTAGTATTGTTGTCATCATTTTCTTCTCAAAAGTTCAAACTTCAATAGATATTATAAGAAAATTATTGAATAAAAACTAATTTTAAAAGTAAAAAATAATTAGTTGCTATATTGACTAAATTAGAGACAATTTTAGAAATTAAATTTTTTTTGTTTCTAAATTAGTTTCTATTATTCTTAAATAGTTTCTAAATTGGTATCTAATTAGCTATCAAAGTTTTAACTACTAATTATTTGGATAGATAGCAGAGGTATAATTTCCTTTATAAAATCAATATCTTCCTCCCAAAATGTTATAAACTAACATAAGCTAACTTAACACTATATATTTGTGTTCGAGCATTGTCTAAGGCCATATGTCATCTCTCAATTTGTTAGGTTGTTTTCCTTCTAGCTCTTACATCAATGTTGCCACTTGGGATAGCCCCCATTAGAACCACTCTCTTCTCTAAACCAGATTCCAAACCCAAATGTTCTTAGACTTGGATGGCAAGTTACATGATAAAGTTTTTATTACTTTATTAGACAAATTCTTAATTTCAATTTAAATAGTTTGAATCAAGATTATGTTTAGATTGTGCACAAAAGAAAAGAAATGTATATTCATCAAAGTTTTTTAGTCATAAAAGAAATTCAATATATGGAAAAGAACAATACATATGAAAGATAAAAAACATTGAACAATCATGATCAAGTACTATCTAGAGAGGGAAATGTAAAAATAAGTTTTCCTCGTTGTAAATCCTAAGTACTCATTAATACTTGGTGAATTAGATCGTTTCATATATGAATTTCTTTCTTACAATTGTTCAAGAATTCAGTTAAGATTTTAATATTTGTGAGGCATTGAAGTTTGATCTAGTCACCATGGCAAAGGGCTTGAACTATAATAGGGTATTCAAAAACCAATCCTCTAATTATATTTTAAAATTTCAATTTTATCAAACACTTCAATATCATAGAAATAATGAGGCTTGAACTCAATTACTATAAACTTGAGCATAACATTAAGCCATACTCAACTAACAATGTGTTAATATATTTCAAAAGTTTGAGCTTCATGTCAAGTTATATCTAAGTGATTTTAAAGCTTATTAAAGTTCTTTCATCATCATAAAAATACAATTTTATCAAACACTTCAATGTCATATAAATGAGGAGGCTTGAACTCAACTACTATAAACTTGAGCATAACATTAAGACAACTAACAATGTGTTAATCCATTTTAAAAATTTGAGTTTCATGTCAAATTATATCTAAGTGATTTTAAAGCTTATTCAAGCTCTTTCATCACCATAAAAATAAAATTACAGGTTCAAAATTAAGAGAAAAAAAATTAAATACACATTTTACTCAAATTCTAAGTTTGTAAAGTTTGTGTACCTATATCATAAATCAGTCAATATTAAGAAATCAGTTAATAATATACACAAGATAACAACTCGACTATCTTATGCAATACCTTCAATATAATATTAATCATAATAAATTATCTAAAAGATAATTTTTATATAATTATGTGTATTATTTATCCTGAAAATAAGGGCTTTAGAAGTCTATATAATAACAACATAAGGAGTCCTACTTCAACGTATACTTGTTCTTATATTATTTGCATTTCACTCACTATTTTATTGTCCTCTTATTAATTAACTTGAGTTTCAAAATGTCATTCACATATCAACCTCTATTGTTTCTCCCTCATACCTTATCGTTATTGAACTTTGATGTGGGCAAGAAAAGAACATGGAAAAAATAACACTAAATAAAAAAGACTTTTAAAGATAAAGTGACTAGAGAAAGGTTAGAGAAACTTGAAGAAAAAATTAGGAAGCATAACATAATTTATAAAATATACCTTTAGAAAATATGATAAAAAGTATTTTAGAAGTTTCTAACATATTATAGGAAGGAAAAAATAAGTGAAAAGTGCAGTAATAAATAAAAACCTTATCTCATTAATAAGGAAGTTATAAGGAAGCCTCATTAATAGTTACCATATACTTGTATTACATTGGTTTGTTTTGATTCTTTAACTCTTCTTTGAATGTTTCTTAAACCATGTTTCCACTTATAAATAAAGGTTTCCTCATGCTCCAAAAAACAAATATGAATGAGAATTAGAGTGTTTTTTTTTTTTTTTTTTTTTTTGTGAACAAAGGCTTTAAAATAAATGAGAATTAAAAAGTTGAAAGATGAAAATTCTTTTTTTTTTCTTAAAGTTTTCATATTTTAATTGAGTATGGTGATCATCATAGATTTCTTGGAGTGCTTTTATCTTGGTGGGCAATATCTCATGTCTTTGCTTATTTTTTTGGTCATAAGTGACACATAGACTTCTGAAAATGTTTTATCTTAAGTGTATAATATTTCAAGTAATGATCTTCTTTTCCTTAGTTGTCTCAAACATGAAAAGTGCAACATATTAGATTTAAAGTGTAAGATTTTGTAGCTTCCAAATTTTTTTTATACGCGATCAAGAGAAAAATCCTGTCTCGGATTTACATCAAACTCTTTTCTTATTACTAACCACAACTCATCCTTATTAACTCTTCAGTTAGAAATGCTTAAATTTCGATAATAGCACATTTAAAAGATAGGAAAAATCATTAGTTTAGCTTATATATTGAGAAAAAATTGAAAATAAATTCCCCCGAGGATTGTGAAAATAATGAAAAGGGTTGAGACTTCAGTTCAAAATTGTTGAAAATGAAATTTGTGATAATCATAAGCAAATTTGTATGTCATGGATTGCAACCTTTTCGATCATATGTTACGTGGTTGTTGTTGGAGTACAAGCTCCTGATGTTTAACCACTTAAACCCACATGTTCTCATCACTCGTACTTTTTACAGTTGTAATTATATTATGCATTATTTCATTGTCTTTTGGATTAGGTGTTCCATGTGTTTTTGAGACTACTCAGTATTTATGGGGGATCTATCTCATTGTTGTTATGAGAAAGAAAAAAATTCTCTTTATCGAACTTTGGACTCCTTTAAAAATAAGTTCGAATAACTATATTTGAATACTGAATACAAATTTACCTGTAAAAGACTTTTATACACTTAAGTCAATAAAAACATAATATGAGAGTAAAGAAAAAAAATATGATACTTCCTTTAAAAAATCCATATATTTATAAATCTCCATAAATAAGACTAAATAAAAAAAAGATTTTCCATTTCTTAGTTTTTTTGTTTTTACTGGAAAAAAAAAGAATAAATTAAATTGAGGTATTTTAAGATACCTCAAACCTTATAAAAGCTCAATCCTCTGTGAACCATACTCAAACCAAAACATAAAAATTGAGAATTACAACTGACAAACATAAGCAACCCCACAATACAACAAAACACCTACCCTTTTTTAACCGATCTCATATATACCAAAGGTTCAAGACACCAATCAGAATATGAAAAACTTTCCTCACCAACTTTGGAATTCTTCCATGACCATACTTTCACTTGCACCATTGAAAAGATTTCAATATTGTTAATCCTGCCACTTTTAAAAATCTTCTTGTTCTTATAGTTCTCTTACTCTAGTTGGTGTTTGGACCCCTTAGCTTGTATGAGGTTGGTTTGTTGATGCTTTTGTTGTCATTTTGTTTTTTTTTTGTATCTTTGATTTTATTTATTGGGTAGGTATTTCTTAGAAGAAAGAAGGTGGTTAAAGTGCAATTTGTATAAAGATTGGATCACCCCTAAAGTGATTTTTATTTATTAATTTCTTATTGCTAATAAAAAAAAAATATTTCCATAACTCAACTACCACAATTCAACTACCACAATTACTGAATTTGATTTCACTATGTATAGGGAGATGTCACTTCTCTTCATGATGAGTTTGGTATAAAATTTGTCTATTTGTAGACATATCATTTTTCCTTAAACTAATCCTTATAAACACCAACACCAAATGTTTGATGTTCTCCGTCTCCGCATAAACTGTTTTAAATACTCCTTCACAGAGCACCTTATTGGTATTAAATACAAATATGAATAATTTAAACAAATATATTAAATATTTTGTATAAAGTTTTATAATTTAGTTAAGAACTTTATTCCAAATTACATGAAATGCATTAGTTAATTTTAAAATGATATAAATTAATTACCTGATTTATAAATTTATTAAGTTCTATACATTTTAGATAATAATTTTTTTTTAATTTAAAAAGTACATGATTTAGTTAAACAAGAAGTGGATAACGATTGTCTTTAAAGTACACATTCAAGAGATTAAATACATTAAGTTATTAAAAAAATTAATAGTGTCCTAATTTCTAATTTACAAAAAATCTATACATCTCAGTTAAGAATATTTTTGTTCCAAATTTCATGATTTAGTTGAATTCTAGGAGTTGAATAAGGACTATCATTATTTTATAAATAAATAGAATTTAATTTAATAATTTAATTAAAAATGAATTAGTTTCCTAATAAATTTATAAAGTTCTATACATAATCTTATGTGTTGAATATTTGTTTCAAATGAAAATTACATTATTTAGTTTAATTATAAGAACTGAATAAGGACGGTATGCAGTGTTTCGATACATAGAATTTAATATATATATATATATATATATATATTATTTTATTTACTCCAAATTACATGTTGTAGCAAATCACACTATAAAGTTTTATAACATTAAATTAAATTTAAAATTTTACTATTTAAGATAATATCAAAATTATTCAATGTTTATCTTAGTGAATTTATCGTATTATCTGTTATGTGATTTTTCCTAATTCTATAAGGATGTGTGTTAATACTTAATATAAGATTAAATTATATTATATTATATAAGTGTTACAAAATTTTATCTTACAATATAATTATGGTCTATTATTTTGATAGTTTTTTTATTTCATTTTATTATTTTAAACATTTTCAATTTAGTCCAATTTTTACTTAAAAACTAGTTAGTATAGTTTTTTGCTAAAATTGATGATGGTAACAACAACAAATAACGTCCTCACCATGACCACTTCTCTAAAAGCTACAGTCTTTTGTGTGTATATAGTTAGTTAATATTTTTATTTCTAATTACATTATTTAGTTGAACTAAAAACTTGAATAAGGACTGTTTTTAATGTAGATAAATGAAAATTTAATTATAAAATGAATTGAAATGCCTAATTTATTCATTGTTATATATTTTAGTTAAGATTTTTTTATTCCAAATTACATTTTTTTATCTAAATTCTAAGAACTGAACAATGATTACTTTTAATATAGAAAAAAAGTAGATTTAATGTATTAATTTAATTAGAAAATGAATTAATTTTATAATTTGTTTATTGTTATTCATTTTAGTTAAAAAAAATTCCAAATTACATTATTTATCTGAGTTCTAGAGTAGTGATGACTATTTTTAATGTATAATAAAAGAGAATTTAAATACATTCACTTAATTTGTTTAATTTCATGCATTTTAGATGATATTTCCCCTCCAAATTAGATGATTTAGTGAAATTTTAAAATAAAAATATATATACTCAGTGAGTTGATTTTTTTTTTTTTTACCAAAGATGATATATTGTCTAAGGTAAAATAAAAAGGAGTGTATTGATTGAAGATGACTTAATAATATATTAAATGAATTATTTTAAATTAATTAAGACATTAATGGTTAAATTATGTTTTTCAATTAATGAATATTTTACATTTCTTATCGAACAACTCCTTTCAATAAATATCTTCTCCATTCTTAACTTTAGTTTAAAACATTAAATATTAAATTCGTTTATTAATGAATTTTCAATATATTTCACACAATAAATGCTAGTTCGTGGTGCGTTATATGTAGAAAGAGAAAGAATAAGAGAGAAATTATAAAGACAACAAGACTAATTAAGAGATTAATTATTATTATGATTATTATTACGTTATTTCAAAATTTTACCGTTTACAATAAGCATTCTTATAACAGTATACACATTATAATATTTTTAAAACAAAGTAAAAGAAGTTAATTAAATATATAAGTGCAATATTATCAAAATAATTAAAGAATTTTCTAAAGTTATCTAAAAAGATTGAAATATAAAACGAAATGAAAATAAGAAGAAAAAAAAAAGGGAGACGAATGTAATTTATTCTAATAATGATAGTAAAAAGAAAAATAATAGTAATAATAATAATAATAATAATAATAATAATAATTTATACCATTATATATATAGAGAGATGATATATTATTTGATAACTTTTTTGTGTCATCTTTTAATTAAATAATTTATATTTTTATAAATAAAAATAATTTATTTGATAAAATATTTAATTAAATAATTTATTTCAAAATAATTCATGTTTTTCTTAAAAGTGATGTGTATATATATATATATATATATATATATATATATATATATATATATATATATTTTTTTTTTAAATACTATTTTTACAAAATTATATGTATATATATGTAATTTTTGAATCTTGTTTCTCGTAGATGTTTGATAGTTTTATATAAAGATTGGAACATCTTAAAAATGTTGTCTTTAATTTTATTCATTCTTTATATATATATATAATTTTTTTAAATTGTATTTTTCTTATCTTTTAACTGATTATTCATAAAAATAGTTATAAAAAATATGAATAACATGTGTTTTGGATAATAATAATAATAATGATAAATTTTAAATTAATAATATAAGTAAAATGTTATAAAGTTGAAAAAATAAAGTAATAAATAACATTTAAAGTGTGAAATGTATTAATGGACAATAAATGTTTAATATAAAATAAAATAAAAATAATGAACAATTTGAGGAAGAAAACAAAAATTACAATCTGTCACTTGTTTGATAAGAAGAGTTACGTTGTATGAGTTGACGAAAATGAAAAATTAAACTGAGCGTGTGGTCCAATGTCACACGTGTGTGGAAGCGTGCCACCATTTCTCATTTCTTACACTCTCTTCTATATATCTCTCTTCACTTCACTCTTTTTTCACTTTTTTTCTCTCTCTTCTCTGTGTTTCTCAGCATGCATGTGCATTCCCTTCACCACCTTTTCTAGTTCTTCTGAATTGGGTCTCTCTCTGCAATTTTTTGCTCACCTTGTTGGACTTTAGGAGACTGTGAAGATGAGTTCACGATCCTTGAGGGGAAGCCGTCAGAGGAAGGCCTTGCATTTGGACCTGAACCTGATGCCACCATTAGAGGAGAACAGTGCCCAGAATGATGTTGATCCAAACGAGGATAATGATGATGATGATGTGGTTGAACTGTCACCAACTACATTTGCTCAGGTTCAAAGTTCACTCAGATTAACTTTAATTTTCTCAGCCAAAAGAAAAAGGATTTGTGTTGATGACTCAAGAATTAAAACCATTGTTTAAATTTTGATAAGTTTTGCTTCTGCTGTGTATGATTCTGATTTTTGTTATCTCAGGCTAGGAGCAATCAGAGGAGGAGGATTAACAGGAGGAGCATTTATGATATAGGTAACTCATTTTTTTTTGACAGTGATGAAATGATTTTGAGATTTCTTTTTTAGATTTGACTTTGTGTTTTCATCATTTTGTTTTAGTTGGTGGTGATTTTGTTTATTCTGTTTGGATGTGTTGGTATTTTGATAAGTTTTCAGGCTTGACTTCCATTTTTTTATACCACTCTACAAATTGAAAAGATGTGAATGTGCATTCTGATATGATTAATTTATTTATTAAACCTAATGATATATCTATGTATATATATTGTAGGTTTGATAGATAGATCTTGTAACTTTTAATAAATTATTTCCTTTTGCCTACCATAGTGTATATCAGTGTGTTTTATTTTTCATTTATTTATTTATTTTATTTGGTTCTTTTCAAGACATGGGAACCTTATTTCAAATCTGACATAGTATGGGTAGTCCACTTTTGTATCAATGTGTTGTTTTGGAGAGCAAAAGTTTTAATTTTATTTTTTCTCTGTGATTCTGTTTGGGTATTGATGTTTTCATGAGATTTGATGGTTTGGTTTCCATTTTTCTTCATGAAGAAGTGACTATCCTGAATTGAATTGGAATATTAATTCAGTGTCAATTTGAAATTTATACTAAGTTTTCAACAATTGAAAGAAAAACATTGTTGTGATGAATTTTTCTTTTCTGAAATAAATTTTAATTTTGAAATTATTTGATAACTTTAATCCTACATTGATGAGGGTAGGTTAATGGGTTGAAATGCGTTCCATTTCTTTACATAACCTTCACTAGTATTGGTGGTCTACTATTCTTTGCATTACACTCCATTTTTTTTCACATGTTAATTTTGGTGAGCTTTGGTGTTTTTGAAAGAAGAGAAACTGTTTCTATTTGGTTTCATTGTCAATGGAGAGGATTTTTCACTCAAGTGGACCATATAGTGTAACATTTTGAAAATCTATTAGAAGGTTTTACCTCTCTAATGAATAGCCTTATACTTTTTAAATGCAAACTACAGGAGAATCAGCAAATGAGGAAAATAATTGATATTCATTATCACATATATAAATGAATCAACCCATACCCTTAGATTTATGATATATATCATTTCGTAACAATAAATCCAACTTTTTAGAATGTGGAAACCATGAATGTGAGTGTAGAGTTTGCACATTGTTTTTGTGGTAGATAAGGGATTTGTGTACTACTTTTTTACTGAAGCTGATTTCTGATGTATTCTTAGTATAACTGTGGTGGTTTAACATCTGTCATTCATGAACTATGGTTGTATTTTGATGCTCCATAGGGGATGCACACTCTTTTGTACTGGTTGATCATATTTTGTAACATACACAAAGATAGACTGTTAATTATAAACACTTCTTTTGTATATGGATTAGTGTATCTTTCAAATACTCCCTTTCATTCATTTATTTTTTGATAGAAAATTTTTGTATCATTGCAGATGATGAGACTGGAGAATTGCCAAAACAGATAGTGATTGATGGAAAAGTCTATAGAACTGTGGAAACTGGTAGCAGTTCTACGGTAATGAAACTAAACTTTTCCTTTGCTATATATTGATAATGATTTGGAGCTGAGAATGCTGTGATGGATGACTAGAGAAACCTTTCTATGAAGAGTTCATCTCATAGAATTTAGTCTCACAAAAACAAAAAGGTTGTCTTACTAGCATGTACAGCATTTCATAACTTCAATATAATTAGTTCTTTTTGTTAAATATAACTAGATTTTGTCCATTTTAGTGTATAAGAACTTCATACTCAGAACATGTTAATGCTTTTCACAATGCCCTCACTTTAGTATTGATTATATTTATGTTTCTTGTTCTTTTCTACTGCATCTCTTGAAATCAACAAAGTTTTGCTGTGATCTATGGATTTAAGGTTCATGCATTTTAGTGAGGAAAAAATACTTTGATAACTGAAGTTTTTCACGTGATTGCATGAATAGATGAGGTTGTGAATTTATCATTATTCTTATCACAGGAGGATAATGCGAAGGAGGATAATGCAAAGAAGTCACCTGAACCACCTCCTAAGAAACCTGCACTTGATTGTCCAATATGCATGGCTGCTTTTGTAGAACCCATGTCTACCAGGTGTGGTCATATCTTTTGCAGGGGTTGCATTACCACTGCAATATCTACACAGAATAAGTGCCCTACCTGCAGAAAGAAGGTTACAAAGAACCAACTGATCAGGGTGTTTCTTCCATCTCTTAGTTAAAGGTATGACCAAAACAACTGATTTATTCACTATAGTGTTTTCATGTCACTGACTTTATACTATAAATGGCTGCCATTATTTTCCAGTTATTTTGTTTGGATATTTTTCTCTGGGGTTGTGTGGAATTTAGCTAATACAGGAATTTAAATTTGATATAGGACATGTAAACATTTTCATATGTTAGATGATTTACATAGAAAGTGAAAAAAGAGAGTAAAAGTTTATGTTGTTTGGTTGAGCTAGACTGAAAATGATGTTTAAAAACATGTTTCTAATAGCTTATATAATGTTCTAAATAGTTGATGATCAAAATTACCCACAAAACCAAAGGTTGCATGATTTATTGAATGTCTTCTGTCATTTTTAACTTTCATAAATTATTTGGATTAGTTTTGACTGTTCCCTTTTTTTATATAATTTCATAAACTTCTCCTAACTCGTTCTGATAATTTGCTTGTAGGAGTTCATTATTTTTCCTTTTATTTGTTTTGATCATGCTTTTCAAATGAATATGAATGCTTATTAGGGTCAGGAAATACTTTTCGAATGTTGTTTCATTAGAAGAAAATGAACAGATATTCCTTAGTTTGTACCCTAACTGGTTGGTGTCTTGTCATTCAACAGGAGATCTCTGTGGCCAGATCTTATTGAGGAGAATCACAAAAACAAGACTGTAATCTCCAGATTTTTGAGTGGTTGCTTTATGTTTGTTGTGGAAGACTCCTATTGATTTTCACAAAGATGCTTTGTTATTTTAACAACAATGTTCACAAACCTCAAGTTTTTTTTAACCTTAACTTTATTGGTGACTGGATAATTTTATGAGGAATTTATGGATTTGCAATTTGCTGATAGTATTTTGTTTTATTGTTTGTGGAGACTAGGTATCATTAAGAACATGAATGTTTACATCCTAAAATGTTGTTTTCTGATCAACTTGGTAAATTTGTTGCAAAATGGTCATAGTTTTATAAATCAGCCTTTACATCTAATTTTTATGTGCACATTTCTTAAATCTCTTTGTTTTTGTTAAACTTTCCAATATTTTTAAGCATGATTTGGATTTGAATCAGATGGATAAAGAAAAGGTTTCAAAATCTGTTTACATAACATATTTAACAACACATTTTTCTCACAAAATTATGTTGGTTCATATAGTATTCTTTTACTTCTGTTTTATCTCTCATTTATTACCATGTTATATGGTGAAATTGAATGTTGAAATATCTTCTAAGTGAATGTTAACATAAATCTCAACATCTATTTTAAAATCTAAAACTACGATTTTACAAGAAAACATTTATTATTAACATAAATCCTTAACATTCATGTTAAATATTTTAAACAAATAAGGTTAAATATTTATTATATTTTACATATTGATTGGGCCAAAATACTCCAATTCTTATTATTATGAAAAAATAATTTTGTAATGATTTATTGTCACTTAAAAATTTTGTAAAATAAAAATTATGAAGAAAAAAAAACTAATCTTATTATTTTTTCTTATTTTATTTGTATGAGAAGAAACTGTGTAGTGTTTTTTTTTTTCTTGTTCTTTATATTTTTTTTATTAAGAGTAGTAAAATTCTTTAAATTTTAACATAAAAAAAATTGTAAAATTATTGACCTAACCCTATGTTTCTAGCATATAATCTTATGATGTTATATTTTCTTATCACCACTAAAAAAAATCAATAAATTGAAGTATTTAAGAAATACTTCAACCTGTGCAAAAATTACATCAGTAGTCCAATCAAAAAGAGTTTCCCCTACATAACACCAAAAAATCCAAACAATTCAGAAAAAAACAGAAGTCTAAAGATGTAACTAAGTGCAAGAAAAAAATAATAATTGTGAGGCATAGGCTCCAGCCAGAGCACAACCTAAAGTGGATCCATTAAACCAAAAACATAAAGAGAGATGTACATACAGACTCTATTACACCATATAATCTTATGTCTATAAGTTTCTAGCATATAATCTTATTGATGTTGTACTTTTTCTATCAACAAGAAAAAAAATCAATAAATAAAAATATTTAAAGAATACTCCAACTTTTATATAAAAATTACACGAGTAGTCTAAACAAAAAACTCCCTTTACATAACTCCAAAAAGAAAGAAGCCGATAAAAAAAAAATTAAAAAAAACTAAATTATCCAAAAAGAACATAAGCACAAAGATGTAACTAAGTGCAGAAAAAAAAATAACAATTGTCAGACATAAGTTCCAACCAGAACACAACCTAATGTGGATCCATTAAGCCAAAAACACAAAAAGAGATGTACAAAGCTCTATATAACACACTAATAAAACATCCTGCATTTTGTCTAACATTTTCCTAAAACAAGCCAACTAATCCTAGTCCTTAGACATGGAGAGAAGGAATCCATATGCACTCCTACAATAGAGAAGTGTGCCATATGAATTTCTTCTCTCCATGTATATCGTGCCCTCCCTCTTTAAGTTATTTATCTTTTTCCACTATGCCATAACCACCTTCAACCTGAATTGTTGTATTTTCTTTCATAAGGCTAATACGAAGCAAACATGATCAAATATTTATATTTAATTCTTATATATTTTAATTAAAAATAATAAATTAAAATGAGTACTTAAATATAAAATATATTTTACACATGAATATAAATGTATCGCTCTCGTAAGTCCATCCAATTTCACTATTCTTTATTCTTTCGCATAGAGTGAATTCTAAAGTTGCGGATGCTAATTGATAACTAAAATATTGAAAATTGATAACTAAAATATTGAAAGTTAATTAGATTCAAATTTAGAAACTATTCATTAATAATAGAAACTAATTTAGATATAAATAATTTTTTAGTCTTTAAAATAATATTTAATTTAGTTAATATAACAACTAATTTTTTTTGTCATTAAAATTGATTTATATTTAATGATTTTCTAATAGTGATATGTCTGATATAGCAGGTTACCTCCATCTATGATCTTAGATTTTATTCATGTTAAGTTTAAACTCCTTATGTTTCGTTTTGCTCGAGGTTTTAGAAAATATTTTTGTATTCTTTGCGTAAATTTGTTCTAGTGATCTCATGTTCACTTGTACTTTATTTTCTTATTTAATATATTTTTTTTATGTGATGACACATGATTGGTGAAGTTTGATATCTTAGTCAGTCTAGTTAAGATATCAAACGTTAGAGTGCACCTATCATGAATTTTTATATAAAAAAAATTATATATAACTCTTGTGTACATTTATCATTTTTAATACTCTGTGACTAATAATTTGTGTGCAATGCCTTTATTCACATAAGGCTTTTTAAAATACATCAAACTTAATTTCTATAAGTAAATTTTGGAAGATTCATGTGGCCAACAAAAAGAATTTTAAATGTTATACGTCATATTTGTCTTAGTTCCTAAAGCATTTTTAATTAAGATGGTGAAAAGAATACTATAATTTATGTTCAGAAGCTTATACATGCAGGCAGAGTTGCCATTATAGAAGAGCATTAATAGAAGATGCAGATATGTGTTTCTCTTTTTAAATCAACATGATATTGTTTCTCAAAATTCTTTCCCTAATTTGAATTACTTACTTTGCATGCTTAATTGCCAATATATTTCGTTTTACTTTAATAGAAGATGCAGATATCTGTTGTTGCATGCCCATCTCTATCTGCTTCTAAATTCTTTTATTCATGAATCACAATGGTTTTCTCTGTTTGCTTTTATACTTACAATTATGACACATTGTTTTCTAGGTTCTATATTAGATTACATGTTTCTTATACCTTTTATAGGAATAACAAGTGGTTTTAGGAAATGGGTTTTGTTATTATTATAGTTATTTTCCATAAATATGTTGATTTTCTATATTCTTGGACTATTGTTTTATCCTCTAATTTTTTTTTTCTGTGTTTTATCATCCTATTTTTAATATTAGTGTAATTATTAATAGTTAAATGTCCAATATTATGTTGACATGCATGATAAAACAAGTTCAGAAAAAATCAAATGACATCAAAACATTATTTTGCAAAATAATTATCCAAACAACACTGTTTAGCAAAAAAAATTGACAAAATATCATCGTTTCTTTAACACAATAATACAATGTGATACTAAGGATAATATAACTCGTAAAATAATAATTTGTTAGTAAAATGTACAACAAGATGCATAGTATAAAAGTAATAAAAGACTAATACTAATTATCCAATACCATATTGCTAGTCAAAAACTCATGAATATATTGTACAAAATAAAAGTAGGATTTTGTTTAGTACAGTGTTTGCACAGTGCATTTTTTCAATAAAGTGAGACCTTCGGACTCACTAAGCCTAAAGTAAGTAGTTTAATTTATTAAAATTTGGAAGTACAAAGTACTAAGAGAGTCCTAAATCACCTTCTATTCCCACAAACACTTCAAAAATTCAAGATCAAGAGAGTCCTAAATCACCTTCTATTCACAAAAACACTTCAAAAATTCAAGATCAAGAGAGTCCTATATCCTCTTCTGTACACAGCTAGAAGACCAAACCACCCTCAAAAACTCTAGAACACAACCCCAATTGATTTTGGACACACACAATGAAGAATGTGTCCCTAAAAATTTCTCATACCATATTCAGAGCAAATACTAAACAGAATTGGAAACTAATTCATCATCAGCCAGCGCATACGAGACTATTTATACACAAGTGATATTTTTCTGAAAAAATTCCAATTGTACTGATACAGATTGTGAAAGTGTGCCAATGTCATCGCCTAAAAAACATCTTTTCATTTTATGTGTTTCTTTCGAGTAACACGGAAGTTTGGTAAAAATCTCGTTATAGAATATTGTAGACCAAAAAATCTAACAATGTTTTGGCAATCTTTCTTCTCTTCTTCATTATCTCCTTGTGAACTCAAGTGACTCAAATAAGTTTTCCCCTCGTATATATAGGAGAGCTGCTGCCACAAAAGAACGGTTAATCCTATCTGCAACGAAACACTTGCAATGAAGAGATAAGCAAGAATGAGTCCCCTAGAGGAAAGAAGCAGGGCAGATCTCAGGAATGCAACAACAATTTCATTCAAAATTCTCCATGCCAGATAGCTGCCACTAACCCCGTTTATGTGCCCAAAGGAGTATGTCAACGGTGGCCACAGATGCAAGCCTGCATATACAGACATGATAGAGACATAGATTGTACTCAACACTACAGAAATGAGGAAGCCAATGAAGCTCCGGTGATTAGCTGCACCAACACAGTTCCCAATCTGCCAAAGAATTATATGATCAAACGAGCATTAAGACAAAGCACGTTTAAAATACTATTGAATCACATGCTTTGGCAGCATCTACATGTGAAATTACATGGCTTAATCAACTTCTCGATCAACTAAAATTTGGAGATACATAAAATACTCGACCAGTGTGTAACAATGAAACTATCATTCAACCTAACATCAAACCCAGTCTTCCATGAGTAGACTAAACACAGAAATTGATTCTCATTTTGCGAGAGATAAGGTGCTCTTTGGAGAAATCATCATTGACTTTGTCACTCTAATGACCAACTTGCAAACATGATCACTAAATTCCTGAAGAACTCTCATGTTGGCCACATTTGGAACAAGCTTGGCTCATATGATATATATGCTCCAGACTAAGGGAGAGTATAAAAAATATGATTCAATCCTAGTTATTAGGGAAATATTACAGCTGATAATTAGGAATATTCTCCATTATAAGTCATTATTAGGTTTCCCTATATTATACTTTTAATGATTATAAGTAAAGGATTTACATGTGGTAATTAAACACACAATTCACAATAACAAAGAAACTCTTTAGCAACAACCAAACTGAGATCCATACAAAACTATAGAGCTAAAACTTGATATGTATACAATATACCTAACAACCCATGGTAAAAAGTTGTACAATTAAACATTCTGTGCATTACTTACTTTATAAACCAAAAATTGAAGAGTTGATTGCAACAACGAAATTGATATTTCCATAACTAGAAGATGATGGAAAGTGAAAACTTACAAATGGGCAGTGATGATCCATGTCCAGGATGCATTTTCTACAAGAACGACAATGATGAGCTCTAGGTGACTTTGGTTTAGAGCAGTAGTGACAAAAAGTATAATTTTCAAGGTCACCTTTCCCTACAGCAGGGTAGCTTCCCCATAACACATTTGGTGGTGCGCCAGCACACCTAAATGCTGAACTGCTGAAAAAGGAAATGGTTGCTATGGACAATATTGCTGTAATGATTGAGTGAAATACTCCACAGAGAATACTGATAGAAAAGAGAACAGGATAAACTGCCCACACCCCAGCAACTGCACAAAAAAACATGTACAAGAAAATAATTAAATAATTCAGTCCATTTTTGGAAGAACTGACGGATATTAAGGATTAACAGACATCACAATAAAACATTTAATGAAGAACTACTGCTAATAGGATGATCTGTTATAGTTTGACATCATTAGGGAGAAAAACAGATAATCATAAACCAAAGAAAAATTTCCTCAGCACTACAAGATCCTGAAAAGCACCAATCAGAACTGAAACTATAACATCAAATACATGTCCTCTTTGCATAGCCAATCCAAACTCTAAATAAAACAATGTAACGAAATCATCTTTTTAAGTCAAAGGGCGTATAAAACCTTAATCTAGTAACAATGCAAATTGGTGAGTAGATTGAAGATCAAGAATTAAAATTGCAGGACATGGTCTCTACACGGCAAGCAGACCAGATCTATAATCAAAGGTATTCACAATTTACTGATTTAGCAATAAATTCTAAACAAGATATCTCTCCAAATTCTCAGGGCATCAAACTAACCAGAAAACCTGGGTATTTGAAGACACTAAAGAGAAATGGAGAGGGCATTTTCTAATAGATGATTTTTTTTTTCCCTTTGTTCAAACAAAAAGTAGAAAAGGAAAGAAAACAAAAAAATAAAATAAAACACAAGACAAAATCTCGAAGAAGCCAAAAAAAAAATCTGAAAGAAAATTCTATTTCAGAAAAATTATTAAAAATTAAAACAAAAAAAGGAGTTCTTGTTGAGAAATAAAAATATTCTGGTTTATGAACAATTAATGCAAGGAGTGCCTAATGAGTAACCACTTAAGTGCCTAATTTTTCTAAATAAAAAATTATAAAAACAATTCACTACTAGTGATTTTCTCATTTTTTAAGGGAAGGCAATATTTTATTGGAAAGATAAGGAAAGAGGCAAACATAATATGATGGCAGAGGAATGCCAGGGCCTTTACAAAATATTTCATAATTGCATTTTGTGTGGGATAAAGTGATTTTTCTTGGCTTCTGTTACATTTTTATTCAAGAGGGGTTTCACTGGTAGAGATGTAAAAAGATTACTTAAATTTGTTCATCTGATGTGTCTTTCTTGTATGCTCTAGATTTTCTGAATTATTTTGGTTGAATCTTCTTGTCATTTAGCTTATCTCATACTCTAAACCTTCAGATCACGTATATTTATAAGTCCCCGAAAGTACTATGACCAAAGCACTAGACTGTAGTAACGGAAGACTTGTACACCATCTCTCAATTTGAATCTATCAAACAAACCTCTGACACTTGGCGGATATTTGATAAAAAATATGTTGGCAGGAAGAGAAAAACACAGAAAAGGAGGAACAATTTTAAAAATAACACCTACCCTGAGGAAAATAAAAACAAGTCTGCTCATAATCGATGACAATAAATAAAAGCAGAAAACAACAGGAACAACAGAGACTTACATATTACAAAAAATATAAATACGAGGACAACAGAAACAAAGCATCGATCACGCACTACTCTCCACCTGATGCACTTCTGGTCACGTTTCTTTTTGTTCTGATCTGTAATAGCCCCACACCAGCCACATTTGAAAGCAGAGGCACATGATGGAAGCAAAACACGCAGTCCACAACCCCAGCATATTGTCTCATAATTCTCAGTAACCTCAGTTACATATTGCTCCTATATGTGACTTACATGAGCAACCAAGGAAGCTACAAAATTTTCAAACTGTAGAGAGAAAAAAAAGGCAAGCAATAACAGCCATGAAGTCATCTATTTACTAAATGACTGAGACTGAGAAATCATAAGGGCTAACAACAATATTGATGTCCAAAATCATATGATTTCCAGAGAAGTTAGAAACTCCAATTACAAGTACAAGAAACAAAAACAAAGTATAATTACACATTATTCCTTTTCCAAATGTTAAAGATTCACAATTTTTGTCTGATAAATAATAATAATGATAATACAGTAAGGAGCTCCAACCTAACTGCTAAAGGAATTAATTACCCACACATAAGCAAACTCAATTACCCAGTTTCAGATATTTTCTTCACATGTAATTAATGTGTGCTTTCCATTTGGGGACAGAGGATTTGATTATAAGCATGGCACAATATTTGAAATTAAAGGGTTAAGTCTCATATGCCAACTTGCATCCATCCTGATTTAGGGAATTTCTAAGAATCAATGATATAGTCGTGCTAGGATGTGGGTGTATGAACTCATTCGGGAATGAAAACAAACCTTTGTATACAATCCTACTCTCTTCTAAGTTCCCTACTCTTCACCTTCTCTAACAACCACACCCACAACAATTCACATCACAAAAAGGGCAATAAAATAACATTTTACTCCCTGCTCCAGAGGGGCAATTTCCTGCTGATTCTGTGTCATTCCTTTTCTTGGTATTCTCAAAACTTTCTCACTCAAAATTAAAAAGGGTATTCGAGAACAAAAACCCAGAGTGCTTCCTAACAACCTGATTTTGTGACAAAGCAATTTAACATTTGATTTTCTGTTCAATTCAACAAATACAGTTGCAAGAGTACCACATCAAATAACACAACTTCCACTAAAGTAATTAAAACAATAATAACATAAAAAAGCATGATAAAAATGATTTCTTCTTTCTACCCCCCTTCATAATATTAGTCAATGAAACACACTCCAAGAGATTAAACGCAGGCCACTATCTATGTAACTAAAAAAATACATCTTCGGTTCGGGGTTATAGTTTGAATACACAGTGAGACTCATATATAAAGGAAATGATGGTTTGATTTAACAAATTGATCCAAGAAGCGATGATAATCGAGAAACTAATAAAGAGAAATAAGAGAATCCAAATAAAGAGAAAAATATCGAAAGAAGAAAAGGGGTATGATTTGGAACCAACCTGGGTCGAAGAAGAAGAATCCATAACAGTGCAAGAATTGGGAGCTAAGTTAGAACTCGAACAAACTTGACGAAGGGGTTTTCAATGTTGTTTTTCATCTCAATAAATCGCACGTGACGAGATTTCAAACCAATGAGTTTCGGTTCACCCTTTCCCACACTAGCCACAACCGGTTCGGTTCGGTTCAAAACCATTCCCACACTAGCATGTGAACGAAGAGTATTTCTTTTTGCACCTCATGATTTTTCATATGCAGCCCCATAAATTTGAATATTCTAGTTTTGCCCTTGTGGTATTAAATGGGGAAGCGCATTGAGTTCATGATTTGTTAAATTTGAATATTCTATTATACAATTTGTTCATTCACTATAATGGTAAATTTTAGTTTATTTCTCTTTTTAAAAATGTATAATAAAAAAATTTTACTTTTATGAATCCAAAATATTTATCTTCATTTTCATCCTTTAAAATCTCTAAACAACATTTTTTGTCTCTAATATTTCTTTAATTAAATAAATCAAAATTTATATTAGAGATCTTAAAATATATTTAGGCACATCTTATACAAACATTTGATAGGAATCACTTGTGGATGCCACTTCAGATAATTACCAACTTTAAAAATTCGTATGTATATAACAAATGCCATATTATATTAGAAATCAAAACAATGATTTGAAAAATTTAGGACTGAAAATAAATTTTAGACACTAAAACCAAAGTTCATTCATTTTACATAATCTAAAAAATTTGAAGTATTAAACTTTTACTGATTACTATATGAAAAAATATTTTACAAGCCATCCCATTAACATGAATTAGTTACTAGACTCAACTTCAGCCTCAAATTCAAATTACAAGTTAAATAATAATATTTATTTTAATAATTTGAAACAAATTAGAGATGTTGTATTCTAAC
This sequence comes from Phaseolus lunatus, assembly GCA_013389735.1. Taxonomy (NCBI): domain Eukaryota; kingdom Viridiplantae; phylum Streptophyta; class Magnoliopsida; order Fabales; family Fabaceae; genus Phaseolus; species Phaseolus lunatus. Next base: position 690,354 of record CM023859.1, on the reverse strand, counting down.
ATGTTATTATATATATGCTCAAGATTTTTTGTTTAAAGTTACAAAATCTTCCATCGATAGTCAAAAGAACATGATAAAGATCATGGAAACTAATTTTGTCTTTTGTAACAAAGTTTTCTCCATTCCCATGGTTACAAATCAATTCCCAGCAATATGTTTTAGAAACTCAATATCTTTGAAATATAATTGATATTTTTATTGTAGACTAAACATGTAAACAGGTAACAAGTGTAAAGACATCATAAACAAAAAACAATAACTTCACACTTTCATAGAGATAATAATTTACAAGTATGAACCCTAGCCTAAAAAAAATATTCAATAGTGTGAAATTGCATACTAAGAAATCCAACCAAAAATACAATATCTGAACTTTAAATGAACAATATAGTCCAACCAAAGTAGTATCAAACGCCATTCAAGAATGTGTCAACCCTCTTATTCATGGCACTAGACAAGAACTTCATGCAAATTGGTGGGTTAACTCCAGCAAGTGACAGTATAGCAGCAGGCACACTCCACAAAGAATCACCACAGATGAGTCCAGATGCCAAAGCAGGACCATAATCTTTTGCCTTCTGTTTGTTCCTTTTCTCCCACAGAAACAGAATCAAGCTCCCAATGCACATGTCAATAGCAAAGTATCCACCAAGATAGAAGGGGATGGCCAAAGCCATAGGATTAGGAACAAACCTATGTAACTTATACCTGGTCTCATAACGTAGCAACAGATCACGCCCTATGTTTATAAGCATAGCTGAGAAGAAGAATATGATAGCTAGTTGAAGACAATGTTGTGGAAGAGAAGAGAAACCCTTTGCTCCTAGAAGGGCTATTCCTCGGTACACTTCTCCAAAGGGTGCAGGGTAAGAGCCTTGAGGATCACCTAGTGTGTAGGCCTTGTGGAAGAACCAAAACATCAAAGGGGACACAAGACACCCTGTGGCAGTGCCTAAAACTTGGCTCACAAACATGGACCTAGGAGATGCAAGGGTGAGATAACCAGTTTTGAAGTCTTGCATCAAATCAGAAGCTGTTGAAACAATGCTCATCATGACCCCACATGATGCAAGGCCTGCAATGATGCCTCCATTCTCAAGGCCAACCCATGAACTGAATATTATGATGGCCACTTTGCCGTAGTTTGATGCCAAGGACCAATCAGTGAGGCCACATCCATAGGCATTGCAGAAGGCCAGAACAGGAGCAATGAGGTATGTGATTAGTACATGATACCATTTCAGTTGAGGAAATATGTGTGACACGGTTATGATGGAAATAACTGCAAGAACAATGTAGCCACTGAAAGCAACCCAAGAGGGAATCTGATCTTTCAAGAAATACTCAGTGCGAAGTTGTGCATCAAGATCATCACTTGTGTTTTTATCAACATCTTCATGGTTTACAGAGGAAGGCCCTTTTTTCTGAATGTATTGGGAGATAAGACTATAGGCAACTCGCAGTAGCATGATGATGCAATGATAAAGACCGTCCCCCAGCATCATAGCAATTGCTGTGAAGATCTGATCATGGATGTTTCATATGATTAGTACTACATATACACAAATTTTAATTTCAAAATGAAATGCATACAACATTATGAACAATAAAGGTTGCTGAGTGGATATGTGTACCCTATATCCTTGGACACCATTCAGACTGCTAGTAGGTAGATCTGCACTATACCAGATTCCTTTCTTGTGCTCAATCCAGGGCCACAGAATACCCCATGAAATTATAGCTCCAAGAAGCAAAGATGCATTTATCACATAAGGGCAAATCATTCCAACTCCAACATAGGTAGGTGAGAAATCAAAGTAGAACCTACAGATTTTGTAGTTTGATTATTGTCATTCTCAATTAAATACCATACAGTCACAGGGAGGAAAAGGAGTTTCTTGAAACATATATGTAGCAAGAGTTGTAAAAATTCAACAATCTTGCAGTTATATTTTAATTAAATTCATGTAGTAACGACATTTTTTCAAATGGAAACGAGTGAGTTTCTTATCATAATATGTAAGATGCATATGCATACATTTTACTGTAAGCTTTGAGACCAAATGTGGGAAAACTGCTGAATCCACAATCATCTCCTGCAGTGAAAAACCACTGGAAAAAACCAAAGACAAAGCTTCCAGAGAAGCTTTTGAAGAGCACAGCAACTTGTTTCCTGTGTACATAAGAATGATAATAAGGTTAAGTTTGTGACAAATTAAAAAAAATATCAGTTTATCCATTTGTGCATATGAATTGCATTAATACTTAGCTAGCTTTGCTCCTTTTGGAGTGTGCAAGCTATTGACAAGAAGAGCTGTGGCAGTTCCACTGGGGTATGTCAGTTTGTACTTCAAAATCATCAGCTGTGAATGGCAATTTAAGTTTTATAAATTCAACAAAGTGCAATCAAATTTGGATCAATGAATATGAAACTGCAGAATAATGTTGGAGTTTTGTTGCTACCAACCTTTCTTAAAGGCACAATAGAGAAGAGGCCAACAAAGCTAACAACAAAGAGGAAAGCAAACATCCAACCTAGGGAGAGGCCTTTTGTATTGATTGGTGTGTTCCCCCCATTAAGTTGGGCACCAATGTATGGGCTCATCCCAAGTAGATAACTTCCCATGCCACCTATTCACAAGACAGAGATGAAATTTCATGTAACAAACAAAACAATGGATACTATGTATGACTGAAAGTTAACATAGTATTCATCAAAATTTGGGGAATATAAAAATTCAAGGCGAATTCTTTAAGAACAAGAATAAATATTCATGCAAATTTTCATCTCTGAAATCTTCAACTGGGAGCAGTAACAAACTGAAAGTAAATCATAAATTGACTTGTTTTAATCTATTACCCCGAAGCCAAAATGAAGAATAAAGAGTTTCATTGCATGGTTATGTGTATATAGATTTATTTGGTCTTGTTTTTTTTATCAATAGCTAGCTAAGAAATTAAAAAGAAATCTTTCTTTTATTGAAAATCATGTAACATCAAAAACAGTTATAAAAAAATACATTGTTATAGAGTTGATAAAATGGGTCACTCCGACCCATTTTGATCAGTTGATTTGTCAAAATCGGGACAAGTTATCTTCTCAAGATTATATGGATTGAAATTGATAGTCATTTTTATCATAGAATGTGTTGAGAAACCGTTTAATTTAAAAAAAATCAATTTTTTTATAATTTTTTTTATTTGATTATAGAAATTGATATCACTCTTGCACAATAAAAATAAAAAAAAATAATAAAATCAAATCAATCTTCAATATTTTAATTAAATAAAATTTAATATCTAATAAAATAAAGTAAATATAAAAATCACTTAAATGAATCAAATAACCTATAAAAAAATCTAATGTAAAAAAAAAAAAACTTTAACAAAAAAAAACATGATATTTTTTTTAATGTCAAAATTAAAGAAGAATAGATCCATTCCACTTGTGATCCGTCAGATTTGCGAATTAGGTAAAACAAATCAATAATATGGAACTGCGGGTTCAAAAGTTGACCCAGACACATTGCAATCCCTACACTAAAAAAATTCTTACTTCTAATTCTTTAATCAGTATCATTGGATACAGGTTAGAAATTTTTATAATCGTTCTCATGCATCTTGTAATGATATGCATGTAGTTCCATCTTACTTACGTAGTACAAAATATATGAGAAAAAGGGTGACAAGGAGACAAATAAAAAAGAAACAAAACTCACTGCTGAATGCAATTCCAGATGATGCAACAACAAAGGTCTGAATGACAGTGTTCTCTTGACGTGTGAAAGGTTCTCTCAGAAGGCCACAATTGTTGAGGAGTGTAGTGTAGGACTTGATCAATGCAAACCCCAACAACCCTGCAGCTACATTGAGGGATGGAATGATCCCTGTGGTGAAGTTGAGTTTGCACACAATGAAGTTGAAAACAAGACTGAGGACAAAGCTTGTGACCACTGATCTCACTGTGATTTGTTTTGTCCATGGTGGCACCCTTGTATTCCTGAATGCCTCTTCACCCTTCACGTTACCCTCTTCTTCCATGTTCAAACCTCACTTTTTTCTCACCTTCTCAATGAAAACCTGAAGATTCAGTTCTAAGCACACTGGTTTGAGTCTGTTGTTTCTTCTGTTTTTTCGCTGTTTAACATAAAGGTTTATATACAGAGATTTATTTCGAATATAAAAGATATTTAGTTTTGAAAAATCAAAAGATAATAAAGAATACAAGACTAACAAAATCTTTCAGTTTACTGTTTTGAAAATCTTTGTTTATTTTTAGTCTGAATGATAGAAAAATATTTAATTTCCAACTACCTACATATTTAATTTTATAAGATAAAAGATATGAAATTGATTTAAAGCAATTTTTTCCCGCAAGGTTTTAACATATATTTGATGAAGATAAACATATGAATTATTTTAAAATGAAAACTCAAATTTATATAAACTAATCCACTAATATAATATATAAAAATTGATAATAAAAAATATGATAATAATAATTTGTTTTAATTTCTATCTCCTAAATAAAGTAAATTATATTCACATTAATCTTTAAATTTTAAGTTTTGTGAGATTGTGAAAAATTTTCTATTCTTTTACAACATCCTCCAAGGTAATCATGGATATAAATTATCTATTCAATAAAAATTATTTCATAGTTCCAACTATTTCCCTCACATTATTTTTATTCTAGTTATAAATTACACATTTTAAATATAAAAATAATAATATAAATATTTTATTTAAATAAATTTACTAAATTTATAAATTAATATATAATTTTAAATTATTAAAATAAAATACCATAGAAGAAAAAATAAATTAAAATAAACACACAGACGAAAGGAATTGGTTTCCGCTACATATATTAATTTGATTCATATTTACTATTTCTTATATGATTAGTTACTCTCATTTAAAAGTATTTGTCTATTATTCAGAAAAATATATTAATATACCTCACTTTCACCTATATATACATATATATATATATATATAGTGAAATTTATTGGAATTATTATTGTTAAGGTGATTTCACTTTTCAAAAGCAACCCCATTTTGGTAGAAAATGAGGAAAAATACCCCACTTCACTTTTGTAAAACAACCTTAAAAATTCAAGTGCTAACATGATACTGCATATACTAGACATGACCATACAACCCTCCTTAGACGCATAAATAATTAACAAGTGTCACATATATTACCAGAAACATGGAATAATGGTTTCATAATTTTTTGTAGAGATATAAAAGAAAGAAATCTTTTAACAAAGATAAAAATGAAGACAATTCAACATGTACAGTTACATACCCAAGTCTTCATATTTATTCAGAAAAGTGAAGTTGTATAATGAGAAATCCAAATACAATATTTGATCTTTCCTTAACTTCATATGAACATCACCATCCAACCAAAGAAGCATCAAGGACCACCATCCAAGAAGGTGTCAACCTTCTTATTTACAGCACTAGACAAGAACTTCATGCAGATTGGTGGACTGGCTCCAGCAAGAGACAGTATAGCAGCAGGAACACTCCACAAAGAATCACCACATATAAGTCCAGATGCTAAAGCAGGACCAAAATCATTTGCCTTTGTTTTGTTCTTTTTCTCCCACAAAAACAGAATCAAGCTCCCAATGCACATGTCAATAGCAAAGTACCCACCAAGATAGAATGGGATGGCCAAAGCCATGGCATTAGGAACAAACCTGTATATCCTATACTTGGTCTCATAATGCACCAACAAATCACGCACTATATTAATAAACACAGCCAAGAAAAAGAATATGATAGCTAGTTGAAGACAATGTTTGGGGAGAGAAGAGAAACCTTTTGCTCCTAGAAGGGCCATTCCTCGGTACACTTCTCCAAAGGGTGCAGGGTAAGAGCCTTGAGGGTCACCTAGTGTGTAGGCCTTGTGGAAGAACCAAAACATCAAAGGGGACACAAGACACCCTGTTGCAGTACCTAAAACTTGGCTCACAAACATGGACCTAGGAGATGCAAGGGTGAGATAACCAGTTTTGAAGTCTTGCATCAAATCAGAAGCTGTTGAAACAATGCTCATCATGACCCCACATGATGCAAGGCCTGCAATGATGCCTCCATTCTCAAGGCCAACCCATGAACTGAATATTATGATGGCCACTTTGCCGTAGTTTGATGCCAAGGACCAATCAGTGAGGCCACATCCATAGGCATTGCAGAAGGCCAGAACAGGAGCAATGAGGTATGTGATTAGTACATGATACCATTTCAGTTGAGGAATTATGTGTGACACGGTTATGATGGAAATAACTGCAAGAACAATGTAGCCACTGAAAGCAACCCAAGAGGGAATCTGATCTTTCAAGAAATACTCTGTGCGAAGTTGAGTGTCTAAATCTCCACTTGGGGTTTTATCAACATTGTCAGGATTTAGATAGAGTGACTCTTTTTTCTCAAGGTATTCCTTGATAAGACTATAGGCAACTCGTATTAGCATGATGACACAATGGTAAAGACCATCACCAAGCATCATAGCAATTGCAGTGAAGATCTGTTCATGGATTTTTCTTATAATTAGCACTACACAATTTGAAATATCGTAAACAAATTTTAACTTTAAAATTACATGATACAAGCTACGAATAATAATGGTTGCTTAGTGGATATATGTGTACCCTGTATCCTTGGATGCTACTTAGACTGCTAGCAGGTATATCTGCACTATACCAGATTCCTTTCTTGTGCTCAATCCAAGGCCATAGGATTCCCCATGAAATTATAGCTCCAAGAAGAAGAGATACATTAATCAAGTAAGGACAAATCATTCCAACTCCAACATAGGTAGATGAGAAATCAAAGTAGAACCTGTAAATTTTGTAGTCAGATTATTGACTCTCAATTAAATTCTATTCAGTCAGAGGGAGAAAAGAGTGTTGGGAAATATACACAGTAAGAGTTATTACACTGTCACTATAAAGACATTTATCCTATCAACCAGTTAGAAAAACATTCTAAATATCTCTTTTAAAATAATTTGTGTAAAAGTAAACAGTCTTACCATATGAGAGTTATAGTCTAATTAAATTCATATAGTAAGAGAAGAGAAGTATAACTCTTCTAATAAATTTATGTATAATGGTATATCTGAATTTTCTATCTTGAAGTTCTTTAGTATTAATACTAGGGCAGGAAAAGTCTCCAAGTCTACCCAGGTTTTATTGAGTTTTCCCTCTTAGCTAAGTTTATGGGAGCTATCACTGCTTTTGAGCATGGAAAAAATGTTGGTTATTGGTGTTTGTGACTAGAGAGTGATTCTATCTTGATCTGCCTTGGTTTTTCTTCCAAGCATCTCGTTGTTCCCTGGTCTATCCACATACATGGAATAATTGTATGTCTTTTTGTAAAAATATTGAGTTTAAAGTTTTTCATATTTTTAGAGAGGGCGACTACCATGCTGAAAAACTTGTTTTTTTAGGATTGAGTAACAAACTTGAATATATTTGGTATAACAATATGCCATCTAACATTTCTTTAGATTTTTTCCATAATAGGTATAAACTCCTATATATTGGTTTGGTTAGGCTATTCTAAGGAGTTTTCTTTGCATGAGTTTGGTCTAGTCCTCCCATGTATGTTTTTTTTTTTTTTTTCTTTTTTCATGCTTTGTTTCATGTGATGGCATATGCTTGATGAAATTTGGAGTTTCAGCTTAACTAAAATATCAAGTTTCATAGTGATGCCTAACAAGAGTTTTATATATAAAAAAAAATCATATAGTAGAGACAAAATGATGCTGAATAGGAATTCAGTAATCTTATGTGTTAATTTCTAGTCACATGCCAAACAATCTTAAATAAAAGACAAGATACATTTGGATGTAAGACATATATGCATACCTTTTGCTGTAGGCATGGAGACCAAATGTGGGAAAAGTGCTGAACCCACAACCATCTCCTGCAGTGAAAAACCACTGGAAAAAACCAAAAGCAAAGCTGCCACAAAAACTTTTGAAGAGCAAAGCAACCTGTTTCCTGTTTACACAAGAATGGTAAAGTTAAGTATGTCACAAACTTGTTTTTTTTTAAAAAAAACTGTTTATTCCATGTGGTATACTATCTGTTTATGTATACGTATGAATTGCAATAATACGTACTTTGCTAGTTTTGCTCCTTTTGGTGTATGTAAGCTATTGACAAGAAGAGCTGTGGCAGTACCACTAGGGTATGTCAGTTTGTACTTCAAAATCATCATCTGTGAAATGTCAATTGAAATTTTAAGCTCAATAAACTGAATCAAATTTACATGAATGAAGGTGCAATTGCAAAATTTTGCTATAGTTCTGTTTCTACAGACCTTTCTCAGAGGCACTATAGAGAATAGACCAACAAAGCTAACAACAAAGAGAAAACCAAACATCCAACCAAGGGAGAGGCTCTTTGTATTGATTGGTGTGTTCCCCCCATCTACTTGAGCAGCAATGTATGGACTCATCCCAAGTAGATAACTTCCCATGCCACCTTTTCACAACACAGATTAAGTATAATGTAAGCAAAACATGATATGCACCATGCAAAGTCAACAACTTAGTATTCATCAAAGATTGGGGAAAATAAAAGATTCAAGGCGAATTCATCAAGAAAACAAAGATTCTATATAAATTTTCAATAGGGGCACTAATAAACTTCAACCAATTCCAAAATTGATTTTGTCTTAATCTGCTACCCTGAAGCAAAAATGGAGAAGAAACAATTTCTTTGCATGTTGGTCATGTGTGCATATATTATATGTTTTTTTTCTTTTCTTTTAACTAACAACATGCATTGAGTGCTATGTGATATGAAAAGTAAGCATAGGATGGTACAAAATATATGACCAAAAGGGTGGTCAATGAAACAAACAATTAAGAAGAACTCACTGCTGAATGCAATTCCAGAGGAGGCAACAACAAAGGTTTGAATGACAGTGTTCTCCTGGCGAGTGAAAGGTTGTTTGAGAAAGCCACATCTGTTGAGGAGTGTAGTGTAGGATTTGATCACTGCAAACCCCAACAACCCTGCAGCTACATTGAGGGATGGAATGATCCCTGTGGTGAAGTTGAGTTTGCACACAATGAAGTTGAAAACAAGACTGAGGACAAAGCTTGTGACCACTGATCTCACTGTGATTTGTTTTGTCCATGGTGGCACCCTTGTCTTCCTGAATGCCTCTTCACCCTTCACATTACCCTCTTCTTCCATGTCTAGGGAACCTCACCAAACTGCAATGCAATCAATGTTATCTTCACTTTCTCTCACCCCTTTAAATGAATGGTGATTTGGTGTGATTTTGAGTAATGACAAAGTGTATATGAGGTAAGCACACTGAAGAAATTGTGGGTGCAATTTTGTTTAATAATGGAAAATCTTGAGAATCAAGCAGTTTCTATTTACTACAAGTTTTGATAATGGAATGAAGGGGTTACCATATTTGAAGGATTGATATGAAATGATTAACCTCTTGGTTTTGGAAAGTTTTCATTACAAAGATTACTTTAAGTCATGGACAAAGAACTATATTGTGCAGTTCTAGTTTTGTTTAGAACCTGGTACAGTTGTATATCCAACACTAACCTTTTACTCTTTAAGGAATATAATTGTTTCATACTAAATTATCATTAATTTTAATTATATAAAAAAAATTATACATGCAAAAAAAAATTATGTATGATGCTTTTGATTAGATGATAATATAATTTTCTTACATTCATGGTTTATGTTTTATCTAAATATAAAAACTCTAATTTTAGACATTATTATGATGTTACATCTAAATTAGATTGACATATCAAATCTTAATAATTACTTGTCATCACATGAAAAAATATTATTAAAAAAAAAATACAAATAAATATAAAAGAATTAGACCAAAACTCATATTTAAAAAATCTAAGAAAAACGATACTTAGATAACCTAAACATATAGATTAATTAAGGATAATTTTATTTTTAGAATCTATTCAAAATTATAAATTATAAATTTTTTCATTGGAATATGTTGATATGAGGAAATTTAAGACCTAAATTTTAAATAAGATTTTGAATTATAGAATAGAAAAAAATATGTTTTGTCTTAAAATAATTTTTCTCACAACAAATTTATCTTTGCATAAAGATAAATTAAAGATAAACGGATGCTGATGGTTTTATTTAATAACAGTTTCAAATTAAAACTTAAATAATTAATTGTATTAATTAAATTTTTGGAATTAAATATTTATTAGTTACAATAATTTTTTCTCATTCATTAAAGATTACGTTTCATAACAAGATACCATATTCCTGTACCAATAATTATGAATTTTGGTGTAAAGTTACATTTTGTTCTCCTTGGACACAAATTATTGAAAATATTTGCCTCTAAAATTTTGATTTTTCTTCTAAACTCTAATTAGTTAGAATTCTTTTCAAATTCCTTCTTGAAATTTGAACTACTTAAGTAATTTTTCTTACTTAAACTAATTATGAATATTTTCTTGAGCAATTCTATTATTGTATACCCCCAGACGTAAGGAAATCTTAGAAATTGACTATAATGTTCAAAAGTATTTAATATATATTAATTAATATTTATACAAATAGACAAGTACATAAATACCTTTCTCATAAAATTATCTTCACAAATATTTATTATATACTATAATCTAAAAAGTCCAAATAAAAAAAATATGAAATAATAAATTATTTGAAATTATTATAAAAACTTATAATGTTTTATAATATGATATTGTGAAATCCATATTTTACATTTTTCAATATGAAAAACAAGTCATACTAATTATACAACTATTTAACTAAAACGTTCAAAGCTACTATAAATAAATAATTAATAAAACATTTAATGCTATTATGAAAAAACATGAATACAAAATTTAAATGAATTTGGATTATTTGGTGAGTTTTTAAAAATCATATTCAAGGGCTTTGGCCATAGTCATGAGCTTTAGGCAAATTCTTCCTACACTTCCATATTTCTTTATGACATTCTTGTATTTTCAAAAATACCAAATTTACACATTTTGAAATTGGGGATGCAAATTTTTTGTATTTTGAATTATATAGTATGTAATACAAATTTTTACATTATTAAATGTAGAATTTAGAAAACAAAATTTACATTCCAACCTTTACAATTGGAAATACAAAATTATATTTTGAATTGTAGAATTTAAAATATACGTTTTAAATAAGGAAAGTATTTGATTATAATATAAAATTTTAAAATAATCATCTTTAGTTCTTATAAAACATGTGAAATTTTAATTTCAATCATTGCATTTTTTTATTTTCATCAAAATAATTTCAAAAAACTATTTTTAGTTTCCAAAATTTTAAGATGAGTAAATAATATTTTATAAATTTGAAGACTTTTTTTTTAAGTTCATATATTTCACAAACATTAGTATGTATCACTTAAAACAATCACTTGACTTTTTCTTTAACATATATAAGTCATTAACTGATATACAATACTAAGATTCAAAATAGTAATTTTCAATTTTATAGAAATTAAAATTAAAATTCATTTATTATACTAAAACTAAAATCATATTTAAGCTACACTATTTAACACAATGTAACATTGTTTTTAGCATACTACAAACTAAATTAAAATGAAAACTCATTAATAGAACTTGTTGACACACTCTAATAATTCTTGTTCTTTTTTCTCAAGATACAAATGTTGAGAATGTTATCTTTTGTGAAGTCCACTAAACTTGAGCATGGAAAAAACAAAAAACATGTCATAGAAAGAAGTGTCAACTTAAGGAAACATGATAAAAAACACTTCTTTCCATAGCCGATCTTGTTCATTGTTATGAAGAATGAGAATAGGGAAAGTAAAATAACGTTGTTGTTGTTGTATGTATGATCCAATACAAAGAAACACGACATTTATTTTACTATATATATGTTGTGTACTATGTTTTTGAAGACAACAGCAAGACTAAGACAACGACATCTATCAATTTAACTAGTTCTACATCATCTCAACCATGCCACCATGTTTCTTCTTGGGTGCCCCAGATTCAACATCATCATACAATGAACTTCCATACTTTGAACTTGAATTTTCAAGCTTATCACCCTGACCCCAGATGGCATAAGCCTCTTCCCCATGAGCAGCTTCATCACCTATCTCCATATCCTCTTCAGACATTCTGAGTGGAACAAAAAGTCTAATGAAGAGGCAAATCAAGCTTGTGCTGACAACATTGACAAAGATGACAAAGAGAATGCCAAGGATTTGGATCCCCATTTGCCTAAACGCGGAGTGCATCATGTTGGGATGGAAACCATAGAAAAAGCCAACGTATTGGCCAGGAAATCCATAGAACATTTGGTTCAGTCTTGGCTCGGCAAACAGTCCAGTGAGGAGTCCTCCTAGGGTTCCTGCAACGGCGTGAGTGTGGAACACTGCCATTGTATCATCAACCTTCTGCAGTAGCTTTGATCTCTTGTGGATCACCATCATTGTGAACCAAGGAATTGACCCAGAGAACACTCCCATTAAAAGAGCTGCCCATCCCTGCACAACTCCTGAACAAGATAATACATACTAGTTAGGTTAGAACATGTTTGGGATAGCTTATACTTTTAGTAGAAAAATTGCAAAATAAGTTAAATGTTTGAGGATGAAATTTCTAAAGAAAAACCTTATTTTTTCTTCATTTATGATTTTGAAGCTTAATATCAACTTTGAACTAGTTCTACTCAGTGCAGTTCACAAAAAGAAAGAAGTATATGTATGTTTATGTATATATATTTATAAATGGAGGATGAAAAATTGAGAAAGGAACCTGCAGCAGGGGTAATGCAGACCAAACCAGTGATCATGCCTTGAACAGCTCCAATGACAGAAGGCTTTCGGAAAAAGATGACATCAAGAATGACCCAAGTGAGCAAGCTGGTGGCAGTGCAAGCGTGGGTGTTGAGGACGGCAAGGGAAGCATCTGAGTTCACTGAGTATGGATCTCCTCCGTTGAACCCTGTCCACCCCATCCACAGCAGCCCTGCACCTGCTAGCATCAGAAGGATGTTGTTTGGAGGAAACCTTTCCCTGTCTTTGTTTAACCTTGGTCCAACCTTTCAAATCACAGACATACATGCACTCAAATCATTTCATATATATATATAGTTTCAGTGATTACATATGCATATATGATTGTGAAAAATATTAAACATGATTAATTAAACATTAACCATAGTGAAAGGATTTAATCGATTAGTTATATATTAATAGCTAGATTTTAAGCTTAATTCATGTCCAACTCGTACTTGTAGTATATATTTATGAGTGGTGATAATCTATTTTGTTTTTAAGTTTAACTCAATTTTACAATGAACAAGCCTGTTGGATCTTTAAACATTTTAAAAATAATGGAAGGAATTTAGCATACAGATACAAAAATCCTGATTCTTACCCAAAATGCAGCTGTGAAACCAGCAACCCCAGAAGACAAATGGATAACATATCCACCTGAGTAATCAATTATCCCCATTTTGGACAAAAAGCCGTTAGTACTCCATATGCTGAAAGCTGTGAAGGTGTAGGAGAATGTGAGCCACAAAGGCACAAAGAGCATCCAAGCATAGAAGTTCATGCGCCCCAACACAGCCCCAGCAATGAGAATCAGAGTAATGGCTGCAAACACACCCTGGAAATACACCATTGTGGCATTAGGGAAGGCCCCCAAAAAGGCCTTCTCGAAGAGATAGACATGATCAAGTGACACGCCAGGCTTTCCCCAGAAAGGTACAAGTCGGTCCCCAAAGGACATTCTGTATCCCCACACAACCCAACAGAAAAACACACATGCAAAAGCATAGAGTGACATGAATGCTGAGTTCACCGCCCATTTCTTCTTCACAGCTCCACCATACAATATTATGAGCCCTGGAACACTCTGCAGACCCACCAGTGTTGCAGCCACAAGCTGCCATGCATTGTCTGCCTTACTCATCCATTCAGGGCTTCCATCTCCTGGCAAAAGGTTTGAGGGAAACGGAACCTGAGCCATTTTTTCACACCCTCTTTCTGGGTGAATGAATGAATGAATGTTTACTATATAGATCACTCACCCATATATGTACATGCAGAGAGAGAGAGTGTGTGCGTGTGTTTGATGGATCAAGCGGCTAGTGTTGGCCTTTTGTGTGCATTTGTGTTGGATGAGGTTGTTTTGATTCTCACGACTAGCTGTAGAGTTGTTATAGAATTCATATGTTGTCCTAGGTCATGTCGGTTTTGATATGGATGGGTAAACTGAGGCGGGTATTACAAACACTTTTTCTGCTAACGGGATCAACAAAGCAAGTTTGTGTCTTAGTACGTAACTCTCTACCAATCACAGAAAACCTCTTCTAGAATATATGTGTAATAATTGGTCACAAATATTTTTTAAAATATTTATGTAAGCATTCTAAGAATAAAACAATAACCTAGCTTTTCCCATACAAAAAATAATGATATTTTTATTAGGTATCAGAGTTACTTAGAAAAAGTTAGACTTCCACCTGCAACTGCATGAAACAATTACCTGGAAAACAAAGTTAAAATATTTCCAAAATATATGTGTGTGTGTACATGTATATGTATATGATGATGAAGAAGAAAAAAAGTTCTGATATACAATTTCCCGAGAAAATGAAAGATGGTGAGTAACTTGTTTTACTATTTTTTTTTCTTTTATATAAATTGGTAGTGTTAATGTATCATTATACTAATTTTATTCTACCTAGGTTGACATTGATAGCAACCATTTGTATCAAACCAAGAATCAATTAAAAGAAAATAATATTTAATAGTTTATTTCATTATATTATATATTATTAGAGATTTTTTCAATTTCGTTTAACTATTTTTAAAACTTTTAATGGAAGATGTCTGATCCAATCGAAGTGAGAATTCATGAAGGGTAATGAACCTGTGGATTCACAATAGATGGACTGAAATTGGTAATGAAAATGATAAGGGTTATGGTGATGATGCTTGGCAGGAGTGTTTTGAGGGCAATGAGCCTAAGGATGAGTCGATGGAGGATACTGTAAATGATGCTGAACATTGTGCGAATGGTGTGAATGATGAGGGTACTGTAAATGGTAAGAGTGTTTACAGATTCTTTCAGATTAGGAGGTAAATGTCAAAGAGGAAAGTATAAGTAAGGGCATTGAAAGGAAAATTATTGTATAGTTTTGTTAATCCAGACTATAATGTAGCAGTAGAGGACTAGTTGGTGGAATGTGAGAATAACAATGAGTGTGATAAATCAAAAGAGTTATTTAATGTTTATGTTGAGGGTGATCAACATAGATAAAGAAACAACTGAAGAATGTTTTGATGGACATTTGGATGCTTATGGAGTACTAGATGGAGAATTGGGTCTTAATGTGGGAACTAATGAATTGTTAAAAGTAGAAAATGGGTGAGTGTATAAGGGTTAAAATCCCTTCACCATTTCTTGAATATTATCAATTGTGAGGATCTACAGTCTTTAGGTGAAGAAGACATTCCCATTGATAAGTTACAAGTGATAGATAAAGGATTGTTAGAATTGAGTATGTTTCTAAAGGTTTGGATAGTGGGGTAGAAAGTGATGAGGAAGATGTTGGTTGCAGGAATCTGGATAGCTGGCTTTCTGCATAATTATGCAGTCCGATTGCTGCACAACATTGCATGGATCAAAGGGGCTGTCTTTGTCATGCACAAGGGCGTACATACTCTAAGATATCGTACAAGTAATGGAAAGGTGGAAGCTCTATAGCCAAGTTCTTTCTCCATTTAGCATTCTGCATTATTTGAATTATTGTTAAGTGTGTTGCATAATTATGCAGGGGTTAATGGCGCTGCATAATTGTCTTTGTCCTGTTTTGGGTCTCTGTTATGTTTGTGTCTCTGTCCATTAGATGGAGAGTTGGAGAGGCCGGTAGCATTTGTATAAGGTTGTACACTCTTTAAGTATCCTTTTATTTTATTTTATTTTTATAAAAAAAATAAAATATAATCACATCTAGTATTAATCATCTGTTCCAAATTCGATCTTGTAAATAAACAAAATTTTGATAAAAGAAATAACACAATCAAGATCAGGTTAGACAACTAATGTATAATAAATTAAATAGAGATCCAGGTACATAGAGAAAAATATCAATAGATAAAGAAGAAAAAATATTAATGGTATCAAAATCATGAGATGAAACCTTAGATTCATTGACCATGGTAACTGAAAGTATATAACTCGTAGTAGACAGTGAAAAGAAAAACGATTTATTACCCGTAACGTAATATTTTACCTATGTCTAAAACCCAAGAACCAAAAGAGATAGTGTGAGTGAGCCCATCAAAAAGATATACTCGTGATTGCAATAAAAGGAGTAAAACTAGAGTCTGACAATTCCCATAGCATGTTGTCCTAAGATATCAAATGAAGGAGTACTAGATGAACTAGGAGGAACACTAGATATTTCCGAGGAAGCAGCAGAAGAAACCACTGATGAAGATTAAAGACAAAAAAAAACCTAAAAATCAAATCAGCTCTGATCAACAAGACAAGGCCAGATCCATAATAAGGATGATGAGACGATCCTATAATATGACAGCGTGGCGATGGAGGCAGCAAAGCGACAATGAAATGAAAAAAAAAAATTACAAAGCAATTTGTTCATTAGAAAGACAAAGTTATTAACTTAAGTCTAGATACCATATTAAAATAAATAAAAATAAAATAGAATAAATCTCTTTTGTAAAATTAACACATAAAAATTGTTTATTTATAAATAAAAATAATAATAGAATAACATAACATAATAACAGAAATTATATCATAACTAAGTCCCTTACATTCAACACATGTCACTTTATTAATTGCTACCATAACTTTTCCAACATTTTATTCATGAAAAGTTTACTGCTGAAAAACCCTACTTATAGAACTCCATCACTCTGATAGATGATATGCTAATACATGCAGCATGAAACTTAGAAAAACCAGAGCTCTTGCACAAGTTCTCAAATTCAATCTCTGTTCTTTCCCTCCCTCCATGTGCTAAAAACATGTGATTGTCCAAAATAATAGTATGTTTAGATGCATCACTTGAATTCGGAACCTCTGGAATTATATAGTCCATAACAATCACTTTTCCATGTGGTGGCAAAGCTTTGTGACAGTTTCTTAAAAACTTTATACAATCTTCATCTGCCCAATTGTGACATACGAACTGAAATGACCAAAACCAAAGAAGAAAATGTGATTAGAGATTTTATACAGTATATTGAACTTATCTTCAAAAGGATAAAATTAAACTCTCATGTGATGCACCAACCTTTACTAAAATGGCATCCCCACTTGGAACACTTTCAAACATATCTCCTCCCACATGCTCTATACCTTCACACAGAATGAGTGTTAATTTGCTAATTCATAATTGTGACAAACTTTTAAAATATTGATAGTTTCTTTATGTATAGAAAAAGAGAAAGTAGCACAAATGTACCTGGATGAGGAGGTGCATCTTGAATTGTCTGAGGCAAATCAAAATTAACTCCTTTAATTGAAGGGTATGCAGAGAGAATGAGTTTCAGGGCCTGTCCTATTCCACCTCCTACATCAACCAGTGTTGACAAACCCTCAAATCCTTTATATACTTTGATTACCCTTTTCAGTTCTACTGGAGCAGCATAAGCCATTGCTTTGAAAAAGACTTCATTCAACTCTGTATCTTTCTCCATATATTGATATGATGGCATTCCATAGACACTTTCGAAATGGTCACTGCAATTCGGGTCCAGATATGCACCTTTTGCATCCTTCCTAGTAAGAGCACAAATGATATAAAAGCATATTAAAAGTCCATACTTTTTTTTATTAGCAAAGAATTAAAGTAAATTAATAAAGATACACTTCATAGATGTTTCAATCCGTATACAAGTAACTGTGATACTCTTACCCACTAAGAGCTTAGACTACTAAAGCATAGAATCCATTCTTACAGTGAAAATAACCTTTCCAACAACTCATAAAAACCTACCCACATGGCCTAAAAATACACAGATTGACACTCAAAAAAAATCTGCATAATTGTTCTGTTTCATCTCATAATAGTAACCTTGTGTATTGCTGGCTCCATACCTAACTAGATGTATATAATATAAGCACTTTCGAGCAAAACCAGCAAAATATTCAACCAAACTCGTCCGGCTTTACACTTCAGGCACATGTTGGATTATCATACCTCAATTAAGTAGGAAAAGTGCAGCAGTTGTGCCGCAATTATGCTGCAACATAATGCATAAAAATATGGCTGCAGCAACTATTGATATTTAATTCCATACTTATACCACTCAGAAAACTTTTAACTTAGTTACTCATTTCTTCTTCTTTCATTGTTTCCTTTAGGTCAACACTCCCCCTTAAATCTTATACAAATTTTTTAAAGCAGAACTTATTTACATAGATAATTACTTCCTCATGTATCACTTAATCACAAACTAACATGTGAAATTAAATAAATAAATATATATATATATATATATGTATATGGAGAAATGAATCCTTAAACAATACAACTCAATTGTTAGATTTTCGTAAATTTAGAGATTAGATCAAAACTAAAGCAAGAAATTTGAGGTAAAATGAAAGTATTAATTACCAAAGGTTATGAAATCCGCGATGAAATAAGGTTGAGAGTGGAGCCAAAGAGATTCGTTCATCATGATCATAAGAAAAGTATTCTCCAACCGGTGAGAGAGCATAAACTCTTTCTTTCTTACCATCTTCATTGGTGCGAATGGAGCAATGAAAAAGAGAGTAACTGGCCAACAATGGCAGCATTCTTTCAAGCCTAGCAGCCAATTGTGGATGCTGATTTGGAAGCAAAGAGGCAATTTGAGAGGCAGAAAAACTTGAATCATCACATGAACTCTTTGCCTTTGCTATGACATCAAACAGACCCATGTCTATGGCAGCGTTTAGAACTGCAGGAAGAACATTGCTGTAACAAAGCAACACCGCAGAAAGGTATGCATCATCCACCTTTTCTACTTCCAAGGAAACTTCATTCTCTTTGGAGTTAGAACCCATTCTCACTACTCTTTAATTCTTGTGTAAATTTGTGTAGTTTTTGTGATGTTTATATAGGCATAACATGGTCCTTCATTACATCTAGAGGGAATCTTCATTGTTGAGATATAATTTAATTAAACTATTTTATTCCAATATGTTAATATAACATAAAATTAAGACTCTATTTCACAAAAATAATATTTTTAAAATATTAACAGCTAATTAAAATATGAACTTTATTCTTATAAATAATGTACTCTTACCATATAAATTATTTGAGATAGCATGTGCATGAGACTGCTGTCAAAGTATCAAATTATTTGTTTTTTATTTTTATTTTTTAATAATTTCATAAGAATAGTGGTATTAGGTAGATTTAAGTAGGTATTATATAGACACGAGGGTATTATAGAATTAGGGAGCAAACACGTCTCTTCTACAAAAATAAAGAAATTTTGGGGGGTTTGACTTTTTAAGCAGTATCATTAGAACAATTATCAACCTAACAAATACTAAAAAAAATATTGAAACACTAAGAGAGGAAAATAAAATAAAAATTATTCTGAGATGTAAAAATGTATCTTTTTTAATTTTTAATTATGCTCTTATTTACTTTTTAAATTCCTTTTAGTTATTTAACCAATATTCTAAAGAATCATGTAAAGAATCCCTCCCAGTCACGTAGTTTTGATAAAGTCATATTTGCTGAGTCTCTTTATGAACTAAATTAAATATATTATCCTTTTGCTAACTCAATTAGAAATACTAAAAATAAAATTTAAAAATAAAAAATAATTAATTTTTATATTGATTAAATTAGATATTATTTTAAAAATTAAAACATTATTATTATTATTTAAATTAGTTTTTATTTTAATATTTAATTAATTATCAAAATTTTAACTATCAATTTTGAAATCTAAATAATTACATATTAATTCAAAAAATATTTATTAATAATAAAAATTAATTTAAATATTAATATTTTTTATATTTTTTATATTTTTTATATTTTTTATATTTTTTATAACAATATTTAATTTAGTTAATATAAAAGTAAAATTTTTTATCTCTAAAATTTATTTTTATTTAATAATCTTTTGGTAATGAATTTATCAGGTGAATTCATAAGTATTAATCAATACTCCTTTATTCATATATTACAGAATAAGATTATAAAATATTAAAATAATAAAAATAAACTAAATCTCTTATGTAAAGTACACAGATAGGATAATTTATTTATAGATGGAAATAGTAATAGAATAACATAACATAATAACAGAAATTATGGAGTAAGCCCATTAAATTCAACTCATGCATGCCACTTTATTAATTGTTACAATAAAAACCCTATTTATAGAACTCCATCACTCCAATATATGATAGGTTACGACATGCATTATGAAACTTAGAAAAACCAGAGCTCTTGCACAAGTTCTCAAATTCAATCTCAGTTCTTTCCCTCCCTCCATGTGCTAAAAACATGTGATTGTCCAAAATACTAGTATGTTTAGATGCATCACTTGAATTCGGAACCTCTGGAATTATATAGTCCATAACAATCACTTTTCCATGTGCTGGCAAAGCTCTGTGACAGTTTCTTAAAATTTTTATACAATCTTCATCTGCCCAATTGTGACATACAAGCTAAAATGACCAAAACCAAAGAAAATGTGATTAGAAATTTTATACAGTATATTGAACTTCTTTTCAAAAGCACAAAATTGAACTCTCATAGCACCAACCTTTACCAAAATGGCATCCCCATTTGGAACACTTTCAAACATATCTCCTCCCACGTGCTCTATACCTTCATGCAGAATGAGTGTTAGTTTTCTCATTCATAATTTTGACAAACTTTAAAATATTGCTAATTGATAATTTCTTTATATATAGAAAAAGAGAAACTAGCTATTTATAATATAAACTTACACAAACACTAGACACGACATAAACACGAATACTTTGATATGTGTAATTTTTAATGTAGGACATGGAGATACAGGAACACGGATCTATATATTATATAATTATGAATTATATAAATTGATAATCAAGATTTATGTAAACAAGTATGTTGAGCTTTTTTCTTTGTGACATAAAGATGTTTTTCATGGTTGATTTAAAAGGATTTGTTTCTTTTCCTATTCCCGTGGGACATGACTCGCATTTTTCCATTTTCTTAACATAATTGTTATCAAAGGGAGATTACTTACCATTCACAATTAATTGTTATCAAAGGAGGTTACTTACCATTCTCAATTAATTGTGTTTTATTATTGTGGTCTCCTAGAACTACTATATATAGTGACTTCCTTCGAATAATGTAACACAAAAAAAAAAAACAACACACACTTGTTTCCTCTCTCCTTTCATATACTCTCTATTTCTTCTCTTTGGGTGTAAGTGTTTAACCCATATAGAGAAAATTTGTTTTGGGACTATTTATCTATTAGCCTGAGGGAAATTCATTGTACTCCCAGTACCATTATAGTGGAAGTTTTTGGCTCTTTCGTCGGTGATTTTTTACCTCTATTTAAAGGGGTTTTCCACCTAAAAATTTTGGTATCATTCTCATTTTTCTTGTTACTTTAAATTTCTCATAATCTTTGGTTGAAATTATCATGCTTCCACACTCGATATCCCTATAATAATCATAATAAAAGCTTATACAATAAGTTTGAGTTTTTAGAAAATCACTATATTTGTTCTTTTTAAAATTGTGTTGAACTGTGTAAGAATTATCAGAGATCCAAAAGATATTTTTTGAATTTGATACTTCACTGATACGTGTCGTATAAGTATCATATACATATCACTGTTCATTACGTGTCTCCAATACGAATACACAATTTAAAATATATGTCCGAGGTTCATAGTAAACTAGCACAAATGTACCTGGATGAGGAGGTGCATCTTGAATTGTCTGAGGCAAATCAAAATTAACTCCTTTAATTGAAGGGTATGCAGAGAGAATGAGTTTTAGGGTCTGTCCTACTCCACCTCCTACATCAACTAGTGTTGACAACCCCTCAAATCCTTTGTATACTTTTAGTACCGTTTTCCCTTCTATTGGATCAGCATGAGTTATTGCTTTGCAAAACATTTGATGAAACTTTGTATCTTTCTCCATATATTCATATGACGGCATTCCATAGACACTTTCGAAATGGTTACTGCAATTTGGGTCCATAAATGCACCTTTTGCATCCTTCCTATTAAGAGCACAAATGACATAAAAGCATATTAAAAGTCCATGACTTCTACCTCTCAGAAAAAAGTTTAACTTAATTACTCATTTCTTCTTGTTTCATTGTTTCCCTTTAGGTCAACACTCCCCCTTAAATCTTATACAGTACATATGTTTTTCAGCAAAACTTATTTACATAGATAATTACTTCATGGTGTATCACTTAATGACAAACTAACATGTGAACTTGGTGTCTTAATTGATCTCAGAATAATTTTAGGTTGTTTGTTGCACCTCCGTAACTTCTTCGAGCACCCTATAGGTCATAACTTCTTCAAACACTCCATAGGTCAGACAAAAAGATCATTTTATCCTTAAAAAATATTTCTAGACTTACAATTTAAAAATGTTATTTTTCTATTTATACCTTCTGAATTCTACAGTCCAAAATATATTTTTTTCTTTAAAAAAAATCATTATGAATTACAAAATCTGGAAGGTGTTTCTAGATCTAGTAATAACTTATGCATTGTACAATCCATAGCATCCCTTTACTATAATATGTATTTTGGATTGTACAATCCGAAATGTAATTTTAAAATATATTCAAATTGTACAATCCGAAATATATTTCTGAATCAATAATCACTATTTAAATTGTACAATTCAAAATAGATATTATAAATAAGTGGGTGTTAGGGATTTTACAATCCGATATAAAAAAAATAAAAAATAAAATAAAAATTCTAACATATAAAGGTAAGATTGGAATTTTAAAAAAAAAAATATGGTGATGTAGGAAGAAGATACGGAGTTATTGGAAAAAATTTCCATAATTCCAATGTGTAATGAATCCTTAAACAATACAACTCAATTGTTGGATTTTCGTAAATTTAGAGATTAAATCAAAACTAAAGCAAGAAATTTGAGGTAAAATGAAAGTATTAATTACCAAAGGTCATGAAATCCACTATGAAATAAGGTTGAGAATGGAGCCAAAGAGATTCCTTCATCATCATCATCATAAGAAAAGTATTGTCCCACCGGTGAGAGAGCATAAACTCTTTCTTTCTTACCATCTTCATTGGTGCGAATGGAGCAATGAAGAAGAGAGTAACTGGCCAACAATGGCAGCATTCTTTCAAGCCTATTAGCCAATTGTGGGTGCTGATTTGGAAGCAAAGAGGCAATTTGAGAGGCAGAGAAACTTGAATCATCACAAGAACTCTTTGCCTTTGCTATGACATCAAACAAATTGATGTCTATGGCAGCGTTTAGAACTGCAGGAAGAACATTGCTGAAACAAAGCAACAAAGCAGAAAGGTATGAATCATTCACCTTTTCTACTTCTAAGGGAACTTCACTCTCTTTGGAGTTAGAACCCATTCTCACTACTCTTTAATTGTTGTGTACTTTGTGTAGTTTTTGGCATGTTTATATAGGCATATCATGGTCTTCATTACATCTTCATCGTTGGAATATAAGTTTAAAATGTAATTTGATAAAATTATTTTATTCAAATATGTTAATATAACATAAAATGAAAATGAAGACTATAACTTACAAAAAAACATTTTCCATGATTTCATAAAAAGAATGATATCATGTAGATTTAAATATGTATTATTTTGACAAGAGGGTATTAATAATGGTTAAAAAAGACTTTTTATGATAAATATAAAATGATAAGTTGACCATGCATTAAAAGTATCAGGAAGCACTGTTGATAAAAAAATAAAAAGTATCAGGAAGCACTGTTGATAAAAAAAATAAAAAGTATCAGGGAGCACCAGTATGACTAGAACAGTTATCAACTAACAAATAATAATAAAATATTTTAAAAGAATAAAAGTGGTTCTAAAAATATTATCTATTGTTATATTTTATTGTCATATTTTTGGCAATGGTTTTTGGACTTTTGTTGCCTAAAAAGCAAAAGATCTTTCTCATATTTTGTTGTTTAATATTATTTGTGTTGTAGTGAGATGCAACTTTTTAGTCAAATGGTTCCTTTTAAGAAAAACATATATATATATATATATATATATATATATATATATATATATATATTAAAACAAAAAATACATATTTATAGAATTTAAGTTATTCAAATGAAATTAATTTCAAATATCATCATTTAATATGTAAATTATAATACAAGCATATATTTTAATAAAATAACATTTTATTAAGTTTATATTTATAAGATGAGTGATTCATAAGGTTATGGGCAATTACTTTAGCACTGTGAGATGATTAAATTAATAAAATTGTTTATTGAAACTTATACCATCTAACTTGTCTTCTTCTTTAGCTTTTTTTTTTATAAATTAATGTATTTAGTTTTATTATAAGAAAATTAATGTATTTAATGTAACAATGAAGCCAGGTAGTAACCTTGGCTGAATTTGTCAAAGAATCTTCTCAAGTCATTAGACGCTCCATGAACAGTATCATTATACGCTCTTTAACTATAAACTTTTTTATTCTTCAATCATACAACAATTCTAAATATATCTTTAGCATATCTTAAATGTCTATTGCAAAAATATATCATTTCAGATTCAATAATTATTTAAGAGATTCTTAAAATAGAACAAGGTAATTCAAATACGAAATAAGTAAGCATCTAATAAAAAATAGTAGCTTATATCATTCCAGTAAGCGTCTAATGTGTCCTTCACTAAACTTCTATTGCAAAAATCAAATTTTAACTTCAATAAACAATAATAATGGATGTCTTAAGAAGGCTAAAGAATTTTGAGTATATTTTCCAAAAAAATAATTACTTTGAACCAATTTAAAATTAACTGAGATATATTGAAAGTATCTAATTGAAATTCAAATATACTCTATTTGTCCCTATGCAATTCTAAAAATTATTCAATCTTCATTAGATTTGTTGAAATTAGGTTTTGTATTTACCTTCGCAACATATTATAAATATCTTTAATTATTTTTTAACACCTAAATTTATAAATTTGAAGAATTTAGAGATATCATGTACACTATAAAAAAAACAATTCAGTTGAAAGAAAAAGTTTGAGTATAAAAAATGAAATTCTAAAAAAATAGATTTACTATTTTTGTTTTAAAAGCATAGAATAGAATGGATTCAATATTTATTTAAAGAATTTAAAAGAAAGGAATAAGGTTCTCTACAACTCAACAACCACTTTGTTTCCCTTTACATTTACATTTAAGTGTAATTTGGATCTGTTACATTAATTTTTGGTACTTTATATTAAGTAAGTCGGTGCTTTTGTAATAAAATTATTTGTTTTTTATTTTTCAGTAATTTCATAAAAAGAGTGATATCATATAGATTTAAATAGGTATTATTTAGACAAGAGGGTATTATATAATAGTGGTTAGAAAATTAAGAAGTCATTTTATAATAATTATAAAATGATAAGTTGGCATCGCATTAAAGTAATAGGGAGCAAACACGTTTCTTCTAGAACCAATAAAGAAACTTTGGGGGTTTCGACTTTTCTCATTAGAACAATTATCAACCAACAAATACTAAAAAAAATATTGAAACACTAATTAAGAGAGGAAAATTTTTAAAAAAATTATTATTCTGACATGTAAAAATGTATCTGTTGTAATTTTTTTATTATGGCATTTATTTTTTAAATTCATTTTAATTATTTAACCAATATTCTAAAGGCATTTATTAACAAGATCTTTATTTTTATTTGTCCCATTTTTTACCACTTGGCTGTATTTACATTTGTAAGCTTGAATAAATTTTCTTCCTACGTATCCATGGAGATTTTTATTCATTTTTAATCTTATATTTTGGAAAGTAATGTTATTTTACTTTTAGTAATAATTAGAAGTATATATTTTATAATTTTAAGATTTAAAATAAATAACTTATATTGAAACTTAAACAAAAATGTATTCTTAAAAATATATTTAATTAAAAATATATATTCATGTACATATGAATTTGACTATGCTGTAGAAAAATGAAAAAAAGAACATGTTTATTCTCGTAAGTCAACAAAATTGGTTCTTAAGGTTCAAAAGTCAACAAATTTGGCTTTTATGGTTCAAAAGTCATATTCTGGGTATACTTTTAATTTTCCTATTTTAAAAAATCTCTATTTTTTTCTTTTTTTTTTTTTGAGGTCTTTAATTTCTAATAATTTATAATCCACAACTTTGATTTTTAGAATTTTTATTTATAAAGTGTTGATTTTTAAAAAAAATTAATTATCACTTAGTTAAATTATTCAATATTTTTTTTTTTATAATTTTGGACATAACTATACTTGTCAAAATGAATAAATGGACGTATCACAAGATGCCACCAAATAATTCATTAAAAATGCTTTAGGGTTAATAACAACACTTGTTAATTCCATATTTTTAAAATGTATTATCTAAAAAAAGAAAAAAATATATATATTGGGAGTAAGTTGCAAGAGATTTTATGTGATCATGACAATCATACAACTTGGATCCTCAATATAGAAAATAATGTGTGAAAATGAAATAAAATTTAGAAGAAATTTAAAAATTTGCAACAGGAACTGGATAGTGTTTACAAAATAGAATGAAAGAGAGAAAGAGAAGGAACTTGAAGACATTTCATTAACCTTTTAGAAGATAAGAAAACTAGCTATATAGCTATATAGTGCTGTATGACTCACTGTGGAATCATTTAACAAACTAACCTAAAACCTGCCAATTAGTCTAAAATTGTCTCATAAGTCAAAAATCTTTGAGAAAAAAATGATTTGATGAGGAAATCAGTGGTTTGGCCTAGTGCTGAGGTATGCTGTAAAATAAGATTTCTTGTTTAGAACTTTCTCCCAGAGAAGGAAAAGTCAAGTTCCATATGTTTTGTTTTGACAAAAAGGAATTACAGCCAAATATAGTGGGTAAAAGTTCATCCAATGAGCAATTTAAGTACCAAAACATCCATCTCTTTCTGCCTTTCTTCATCATTTTCTTCAGAATTATCACCCTTGTGAATATTCATATTCCCCTAAATTAACACATGCTATAAACTATGTCAAATTCAACAAAAATAGTTTGTGCACTTCTACTACATACTGTCATTCAAGTTTACACAGCAAAACAAAGTATATCAAATAGATCACCTGTCATCCTCTTAAGAATCCATGCCAATGAACTAGTGATGGAGGATCATCTGGAAGGACACATATTAGGCCTTTAACTAGGGTCATGGCTAGAAGAATAGAAGAAGAAGAAGTTAAGAAAACTCTATTTTTATGGAGAACTAATTTTTAACTTTTTCTTTCAAATTTCCTAGTCTTATAAATTTGTACAAAGTAATATAGCTTTTTATTTTTGGCTTGTATTTCGGCCATTATTTTGGGTCATGTTTTATGTTAATTTTGTCGACATTCGTAAGATATTTATTAGTTAAGTGTCCAATTCAAAAAATATTTGTTGGATTTTTGACAATTCTAACACGGGTCTAACACAATTTTCAAAAAAAGAAATACATTAATTTTGTAAAAACTCAAATTTATTGTATAAATTTTTATTATGATTTTAAAAATAAGGAACAAATCATTTTGAACCAGCCATGAAAAACCTATGTCTGTTCCAAAAAAAAACAAAACTAAACATACTTAGTGCACATAAATTTTTATTGTTGATTTATTTAATTCATAACTATATAATATATAAATCTGTGTCATCGTGTCCTACATTTTAGAGATTATACGCATCTCCATGTCTGTGTCGTTGATAAGCGTCTAATTTTCGTAATATTTCATATTAAAATATAGGCACTTATGAGTATTAATTGCTAATTTACATATAAAATAATCTCTAATTTATGAATTTATACTTTTTTACATTTTTTATGATCTTTAATTGAATAAGAACATTTTATTCCTAAATTTGGTGTTAATTGCAGGTTTTTATAGAAGAATTGAGATTTGGACTAAAGAAGAATGATATATGTTAAAAGGAGAAAGTTGGAAGGCCCAAAACATGCAAAAGAGAGAGAAAAGTTCAAATCAACAATAAGAATGTGTCAGATTAATTGAGTTATTTTATGTTTTTATTATTAAGCCCATAAGTGTGACTCAGGAAGTCACTCAACCCTAGCAAATTAGGTTAAATAGGGGACTAGATGCATAACCCTAGGGTGTGCTAGATTGAGAGAAAAACACCAAAGAGTGAATTGTAACCCAATTGGGAGAATGGAAGGTGCTAGAAGTATGCGTGGCTAATTTTATCCTTTGGGATTAGGATTAATCTGCTCGAACTCTTATGTATTGAGGTGATATCTTATATTAAAATATTCAGTTCTTGATTGATTATTGGTATTGCTGTTTTACTTTTAATTTTCCGTGACAAATTGTGAATCTTAAATATGACTGGAAAGTATATTTAGGATTCTGCCATAACCAACAATACTTAATATATTTGAGTGCTATGAATAGAATTGAAATGTTAATTGCTATTAACGTCTGATCTTTGTTCTAAGTTTTTCTTATAATTATACGAGGGATCGATAGTTAGGGAACATTCTTAAGGATTTTATATGCGAGGAATCGATATAAATTATTTTTATACGGGCATCAATTTCAATCAAAGAACTTAATATTGACATGCTAATCAAAATACATGAGAGTGAGACAGATGAAACCTAATCCCCATTTTTTCCAATTGACACAATTACTCTTTGATTTGTTTTCTTGTTAATTCTTGCCATTATAACAACTTTCAACACACTTTTAATTGTTTCGTTCTATACTTAGCGATTATTATACTTGATAATTCACTGTTCCTTGTGGGATCGACATTCGTCCTTAAGGACAATTATGAGGTGCACTTGTCGTAAAAAGTTATCAAGTTTTTGGCGCCGTTGCCGGGGAACAGGTTTGAGTTGTTGAGTATAATTCCTAAATATTGTAAATATTTTAATTATTTTGATTTTGTTTATTTTATTATATTATAAATTTGATTTGATTGATTTTAATTTATAGATTTGCTCTTTTAAAAAGGAAGCTGTTATTTTTATTTTTTTCTTTTCTTTTCTTTATGTTATTTATTTTATTTTGTTTTTGTTTGTTTTTTGTTTTTTTTTTCTAGATTTAGTTTACTCAGTTATTTAGAGTTTACATAGTTATTTAGTTAGTTGTTGTTAACAATTATAATTTTCTGTTTTATTTTATTTTATTTTAGTTTTATTTTGCTTTTATTTTATTCCTATTATTTATGTGTTAGTTTAAGTACGTTAGTATATTGTATTTTTAATTTTTTTTTATCTATTTTTGTTTTATATTTTTTATTTATTAATTTTCTTTTATCTTGTTTTTAGTGTATATTTTACGTAAGTTTTTATTTTGTTTATATATATATATATATATATATTTGAATATTTTTGTTATTTTTCTCTTAGTGTCATTTTAGTGTTTTATTTTATTTTGTTTTTATTTTTATTTTTATTTTATTTTATTTTGCAGATTTTTTATTTATTTTTATCTTCAAATTTATTTTGAATTTATTTTATTTGCTTTTAATTTTTTTTGTTAAAAAAAAAGAAAAAAAATATTGTTTTTTTTTCCACTATTATGTTTTAGGAAGAAAGCAACATGGCAGAAGAACAAACACCACCTCCTAGAAGGACACTTGGAGATTATGTCATGTACCAAAGGGCCAAGACATTTTTCTAGTATTGTAATACCTGTTACTGTTTAGGCCTTGGATATAAATCCCGATTTTATCACTCTCATCAATGCTTATCAATTTATAGCAATGGAACATGAGGATCCGTATTTACATTTGAATACATTTTATGAATTGGTAGGAACAATGGGCTTTCAATCAGGTGATTTTGAAAATGTTTATATGCACTTGTTTTCTTTTTCATTGGCAGGAAAGGCTAAGGAATGGCTCAAATCACTTCCAAATAAAAGCCTCACTAGTTGGAAGGATGTAGAGGACAAATTTCTGCTAAGATTTTTTCCAATTTCTCGCTACATCAAAGCAAAGTTTGAAATCTCTATGTTTAGACAAGGAGCAAATGAAGTCTTCTGTGAGACATGGGAAAGATTTAAGATGATATTAAGAAAATTCCCAAATCATGGGTTTGAAGATATTGCTCAACTGAGCATATTCCTTAATGGTCTTAGATATGACATGAAGATGCTCCTAGATGCTGCAGCTAGTGGCACAATGATGGCTCTTGATGTAGAACAAGCGACAAGGATTATTGATGCATTGACATCAACTGATTATCAAGCCCAACATGATGGACAAGGTCTTCAGAATAAAGGGTCATTAGAAGATGCACTCTTGGCTAAAAATAAGATTCTGACACAGCAGATTGAGCAACTAACTGCACAAATGGCTAAATTACCCCAACAATTATATGTTTCTCATTCATCTCAAAGCCAGAGTCAATCAATTAGGTGTGATTTTTGTGGAGGTGATCATCCTAATGGTCACTGTTCTTATCAGAACAATGCACCTGAAGCTGAGGATCCATCCATGCTTGAAAGAATGAGTAAAATTGAAAACGCACTGGCAAAGATTGTGAGCACACGGGACAATATTATGAGAGCGCAGGACAATAGCATGACCATGATTAGAAGTATAGAGATCCATATGGGACAACGGGCCAAACAAATTCCACAAATTGTGGAGGGACAAAGTGGTCAGTTTTCAGTTAACAACCAAACCAACTCAAGAGAGCATTGCAATGAAATTTCTACCAAACGTGGTAAAATAATAGGAGAGAAGGATGGTAAGATTGTAGGGGCTGAGAGGGAAAAAGATGAGAAAGAGAGAGAAAATAAGAGAAGTGAGGAAGAAAAAATTAAAAATAACGAGAGAGGTGTTCTTGAAAAAGATTTATCATATCCTCATGCTCCTTCAAAAAAAAAGAATGAGAGAATTTTTTTCGAAAATTTGCTCCCTAGAAATTATTTTGCTGGAAATCTGAAGCAAGATTGAATATTTGAGAGATTTCTGAAGAATATAAGCTATATTGAAGAAAGAAATATAGAGTTAGAGGCTAGATGCAGTGTTATGACTCAAAAGGACTTGCTTCAAAAGTCCAAGAACTCAGGAAGTTTTAATCTTCCCGTGTTTATAAGTGCTTTATCTGCTATGGACAAGGCCGCACTGTATTTAGGCGATTTGGAGGTTCAACCCACCAAGATGCAGTTGGCAAACAAATCCATCAAAGATCCTTATGGTGTAGTTGAAGATGATCTTGTAACGAGGAAGAATGCATACAACACGATGCAACAAAGAGAGTTTTCCAGCTTGAAATAAATAGGCGTCAAGCTAGATGACGTTAAACGAGCACTTACTGGGAGGCAATCCAGTCCACATTTTAGTTTTATGTCGTTTTATTACATTTGTTGATTTTATTTAAAAAATAAAAAAAAATAAAAATCCTATATGCCTCTTAATCATTTTGCAGGTTATGTATTTGGACCTGGGGACAGGTTCTATTATTCAGGGGGCAGATCAATCAAATGAAGCAAGACTATAGATAAAGATTTTAACAAAAAGCTGGATGACTTCTTAAGAAGAAAGGATTGAGCAAAAATATGGTTTTATCTTTCTAATTATATTTTCTCTTTATTAGTTATTTGAATTTTATTTTTTGTTAGTTTTTATTTTATTTTATTTTTCGGTTATTTTGTTTTCTGTTTACTTGCTTAGTTTGTTTTAATTGCTTATTTTGTATTTTGAATAAATTTTCTCTTTTTATTAGTTTTAAGTCTTGAATTATCTTTCTTGAATAAATTTCAGTTTTAATTTGTTTGTTTTCTAGTTTATTTTTTTCATTAAAGAAGAACTAGAATATTAATTTTGAACTGTGGAAAAAAAAGAATTTGTGTTTAAATATGAAATAGTGAGATGAATTAGACACAGGTTACAAAAGAAAATATGATTGAATCTCTATTCAAATGTAGTTGAAATTGTGATACATGAAAATTTAACAGGATGATTGATTAGAACAAAGAATGACAAAACAAGAAGGAATGAGACCGATTAAACCAAGGGAGTGTGTGAACCTTAAATAGTTTTGAGAGTTTTACTGAAGAATTGTCAGTTGTGGTTGCTTAATTTTTATTTTTTGTTACATCATAAAAGAGCATGAAGATGATTGAGGCATTTGTGTTAATTAGGAACCCAAGGCCAAATAGCCAACCTTGATCTTATTAGAATTCAAATTTTTTATATCCCCTTTGAGCCAAGAATTTTTGTTATTATTGCACCCTAACCTTTAATGATATATTTTTCTAACCTTTGGCATGTTTAAGGAAGGAGAACATAGATGCAATAAATATAGAAAAGGAAATGGTTGGTTCTAATTGTGAAAGTTCAAAATTTTGAAAATAGGAAAAATCTATTCCTATTGATGAAAAAGAAAAAAAAAATCTCAAAGAGAAAAAAAAGAAGAAGAAAAATTCATGTTGAAAATCATGAATAAGAAAAAAAAACTATGAGAAAAAGTGTGAATTCAAAAGAAAATGGTGATTAGATAACACATATGTGCTATATTTAAATTGTAGGTATGTTCTTCTTCTTTAAGATGTGCATTTTGTTATCTGAAAAACCAATACTTTTTGGAAGCCCAGCCTCATTGCAACCCTGGAAAAGACCTCAAGATTCATGTTTCTAATATGTTTGTGAATTGAAGATGAAATGAAAAGCAATTGTGATTTGTTATGATTCAGTGAAAATAGAGAAAAACAGTTACCTGTGAGCATATGAGAAGATATTCCTTGATAAATTGTCATTTATTTGTTTTGATTTGATCCTGGAAGTTGATTGTGTCTATATTTTTCTATATTTGAATTTGGAAGCATCATAAGTTTCTAATTTAATCTGTTGTTTAGTAAATTAAGCTGTTTTGAAATTTAAATTCAAATATATTCATTTACTTTGCTTGAGGACAAGCAAGATTCTAAGTTGGGGAGAGTAATAAGCGTTTAATTTCCGTAATATTTCATATTAAAATATAGACACTTATGAGTATTAATTGCTAATTTACATATAAAATAATCCCTAATTTATGAATTTATACCTTTTCACATTTTTTATGATCTTTAATTGAATAAGAACATTTTATTCCTAAATTTGGTATTAATTGCAGGTTTTTATAGAAGAATTGAGATTTGGACTAAAGAAGAATGATATATATTGAAAGGAGAAAGCTGGAAGGCTCAAAACATGCAAAAGAGAGAGAGAAAAGTCCAAATCAACAACAAGAATGTGTCAGAATAATTGAGCTATTTTTATGTTTTTATTATTAAGCCCATAAGTGTGACTCAGGAAGTCACTCAACCCTAGCAAATTAGGTTAAATAAGGGACTAGAGGCATAATCATAGGGTGGTTATGCCAGATTGAGAGAAAAACATCGAAGAGTGAATTGTAACCCAATTGGGAGAATGGAAGGTGCTAGAAGTATGCGTGGCTAATTCTACCCTTTGGGATTGGGAGTAATATGTTCGAACTCTTATGTATTGAGGTGATATCTTATATTAAAATATTCAGTTCTTGATTGATTATTGGTATTGTTGTTTTACTTTTAATTTTCCGAGACAAATTCAGAATCTTAAATATGACTGGAAAGTATATTTAGGGTTCTGACCTAAACAACAATACTTAACATATTTGAGTGCTATGAATAGACTTGAAATGTTAATTGCTATTAATGTCTGAGATTCGTTCTAAGTTGTTCTTATAATTATGCGAGTGATTGATAGTTAGGGAACATTCTTAAAGATTTTATATGCGAGGAATCGATATAAATGATTTTTATACGGACATTAATTTTAATCAAAGAACTTAATATTGACATGCTAATCAAAATACATGAATGAGACAGATGAAACCTAATCCCCATTTTTGCCAATTGACGCAATTACTCTTTGATTTGTTTTCTTGTTAATTCTTGCCATTATAACAACTTTCAACACACTTTTAATTGTTTCGTTATATATTTAGCGATTATTATACTTGATAATTCACTGTTTCTTGTGGAATCGATATTCGTCCTTAGGGACAATTATTACTTCTAACAACGCGGTGCACTTGCCGTAAAAAGTCATCAGTCGTATAGTGTTCGTGTCAATGTCTATGCTACATAGCTAGATATCTGACAATCCCCATATCATTTGGAAAATTTATTGAAAATAGCATGTTGTCTTGAGGTATTAGATGAAGGAGTACTAGATGAAGTAGAGCACACACTAGATGTTTCAAAGGGAGCAGCAGAAGAGGCCACTAACGAAGAAGAATAGAGACAACAAAAAAAAACCTAAAAATCAAAAATGGGCTCTGATCAACAAGATAAGGCTAGATCCATAACAAGGAGGACGAGACGATCCCGTCAACGTGACGATGTAGCGATGGAGGTGGCAAAAAGACAACGAAGTGAAAAAAAAACTTTGATGAATAGTGCGACAAAGATATTAACTTAGCTCTAAACACCATATTAAAATAAATATAAATAAAAATATGATAAATCTCTTGTGTAAAATACACACATAGAAATTGTTTATTTATAAATAAAAATAATAACAAAATAACATAACAGAATTACAGAAACTATAGGCTAAGCCCGTTACATTCAACACATGCCACTTTATTAATTGCTACAATAAAACATACAAGTTTTTTATTCACGAAAAGTTTATTTCTGAAAAACCCTACTTATAGAACTCCATCACCCCTATAGATGATATGCTACTACATGCAACTTGAAACTTAGAAAAACCAGAGCTCTTGCACAAGTTCTCAAATTCAATCTCTGTTCTTTCCCTCCCTCCATGTGCTAAAAACATGTGATTGTCCAAAATACTAGTCTGTTTAGATGCATCACTTGAATTCGGAACCTCTGAAAGTATATACTCCATAACAATCACTTTTCCATGTGGTGGCAAAGCTTTGTGACAGTTTCTTAAAAATTTTATACAATCTTCATCTGCCCAATTGTGACATACAAGCTAAAATGACCAAAACCAAAGAAAATGTGATTAGAAATTTTATACAGTATATTGAACTTCTTTCAGAAAGCACAAAATTAAACTCTCATGTAATGCACCAACCTTTACTAAAATGGCATCCCCGTTTGGAACACTTTCAAACATATCTCCTCCCACGTGCTCTACACCTTCATGCAGAATAAGTGTTAATTTGCTAATTCATAATTGTGACAAACTTTTAAAATATTGATAATTTCTTTATGTATAGAAAAAGAGAAAGTAGCATAAATGTACCTGGATGAGGAGGTGCATCTTGAATTGTCTGAGGCAAATCAAAATTAACTCCTTTAATTGAAGGGTATGCAGAGAGAATGAGTTTCAGGGTATGTCCTATTCCACCTCCTACATCAACCAGTGTTGACAACCCCTCAAATCCTTTATATACTTTGATTACCCTTTTCATTTCTAATGGACTAGAATGAGCCATTGCTTTGAAAAAGATTTCATTCAACTCTGTATCTTTCTCCATATATTCATATGACGGCATTCCATAGACACTTTCGAAATGGTCACTGCAATTCGGGTCCATATATGCACCTTTTGTATCCTTCCTATTAAGAGCACAAATGACATAAAAGCATATTAAAAGTCCATGACTTCTACCACTTTCTTTTTGTTTCATTGTTTCCCTTTAGGTCAACACTTCCCCTTAAATCTTATACAGTACATATGTTTTTAAGCAAAACGTATTTACATAGATAATTACTTAATGGTGTATCACTTAATGATAAACTAACATGTTAACTTTGTATCTTTATATCAAATTGATCATAGAATAATTTTAGGTTGTTTTCTCCTGCAACTCCATGGCTTCTCCGGACAATCCCATAGATCAGGCGAAAAAATTATTTTGTTCTTAAAAAATGCTTCTGCTACCAAATTTAAAATCTAAAGAATTGATGTTTAAAACCTTGATAGTTAATTATATACCAATTTAAAAATTATTTATCAATAATAAAAACTAATTTAGAAATCCATAATTTTTTTAGTCTCTAAAATAGTATCTAATTTAGTCAATGTAATAACTAATTATTTTTTGTTTCTAAAATTTGTTTCTAAAATTTGTTTCTATTTAATGATTTTCTTGTAGTGATTGGTGTCTAATTAGCTACCAAAATTTTTGTTACAAGTTTAGAATCTAAATAATTGGTAGTTAAAACTTTGGTAGCTAATTAGATACCAATTTATAAAATATTTATCAATAATAGAAACTAATTTAAAAATCAATAATTTTTTTAGTCTCTAAAATAGTATCTAATTTAGTCAATATAACAACTAATTATTTTTTATCTCTAAAATTGGTTTCTATTTAATAATTTTCTAATAGTGAAACATTATTTTTTCTATTTATACCTTCCGATTCTACAATCCGAAATATATTTTTTTGTATAAAAAAATTCATTATGGATTACAGGATCCGGAAGGTGTTTTCACATCTAGTAATAGCTTATGAATTGTATAATTCATAGCATTCTTTTATTGTATATTTTGGATTGTACAATCTGAAGTGTAATTTTAAAGTATATTCCAAATTATATAATATGGATAATATTTCTAGATTCAAATTTATGTTATAGATTGTTCGATCCAAAATAAAGGAATGTTACGGATTTTACAATTTAATATAAAAAATATAATGGAAAATCTTAACATATACTTATAAAGATAGAGTTGAAATTAAAAAAAAAAATATTTGTTTAGGGTTTAGGGTTTATAAAGAATACAACACAATCGTTAGATTTTCGTAAATTTAGATATTCGATCAAAACTAAAGCAAGAAATTTGAGGTAAAATGAAAGTATTAATTACCAAAGGTCATGAAATCCGCGATGAAATAAGGTTGAGAGTGGAGCCAAAGAGTTTCCTCCATCATGATCATAAGAAAAGTATTCTCCAACCGGTGAGAGAGCATAAACTCTTTCTTTCTTACCATCTTCATTGGTGCGAATGGAGCAATGAAAAAGAGAGTAACTGGCCAACAATGGCAGCATTCTTTCAAGCCTATTAGCCAATTGTGGGTGCTGATTTGGAAGCAAAGAGGCAATTTGAGAGGCAGAGAAACTTGAATCATCACA
Source organism: Phaseolus lunatus (assembly GCA_013389735.1). Lineage (NCBI taxonomy): Eukaryota > Viridiplantae > Streptophyta > Magnoliopsida > Fabales > Fabaceae > Phaseolus > Phaseolus lunatus. The sequence continues at coordinate 652,985 of CM023859.1, read as the reverse complement.
AGAACTCTTTGCCTTTGCTATGACATCAAACAAATTGATGTCTATGGCAGCGTTTAGAACTGCAGGAAGAACATTGCTGAAACAAAGCAACAAAGCAGAAAGGTATGAATCATTCACCTTTTCTACTTCTAAGGGAACTTCACTCTCTTTGGAGTTAGAACCCATTCTCACTACTCTTTAATTGTTGTGTACTTTGTGTAGTTTTTGGCATGTTTATATAGGCATATCATGGTCTTCATTACATCTTCATCGTTGGAATATAAGTTTAAAATGTAATTTGATAAAATTATTTTATTCAAATATGTTAATATAACATAAAATGAAAATGAAGACTATAACTTACAAAAAGCCATTTTCCATGATTTCATAAAAAGAATGATATCATGTAGATTTAAATATGTATTATTTTGACAAGAGGGTATTAATAATGGTTAAAAAAGACTTTTTATGATAAATATAAAATGATAAGTTGGCAATGCATTGAAGTATTAGCTTTGGGGGATGTTGACGTTTTAAACAGTATCATTAGAACAATTAATTATCAACCATCAAATTTTAACACTAATTAAGAGAAGAAAATAAAAAAAAAAATTACTCTGACGTGTAAAATTGTATCTTTTGTAATTTTTTATTAGGCTCTCGTTTATTTTTTAAATTCCTTGTAATTATTTAACCAATATTCTTAAGCCATTTATACGATATCTTTATTTTTGTTTGTCTCATTTTTTATTGTAAGGTTGAATATGTTTTCTTGCTACCTATCCAAGGAATTTTTTTATTCATTTTTATCTTATATTTTGGAAAGTAATGTTATTTTACTTTTAGTAATAATTAGAAGTATATCGTTTTATAATTTTAAGATTTAAAATAAATAACTTTTATTGAAACTTAAACAAAATGTATTCTTAGAAATATATTTAATTATATTAAATATATATATATATATATATATATATATATATATATATATATATATATATATATATATATTCCTGTACATATGAATTTGATTATGCTGTATATAAAAAACTGAAAAACAAACATTTATTTTCATCAATAAAATTGGCTCTTAAGGTTGAAAAGTCATATAGCTTCTGTAAGTAGCTACCTGCTATCAGAAGAAAATTGGCATTCCAAACTGAGATATAGAGACCACTAATTTATCCACATTCTTTGAAAAGATCTTCACTGTATAATTTTGAGATTAGAAAAAAATTGAACAGAAAAATATTCGACAGGAACCTAAACTAGTGTAAAACTGTAGATGGAAATTATAGTGAAATGTAAATTCAACTAATACCTCTAATTTCCCTTCAAACTTAGAATGTTAGAATGGTGGAGAAACTCTCAATTAGTCTAAAATTGTCTCATAAGTCAAAATTCTCTGAGAAAAAAATGGTTTGATGAGGAAATAAGTGGTTTGGCCCAGTGCTGAGGTATGCTGTAAAATGTGATTTCTTGTTTAGAACTTTCTCCCAGAGAAGGAAAAGTCAAGTTCCATATGTTTTGTTTTGACCAGAAGGAGAGTTGTGAGAGAAAGAAACAATGCTTAAATTGTGAAACAGTGGGAGAGGAGTTTATGAGGCACTTGGAGTTCCAATGATAATGACCAGAGCCAGAGGACTTTTCAGTGTTGGCTAAAGTTCTATACTCTACTACCACTAATTCAGTGCTAGATAGCAACAACTGTTTGTGTTGTAAATATAGTAAATATTTCGTGTGTATATATATTTTTCTTACTATTATTAAAAGGTTGAATATCTGCTATCGAATGTCTTCTGTTCTCCGTATTTTTCCGTGACTTCGAATCTTTGTTATCTATCAGTTCAATCTGTCAAACTGTAAAGATATTTCGATGCTTAAATCAATTAAGGAGTATATATGTCTATTTGTATTTAGAACTTAAAAAATGACCTTTCAACGTGGATCTACCTCTATTTATTAATTTTTCTATTGGACTTTGTATTTTATGATATTAGTCCAGTTCCAATAATCTTCTAATTATGCTTTGTTATACCTAACCTCTTTTTTACTTTAATTGATATCTAATCGAGGGACTGAATATCCAAATATCACACTAAATTCTAAATTCTAAATTCTAAATCTTTGATCTCACTTAACATTTACAGTTAGTGTTACGATACAATTTACAGAAATTATTAGGAAACACTTTTTCTCCACAACATAGCCATACACCTCAATTCTACACATTAATTAAATATATGTTCACAATTATAATGGCAATTCAACAATAGATTTGAACGACATGGTTATATCTTGAACACAACCCTGAACTCATACCATGCAAGCAAAAATTGCAGGTTTTAGCAACACCAATAACAATAAAACCTCAACCATAGCTAAGTACACAGCAGCAACTTAAATTTGTTGAAAATACTAGGAATGAGAAAAATATTTCATCAAAACAAATTGCTAAAATTTTATTTTATTCTGGAAAAGTAAATGGGGCTATTATATTAAATGCAAAGGTACTACCAGTCCAACTGACAGCCACCTGCTACCAGAAGAAAATTTGCATTCCAAAGTGAGATATAGAGACCACTAATTTATCCACACTCTTTGAAAAGATCTTCACTGTAGAATTTTGAGATTAGAAAAAAATTGAACAGAAAAATATTCGACAGCAACCTAAAACTAAGTGTAAAACTGTAGATGGAAATTATAGTGAAATGTAAAACAAATTGCTAAAATTTTATTTTATTCTGGAAAAGTAAATGGGGCTAGATATTATTGGTAGAGAACTCCAGACATGAGTATGAAGTAATTCAAGGATTTCCTTAGCATGGGAGGAAGATGTTTTGAAGGGTAAAAAATTCATTTTTCTATATTGACAAGTCTCACAAAAGTTAAAATGATTTCTAGGTGATAGTTTCACATTACAACTTTTTAAGACTCTATCTAGAACTATATTATTTGGATGACCAAGCCTTCTATGCCAACTCTCCTTGACAGATGCATAAGCACACGAGTCAGTCCTTGAGAGCTATGCAAGCCATCTTTAAGTGTCCCTTTTAGAATTGTCTTCCCTGTTAACTTGTCCTTCCCAAAGCAACAATTTGCATCAAACTCAACAAGAATGTTATTGTCAGCAGTTAATTTTGAGACACTTAATAGATTTTTGGTAACGTTAGACACATATAAGACATCATGTAAGTTCATTGAGTTTAGTTTTGAGGAACCTGTGGCAACAATCTGCAATTTCTCACCACTTCCAACTATTAACGAGTTCTTACCATGATGTTCTGCTAGATCCTCAATCTGCAATTTCTCACCACTTCCAACTATTAACGAGTTCTTACCATGATGTTCTGCTAGATCCTCAAATTTTTCAGTTTGGTATTGCACATGATTGCTTGCACCACTATCAAAGTACCAATCATAATCTTGAGTAGTTCTTTGTGAGGATAGGAAGGCATGGTGTGCTCCTTATTTGTCACTGTCTGTTGAATAATTTGAGTTTGAATAAGACTTATCAAACTTGTACCAGCAGTTTACAGCTGTGTGCCCAACCTTGTTGCAAACTTGACATGTTGGTTTAGACATTCTTCCTCTTCCTCTGCCTCCTCTCCAACTTCTGAAGTTAGAGCCTCTTCAGTTGTTGTTTGTGTTGAATTTGTTACCTTTGTAATTAGTTTTATTAGCAACATTTGTTGATGCATCAAGAGAGAGCTTGGTAAGACTATTTAGTTAATCAAGTCTACTCTCAAAGGTCAGTAATTGGACCTAGATCAACCCAAGTGAGACTAGTTTGATTAGATAGTTTGACCACCACAGGGTTGTATTCAGAATCTAAACCATTTAGGGTTTGAATGATTAGACCTGAGTTGGAAATCCTGCAAGTTTAAGTCTGTAAGCGAGATTCTTCATCTTGACCAAATATTCCTCCATCTTCATTTCTCCTTTCCTGATGCTGTGAAACTCAGATTTAAGGTAGGTGATTTGAGATCTTGTGTGTGCACCAGCTAGGCTTTGGGCTTCATCCCAAAGTTGTTTTGAGGTTTCACACTGCAGCAATTGTGTTACTATTTCAACAGTCATTGAATTCATCAACGATCCAAAGGGTTGTGAATCAAGAGTCTGCCAATCTCCAAAATGCGGGATTTGGTTTTTTGCTTGAATCTATAGAAACTATGAATTCTTCAGGACACTCCTTTATCCCTAGCATGTGCCCATCAAGCCTGCAACCTTTGACTATGGAAATCACCAAAAATTTCCATAATGGATAGTTGTCTCTGTCCAACTTGACAGATACAATGGATGGAAGACAATTTTGGGATTTTGAATCTGCAACGGATGATTTGAATTGGATCAAAAAAACCTTTAGAGCTTTATAGCTCTCTGATACCAAGTGAGAAAAGGGTAATGAATGAAAAGTGAAAGAATATTATATTTAATTTGTTGATTACAGTATACATATATAGTCATAACCTGACAGTATATAATCCTACAATTAATACTCAGTATCACGACACTACAATAAATAAGGTAACAATAAATGCTGACAACCATTGATTGATAATTACAATAATTACAAGGATTGACACAATCAAAGGCAATCATTGAAAACCACATATTAAGGGATCTTGTCTCTAATTATGAGAAAAACGGACTACAGGATCTGATTTATTCTCCATTAGGAATTTATGTGGCAGACCAAAATGACAGGAACATAACAATATTAGAAACACTTTTAGGAGTTGAGTTGGCTATTAGGGTCTTGGCTTCCTTGACAAAGCAAGCAATGCACTCTAATGCTACACAGATAAAAAAGAACACATTTACAAGTTAGGTTAGATAATAGGGTGTCAGCCTCCAGTACATAACAAGCAACACACTTACACAGTGTATTTCATTCTCCAATGAGTTGAACTGGCAAATTGCAAATTAGAAAATGCTAAAACATTAAAAGGTCTTAAAATCAGGATTGGTTTAATTTAAAAATATATTTATAAATCGAAATACACTTAATTGCCTTTATGTGATTCTAAATTTACTTGAGTTGATGATTTTGTCCTTATTTATTTATCACTGGACAATTATAATTAAAGTATGAAAGTTGAAATATTGGTTGGAAATCCCATATGAAGCAGAGATGTGGTCAAATTATATAATTGAATACAAATCTATTTTATAATTTCGTTTTTGAGATTAAGTGAAACTTAAATTTTACTTTCTAATATAGTATCAAAGTCTAATATAGTATCAAAGTTTATTCTAATAAGATTTATTTGGTTTATCGTGTCACATGATATAAGCCGTTATTGGCTTCATAAAACTCTTTGTTGATTCTGTTATTGGATTAATTGAGGGTCAAACTATGCCTCTCAACATATTCAGAAAACATCTATTAGTATTGTATAATGTACATATTCGGTTCGTTGTTTTCAACTGAATGCTTTGATGTTTGTGGCTTTCTGTTTTTCTATTTGGGCCATGTATGGGCCTTATTCTGTTTGAACCGTATATGGACTTTATTCTTAAGTCTATATATTGATTTTCTTTCTCTGTTCTCAGACAGTAATGAATGATCACAATATCCAGTTTCAGTTTCTTACGTTTTATCTCTATCTCTTGCATACCAAATTCTAATATGGTATCAAGAGGCAGTGATTGGTCCACAATGGTCAATTCAAGCTCCCTCCCATAGTGGGAAAACTTAATGATTCCAATTATCTTCTTTGGAGTCAACAGGTTGAACCTGTTGTTAAGTCTCATAAACTCATAAGTTTGTTGTTAATAATGTGATTCCTCCAAGATTTCTCTCTGAAGATGACCATGCCTCTGGAATTATTAATCTACCATATGAAGAATGAGAAGTTCAAGACCAAATATTAGCTTTCTTGGCTTCAATCAACTCGTATCAGGTTTGGCAACATATCCATGATCATTTCTTTACTGTCACATGTCCAAGACTATTTGATTTTCATGAAACTTTTTCTCTGGTTATCAAACATATTACTATTTGGGTTATCCTTACAAATGCTTTAACTAATGGGTGGGATTTGTTTCATTTGGATGTTAATAATGATTTCTTGAATGGAAATCTTGATGAAACTGTCTACATGATACAACCTCTGGGGTTTGAGGTCTGATAAAAATCTGGTCTACAGGCTCAATAAAACTATCTATGGTCTTAAATAGGCACAAACAGTGGTTTGAAAAGCTTAAAACTATTCTTTTACACCTTTTATTCAAGCAAATTTGATCCATCTCTGTTTGTTTATCAGTATAATTCTTAAATTATTTACAATATATGTTGATGACATTATCATTACGAGATTACAACTGCTTCTCTCATTCAAAAAAATTCTCATAGTTTGAACTCTAATTTCTCTCTTAAGCAGTTCGGGAGACTAAACTATTTTTTAGGCATACAAATTCAGTATCAGTTAAACCAGTTTTTGGTTATGACTCAAAGCAAGTGTGTATATGTCAAAGATCTTTTGCATAAAACCAAGATGACCGGAACTCAACATGTTTCCTCTTCCATGGTCTCTTCTTGTAAGTTGTCTAAAACCGGATCAGACATTATTTAGTGTTTAAATTTCAAATCAAATTATGATAAAAACACACACACATTCTTAGGACTACTTAAAATTAGTAAATTTTCACAACAGGAAAGTATTGTTTTATCATGTGCATTACTTTGAATGGGTGCTATATTTATTATATGAATAACGTATATTTGTAATATATTCAATATTGAACACTCAAATATTACATGCCACTTTATTAATTGCTACAATCACTTTTCCAAAATATTTTTTTTATTCAAGATTGCTTGCATATGTTAATTACTACTCCAAAACTCTATTTTTGCATGAAAACTACTGAAAACTCTATTTATAGAACTCCATCACTCCCACAGCTGATATGCTAGTACATGCAAGATGAAACTTGGAAAAACCAGAGCTCTTGCACAAATTCTCAAATTCAATCTCGGTTCTTTCCCTCCCTCCATGTGCTAAAAGCATGTGATTGTCCACAATACTACTATGTTTAGATGCATCACTTGAATTCGGAACCTCTGGAATTATATACTCCATAACAATCACAAGCAAGTTGTGATTTTTTCTACTTCAGTTGTTTGTTATACTTATGGTTGATGAATTAGTGGAAGTTTATACACAGAAAAGTGAAACATTTTTTATTTTCCCCCCTTCTTATTTATTAATTTGGTTTGTTGCTAAGTTTTATTTTTAACTTCCCTTCAGCTCAGTTAAAATTGAATTATCTTCACCAAGAATCAATGCATATATGATTCCTGCATCCAGTATTTGAGTTTTTCTCATGTTAGTGTAGGCCACTGAGCACACAATGGGTATGACTTGTGAACATAAATTAATTGCTTTTGTACAAGAGAAATTTCCAACTTAAAGTTTGAAGACAATTGTAATAACTTAATTTTGCCATTTATTTTACTAAGCTAGGGCTAGGAATTCAATCATATGAAATGACATAATGTGACAGTTGAATGGAAGCCAGGGCTAGGTTCAAAATGTTGAAAATGGAAGCCATCTGGAAGGTGGAAGAAGAGAACAAAGTTGGTATTCATATCTATTAAATCTGTCCTATATATCTTGCAAAAAATTTGCTGATATTTTTCATCTAGCTGGTGGTTTATGTAGTTACAGTCTCAAACTTCCTAGATTCCATGAATTGATAGTTTCTTTGATAATTGTTATGTGTTCTTCTGTCTCTCTCTGAACTCACATGCCTCTAACTGAGTTATTAAGGTCGTCAAAAAGGATAAGAATGCTTTTGTGGCTGTTCTACCCCAGAAGAAAAATTTGTTGAAGATGAAGAAGAAGTTTCTGTCTCTACCTTTATCTTTTGTCACTCTTACAGTTGTATTGTATATTTGTAGGTATTCTTTAAGTATTTGTATTTATAATTTTCTTTTGATGTATTAAATACTGTACAGATCAGCCCCTCACAATTTGAGGTCCATGCACGATGCATGGGCTTCTTTTTTGAAGTCATGAAAAGGAGAATTATAATAATTAAACAATTTCTTTTATCAAGATACGTTTTATGTTTTATTTAAAATCTAAGTCCTCTTTTCTATGTTTGTTTTCAAATGGTTTAAAAATTTATTATATCTAGGTTTCCTTGTTTTAAATCTTTTTCTTAAAAGATGAACCCTTTGAAAAAGACTATGTGATGTAAGGAAAGTTAATTTAAGATATATTTTTGGATTTGTTAATATTTAACTCTATTAAATTAAGGATTAAACTCTAGATGATTATTGGGTTGTTGAACTAGTTATATTGTTTATTTTAATTGTAGGTTTGTTTGTTGTTACGAATATAAATATGGCTAAACTAAGAAACTCAAAATTGAAATATTTGTTTGTTTTCATTTTGAAGTGCATGAGAAATTATGAGAAATTAACACGCATTCTTATATACTATATTTATATATAAATAAAACAATTTTATCATGTAAATGCTAATCATTGTTTTGATTGTATTTAAATAAATTCCCAAGATTAAGATGGATTAAACTTATTTAATTATTAGATCACAAATACTTAAATATTACCAGCTAATAATATATCATTGGGCATTGCACAATAGAATCGTATTAAAATAACAATTAACAACGTAAAACAAAAATTTTACACAAAAAAAATAGTTTATTCATAAGAGAAGAGAAGTCTAAAGAAACAATGTAAATGTAAATTGTAAGAAATAATGAATTAATAATGAAGAATGAATATTTGGTACAGATTAAAATGGAGAAAAGAATAAAGTAACGGAGGGAGAGAGGGTAAGAAAAGTAAAATGGAGAAAAGCTATACCAGCGCACTGACCATTGTTAAGTTCCAATTGTAGAAATAAAGAGTATATATGGTTCCAATTTGAGATAAGTTAAGGTTAAATTTTATTTAAGCTTAAAGATTTAATTTTTTTATTCAGTTGAATAGAAGAAAACATACAAGATGAGGGATTATTTTGGTTCAATATTTTTATTATTTATTATCTATTTTTTTATATATACACTTTCTAGAAGTAATACGGATTTTCAACCGTTAGGAATAATGGAGTTTCCACATTGCCGAAAAGAGTGGATGTTTTCCAACCGTCAAGAATAGCAGGAGTTTTCCAATCACTGAGAATAGCAGGATTTTCAAACAGTCGAAAATAGCGAGGTTTTCAAATCGTTAAGAATAGTACAGATTTTCAAACTGTCGAGAATAGCGAGGATTTTCAAACTGTCAGGAATAACTAGGATTTTCAAACCTCTGGTAACGCTAATAATCAATTAGCGACACAGAATCTTCCAGGAGAAAAACAAACAGCGAGTAACGTACTTTACAGGGGTTAAAACCATCTGTAACGCCAAATATAACTCCGTTAAAAATAATTTTATTTTTTTTAATATACTTTTGTTGTTTTATTTTCTTGGTGAGGATGAGGAATGACTCTGTACATTTGAGAACTTTTGGATTACAAAAATAAATTTTTAATATAAAAGATGTAGTTTGTTTATTAAACATTTATGTTTAGATATAACTTATAAGTTAAAATTATGGATCTTTTCTTTTTTTTTTTAATTTTTGTTGTTTTGTTTTAATTTCCTAACTCTAAACTTTTCTTCTATTATAGATATTTTTTCTTTGTCTATAAATCAAACTATCAAGTATAATGAAAAAAACATACATTTGTACGTAGGATTACTTAGAATTAGAAATTTCCACTAAGTTTAAAGATAGGAAAGTATTTTTTATCACCATATACCTTTTTCTTAACAGGTGCTATAAGTATTTTATGAATAATATATATTTTGAACTGGTGCTATATGTATTTTATGAATAATATGTATTTGTATTATATTTAATATTGAACATTCAAATATTACGTGCTACTTTATTAATTGCCCATAATTCTTAGAGATGATATGTTACTGCATGCAACATGAAACTTGAAAAAATCAGTCAGTTCTCAAATTCAATCTCAATTCTTTCCTTCTTTTCATGTCCTAAAAGCATGTGATTGTTGACAATACTATTATATTTATTGATATATTAATTAAACTTGGAACATTGCATCTTGACAAAATTAGCATGACCCAACTGAGTATGAATGAGAATGGAGAATCTATAATCGTGACAACATCTGCAAAGATTTGTAGGTGATTAAGATCATGAGAATCACATTCAGTGTCAATTTAACTGTCCCAAATTTCGGTCTTGTAAATAAAAAAAATATTTGATAAAAGAAATAACACAATAAAGGGATCAGGTAAGATAACTAATAGATAATAAATTAAATGGAGACTCATGGACGAAGAGAACATTATCAATAGATAAAGAACGAAAATATTAATGGTATCAAAATCATTAGATGAAACTCTAAATCCATTGACCATGATAACCGAAAGTAAATAACCCGTAGTAGATAGGGAAATAGAAAACGATATATTACCAGTAATGTGATCTGTGACACCTGAGTTTAGAACCCAAGAGCCAAGGGAGGTAGTGTGAGTGAGATCATCAAAAGATGTATTTATGTGTGCAATAAAAGGAGTAGAACTAGAGATCTGACGATCCCCATACCATTTGAGAAATTTATTGGAAATAGCATGTTGTCCTAAGGTGTCAGACCAAAGAATACCAAATGAAGTAGGACACACCAGATGTTTCTGAGGGAGCAACAGAAAAGGTCACTGATGAATATTAGAGACAACAAAACAACCTAAAAATCAAACGGACTTTGATCAACAAGACAAGGTCAAATCGATAACAAGGATGACGAGGCGATCCCATCAACGTGATGGCATGGCGACAGAGGTGGCAGAGCAACAACAGGAAAAAAAACTTCGAGGAACAATGAATTCACCAAAAAGACAAAGATATTAACTTAACTCTAAATAACATATAAAAATAAATGAAAAATATAAAAATAGCATAAATTTCTTATGTAAAATGCATTCATAGAGATTGTTTATTTATATATGAAAATAATAGCAGAATAACATAACAGAAAAAGGACTAAGCCTACCTGTTATATTCAACACATGCCACTTCATCAATTGCTACAATAACTTTTCCAACATATATGTTTTTTACTCATGAAAATTTTACTACTAAAAAACTCTATTTGTAGAACTCCATCACTCCCACAGCTGATATGCTAGTACATGCAACATGAAACTTGGAAAAACCAGAACACTTGCACAAATTCTCAAATTCAATCTCGGTTCTTTCCCTCCCTCCATGTGCTAAAAGCATGTGATTGTCCACAATACTAGTATGTTTAGATGCATCACTTGAATTCGGAACTTCTGAAAGTATATAGTCCATAACAATCACTTTTCCATGAGGTGGCAAAGCTTTGTGACAGTTTCTTAAAAATTTTATACAATCTTCATCTTCCCAATTGTGACATATACGCTGAAATGACCAAACCAAAGAAGAAAATGTGATTATAAATTTTATACAGTATATTGAACTCTCTTCAAAAGGATAAAATTAAACTCATGTAATGCACCAACCTTTACTAAAATGGCATCCCCGTTTGGAACACTTTCAAACATATCTCCTCCCACATGCTCTATACCTTCACACAGAATGAGTGTTAATTTGCTAATTCATAATTGTGACAAACTTTTAAAATATTGATAAATTCTTTATGTATAGAAAAAGAGAAAGTAGCATAAATGTACCTGGATGAGGAGGTGCATCTTGAATTGTCTGAGGCAAATCAAAATTAACTCCTTTAATTGAAGGGTATGCAGAGAGAATGAGTTTCAGGGCCTGTCCTATTCCACCTCCTACATCAACCAGTGTTGACAAACCCTCAAATCCTTTATGTACTTTGATTACCCTTTTCAGTTCTATTGGAGTACCATGAGCCATTGCTTTGCAAAACATTTCATTCAACTCTGTATCTTTCTTCATATATTGATATGATGGCATTCCATAGACACTTTCGAAATGGTCACTGCAATTAGGGTCCATATATGCACCTTTTGCATCCTTCCTATTAAGAGCACAAATCAAAATTTTTTTAACTTAGTTACTCATTTCTTCTTGTTTCATTGTTTTCCTTTATGTCAACACTCCCCGTTAAATCTTATACAGTACATATGTTTTTAAGCATAACTTATTTACATAGATAATTATTTCCTGGTGTATCACTTATTGAGAAACTAACATGTGAACTTTGTATCTTAATATCAAATTGATCATAGAATAATTCTAGGTTGTTTCTTGTTAAGCCTCCATAGTTTCTTTAGTCTGATTCTACAGTTCACAAATGTTATCTTTTTTTTATTTATGTTTTTCGGATTTTACAATCCAAAATATATTCTTTTTTTAAAAAAATTTTATTCTAGATTATAGAATTTAGAGGTGTCTCCAGAATTTAGATCCTGTAATAGCTTTTGAATTTTCAAAAATATTTTTCAAATTTTACAATCCATAATACTCCTTATTATGATATGTATTTTAAATTATACAATTTAAAATATATTTTAAATTGTGCAAATTTTTGGATCAGAAATTATTTCAAGAATTATCATCCAAATTTTTACAATCCAAAACACATATTGTATTAAGGAGTGTTACTCATCTTACAATCCAATATAGACGAAAAAAAAAATGAAAAATGTTATAGAAGGATAGAGTTGAAAATAAAAAATAATAATAATATATGGAGGTGTAGGGAGAATTTCACATAATTCTAATGTCAAACGAATCCTTAAACAGCACAACTCAATTGTTGGATTTTCATCAATTTAGAAATTAAATCAAAACTAAATCAAGAAATTTGAGGTAAAATTAAAGTAGTAATTACCAAAGGTCATGAAATCCACGATGAAGTAAGGTTGAGAGTGGAGCCATAGAGATTCCTTCATCATCATAAGCAAAGTATTCTCCAACTGGTGAGAGAGCATAAACTCTTTCTTTCTTACCATCTTCATTGGTGCGAATGGAGCAATGAAAAAGAGAGTAACTGGCCAACAATGGCAGCATTCTTTCAAGCCTATTAGCCAATTGTGGGTGCTGATTTGGAAGCAAAGAGGCAATTTGAGAGGCAGAAAAACTTGAATCATCAGAAGAACTCTTTCCCTTTGCTATGACATCAAACAAATTGATGTCTATAGCAGCGTTTAGAACTGCAGGAAGAACACTGCTGAAACAAAGCAACACAGCAGAAAGGTATGCATGATCCACCTTTTCCACTTCTAAGGGAACTTCATTCTCTTTGGAGTTAGAACTCATTCTCACTAATGTTTAATTCTTGTGTACTTTGTGTAGTTTTTGTGATGTTTATATAGGCATAACATGGTTCTTCATTACATCTAGAGTAGTCTGGGGGCATCTTCATATAAGTTAAAATCTAATTTCATAAAACTATGTAAAATATGACATAAAATTAACACTATAACTTATAAAAAAATATTTTCAATAATTTCATAAAAAGAGTGATATCATGTAGATTAAATATGTATTATTTTGACTATTAATAATGGTTAAAAAAGAACTTTTTATAATAAATATAAAATGATAAGTTGACATTGCATTAAAGTATTAGGGAGCAAACGTATTTCTTCTAGAAACAATAAAGAAATTTTGTGGGTATTGATTTTTTAAGCAGTATCATTAGAACACTTATCAACCTACAAATACTAACAAAATCTATTGAAACACTAATTAAGAGAGGAAAATAAAAAAAATATATATATATTATTCTGACATGTAGAAATGTATCTTTTGTAATTTTTATTATGCTCTCATTTTTTTTTTAAATTCCTTTTAATTATTTAACCAATATTCTAAAGGCATTTATTAACGAGATCTTTATTTAGATTTGTAAGCTTGAATAAGTTTTCTTCCTACCTATCCAAGGAAATTTTTATTCATTTTTAATCTTATATTTTGGAAAGTAATGTTATTTTACTTTTAGTAATAATTAGAAGTACATAGTTTTATAATTTTAAGATTTAAAATAAATAACTTGTATTGAAACTTAAACAATATTTATTCTTAGGAATATATTTAATTATATTAAAAATATATATTCCTGTACATATGAATTTGATTATGCTGTATATTAAAAAATGAAAAATAAACATGTATTTTCATAAGTCAACAAAATTGGCTCTTAAGGTGGAAAAGTCATATTTGTCGATATATATATATATATATATATATATATATATATATATATATATATATATATATATATATATATATATATATATATATATATATACCGACAGCTACCTGCTAACAGAAAACAAATAGAAATACTGATATCTGATATCACATAAACATTTCTAATTAGAGGTACAATACAAATTTACAGAAGTTATTAGGAGGCACTTTCTCTCCGCAGTCATACACCTGAATTTTACACATTAACTAAATATATGTTCACAATTATAATGCCAATTCAACAATATATTTCAAAGATAAGATTATATGCATATCTTGAACAGAACCCTGAACTGATACCGTGCAAGCAAAACCTGCAGGTTTTAGCAACACCAACAACAATAAAACCTTAACCACAGCTAAGTACACAGCAGCAATTTGCTTCATGAATAAAATTTGTTGAAACTACTAGGAATGAGACAAATATTTCATCAAAACAAATTGCTAAAATTTTATTTTATTCTGGAAAAGTAAATGGGGCTATTAAATGCAAAGGTACTACCAATCCAACTACCTGTGAAAAGCTTTCAGCAGTTCTAAAATTATTTGCTCAGACCACACAAGGTCACAAAGCTTACATTTTGTGTTGTTTCTGCCGTTGCAAACTCAACATGTCCAAAGCCTCTGAACCTCCTTTCACTGTCTGTGTGTAGACGAATATCAACTATTTATCCACACTCTTTGAAAAGATCTTCACTGTATAATTCTGAGATTAGAAAAATAAAACAGAAAAATATTCGACTGGCACCCCACATGAAAAATAATACATACAAATCAGCGTGTTCCACACCGTATGACAAGTTTTTAGCATATATAGTCTTTGATCCAGCATATTGTTCATTCAGTGTAGATAGCAGTTAGGGAATTCAATGCAGATTTAAATTTTTTAATTCAGATTCTTGAGCATTCGATGCAGCATCAATCTTCAGTACAAAACGAGACTGTGAAGCAATTTAAAGATATGAAGAAATAACATAACACCATTACAAATATAGTGGGTAAAAGTTCATCCAATGAGCAATTTAAGTACCAAAACATCCATCTCTTTCTGTATTTCTTCATATTTTCTTCAGAATTATCACCCTTGTGAATATCCATATAAACTGTCAAACTCAACAAAAATAGTTTGTGCGCTTCTACTACTACTGTCATTCAAGTTTACACAGCAAAACAAGGTATATCAAATAGATAACCTGTCATCCTGTTAAGAATCCATGCCAATGACCTAGTCTTGCTTGATGAAGTCATATTTGCTCAGTCTCTTCCAATAACTGGAGCACAAGATGAGTACTTTACGAACTAAATTGCACCTATTACGTTTTTGCTAACTCAATTAGAAATGAACAGAGTAATTCATTTCCAAGTATTAACCAATGCTCCTTTATTCATATATTGCAGTACAAGAATCAACCAATGACATAGAAAACAATAACACTGGTATTTCATCATAGGTTCTAGCAAAACCAAGATCCACTGCTATATACTACTGGGAGATTAGACTTGATTAAAATTTCTTCTTTGTAGCATTAGGTCAATCCTCCTAGGATTTGGATGCCCGGAAACAATAACAAGAAGAAATCATATCCACACACTCAGCATTCCAAGTCATCCATTTAAAACTGCTCAATAGTTGCATCTTTGTGAGAAACATGTCTTCATCTTCAGAACCATCTGCCAATGACTCCAAAGACCTGGAACAGTTATCACTAGCAGGCTTGGCTTTCTTCTCCTGTTTACTAATATAATCTTTTTTAGCTTGAGGATTCTAGCCCAAAAGAATATAAAACACAAACAGGGCAAATATAAAACATCATTATACCTACAACAGCACAAAATTAAAGTATAAAATGCCTACAACAGCATAAATTACTAACACAAAGGTAAATGAAGGTCGATTAGGAATTTATGTTGGAGACCAAAATGACAGGAACACAACACTATTAAAAACCCTTTTAGGAGTTGGGTTGGCTATTAGGGTCTTGGCTTCCATGACGAAACAAGCAATGAACTCCAATGCTACACAGATAAAAAACAACACATTTACAAGTTAGGTCAGATAATAGGGTGTCAGCCTCCAGCACATAACAAGCAACACACTTACACAGTGTATTTCATTCTCCAATGAGTTGAGCTGGCAAATTGCAAATTAGAAAATGCTAAAAGATCTTAAAATCAGGATTGGTTTAATTTCAAAATACATTTATAAATCGAAATACATTTAACTGCATTTATGTGATTCTAAATTTACTTGAATTGATGATTTTTTTCCTTATTTATTTATCACTGAACAATTATAATTAAAGTATGAAAGTTGAAGTATTTGTTGGAGATTCCACGTAAATTAGAGATATAAGAAAGTTATATAATTGGATACAAATCTTATTTTATAAATTGGTTTTGTGAAGTTTAAGATAAACTTCACTTTCTAAGATAGTATATCTTAATAAGAATTGTTTGATTTACCGTGTCACGTGGTATAGTGCCGTTATTGGCTTCATAAAACTCTTGTTGATTCTGTTATTGCATTAATCGAGGGTCAAACTATGTCTCTCAACATATTCAGTAAGCATCTATTAGTTGCCAAAGGATTCAATCAAGTTTAAGGGTGAAAAAGGGTTTGACTTTCATGAAACTTTTTCTCTGGTTATCAAGCATATTACTATTTGAGTTATGCTTACAATTGCTTTAACTAATGGGTGGGATTTGTTTCATTTGGATGTTAATAATGATTTCTTGAATGGAAATCTTGATGAAACTGTCTATATGGCACAACCTCTGGGGTTTGAGGTCACTGATAAAAATCTGGTCTAGAGGCTCAATAAAACTATTTATGGTCTTAAATAGGCACCCAAACAGTGGTTTGACAAGCTTAAAACTGCTCTTTTACACCTTTTATTCGAGCAAAGTTGATCCATCTCTGTTTGTTTATCAATATAATTTTCAAATTATTTACATATTAGTATATGTTGATTACATTATCATTACGATTATGAGTACAACTGCTTCTCTTATTCAACAAATCTCTCATAGTTTGAACTCTAATTTCTCGCTTAACTAGTTGGGGATACTAAACTATTTTTTAGGCATAGAAATTCAGTATCAGTTAAACAAGTCTTTGGTTATGACTCAAAGCAAGTGTGTATATGTCAAAGATCTTTTGCTTAAAACCTAGATGACCGAAACTCAACATGTTTCCTCTTCTATGGTCTCTTCATGCAAGTTGTCTAAAACCGGATCAGACATTATTTATTGTTTAAATTTCAAATCAAATTATGATAAATAAATTATAAAAAAAAAAAAACACGCATTCTTAGGACTACTTAAAATTAGTAAATTTTCACAAGTTAAAAAACAGGAAAGTATTGTTTTATCATGTGCCTTTTTTTGAACGGGTGCTATATGTATTTTATGAATAACATATATTTGTGGTATATTCAATATTGAACACTCAAATATTACATGCCACTTTATTAATTGTTACAATCACTTTTTCCAAAATATTTTTTTTATTCAAGATTGCTTGCATATGTTAATTACTACTCCAAAACTCTATTTTTGCATGAAAACTACTGAAAACTCTATTTATAGAACTCCATCACTCCCACAGCTGATATGCTAGTACATGCAAGATGAAACTTGGAAAAACCAGAGCTCTTGCACAAATTCTCAAATTCAATCTCGGTTCTTTCCCTCCCTCCATGTGCTAAAAGCATGTGATTGTCCACAATACTACTATGTTTAGATGCATCACTTGAATTCGGAACCTCTGGAATTATATAGTCCATAACAATCACTTTTCCATGTGGTGGCAAAGCTTTGTGACAGTTTCTTAAAAATTTTATACAATCTTCATCTGTCCAATTGTGACATATAGACTGAAATGACCAAAACCAAAGAAGAAAATGTGATTAGAAATTTTATACAGTATATTGAACTTCTTTTTAAAAGTACAAAATTAAACTCTCATGTAATGCACCAACCTTAACTAAGATGGCATCCCCGTTTGGAACACTTTCAAACATATCTCCTGCCACATGCTCTATACCTTCAGGCAGAATGAGTGTTAATTTGCTAACTGATAACTTTGACAAACTTCAAAATATTGATAATTGATAATTGATAATTTCTTTATATATAGAGAAAGAGAAACCAGCATAAATGTACCTGGATGAGGAGGTGCATCTTGAATCGTCTGAGGCAAATCAAAATTAACTCCTTTAATTGAAGGGTATGCAGAGAGAATCAGTTTCAGGGTCTGTCCTACTCCACCTCCTACATCAACCAGTGTTGAGAACCCCTCAAATCCTTTGTATACTTTGAGTACCTTTTTCACTTCTATTGGACCAGCATGAGCCATTGCTTTGAAAAACATTTCATTCAACTCTGTATCTTTCTCCATATATTGATATGACGGCATTCCATACACACTTTCGAAATGGTTACTGCAATTTGGGTCCATAAATGCACCTTTTGCATCCTTCCTAATAAGAGCACAAATGACAAAAAGCATATTAAAGTCCATGACTTCCACCACTCAGAAAAAGTTTAACTTAATTACCCATTTCTTCTTGTTTCATTGTTTTCATTTAGGTCAACACTCTCCTTTAAATCTTAAGCACATATTTTTTATAGCAGAACTTAGTTACACAGATAAGCACTTCCTGGTGCACCACTTAATGACAAACTAGCATGTGAACTTTGTATCTTAATATAAAATTGATCATAGAATAATTCTAATGTCAAACGAATCCTTAAACAACACAACTCCATTGTTGGATTTTCATCAATTTAGAGATTAAATCAAAACTAAACCAAGAAATTTGTGGTAAAATTAAAGTAGTAATTACCAAAGGTCATGAAATCCACGATGAAGTAAGGTTGAGAGTGGAGCCATAGAGATTCCTTCATCATCATAAGCAAAGTATTCTCCAACTGGTGAGAGAGCATAAACTCTTTCTTTCTTACCATCTTCATTGGTGCGAATGGAGCAATGAAGAAGAGAGTAACTGGCCAACAATGGCAGCATTCTTTCAAGCCTATTAGCCAATTGGGGGTGCTGATTTGGAAGCAAAGAGGCAATTTCAGAGGCAGAGAAACTTGAATCATCACAAGAACTCTTTGCCTTTGCTATGAGATCAAACAAATTCATGTCTATGGCAGCGTTTAGAACTGCAGGAAGAACACTGCTGAAACTAAGCAACACAGCAGAACGGTATGCATCATCCACCTTTTCTACTTCTAAGGGAACTTCACTGTCTTTGGAGTTAGAACCCATTCTCACAAGTGTTTAGTTGTTGTGTACTTTGCTTAGTTTCGTGATGTTTATATAGGCACAACATGGTTCTTCATTACATATAGAGTCTGGTGGCATCTTCATTGTCGGAATATAAGTTTAAAATCTAATTGGTTAAAACTATTTTATTAAAATATGTTAATATAACATAAAATTAAGACTCTAACTTATAAAAAAACATTTTAAAAATATTAACAGCCAACTAAAATATGAACTTCATTCTTATATTTAACTAAAAGGTAAAAGGGTATATTAAAATTATTTTAGTGCCAAATTTAATATAATTAGTTGGTTGGTGGGATGAAAAGGCACGTGCATGAGGCTGCTATCAAAGTATGACTTCTCTTTGGGTAGGTGTTGACCACTTTTAATTGGTCCATTTTTGGTACTTTAAATATTAAGTAAGTCAGTGTTTTAGTAATTAAATTATTTGTTTTTTTATTTTTCAATAATTTTATAAAAAGAGTGATATTATGTAGATTTAAATATGTATTATTTAGACAAGAGGGTATTAATAGTGTTTAGAAAATTAAGAAAACTTTTTATGATAAACATAAAGTGATAAGTTGGTAATGCATTAAAGTATAAGGGAGCAAGCATATTTCTTCTGAAAACAATAAAGAAATTTTGGGGGTTTTGATTTTTCTTAACGAGTATCATTAGAACACTTATCAACCTACAAATACAAACAAAATCTATTGAAACACTAATTAAGAGAGGAAAATTTATAAAAAAAAAAAGAAAATTGACATGTAAAAATGTATCTTTTTGTAATTTTTTATTATGCTCTCATTTATTTTTTTTAATTCCTTTTAGTTATTTAACCAATATTCTAAAGGCATTTATTAACAAGATCTTAATTTTTATTCATTTTTCTTCCTATCCAAGGAAATTTTTATTCATTTTTAATCTTATATTTTGGAAAATAATGTTATCTTACAATTAGTAATTATTGGAAGTATATATTTTTATAATTTTATGAGTTAAAATAAATATCTTTCATTGAAACTTAAACAAAATGTATTCTTAAAGATATATTTAATTATATTAAAAATATCTATCCTTTACATATGAATTTGACTATTAAGTCAACAAAATTGGCTGCTCTTTGAAAAACCATTTTTCCCAAGATAAAGTCATATATATACTTTTAATTTTCCTTTATGCTATATTTTAAAGAATCTTTAATTTCTTTTTTTTTTCTTTAGGCTTTTAATTTCCAATCATTTATAATCCACAATTTTGAATTTTGGAATTTTGATTTGTAATATTTTGAGTTTTATAAAAATTAATTATCTATACTTTGTTAAATTATTAAATATTTTTTCATTTTGAACATAGCTATAGTTATCAAAATGAATAAATCGACGTATCTCATGACGCCACCAACTAATTCTAGATCGAAGTTTGAGATATATTTAAAATGAGATGCAACTTTTTGGTCAAATGGTTCATCTTTTAAGAAAAACATAAAAAATATGTAAAGTATAAATTTACATATTTATAAAATTGAAGTTATAGAAATGAAATTAATTTTAAATATAATGATTTAATATGTAAATTATAATAAAAGCATATATTTCAATAAAATAACATTGATTAAGTTTATATTTATAGATGAGTGATTCATAAGGTTATGGGCAATTATATCATCTAACTTATCTTCCTCGTGGACCTCTATGGTGATAGGGTGCGACATTAGTCAGTGTGAGATCAACCTAGAGTACTCACAGTAGACTTGCACAAAGTTATGAGTAGTAGTAAAGTGAAAAATAGAAAATGGGAATGAAATGGAAAAGGTTGGAAACTACCTAATTATGCGTACCATACCTCACAGTACCCTTCAAAGATTGCTACAAGGGCAGGCCCTTGGAATTCACCTGTATAAAGAAACCATACCATGTTAAATGCAATTTAGAAAAGTAAACCAAAACAGCTCAACACAGTATGGTAATTTCACACTCAACAGACAGCATTAAGTTTGAAATACCCCTAGCTGCAGACTAACTATGGGTATTCCATAAGTTAAGCTAGCCAACACTGGCATCCAATGAATGATGTTCGGAAACTTAATAAGAAAATAAGTCCCTGGGCACACAGCAGCCCATTATCTCTCCACTGTAGAAAACCAAAATTATTCACTACTCAGGTGAAGCCAGACTCATATGGTGCCCTTGACTAACATAATCTTAAACATGCCCTCCTCAAAAATGGTGTTCTCTCTGTTTGGGCCCCCTGAATAAATTGGTCTAGCAATGCTTTCGTTCCTGCTGTAAGACCCAATTAGACTCAATTCCCAACATTATTTAGGCAGGTCATCATGGTCAATCCACCAGTCAAACACAACACAGATGGTAGCCATTATCCACAACCTTGGATGCCAGGCCCCACTCAGGTTAAAAAAGAATAACACTACCCGCCTTGCATCTAGAAGAACATGATATACTCTAAAAGAATACAGAACAAAAGGAAAGGAATAGAATCCTCAAAATAATAAAAACTCCACAATTATTCTTAACACAATTATTCAGAGCTCTATCCATCCTCACTGAAAGAGAGAGAGGAAGTGCAACAATTAAATTATCAACCATTCAGAAAGATTGGTCCTCAAAGGCACCATCAGCATCCAATCAAAGCACAACACTAAGATGACACATCAAAAAATCTTCCATTTATTAATATTATGATATTGGGCAAATGCTTCAAACATCAAATACGCATTCTAAAAAAAGGTTTTTATAAGAAATAACACAAGCTTCTCAAATGCTTAGAATAAGCAAACAAAATTACATGAAGCATCAACCACATTAACAGTCGTTCTGTTGAAACAAAAGCCTATACATTAACCTTAACAGAAATATCCAATTCTTTTAAAACATGCATAACATCAGGACTTGAAACTGCATTAAATATTGATTCCAGAACACCGGTTGCACTGTCATCACATACATAACTAGATATATCTGGATGCTCAATTATATAATTTGGATTCAATATATTACATCCAACTTTTACAAGGATATCCTGTACCGTATCAGAGATATTGCTTCCATTGATCATTTTCAATTGTCTGGAAGGTCTTAACAGATGCCCCGATGTGGAAGGCAAATTGGCCAATCAATAAATAGTGGTAATATTTCAGTGTGCTTTCCTAGATATTGCCAGAATAGCAGAAACCATGATGATGTTGGCTTTTGACAAGAGTCAGGGTTCCTGAACACCTGATTTCTATATTTCCAGTCACCTGGCATAAATGCAGGGAATAGCTGAGCAAAATGGTGAATACAACAAGAAGGGAATAGCTGAGCAAAATGGTGAATACAAAAAACAGAGAATGGCATTGGTTTTTGAGGACATCGCAATACCAGAGAGCATGCTCAATATACTGGGAGGAATGTTCTGATCAATTGCACTATCAGAAACCCCGCTGCAACTCCAAAGCTTGACCTGCATATGGCCTTACATCTTCACAAACCTACAATGCTTCAGTTTTCACCATTTTGAGACTTCCAAGCTAATATTTCACCAGAATAATGGATGGAACTGCACAAGAGGTGCGCCTTGTGGCAATATTTCCCTGCCAACCATATCGATGCTCCGTTTATGGGCTCAATTTCTTGCTTATCGGAGCAGTGTTTTAAAACATTAACAACTGCAGTCTCAGATCCTTCAGCAAAACCAAATACGGAACCAATAGGCAACATGATTGGAGAGCCTAATAAATAGCAATGAAATCAAAAGGGGAAATACAAGTTGTCCAAAATCATGCTTTAAAAATTGCTTCTTCTGTCACATACTCAACGTGTCCAAAGACCCTAACATTGCCACATTACAACTCCAAAGAAGCCATTTCCTCACGAAGGTAAAGAGCCCTTGCAGTATTCCCCTTTTTGATGTAGCCATCAATCAACTCCTCATACACGCTCACATCCAGAGCCACCAACCGCTCTCTCATCACCCTCAAATACCTCTCAGCATCTTCAACCTTTCCACAATGACACAAACACCGAACAACCGTCACGAAAACTGACAACCCAGGACTCACACGTCTGTACTCCATTTCATAATACAACTTCAAAACCTCCTGAACCTCCTTATTTGCTGCATAACCCTGCATCAAAAGAGAATAAGTAACATCATCCGGCAAAAACCCTTTATCCATCAACACACTCAACATTCCATTCGCTTTCTCCACTTCACCCTTTTCACACAGCCTCTCCACCACCTTATTAAACACCACACAACTAGGCACAAAACCAACCCTCACCATCTCATCAAAAACCCGCACACACTCTTCCGAATCCGCCGCAACAACAACGTGCTCAAACGTCTCACCGTATGGCCTCAGCCCCTTCCCCTCCATTTCACGCACCAAACCAATAGCCTCCTCAACTCTCCCATCTCTGCAAAACGCTCCAACAAACGACGTGTAAACAAACGCGTTCGACTCAAACCCTCTCGCCACCATCTCCCTATACAACCCCCACGCGGAATCCAAATCCCCCAACACAACCTTCGTATGCAGAACAAGAGACCACACAACGGTCTCGTGAAGCAAATTCTTCTGCAACAGCCTCTTCAACAAAACCACGACATCACACTCCGATTCCGCCACGCGTCCCCTCTCCAAAATCCTCAACATCAAACTACAATTCACGATCATAGAAGGAGAACGGAAAGTACTCTTCCGCATAATTCGATCCAACGTATCGACAATCTCCTGCAATTCACCTTCCTTGCACAACGCATCAATCATAATTCGCAAACTCGTCGAATTAGGGTAAATCCTTCTCCGAATCATGAACTCGTAAACCTCCCAAACGAGAAAACATTTCTCAGACCTCTGAACCGCGTGAAGCAAGGCGTTAAAACTGACGACGGTAGCGGAGACTCCGCGCTCCTCCGCGTAACGGCAAACGTGGAACGCGACGTCCGTTAGCCTGGCTTTGGCGTAGGCTTGGATAAGAAGGTTGACGGCGAGGGCGCGAGAGGTTGAAACGACGACGTCGAGAAGAGAATCGACGAGTGCAGGAACGGCATGTGAGTGAGTGTTTGTTTTGGTGAGGGAGCGGAGCAGAGCGCGCGCGTGGGTGAGTAAGTTGGCTCTTAATAAGAGGTTGATGATGATTGCGTAGGAGCGAGTGGTGAGCTGGAAGGTGGAGTTGGGCCGAGATGCGGCCCAATGGAAGAAGCCCAATGCGGGTTTTGCGTCGGAGGGGGAATTGAATTGCAGAAGAAGGTGTTGAACCGACGCGTCGTTTAAGTGAAGGGAACGGAACTGGCGAGTTATGGAGTCCCAGTTGCGTCGCTCTCTGAAGGAATTACACAGTGCCGCAACGACGTCGTCGTCGAGCTTCGGATTTGAGAACGACGCCGTCTGCGTGTGTACACGACGGAATCTGGAGAAGAAGAGCTTGAAAGCCATATGGATGTTTTGCTTGCAGTGGTCGTGTGGTGCACGTGCAGCTCATTTCACTGCTAACCAAGAAATTTGAGGTAAAATTAAAGTATTAATTACCAAAGGTCAAATTAGGATGGCAATCCGGACCAGAGGAGAGACCATACACACCTCTCGGTCAGGTTGTTGCGCGGTGGATCCTGACAGAGGGAGACGACGGCGTGCGACGGTGCGTAGGGCTTTGACTGTGCGCGTGTGCTAGACACGACAGAAGCTCCGGAAGAAGATTTTGGAGATGGCAGAAAAGTGTGAGTGATCGCTGAGGTGATTGTTGAGTTGGGGGAAGAAGAATGTGAAGGAGTGAGTTAGTCGGCAGTGGCTCTTTCGTGTGCCTTCTTCCTTTTTAATTTTTTTTTGTTTCTGTTACATCTTTTTGTTGCTTTCTTCAAATAAGAATTTTACATTATTATTATTATTGATTATTATATATTTTTATTATCTTTTTTCATTTTATATTATTGTTATTAAAGTCAATATTAATATTTTGCAACAGAAAAAGATTTGACCGATCATCAGTAGATGAGAGAATATGTAACCTCAATTTAGTGATTATAATGATTATTCTTATTATCTTATTATTAATATTGTTATTAATATATTATTATTAATATTATAATTATTAATATCATTATTATTAATAATATTATTAGTAATGTTATTATTATTATTACCGATAATATTATTATTATTATTACCGATAATATTGTTATTATTATTAATGTTGAATAATATTCTTACTAAAAATATTATTACTATTATTATTCTTATTATTAGTAGTAAAATTATTAATATTATTGTTATGAGTGGGAGAAACCCTATAACCAGATTCCCCTGTAAGTATTTTATTACATTCCACGTAAAATTTTCTAAAATTTTCCGGGAAGTTTTAGAATTTTAAAAGGTCATTTTTTTTATTTTACTGTGAAGGAAGAAATTATGAAGATGCCTGGGTAAAAAGCCTTAATACCTTTTCACCAATCATTTGAGGGATTTAGTGGTAAAAAAAATGTGAAAATATTGAAAGGTACAGTGACAAAACCTTTTTTCATTGAGGCCAATATCCATGAAAAAATCAACAATACCCAATTTTGGGGTCAATCAGAAAAGATGATATTCACGTCAGAGTCCAATGCAACCGATTAATATTTGCAAACACTAATAATTGGCGAATGGAACTCTGACGATGTCCAAAAGCATTGGAGAAATTATGGACGAAAAAGTCTAATAGCTTTTGTAACCTGAAGCCGGCAAAAAGGACACCTGGACACTGCAGAAGAACATCTACGACACAATACATGACCACAAGGAACTATTGTTATATCAACCTCAGAACTAAGACAAACCCTACATATCCATGCTGCTTTTGCTGTATCAGCTTCTTTTGTTGCCTTTTCAACCTTCTCCTGTACAAAGTATAATGATGCAGCATGTTATTTCAAACTTAAAAGACACAGATTAACTTATGCATTATAAAGCATTAAGCTACTTGCTTTAATTCAATCATTACTCTGTCCTACGCTATAAAAATAAAACTATTGCCCAAAGCTTATACAACTGTAATGTAGATACAATTTTCATTGCTTTAATTGATAACTACAAATCGATACGCTTTCTCCCTTGTAATATCTGACTGAATCTATACATATGTAGGAAAGTCATTGGAAGATTAGTTTAAGGAGGCATTTAGTAAATGGATATCCAACTTTCCAACAAGAAACCTATGTTTAAGATATTAAAATTTTCAAGTTTGATGCGTCAAAACTAACAACGGGTTTGTATATGACACACTCAAACAAACCATAAACAGGTTTTCAAATGATTGTGAAATTAGAATGCCCACATGGCCAACTACCATTCAGAAAGAAAAATATTAATAATGGTATGACACACGACGCTATGAAATCATAGTACTAAAAGTTTAAATCACCAACCTGCTCTAACACAAGAGCTGCCTGAGACTCTCTTAGATTTTCTTGCAAATTTATTGTTCTTTGAAGTAGAGATTGCTTCTCCACCTCCATTTTGATCCCAGCAGCAGAGAGTATTTCATTGACTGCCTGCACCAGTTCTGCAGCTGAAACCTTGCCAGACTGCTCTCTTACAGGCTGCACCTATTCACACGAAGATACTTCTCATTCATTTAAGAAAATTGACATGCAAGCAATACAAAATGAACCGACAGAATGCTTTTTTTTAAATGGTAACAAGATATGTAAAACAGTTAAGAATTTTGCATTGAGCATAATATCTAGTAATTGAAAAGGATTAGATGCTTCTTTATTCGGTGGCCTTAGCCACAAACTAAACAAGAAAATTTTCTTAATTACAAGCTTTTTGGTTTCATGGTCCAAAAATATCTCACTCTCATTTGCCGACACATATTATTCATGTGTCAATGGAAAGCACAGGATGATGGGTCACGAATTGCAGTGCATGTAATAAATGCAAATTTATGGTACATGGTACTAGTAATTAGGGACAAGTTCCAAGGGACAAACCTGAGAGTAGCTTTCTCCCCTTTCTGAGCTCTCTGGGAAATCAGCATTGGGCATGTTACTACTTAATAAAGGGCTATCATGCACCAGTGTTTCCTTTAGAGGACTACTAGCTGAGACACTTTTAAATGAAAATACTTGTGATGAAAGGAAAAATTGTGCATCCCCCTGCGCAACTTCAATTTTAATTCTGTACAGAGCTTGACCTGCAGATGGTCTTACATCTTCCAAAACCCTACCATATTTCAGCTTTTCACCTTGTTGAGACCGCCAAGCTACTATTTCACCAGAATAAAAGGGCCTCAATGGATGGAACTGCACAAGACGTGCATCTTGTGGCAATATTTCCTTGCCAACCATATTGCTGCTCCCATTTATGGGTTCAACTTCTTTCTTATCAGGGCAGAGTTTTAAAACATTAACAACTGCAATCTCAGATCCTTCAGGACAACCAAATAATGGCCCAACAGGCAATATGATTGGAGAGCCTAATACCTGACTGACTATAATAGCAATGAGATCAAAAAGGGAAATATAAGTGGGTGGTTCAGCAACTAGAATACAGGATCTTGATTTGTTCAAAAAATAAAGAGTTTGACGTGCAGAATCATTCTTCCACCCAGGGATGGTGAAATCTTTGCCTGCACGTGTAACATCTACTAAATTGGGCAATAGCAGAAATTTTGTCTTAAGACACTTAACAAATTGCATCTTTTCTGCAGTAGAGTTCAATAAGCATTCTATGGTATCCAATGAAAAGCTATTGAATACAGGAATGTAGTTGCCCATGCTTTTAACAATGGTCCAGACAGCAGTTTGAAGAGACTTGCTTGATAACTTCTGTTTGAGGGTCACCAGTAAAACAGACCCCAGAGAACCCAAAGTCTGTAGTGCGTGATTCTCATCTAGTTCCTGTAAACCAAACAGAAAAACTCCAGTAAGTAAAAGCCTAATGCAGACAAAAGTTAGATAATAATAATTAGGAAAATGCTCCTGAAATCTTGCTACCTCTATGACAATGTCAGACAATTTTTTGATGCCGAGCATGATACATACTCTCTCAGGAAGATCTGCATGGACAAATCTAATTCTGGAAGTATCAATACATTTGACGTATCGAGAACCATAAGAATCAACATAGACACAGGATCCTGAATGAACAAGTCTGCAGCCATCATCCGGAACTATGGCTTCTGATTTCCAGTTTGACCCATCTAATGTGTTCCCCTCGACAATTTGATCACAAATGAAATTCAAAACTTCCATCACTGCACGGAGCTCATTGGGATTTAGTCGCTGATATCCACAAGCTTTCTGAAGATGTAATAGAAGACCCTTTGCAGCAGAAAGTGTTAACATGTCCTGGAGTCCCAAATCTTTAAGAATCTTTACAAATGGGAGATATACAGTAGGAAGCTCAAAAGCAAATGGAGACAAATTAATCATCAAACGAGCAAAAAGAGCATCAGCTGTCACAAGGCGTGTTCCATTTGCAACAGGTAGAAATGCCACTTTACGTAGCTCTGCCACATCTGAAATAGGAAAAGTAATTAGAAATTCAATGTAACAACAACCTAAGCAAACCTGCTTAATCAACATAACAGAGAAGAATTAGAGGTTCACAAAAATGTGATTTCCCAGTTGGTCATGTCTAGTAATTGTGTTAATATATTAGGTGCATTGACAGACCTATCGTTTCAGTAAGGAGAATCAGAGACAAATACCAAAACTATATAAGCCACACCCTTTCTACTCAACCCTTAGCCCAAATGGAATAACATGACAATAGTGAATCACCTGAGGAAGAAAGTGAACCCCAAATTTTGTCTAAATATTTCAAAATCTCGCAGGTACATTCCTCAATGTTCATTCCTGAAGCAATGGGCCAATGAGCAAGAGTATCTTCCCCTCCATTTCTCCCAATTACCTAGGGAAAAAGAAAGCTAGCATAAAATACGTGTAGGTAAGTAATGTAAATTTAAAATGTAAACCAAAAGTATTGTTTTTACTTGCAAGTGCTTCAAAACTGTACAAAAAGCAGGAGGACTCCGTAGATGCAGAGGTCCCCATGAGTACTCTGGAGGAACAGTGTATTGTTTGGATAGAATGGGAGCACAACTCCAAGCCAGAGGCCAATCTTTAGACAAAATAGCTTCATTATATGAAGCAAGCACCCTCTTGCAACCAGCACCCGGAAACCCCAGTTCAGCAGGTACACATGCAATCTTGCCAAGAAGATCACAGAAGTTGTTGCTAAAGAAAAGAGCAAAGTTGGAAAAAACAAACTCAACTACAGATCCTCCTAATGCCCACACTTCTGGCGAAACTTCAGAATGACTGTTCATTATGTCTGTCTCAAAATCATCCAAAACACCTGATTTCATGCACTCAATTCCAAGAAACTCAACTCTTTTGGCACATTCAATTATTACTTCTACCTCTGTAGCAGTTCGAAGCCCAAGTTTCCTTAGTATTCGAAGCCACCCATCTGTACTGAACCTTTCTCCAGGAAATTTTCTTCTCTCACCAGAGAATATAGATATTAAGATAGCATCACCAGGATCAAATAAATCCATGGGCTTCAACAGGTCTGTTGAAAACTCATCCGAATTTCTAACAAATTTAGTTTCTTTCAAAGCTTCAACCACTAATTGATCTGATTGAAGATCATGCCAATTTTTAAAAACATGTATTAATATTTCCTCCTGCTCATTCTGAGATTTTCTCTCAAAGTTGGGCAAGCCAAAGCGTACTAAGATCTGTTGATCATGCAACTCCAGCACTCCGAGGGCTCGAAGAAATGAACTTTCATTTGAATCAGTGGCACAAGAAAGACAATGCTCATCATATGGTTTTAAAAATGAATTTGAAGGGATCATACACTGATCTTGACCTTGCAACTTAGTATAAGAACCAACAACTGTTTTATATATTGGGAGAGAACGCAAAGCTTCAATTTCTTCGGGGGTATAGTGAAAGTCATTGGAGAAAAATTCATCAGAAAAGAGTGAAAAAAGTTCATCGCAATTTGAAGGTGAGAGATTAGTTGGTTCAGTGAAATACCCAGCTAGCTTAGCTTCCACAAGTTTGGATGCAATGACATGTCCAAGTGATTGACCAGAGATAGAAAAACAATTGCTTGAAGCAGAACAATCAATAAATGCCTCATCAAATATGGGTATGTTACACTGGTTTAACATTGGCAACAACCAGGGATAACTGGTTTTGAATCTTTCAAAAGCTGAAATGTAGGACTTAACTAAGTCAGTTTCAGAAGTATTATCCCTTGTCACCGGACTCACATAACTTTCAGCAGATTCTCTTTCCGAAATACCACTTGTTGAATTTGAGTGCTCCAAAAGAGGAGGAACGAATACCAGATGCCGCTCTCTAACACGGCACAAGACTGGCCTACCAAGAAATGCAGGAATTAGGGGCCACTCAGAGAAAAGGTTTAATTCTTCCTGTGAGCCCTTAAAACGTTTCCAAAATATTCTAATCCATTCAGGTGAAGGACCCCCTTGACTTCCAGAACTAGGTATTTTCTCCCAAGAAAGCCATGGAGCCATATTTGATCCCATTACATGGTTCACCCAATCTTCATGGAAAATTAGTTTCATATGATTGGCCAGTAGATTAAGGGAGAAGTTCCGCAGTTTCAGAAGTGACAGAAGGGAATAATTAGAAAAAATACCACCTAAGAGAGGCCTGTCTACTACTTTAGGATGAATAAATTTTTCTTCCAAGGGAAGCATTAACGACTGTTGCTCTTTATTCCCAACCCAAAGTTCAGTAAAGCCCAATTTTTTTAAATGGCCAGTTGCAGTCGGAAATGGTAAGCCTTTGAGTTCTGAAGCAATTAATATGAACTTCGGGTCCCTATTTTGATCAATGGAAGTCATAGCATTATTGTAAGCCCCAGGTCCTCCTGATCTACCAATATCTTCAACAACACCCCGACCAAAATCAAATAAAGCCTTCCCTAAACTTGTCATCATTTCCAATGCATCTCCAGAACTGGCTTCTCCCCGCGTAGTGGAGCCTTGAATATTATACCCACGCTGAGAAGAAGTGATTCTGTGGATACCAGTTTCTCGAGAAAAAGCACTGGTAGTAGCAGGATCATTATCTCTGGCTGAGCTGGATGACTCTGTTTGCTGAAAATCAGACAAGCAATATTCGAGAACATCTATATACATGTCAACTGATCGCAGAGCAAATGGTTTTGAAGAAACTTTTAGGAGATCCCTAACCATTTTAGGTCTAATTTCTCGCACTGAAAAACCCACAGCTTGGATTTCAGTCACCAATTCCCAAGGTACTGAAAATACAGGATAATGCTCCTTTACAAAGCTGCAAACTGTAGCTGGAAGCAAATTACCAACCAACCCGTTCCCTGGCTGTGAAAGAAACATGCCTTCTTCAGCCTTGACCAAATTTCCTGAGTACAGCTGCCATACTGGAAGGTCAATAATACGAGAATAAAATGGACGTATCACCTGATTTTTAAGGCATTCCCAGTCAGCTTTAAGAACAACTGTTGTTGGACTTGGAGGGTTGTTATCGAGATTAGCATGCTGATCAATCAGAACTTGACTCTCACAAGATCGTGGCCAGAAGTAGTAGATTTGATCTCCATAAGCCTTCAAAGAGAGACTTATTGCAGAATAGGCACTAGAATCAAATAATGAACTTGGAATATCTCTTCTTAGCTTCTGAATCTCCAAAACCATTTCAACATAGGAATCACATACACAGGACATCACCTCTCTGTTCCAAGATTCAATTAATTGATTTCCAGCATCAAAGTGTCCCTCAGTGGAAGCCCCTCTGTCTTGGTATTTAAAGAGATAACGACCCCTATTGTGACACACAAGGAAACAACCTATGACAGTGACAGGCATGTTTATACAACCAGACAAAGGAAGAGGGGCCATAATTGAGCTCCTTGAGTAAACATTGGCATGATGACCATTGCTGGATACAATTGCTGCTATTCCAGCAACAGGAGTCAAGTTGTATGCAAGATATCGCCTGAGCAGAAAAAATGGAATTTTGATAGATATTACCAAACAAAACAGAACTTTCATGAGATAAACATAATACATGGAACATAATACATGGAACATAAAACATCAATCATCATTACTCCTGATTGAGTTTCAAGATAAATTAAGACTTGTTTCCTGTCCCACCAACTCTAATTGAAAAAGAGGAATGAAGAATGAAAAAGCTGCAGTATGAATGAACCCTTGCTTAGGATCAAGACAAAGAAGCAATGTGCAAAGCCAAGGAATTTTTTTTCTAAGAAATAAACAAACCATGGAAAATAACTTCCACATTCATAAACTTCTCTTTGTTTTCTTATGAATGGCTATTTTATATTTTAGAGAAAGAGCTAGATGCATCCTCAAACTGAGCCATCGATATGTAAAAGGTTTTCAAGTTAATAAAAGGAAAATGACAACCAAGTTCTTGCAAAGCATTGACACAGATTAAACAATGATATTGTGTGTTGTTAAAAACCAAGTTATTGTACGACATCAACATTAGTTTTTGACATCCATGCAATTTGAGCATAAACACCACATGATATCCATTATAATATTCAAATAAAATCATACCGATCAAGAGCCATATTTCTGGTTTGCCCAGAACCCAGGCTGAGTGCAACAAGCCATCTATCAGTGACTGTAGTTCCTTCTGAATATAAATTCACATCAATTACATGCATCTTTATCATCGCATTGGAGCTGCTAAATATTCTTGATAATTGAAACTTTCTCCATTTCTTTTCAGAAAATGGATTCCTCAAAATAGAAGATGATGGGTCAATGCTTATTGAAAAATTCTGGCTTGGATTAGGATTTCCTTCTTCCCATGTTGATATGGATACCTATAAGGAATGCAATTTCACTCTGGCTCAATGGAATTATTAAAATGTTCCAAACAAGAGTCCTCTCATGTGGTATCAATTACAAACAAGACATATTAAGTATACAGGTGTTTTCTATGCACAATTTTCTATTAATAGTAGATGATAGAGTGAGTTAAATAATAGAGATAAGCTATCCCCGTCTATAAATAGACACATGCACACACCAAGAATCATAAATGCTCCTTGACTATTTCTGCCCTAAAAAAGTAGTCAGATCTGTAATTAAATAGTTAATTAGCCATGTAATTACTATTTGGTTAGCTCTGTACTTAATGCACTTACAGTAATTGAATTCGGAGAATTAGAGAGAAAACTGAACAATGATAAATTGAACTGTAAATATTTCAGTAGAATAAATGTACAGGGAGGGCAACCTTGTATATCTGAACTGTAGGACTCATTGTTGAATAAGAAGCTAACAAACTAACTGATAGCTAACTAACTCTGTAACAGAAAATCTAAAGGAATTAACAGTGAGATGCAAAAAATAATGTAAAAACACTAATACATAAAATACCTATCTCTAATATATGGTATGAAAAAGATCGACTGTTGAGATAAACATAAGTGTCAGACTTCCAACTCACTTTTACATCAACAATTTTCACCTTCAACTGTTAATCCCTTTCAGACATTGTAACCTCCGCCCCCAGTAGAAGCCTTTTCTCCTTCTACATTTTGCCCACATACAGCCAATTGTTTGGGTTCTTTGAGGGGAAATGTCGTGAGATCTTTACCAGAGAGCCATGATGAGCCAACCTCATAAGGCACCAAGACACAACTCTACACCCAAAATCTTAAGACACGGGTCTGAGGGTCTTTCTCCCTGTATATTTGTCCATGTTCCTCATTTTCACCCAATGTGAGACTCCCAATCACACTTGAACATCAACAATCTCCCCCTCAAGTGTGAGTCCCATTCAGACATTGTAAGTTTCATAAAAAACCAAACCCATTTCCTCTCAAAAATATTAGATTTTCACCACATCAAATCCCCAGAATTTCTTGCTTGAATTTGTCAAAAACCTAATCTAGCATGCGTTGCTCACATCCCATAAACCTCCACTCATCCAAATGCCTCCAAACCAACATTTCCCCACATTCCATGCGAACATTAAATTCCCCAAGTTCTATTCCAAATCCCAAATAAAACCTAATTTCAACCTGTTAAATCCCATTGGTTCTGCCATGCTGTATAAATATACAACTGAACAGTAGTAAATTTACCTGTAAAACCGACTTCAAAAACAGGAGTGTTCTAGATCCATGCCTCATAAATATGTCAGTAATATGCCTTATTCTGTTTGATCCAAGGTCGGGTCCATCC
Organism: Phaseolus lunatus; assembly: GCA_013389735.1. Lineage (NCBI taxonomy): Eukaryota > Viridiplantae > Streptophyta > Magnoliopsida > Fabales > Fabaceae > Phaseolus > Phaseolus lunatus. Next base: position 618,286 of record CM023859.1, on the reverse strand, counting down.
TTCAAGCAGTCAGATGATAAAGGCATCCGAATAATGGTAGAATCAGCTAATGACCACAAGTCATTCCGGTCAACAAGCATTGGACTAAATTGATCACAAAATCGTTGAGTCAGATCATTACCTGAAACCTCAAGAGTAAACAACGTTATGTTCTACTATTGTATAGGAATTTTGCTATTAGAGTTAGGCTCTTTTATTTTATAAAAGAAATACTCCACAGAAGGAAAAAGTACAAAAGTAACACTATGAAAATACATATTAAAATGAGTTTAAATATTGGATATTGATACCAGAAGGCTTTCCAATCTTGAAGCATAGACAATAAGGGTACCTCTCATAAGTAATGATTAACTAACTACCACAAAACGGATCAAAGAATAATACTTAAAAAAGAAATTTTTGAAAATTACTTTCCAATTTAGGAACAATTAATCATTCCATTAATAAGCATGATAATAACCAGTTATTCACTAACCACTGTTTGAACATTATTAACCAAGTGAGTGATTATTCAATTCCAAAATAAAAAATAATTTAACAAATATTATTTTTCATCTTCTGTATTTTTGCAAGAAAAATAAAGAAAAAATTGAGGGCTTCAATGAATTTGACAGACGGGTAAAGAGAACAGAAAATATTTCAATGAATTTTCTTCGTTCTGAATTGGCTCTGTTATTGCGATAATAATAATTTACTACTTATGCAACTTTACAAGTTTTAACACTTCGATATAAAAGCACACACAAAGTATGTGCTCTACAATTCTCCAGTCAAACAGTCCCTACCATCTGACATAGTGAAGTATGTCTGCCAGAGATCAACCTAGAGTACTCACAGTACACTTGCATAAAGTTACCAGTAGTAGTAAAGTGAAAAATAGAAAATGGGAATGAGATGGAAAAAGTTAGAAACTATCTAATTATTTTGCATTAACTCAGATGATGAGTACACAGTATACCTATCAAAGAAAACATCTTTGCTGATGGGGCATTCGTCAAAGGTGTACCAAGTACCAAACCATGAGGATCAAACATATAAAAGAAGCCACCAGAAATGACTGAGAGAAGGTCACATATGGAATAGCAGCTAACCAATCCCAAACCATAGTTAATTGTGTTGCCACGTAATCTCCATGGAGGACGGAGCTGGAAATTACTAAATTCCTCTCGACTCAAGCAGGCACCTTCAAAGATTGCTACAAGGGCAGGCCCTTGGAATTCACCTGTATAAAGAAATCATACCATGTTAACTGCAATTTAGTAAAGTAAACCAAAACAGCTAAACACAGTATGGTAATTTCACACTCAAAAGACAGCATTAAGTTTGAAATACCCCTAGCTGTAGACTAACTATGGGTATTCCATAAGTTAAGCTAGCCAACACTGGCATCCAATGAATGATGTTCGGAAACTTAGTAAGAAAATAAGTCACTGGGCACACAGCTCCCACAATTCCGGAGTCTAGGGATAGTCAGGTAAGCAGCCTCTAACAACCTAACCTACTGAGCAGGGAAGCTGTTTCTAGGACTAGAACTTGTTGCCACAACGTCACAAGGCAGCAACCTCTAACTGCTTGATGAGAAGGGAAAATATACACCTTGAGCTTTAGAAGAACATCCAACATGATACATCAATCGTGCATATCCTCCTATTCAATGGACCAAGTCTTTGGTAGTCCTTTATAAAAAATTAACAGTTCAAGTAGGTTGACTCACTAGGCATGGTGGGCTGGGAGGGCAGCAGCCCATTATCTCTCCACTGTAGAATACCAAAATTATTCACTACTCAGGTGAAGCCAGACTCATATGGTGCCCTTGACTAACATAATCTTAAACATGCCCTCCTCAAAAATGGTGTTCTCTCTGTTTGGGCCCCCTGAATAAATTGGTCTAGCAATGCTTTCTTTCCTGCTGTAAGACCCAATTAGACTCAATTCCCAACATTATTTAGGCAGGTCATCATGGTCAAGCCACCAGTCGAACACAACACAGACGATAGCCATTATCCACAACCTTGGACGCCCCACTCTGGTTAAAAAGAATAACACTACCCGCCTTGCACCTAGAAGAACGTGATATACTCTAAAAGAATACAGAACAAAAGGAAAGGAATGGAATCCTCAAAATAATAAAAACTCCACAATTATTCTTAACACATTTATTCAGAGCTCTATCCATCCTCATTGAAAGAGAGAGAGGAAGTGCAACAATTAAATTATCAACCATTCAGAAAGATAATTTGGTCCTCAAAGGCACCATCAGCATCCAATCACAGCACAACACTAAGATGACACATCACAAAATCTTCCATTTATTAATATTATGATATTATCTAAAAAAAGGTTTTTATAAGAAATAACACAAGCTTCTCAAATGCTTGTAAGCAAACAAAATTACATGAAGCATCAACCACATTAACTGTCGTTCTATTGAAACAAAAGCCTACACATTTACCTGAACAGAAATATCCAATTTTTTTAAAACATATCTAAAACTTACCCAAATTGTGCTGCAGCAGGGATTGGCGAGGATGTTCCCTCTTATCATAAATCAGGTGTAATCTCTTGGCTTGGCAGCAATCTGCCAACTCAAGAAGGTCAAACAACAAAAACTCATTGTTTCCATACAGCGCCAAAAGTTCATTTACTTTATTATAGTCCATGCAGGGCAGATCTTTAGTCAAATCATCACTGACTAAAGAAAGGCATCGAACTGACTGTACACCAAGCTTGTCTGCCAAATCATTGCCTATAACTGGATGCACAAAATGTCTCCCAATAAGAGAGCTGTTTTGCAGCCAAGGTGCATCATTATATACAAGATCTCCCGCTTGCATCAGAACTCCAAAATCATTAGGAATCAACAAGGGGCAATCAAAAGACTCAAAAAGTGGCTTCTCCAAGCAACATTCTGCTATGGCTTCAAGGACACGATGGACAAAATTTAACTGATCAGTAGAGAGAGGAACCCCATGCACATCATTCTGCAACCTTTGTAATACTTGAAGATAGTCTGAAATACCAAAACTCAATCTAACCCCCAACTTTATCAACAAATCTTTATACTCTGATAGTTCAGATGGAACAACATACAAATAAGGTGTATATTTTACAGGTGAATCAAATGCTAGTGCATTAGGTGATACAAAATCATCACCAATCCAAACCCATGAAGCACTATCCAACCCTGCTTTCAGGTTATTGATATCCTCAGTATTAATAAATTCCTGCAATTTTGAGTAAAGGCAAGGTATTTCCTTTTGCAGCTGTGCATCAAAACTGGGATCCAGCAGTGAATTTATCTTAAGCTGCTGATAGGACTTAGATAGCTCAATTAACTGCCTTGTTAGAACTCCAATATTTGGGCAATCCATCCACCCAAGTTCAGTCTGTAGATACTTAGAGTCACATTCACCATCTAAAATGAACATTGAGGAAGATACCATCCACATCTGTGATTTAGGCCTCACACTAGTGGGGGGCGCTACTACTTCGTTATTGGATTTTAACCATGGAAGTCCCCTAACAGCTGGATCAGAAATTACTGGACACCAAGAGATTAGCTTCAATTCAGACCAAAACTCTTCTTCTACCATATCAAATGTTGAGCTGCTTAAAAATGAATCAATATCAGTTAGGAAGGTCTGTTCTTTAGGGAAGCCATCATTTACAAAAGCATCATCCATTATGCTGCCACTTCCCAGAGCCACATCACCCTGTTGATCATCATTCTTACTTCCTCCTTTATTTGAGAGCATATAGGCTAATGTATCTAAAAGATCCAGTAACTCTCCACCATGCTTGTAGGCATCAATGTCCCCAGAATCATGCAAGAGGCTGACTGATCTAGCAGAATCAAGCAAGCCAGTAAATCCCAGAGTTGTCCTAAGTCCAAGGCAAACTAAAGTATCCAAAATTCCATGATCTGAGAATTTCTCAGAAGGAAAGAAAGCATTCCCATGAAGCATCTTTTTAAGGTGAGGAACCCGAGGATCATAAAGCCTGCAATAACATTCTAGTCAGCAATCCAAACGTCAGTTTTAAGCAAGTAAAATACTTAATCAAGAAGCTTAACCTTTCAAGGATAAAACATCAGTACAAGAAAGCGGCAGCTGAAAATTCAGTGTTTATTTACATAAATAATTTGGAACAAATTACAAATGCTTTGATGTCTAATTACAATTTTCTCAAGTAATTATCCATAAATTGTTTTAGTTGAGTCAAACTTCAACATTAGTGCAAAAATATAAGATGTCAAATCAAACCATGACTAAATTCCAATGAAATTTAGGTTGCAGATTAATTAATTTAGGATACATTTAATATATACCATTGAAATGTCAATAAATTCCTCATCAATAAAAATAACTGAAATTCTCATCACGTCTTCATATTTTTTTCCAGCATGTACAGATGGTATAAAAAATAATTGTTTTTTAGAGAGCTTCTGGGCTGAGTAGATCTTTGACAGTGAGAAAGTCATATAGCCATAACAAAAGTTCACAAGGAAAAAATAAGCTAGTGGATTTTGGAACATTAATCACATATAAATGTATACCAAATATATCTGCAAGATGAGACATCTGAAAATAATGCCAACATGACAAAAGCAATTCAACCATAACACAGTCTTCTAATAGAATAGTAAACAAACTTTGCAGATATGCATAATGTTTTCTACCATTTTTTTCAACGTCCACCCATAATAGTGCAATAAAAAGCTAAATGGCTTTAAATAACAATATCCATCAACCACTAATAAAAGAATAAAGTTGAGGGAAATTGTAAGTAAAATATATTCTTTTTGCTTTCCTTGTGGAAAGCATTTAAATTCCTAATTTAGGAATCTAGAACATGTTACATTGCAAACTTGCAATTAATGTTATTCTTCCTTGTACAAACTCGTACTGGTACTGACCATTTAGAAGCAAAACCACAGAAAATGCATCTTAAAATACAATAAAGGAAGATAACTTATTGAGAATTTTTGAAATTTTATTTTAATAAATAGGATATTACCTGGATGGTTGTTGCCAAGATCCATTGGCTGCCTGAACAAATTGTGCACATGAGAATGAAGATTTGAGAGAGAGATCCTCTTCAATCAAATGTTGTACGTCATGCAGAATGTCTGAAACAATTTCTTGCCTTGAAAGGAACTCTGACATGTTATTGAAAATGTGATCTTTGTAGAATTCCACTTTAGTTGGTTCTTTCATCCCTAAATACCTCTTCATAATGACCCGCTCCGTTTCTGATTCAGTTCTTAAGAAGTTATCATTTAAAAGATCTTCACAAACACCAGTAGGACCAAGCCATTTAATAGGATTACTCAAACTTACTAGTTTTCTGCTTTTGTATGACTCAAATATCGGAAGGTGTTTGATGATTTCAATATGCATGTCATCAATATGCTCTTCAGAGAACCATTTTGTTTGGAGAATAAAACTTCGGAGTTCATGAAGCTCCCCTTCAGATACATCTGTAAAGATCCCCTCAATCTTTTGTGGTTCTAAAGCAATAGCCAGAAACACATTTAGTACACCTCTTGCTGTTGCTGACTGCACAAAATATTCCAATTTAGGGTGATCCAATAACAGATCATGTCTCAAGAATAAACATCCAACCTTCACTAATAAAGAAGACATCTTCTCACTCCATCCATCATTTCTTATCACATTCAATTTTTGTGCTAACTGCATCAGGCAGTCATCCCCAACTGGCAATATAGGCCACTTAGAAAACATGATAAGATCATCACAATATGATTTGAGATAGTTCCACAGTAGTTGCAACCACTCTACACTTGGTTGGCCATGAATACCAGGAGTCCACCTTACTTGCCGAGCATGTTGCCACTCTACAGGAAGTAATTTCACAAGAAGTTTCTCGAGCAACTGGCATGACAAGAAAGAAATGTTTGTGCCATCTGTTTCAGCAATGTAACAAAGTTTTCTGTAAACTTCTTCAGGAATAGCAAAATCTACAAGTTGATGAGGAATGGAATCTTTCAAAAGGCCATATTCATCACCACGTGCAATGTAAACTCTTTCTCCAACTCCCTTCATATCAATCGATGTAAAGGAACCATCTGCAACTGGTAACAAATGCAAGCCACATAGGGCATCAAACTGCAAGGATTTTTGCAAGTCATGTAAGCAATATTCAAGAGTCAGAATCATTGCATCCCTATCTTTGAATTCACGCTTCCTTCTGATTAAAAGAGACCTTAACAGCTTAGGGGTCAGAAAATGCAAAGATGGACAGATTTCCATAAACCTTTCAGAAAGTGACTGTGGAAGAGTAACGAGAGGTAGAGAAGCCCCACACAGTGCTTTTACAAGCTCAGCTGCCTTGAGGAAAGTAAAATCAGGAAATATAGCATGTTTGGTTGAAATCCACTGACCTCCTCTAGCTTCTGTATACAATACACGGAGATTAAACTCAGCAACAAATTGATAGAGTTTCCGTACTGCTGATGCCCAAGGTTCTAATCCTAATGTTGTTGGCCACAACGAGAAGAACACATTGCAAGGACCAATCTCTGATGCTATCTTCTCAAGCAAACGACCATATGCAGGGGCAACAACATTTTCAAGGAGGAAAATATTCCAGTCTGAGCGTTTTCTTCCACCTCCAGCCATGTCAGAACCAAACCAAATATCCCTGCGATTTGAAGATAATTCAAAGTATGCATTCACATGAGCAGGAAGACCAGTACTGATTGGTAAAGGTAAAAAGCAGAATGCACGACCTTCAAAATTTTCCAGCAAATGATTAGGCAAACTAACATTTTGAAACAGATCAGGAGAAACCATGCAATCATCCTCCCCCTTCGAACTTTCAACCGGGTCAACATCAAGCTTTACAGAATTCAAATATGCAGCAACACATGCCCAAGGAACAAAATTGTAACAGCTACTATTGGTTGTTTCGGACGTTTTCTTTTGAGCATTACCTAAACATTCTGTTGTTATCCAATAGTGTGAACTACGACCAGATGTACTTTGCTCAGTAATAAGGTACTTCTGGCATTTATAAGGCAAATCTCTGCCAATGGATAGGCTTAGTTTCTTCAGAAACTGAACTCTATTCATTCCAACATGTCTACTTTCCTTGAAGAAGTTGAACACATCCTGTGCTTCAGCAGATCCAACTTCAGGCTCACCAATATTGTTTCTGCATACACGGTGCAGTAGGTGCATTTCATTCACTGTTCCTTCCTTCACAAAAATAGAGATAGATTTCACATTGCGCAGGAAAAGTAATGTTTCAGAAACAACCTCAGAAAAAGAAGCAAAAAGTGATCTGACATCTTCAGGTGTATAAATTTCCTTTTTGATTTGGCTCCGGGAGGCAACACCTGCGGTTCTAAGAGGGAATCGAAATAATGTACCAGGAAAAGGATGTTGCAAATCACATCCAAAGTGTAGCATTGGGGAAAATTGATCAGGAAATTGCTCCAAAATTTGTCGTCCCACAAACTTAATTCGTAAACCAGGGTGTGAAGGAGAAATCCCAGGCAAATTACTGGCATGAGGATCAAACATTACAATATTTTCTCCAGAAACAAACATAGGAATGTCTGTAAAGTGATAGACACAATTAAATCCTAGTCCAAATCTCCCAATTGCAAAAGCCTTCTCAAGTTTACTTTCTTGACCAATACGAGATATTGCATAAAGATCTTGAGGACTAAAAACTGAGTCATTGAAACAGTATAGAGCAGGACCTTGCCAATCAGCCATTTCAGGAGAAAGAATAGAAGAAGTCCCATAGTGAGAATTATCCAAAAGAAATATTACTTCAGAAGCTCCTGCATCTTCTGCATTTTGTACCAGCTCAAATAGGGTCCCAGGTCCATCAGCATACATTTCAAGTATATGCTTAAGCCTTGTAGTCAAAGCCTCATGCTGTCCAAAAGCCTCAGCAGCTCCAGACAGGCCAAAATTCATTGAATCTGAACTCTCGGCCAGCAACATCCGGCGAAGAGAGCAAACTCCAAGTTTTTCTGCTACATCATTAGAAATGTTTCCATGCACAAATTTTTGAACTGTTCTCTTTGCATTCCAAGCCATAGTTGGTGCACTGCCAAATGAGCCACTAGAATCATCAGAGCCAAGCAACCAGGGGGCGTCATTATAAACCAAGTCACCAGCCAGAAATAGTCTACTTGACACATCTGGAAGATAGAGCTGGACTTTTTGTTCATGATGGTAAACTTCAGCTATATGATGCACTATTAGCGTGACAGCCCTTATCTCCTGTGTGTCAAGAGGAGATGATCCTTTTCTAACTGCCATCCTATGAAGAATATTAGCATAATCAGCAGGTTGCAAGAATTCACGAATACCAAGTTCAAGAAACAATTTTTTGAAAACTGCCAAATCAACTGGGATAACACGAATATATGGGGCCAAATGAAGAGGACCGTCTAGGACAACTTCTTCAGAAGTTGCAAATCCATCCCCCACCCAAATCCATCGACATCCTTCAAGAACAGCTTTTACAATCTCAATCTCATCTGAAGACATCATTCCAGTCAGTATTGAGTATATTCTCGGCATTGACAAAGCTAATTCCTGCCTAAGAACTTGATCAGACACAATCTCGTTGTTTTTCCCAAGCTCCAGTAACTGTGCAGCAATTACACCTCCTCCAGGTGGAGACATCCATCCCAGGCCATACAATAAAGCTGTGGAAGAGCATTCGACATCCAATATCCGCATGCTAGCTGAGACAAGCCACAAATCATTCAGTGGCCTTACAAGTTTTGGAGGAGCAACCATTGATGACACAACTGGCCATGGTAATGACTGAAAAGGAGAAGTGACTAAAACTGGGCACCAGGAAATCAGTCGTAGGTCATTCCAGAATTTTTCAAGATCAGATTTTGTGTTGCTAGACCTAAAAGCAGTTGTTGCTCGTGACAATATTCGGTTAACTGCTCCTTTATTATCAACAACTTGATCAGGAAGCCACTTTAATGAATTAACTTCAAGGTAAGAGAAAAGCACTTTCCCTCTTAAATATGCCTTTTGTTGATCCTCATGCATCAAGCGCTCAATGCATCGAGCACATTCTAAAACAGTATCTGGAGAGACAGAAGTTCTAAGTCCCAGGCCTCGTAGAATATTAAGTATTTCAGATTCTCGAAAAGCACCAGAAGGGAAACTATCTGAGTCTTCTAGTAATGCATATAGTTCTTCATTACAAGGATCGTATAAAACTGAAGGACACTTAAGAGCACCAGTGAGTGTTGGTATGAATTTCAAATTTTTCAATGAGCCCCTGATATTTGCATCTTCAAGGGACAAAAGTGCCAAATTTTGTAGGACTGATAACATAATGTTATCCCGAACATCAGCTTGCAACTCGCCAACTCTATTAAAAACATGTTGCATGTAAAATTGTGCTTTCCCCATTCTCTCAACTCCATAACATCTTGACAAAATATCCTCTTCAACTTTTGAGGATTTGACCATGAACTCGATGCCCACCAGAATAATCTCCGGCACATCCAATGGTGGTAAGTACGTTCGAGGATTTTCTAAGGCAGAGAATTGGAAATCTTCAGCAGAATCTCTTCCGTAGACTCTAAATATAGGTAATCTCTTGCAAAACCGTATGCTAAATTCATCCATAGAGTGTCCAACATACCATTTAGGATCGAGAAGAAATCTTCGGAGTTCATTTCTTTCTTCAGTTACTAGACTATCAAGTGAAGCATGCATAACATCAGGAATAGAAACTGCATTAAATATTGATTCCAGAACACCTGTTGCACTGCCATCACATACATAACTAGATATATCTGGATGCTCAATTACATAATTTGGATTCAATATATTACATCCAACTTTGACAAGGATATCCTGCACCGTTTCAGAGATATTGCTTCCGTTGATCATTTTCAATTGTCTGGAAGGTCTTAACAGATGCCCCGATGTGGAAGGCAAAATTGGCCAGTCAATAAATAGTGGTAATATTTCAGTGTGCTTTCCTAGATATTGCCAGAATAGCAGAAACCATGATGATGTTGGCTTTTGACAAGAGTCAGGGTTCCAGAACACTTTACTTCTATATTTCCAGTCACCTGGCATAAATGCAGGGAATAGCTTAGCAAAATGGTGAATACTACAAAGAATGACATTGGTTTTTGAGGACATCGCAATGCCAGAGAGTCTGCTCAATATATTGGGAGGAATGTTCTGATCAATTACTCTATCAGAAACCGGATGCATAAGTTTGTATTCTAATTCATCACAAATGAAATAAGGGACTTCTTTTGATGCTTCTGAAAATGATGCAAAATTACCATTAGCTAAAGGAAGTAAAGGCAGATCATAAGCCTCTTTTCCAACATCATCATCAACCAAGTCCTCTAGGCAATATTCGAGCAATAGAAGTTTGTACTGTCTGCTCAAATAATTAAATGTACCCTTTTCTCTAAGAAATTGACGTACTGTACCAGATGTAACCACCTTGCTTGAACTATACTGTAAAAGCATATCAAACAATGAATTAGGCAAATGCACAACTGGCATTCCCAGCTGCATCAAAGCCAAACCAAGGTCTTCACTTTTGGTGAATTTTTCATCATGAAGAAAGGCTTCACTTGGTGATACCCAACTTCCTCCATTGACATCCGAATACATAACTGTAGCATTACCAATATTTTTGTATATTTGTTGAACCAATATATTCCATGGCTCTTCAAAACTGCCAATAGGCCATAAAGAATAGTAAATGTCTGTTGGCCCTAACAATTCTTTAATACCAAGTAGCATATGCATAAAAGCAGGAGCAACAAGATCTTCCAAAAGAAGCCTATTCCAGATAGAACGAACTTTTCCACTTCTGTCCATGTCATCCCCATACCAGATGCCACGACGATTTGATGAGACCTCAAAGAATCCATTGACTTGTACACTAAGGCCAGTTCTAACAGGTAGTGGAAGAAAACAGAAAGCCTGACCAGTCCTAAGAATATTGTTCTGTGAAAAACACAATATGATAATAAGAGGAATGGACCATGAATATATATATATAAACAAAGGGATATATATATATATATAAATAAGAGGAATGGACGCATCATGCGTCATGGAAAACATTACATATAACAGATTCACCATAATGGCAGTTTGTTTTAAGCAATATTCTAAAAATAAATCTAGAAACACAAAAACCAATCAAGAATTTAAACTAGCAACATACCATGAAAAATACCATATCCTACAAGAACAAAGGGAAAGAAAGTAAAGCAAGCAGAGGACCAAAAAACATCGAAAGCTGCAACACATCAGTATAGAGCTCTAGTCCACTTGATGGCCTATTAAAGATACAACTCTGATCTAAATACCATATCCAGAATACAAACAAGCAACAGCATGATTGCATTTTTCTCTGAAACAACCACCCCATTGATCTCCCAAAACCTCTAACCAGAGGAGTGAAATCTTTTCAAACTCTTTGAACAAGTCCAAGAAGTTTTTATACTTCAAACAGAGTTACATGCTTAACTTTGAATCATCAATTGCAGTCAAAATAAATTGCAGGGCTGTATGAACCAAAATGTAGGTAAATGGGACACCACTTTCAACTGACTTCACTTCCACAATAAGATGACAGTTAATAATGGTGCAGAATCAAAAGCAAATTCAAAGTTACAGTTACAACTACAATTCAAAGTGTGTATGCTCGAGAGAGAGAGAGAGGGAGAGAAAGAGAGAGGAGGCTGGGGCAACAGCAATAGGCATAAGATATTGAAAATTACATTTGGTGAATTTTCAGAAATGCATGCCGCAATTGATGCCCAGGGCAGCAAGTGAATGTCATAATCTTTTGATGCAGTAGTAGCAAAAGAGCCAATCCTACTAGATGCTGCAGCCATGGTTTGCACCACATAAAATCTCTCGGTTTGCCTCTTAGCTTCATCACCACTTATTCTCTCACTTAAGAATTCCAATTGAAATGCATCCATTTCAGCAGTAGTATTTAAACATTTAGACAATCTGACCAGTGCCTGTCGATGCCAAACTGTATCATCAGATACTGAACTTACAGAACATGAATAAATTTTCTTAGGTTTAGGTTCTCCAACATCCCACAAATACATTTCAATGCACAGCACACTCTTAAGAAAGAGAAGTGCCAAAACCCCTTCTTCGAAAAGCTGAACAAACATGGAGGAAATGTCTTCTGGTGAATATGCTTGCCTAGAGAGCTTACTTCTGGCTGCCTGGTCTGCATTCCTCAAAGGAAAACGGAACAAAGTTCCAGAAAAAGGACTTTGCATGTCACAACCAAATGCACAATATGGGGAAAACTGGTCCCTGTAAAAGGAGAGGGCAGATGAGCCAGTGAAATCAATCCGCTTCCCGGGATTTGCTGCAGAAACTCTTGGAAGATAAGCACCCTGAGGATCAAACAATACAACATATTTGCCGCTCACAAAAGAGGGAAGATCTGTCAAATGGTACACTGAGTTGAAGCCAACCCTAAAATGCATATGCAGAACAAAATGATGAAAGAATTAGAGAAGTGCAGAGAACCCAAAAATCAGGTCAATACGATTTTTTTCCAGAAAAAAAAAAAAGGACAGACAGAGAAAGGGAAACCGGCAACGTTGGTTATTGAACAAAATGACAATTTTGAAAGAGTAATGATATAAAAACACTCCTATATATCAAACACCTCGTTACCACCTATCCCTTCTCTCTATCTCTATCTTCCTATCATACCTACACTTCTCTCTTTTTACTCTCTTTCTCTCTATGCGGATTAGCATTTAAGTGTCCTTGGACAGCTTTCCTTTTCTTTTTAAATATGAGTGCAACTATATCTATAGGTACACTAAATGACAAACATTAAAATTCAACAACATCCCCCATTCCGTTTATGAATAAAAATATTATGACATTCCCACACATCAATCTCATTATCAGAGCCTTGACATTGCAGTACAGAAAGTCCAGCTTCAGTTCCTACAGTTCACTCGTACATGAAAAGGAAATGATCAACAAAAACAAACCATCGGACTACATTTTTACATTCTCTCAAAACACATAAAATTCCAAAAACATTCATACTCTATATAACTCTACAACTCCTTCATCAATCGTCAACAACCACACATCACTTCTCTCACCATAATTTCCGGTTACAACTAAAACAAAAAATTTACACCTAAACAAGCGTGCTATATTCTTGAAGTTCTCACAAAACACGAATAAGCTAGAAAAAGCAATAAAAATCCATAACTATACAACTCCTTCGTCAATCTTCTACCACCAAACACATCACTTCTCGGACGATATTTTCCCGTTACAACTAAAACAACAACAACAAAATTCACAACAAAAGCAGTGCACTACGTTTTTTAAATTCTCACAAACACGCATAAAATACTAAAATCATCTATAGAAAAAATAGAACATAACAACACAACTCCTTTGTCAGCAACCACACATTACTTCTCTCGCTATATTCCAGCGACAGCTACAATAACTTCACTCCTTGGATTGAACCAATCATCAACACAAAACAAATACACAACATCAATCAACACAATCACAGTTCAATTGAATAAGCTCAATTAGACCGCGGCGAAACATAAGTTACCCGAAGCGACCGGTCTTGGAGGCCTGTCCGTGCTTGGCGCTTCCGCCGATCTTGGAGATGCTGACGAAATCGTCCTCGGTAAAAACGGCGTCGTTGTAGGCCAGCAGCGCGGGTCCCTGCCACTGCGCGAGAGAGTTCGCGAGCAGCGATTCGCCGCGGTGAGAGCGACGATCGAGGCAGAGCGAGACGGTGGTGGCGCCGGCGTCGTCTGCATTCTGTATAAGCTCCTTGAGGACCGTGGTTCCCTCCGGATAGTTGAGCAGCACCTCGCGGATGCGGCGCGTGAGATCAACCGTCTGGCCGAAATCTTCTAGAAATATCGATTCCGGAGACGCCATTGTTCTACGGCGCTCGATTGCGCATACGAAGAGTATGCTATTGGTTTTGATTTTGATTCGGTTTCAACGTCCAAGTAAAAAGGAAAAGGAGAGAGAGAGAGTGTGTGTTCCTTTTATTCTAAGTGGTTCTGTTCTCTATTAGAAGAATTTCGCGGTTGTTTTCGAGTTGTTGGGGTCTCTCTTTCGAGTAGCTTTATTTTATGGAGGGTCATGTTTGCTTGCGTGTCATTACGTTTTCAACTTTTTGAACTGGTCTTCAATTCTAGTTCTAGATAATGGCGATTCAGCTACTGGAAAATTTTTGCGGAAGCACTCAAACGGAAAACTTCCATGTACCACCACACCCGTGACGTAGCATTTTTTTTATTTTTTAACCCGTTATAAATGTTATTAAATTGTTGTTTCATTCACTCCTTATTTTGAGTTAGAATGTGCATTTTTTATGGAGACTTTTTTTTTTTCATTTAGGGTTCACAAACTTCTTCCTTTAAATTATTATCACTTTAATGAAATTATTATGATCATGATACGGTCTTTTAAGTAAGATAGTAAGGTATTTGAAAATAGGCAACTTCTTCCTGCACCCTTACATTCTTAGAAAATACCAAAATTATCCTTTACACAGTTTTTGGTTGTTTCCGGATTAATGGTTCCGTAAGCAAAAAAAGTATTTGCAGAATAGAAAATCCAGAAAACAAAAAATTATTTTGGATTAGCTTTTCTGGAACACTTTCCGGATTGATGAATCCGGAACATATTAAAACACGTTCCAGAAATGATGTTCTGAAAATATTTTGCAAAGAGCAATCCCGAAGTCATTTTTTAAAGAAAGCAAAACCATCTTTTGTGATAATGTAGGGGTGCAGGAAGAAAAATGTAGAGGTGCAGGAAGAAGTTGCCTTGAAAAGATTGAGAGAAATTTTTGTTTGGGTTTTGTTGTGATTTAGAGTTTAAGTTGTATCAAGCTTGAACATTTAGAATTCACTTTCATTGTTGAGATGTGTTTTTCATTGTTAGATGTATTTCACAAGTCTTGGTTGTATTTTAACTAATATTATGTAATTGTATTTTCCTCAATTGGTAGATTTTTTTCTTTTCTTTTCTCTAAAATTCTAGGTAATTTTATGGAATTTTTCTTAATAATTAATAGATTTTATAATTGATTTTGTAAATAAATTATATTCCCTCTTAAAAGGAGATCAGCTAACTAAATAGGAAAAATATTAGGTCAATTTGTTATAATTAAAGTGCACTACCATTAACAGAGGCACAACTTCTTCATCTACACAGAATTTGGACTTGACAATGCGAGTTAGTTAATATAATCTCCTAATAAGATATGTAACTTATCTAAAAATTGTTTATAATATCTATTAATTGTTAATAAAATTACCTAGAATCTGAAAAAAAAATATTTATTTGTGATAATTGAAATTCAAGAAAATACAAACTTTTAAGAATAACATAATATTAGTTTAAATTTAGGAGATACCAGAAAATTAACTAATAGTTGTAAATTGTAAATAAAGGGTACATTAAGATAATATTGATTAGTGGTTGCAAGCCATTAATTTTATTGATCTTTGTATTAAAATTTTAGAGTTTTGGATTGTGGGAGGTTTAGTGTTACTTAATAGTAGTGATGATGTTATTTAAATAAAGAGATTCTCGATAACCTGAAACCAATCAATTGAACATTAATTAGTATGTAATCGATCAAACACTACTTAATCTATATTAGTTTTATGAGATAACATATGAAAAGAGTAATTAATATTCTAATAAAAATTGTTTTTAAATCTATTTTTTCTCTTAATCCATCCAATATCACATGTAAATTGTTCATGTTTTATTTAAGATCTATTATTTATTTATATCTTTTTATTAAAAAAATAAAATAATAGAAATATTTTTAGAGATATTCCAATTTTATAAAAAAAGTTATAAATTATTATTTACTTATGTAACTAAGTAGGGGAGTCAAATACCATGTGAATGTGTTATCTAGTAAAAATTAAATATAAAAATAGAGACAATATAAAAAAAAATAATATATGATTGAATAGTGCTTTTAGGATTTTTTTTTAAAATTTTGCAAATCATTTGATAAAGGCAATCAAATAAAATTTTAACTTGAGACCCATGAAGCAGTTGTAAAAGTAACGTCTTATAAGAACAATAAAAGGCATAATTTCATCCAAATAGTTAAAAAAATTAAATAAATCACAATTGATTTAGAAAAGAAAAAGAATACAAAACCCCAAAAATGAAAATCAAAAGTAGTATACTTGAGAAAAGTAAATTAAAAAAATAGAAAAATAGATCTTAATTCAATTTAAAAATTTAAATAAAATGTTTTCATCTTAAATATATGATAAAATAATAATATTTTTTAAAATTAATAAAAATTTTAATAAAAATAAAAATAAATAATAATAACAATAATAATAATAATAGTTATTTTAAAAAAAAAGAAAAGAAAAAATTCTCACCTTATCCCGTCACTCTTCTCTCAACTATCCACTTTTTATTTTAACTGAAGAGAAAAAAAAAACAGATAAAAAAGGGTACTTGTTCTCACTATAAAAATTTAGATAAAAGTATTTAAAGAATTAGATGATATTAAAATTTAAAAAATAAAACTATATTGATATATTGGTAAAAAAGTGTACATGTCTCACAAATATTTTTTTTGTCGTGTTAAACTTAGCTTAGATCAATATTATCATAATTTGATATTTATAAGTTAATTTAATTATAAACTAATTTTTAAATTGATATATAATTAGTTATTAAAATTTTAGTTGTTAATTAATTTAAGTTCTAAAATTTCTAGTTAATGAATATTAAAAATTAAAAAATAATTTATAATATTAATTAATACTAAAAATTAATTTGGATAACATTAATATTTTAATTTTTAAAAAACAGTATCTAATTTAATTAAAATAATAATTAATTATTTTTATTTTTAAAATTAATTTTTATTTAATTATTTTATAACAATTGTGCATGAAATCAAATCTTATATTATTTTTTTTTATGTGATTGTTTGATTTTATTTAATATGTATGCTAAAAAAGGATGCAAATTCAAATAGATGAACCATTGATATAAAAATCTAGTTTATTTTGTTATTTCATATTTTGCTTGTAAATATACAGATTTTTTTGTAAACCTGCTGTTGGATAAATTATAGATATTTACTTGTTGAATATTTTAAGTTATGTTATGGGCAATAGAGTAGATTATTTGGAGTGTTACAGTTATAAAACTTTAATGAAAAGTTTAATTTATCTCTAATCTAATCGATGTGGGACGTTGGATTACAAGAGTTACAAAAGTGAAGCACAAATGATTCAAAATGCTTTTCCTTCATTGATTGTCATATATATTACTATTGGTTTAGATTAAGGTGAAACTCTAAAAAGTTAAGCTAGATTAGCAAGAACACCCACCAAAGGTGCCAAAGTAACTGTTGCTGGCTCAGCTCGTTGGAAATCATTCCTACTATCTTCATAATTATCACTTCCATCTGGACTCACAACTGCACCAACCAACACATTAGGGTTTGGTGCATTCTTATAGAACCATTCCTGAAACCCATCTTTGCATGCTACTGGAGTGGGATCCTTCTTTATTGATATAATTGATGCTCCTCTGTGATGAATCTTCTGTGGGAAATTTGATCCATATCCAACCATGTAACTCATGTTTTTAGGGTTTGAACCCAAAATGTAATCAACCTATAGTAACAAAGAAGAGAGTACAACATTCAAACATGTTTATGCACATAAAATTTGTATTCATTTATATACATCGATATGTGATGAAGTACCTGAAAACGAACAAGAGAAGTGAGATCATCAGGAGTAACATCACCACCACTACACTTAAGGGGTGAACCTATAGAAGATAAATATTTGGAATAAACAGACATGACAAATGTTGCAGTAGCAACATATTGGTTATTGTTCCATGGCAAGAACCAAAAGAGACCCCCTGGTGTTTTTGGCACATTTTGGTTTGATTTCTGAGCACAGGAGCATATGTATTCATCAGCCTGTGACTTGTATTGAGCCCATATCCCTGATGCATTCACTTTACCATCCAAAACAAGCTGCACCACACACACATCACATTCAAAACAAATTACATAAAATTCAGCAATATCATAGTTTGAGATTAAACATATATTGAATAGTATCTGTGAAAATTGAACGATACCTTTGCTGCAAGAATATGTGCACCCACATACTTATCATCCCAACTAAACTCTGTTCTTACACCACCACTGTCACTCACTGCTCCCAGGTAATCAAGGTATTTCTTCATGTTGGTCGCACGATAAAGCCATGCTGCTCCCCACATCAGTTCATCCTGTTAATTAAAACAAAAAGAATGTTACTCTGTGAACTGCATATTGAAAAACACCATTTTATAAGTGTAATTTGATCAAAATTGGTCAATACAATTTTAAAACAATTAAATAAATTTCCACATTTTTTAGATATATAATACAAAACTAGAACTAATGTAATAAACATGCATACTTTCATTTATTTTAATTTCCCAAAAGTATTAATTAGTGTCATTCAGTGATTTATATGGACATACCTGGTATCCGCTGCTGGAGTATATTTCCCTTGCTGGTGGGATACTGTCTGAATACTTACCACGATGATTGTTTGCAAAGTCAAACAACTGCAAACGAAAACAACCACCATAAATTATCACCAAAAACATAAATTAAAATAAAAAATTATTAGTATGAATACATATACTTACTTGTGTTGCATGAAGTAACATGGAGGAGGAATATTTTGTATCCACAGATTGAAACACTATGGAGGCAGCGGCAAGTGCTGCCGCTGTTTCAGCGGCGAGATCAGAACCCGGATGCTGATCATCAAGTTTGTAAGAGGTACGAGGAGTTGTCATATCTTCTGGTCTCTGCCAACATGAATGATCAGAATCTGGATCTCCGATCTCACCGTATAACACATCTGGACTTGTGTGTGCTTTGATCAAATAATCTGTTCCCCATTTGATGGCCCTAAGCGCGTTTTGGAGTTCATCCTGCTGGGAAAGTTGGTCATTGAACTCTATTGTGCTCCATGAAAGCATGGTAATGGTGAATGCTAGTGGAAACCCTAGTTTCAGGTTATCTCCAGCATCATAGTATCCACCAACAAGGTCAATCTGCCAGAAAAATTAGTTAATATTTGAGTAAAAGAGGTTTCTTGTTTAACAGATTGTTCAACTTAAATATTTAAGCACTATGAATTAAGCTTAAAGAACTTCAACTATGTTCAATCTTATCTTTATCATGCTGATGAACTAGCACTTCATTTTTTTATCATAATCATTTTATGGGATGAAATTTGTATGAGTTGATGAACCACCAAATAAACATTAATTTGATAGCATCCACATAGAGTTGTTATTAAATAAAACAGTTTGAACATTAATTTGATATCATAGAGTTGTTATTAAATAAAATAGTTTTGCTGACAAAAAAAATTAAATAAAATAGTTATGAGATATTTAATTTAGGAAATTATTTTTCTCTGTTACAAAAGTTTGGATGTTTTCATTTTGAGTCAACCTATAACTATAATATGGATGAAATTTAGGAACAAACTGATAATTAAGGAGTAAAGTTTTAAAAGAAAAGAAAAACTGACATATACAAAAATAAGGTATAACATTAAAACTTGTGAAAAATAACCATAATATTTTGGATTAGCTAAAAAATATTATAAAGTTAATGATAACTTATAAAACCGTCACGTTGAATGGGGTTTTACACACTGATTTTTTTCCTTATTTTTCTAAGAATTCGTTAACATTAATATTTAGGATAATATAATTTAAAAATGTTCAAAATAATTAGTATATCAATCTACAAATAATAAATATTTCTATTAATTACTACTAAATAATTTAATGAAGGACATTAATAAAACCAATAAAATTTCAAATTCAAAGTTCAAAATCCATAAGTGATTAAAAAAATTGATTCTTCTAAAATTAATCATTCAATTTTCTGAGATAATGACTATCACATAAAAATAAAGAAAAAAATATTATTTTGAAAATTCTATACTCAAAATCACCAATTTACAACTTTTCAAAAAATCTACATTTCCTTACACTTACTCACATTTTAGTAACAGATTACGAAAAATGTTAATATGACCATGGTAAATTGAATAACATGAGTCTATATATGATTTGATTAATACAACTTCAAAATTTTTCATCTCATAACAAAATGTTTTTCTTTTCATTTGTAATCAAGTATATGGTTCTCGACTGCAAAGATTATTTCTACTACCTTTAACAGTTTTAATCTAAAACAATTTACTAAGTTGTTAATATATCAAAAATCAATAAATAAAGAAATATGCATTTCCCACTAATTTTTAAAATATTATAAATCTTTGTAAAAAAAGGCAATTAATAACTTTTAGTAAAAAATTTCCTCTCAGTCACATATATATGCATTTAAAAAGATATGAAACTTACATATTAATTGTAGAGATTAATTGGTATTATTGTGCACTTAAATTCAGTATTTTATATAGTAATATGCAAAACTCCAAATTAAAATGAAAAAAATACAAAGTTGAAAGAGAAATTATATATTGACAACTTGCATCCATTCTTAACCTCATTTTTGTGTTTAAAATTTCAATTTTTACATAAAATGATGAAAATAACTTTTCTTTACAGTGTATATATTGAAGCAGGTTTTGAAAGTAAAGTATGATTAATGAAGTTAAAATAAGATAAGAAATATTACTCCAGCATCTTGACCATCTTTAAGTGCTGAGTCTCCTCTCCAGTTCACTCTCTGATTGGATGGCAACTTCCCTGAACGTTGCCCCTCAAAATACAGCAAAGAATTTGTCAGTGCTTGTTTGTAATCAGCAGCAGCAGCAGCAGAAGAGGTTGCATGATGAATTTGGAAAGAACAAAAAAGGAGAACCATGAAAGTGAAGAACCTGCTTAGACTCATCATCACTGCTATTGATTTCTTATAGCAAGAAAGAAACCAATATTAGGCATTTCTTTTACAATGTTGCTTTGTAAAGAGAAACCATGGTCTACCCTATTTATAGCACAATAACTTCACAATTTTCTTTTCACAAATACTTTTTAATCCACAATAAATATTTTTTAAAAAAATTACAAATTAGCATGTATAATAATTTCTATTTATTTTTATAGTAATTTAAGATTGTACTAAGATAAACCCTTTTTTTTTCTATATGAATATTCACTACAAGAAAAATCATTAAATATTAAACAGAAACCAATCTTATAGACAAACTATCACTAGTTACTATATTAATTAAATTATATATTAGTTGATAAACTACAAAAAATTATTAGTATTTAGAATAGTTTTTATTATTAATAAAAATTTATAAACCAATTTTTAATTTGGTATTTAAGTTACAAAGTTTTAACTACTAATTACTCTAGATTATAATTTAATTTTTAATATAATATCTTATTTAACTAATAACTAATTATTATTTTTATTTAAAATTTATTTTTATTTAATGATTTTCTTGTAGTGATTAAAAAATATTATAAGAATATTCAAATATAATTTTATTTTTCTAGTTTTATGATTAAAAGTATATGTGGTCCACTTTTTTAGAATTTTTAAAGGATAATTTTTCTTTTTAAAAAATCATAAGTTAAAATTAGTTTGTGTAACAATGAAAGTAAAAATATAAAAGAATATATAAGTTCTATAAATTAATTCATGTATAAGCTGAATAAACTAATTTTAATTTTCCTTTTAAAAAAAATCTTAAGAAAACTTGTCCAAAAATAAGCCTTATTTCATTACCTAATTATTAAAATGTTCAAAATTTATAGTTGTGTGAACATTAGTTTTATGACTAATTTTATGCAAATTAAACTTAATGAGATATCTTATATGAGGAAAATATTTATTAAATTTTTATATTTGTTATTTTTTTAAAATAAGATATCTTTATACTTTTGGATGTTTCAACTCAGATAAACTCTAATCAAGGATATTAATGATATAATAAACATTTCCATGATAACTTTATTAGGTATATATTACATAAATTGTAAAAACTGACTAGTGCTTTGACCTTCTATGTTCTACTCTTTTATGTTTTAACTCAAGGATTAATAATAAAATAATCATTTTACATTAAAAAATTATTAAATAAAAATTAATTTTAGATAAAATAATAATTAATTATTATTTCAAATAAATTAAATAATATTCTAAATACTAAAATAATTATTAATATCTAAATATTTTTTATTATTGACAAATAATTTATAAATTAGTATATAATTAGTTATCAATGTTTTAACTACCAACTAGCTAAAATCTTGTTAGCTAATTATATACTAATTTAGAAACTATTTATTAATAGTAAAAATTATTTTAAATATAATATTTTTTAGTTTCTAAAATAATATCTAATTTAGTCAATATAATAATTAATTAATTATTTTTTTTAAAATTAATTGTATTTAATGATTTTATTATAGTTATGATTACTTTATTATGTATATTACATAAACTTGTAAAAAACGGACAAGTATTTTTTACTTTTTATATTTAACTTTATGTTTCAACTCAAACAAACTCTAAAAAATATTAATGATAAAATAATTATTTTTGTAATTAGTTAATTGTATATGTTATATAAATGATAAAAGCTACTTAGTGTCTTGGTATTTATGTTTCAACTTAAACAAATTATAAGGATTAATGATAAAATTGCATTAGTTTATGATGGGTAAGTGATAAATAGAGAATTATTTCATTGGTATAATAGGTTTCTCTCTAATATATTTTTATAATTCTTTATGAATAAATATACTCCACCTATATATTGTTTTTATTAACATATGAATTTTGATATAATCTTCCATATTTTTGTACTTTTTTTTAATAATATTTTTTTTATATAATGACAAATGATTGTTGTTACTTGAAGTGTCAGCCTAACTAAAATGTCAAGTTATATAATAATGTTCACTATGAGAACTTTTATAAAAAAAAATAAAAATACCAAAAGATGGTTTAATTATGTAACATTTGTTTATCATATAGTTTTAGATTATTCTGGAGAAGGTTTCATTTCTAATAATGATGTAATATTTGATTACATATAATTGATGATAATAAAAATATACATTATTTTATATTTAATTTTATTAATTTGCCCATACTTATTTATATATGTGTGCTTGTTGCCATGATCTTATTCGATATAAGAGTATACTTTATTGCATATATATATATATATATATATATATATATATATATATATATATATATTCGACTTTTTAATTATTGTGACGGTAAAAGTTTATGTATTATAAAGTTTTATAGTTTCCAATTAGAAGAATAGAAAATCGAGCGTTACAACATTAAAATGTTAGATGAGTACGTTGACCACAAATTCCAATAACATTAAAATATTAATTAAAATATTAGACCAATAACGATGACTTCAAATTCCAAGATCATATATAATGGCATAAAAAAGATTGGTACACAAAATTTTGTAAAAAAACATTTCAATTTACTTGAAAACTTCACCAGATATTTACAATTTATATTTTAATATTATTCATAAAATTATAATTAAATAATTAATTTTTTACCACGGTATAATAACCACTAAAAAAAATAATCGATTAAAGTAAGTAAATAATAGACGCTAAGACGTTATTACATCCAAATTATATCAATAAAAAAATATTTTTTAAAAGGTGAAAGCTGTCGACTTCAAAATAAAACAATAGTACTATCAATTTTTAGAATAAAAAAGTAAAAAAAATATTTTTTAAGAAAGTCTAACTCACACTAGACCTATACTTAAACAAAACTATTGTTGGTGGATTTGAAAAAAGTAGTTTAAAATTTCATCTAAACTGATTATTAATCTAAAAAACCTACCTATATATCAATTAAAAATCAAAATTAAATTATATTTTTAATTGAATTCAAAAATTCAAATTCAATATATTATTGTAATTGTAATCATAAACCATAGTCTAATATAAATCTTAATTCTAAATTCATATCCAATCTTTTATTTTAATAATTTTTTCTTTAAATTTTTATTTTTAAATTATTCTTTATGTCGACTATACGGACACTACCTTTATGTTAATTAGTGTAAATCTTACTAGGGTCCACTTTTGTGTGCTGGACTAACCACTTATTTATTATAATTTTTCTTTTCAAATTATAGTAGGTTTGACCAACTTTATTAGCATGAGATTAAACTATTTTATGATAGTTAATTATTAATATTTTTGTAATTGATAAAAAACAATCTTAAAATTTGTTCATAAGATTCACTTTTTGGTTTCTACTAAAATATAAATAAATAAGAAAACATGAGAGTTCCACCAACATAATAAATTTAGTTACTAACATATTTAAAAAGTATTAAAAATACTATTAAAAAGAAATCACTTTACAACATCATGTTTTCAATTCAAAGTTGTGTAAGGAATTAGAACCCAATAATATTTAGGACCATTATTACCTTTAATTTTGTTAATTATTATTTCTTACCCTCATACTTATTATATATTTTTAGGAATAAATTTATTATTATGAAAGATATAATTATTATACAATAAAATTTAATATTTTATGTATTTTTTATATTTTTTATTTTCATAAATTGTCTTTTATTCTTCTTGTGTATTTTCCGATGTGGTATAAAATTAAAGTTACAAAATTTTAGAGAAAAAGAGGCTTATAAATTTTTTATAAATTTGAATATTTTTAATCGAGTCCTTATTAAATTTGGAACAACTTGTTTAAATGATATTGAAAATAAGTAAAAACTAAATGTTTTGGATGAGTGTAAATGAAAATAGAGAAAAGTAAAACAAAAACAAAAAGAAAGTAAAACAAAAACCTAAATATAATCAAAACCCTTATTTTTGCATGTGAAGATCGTGGAGGATCAAAATCTTATAATGAGCTTGCTTGACTATAATCCTTATTCTATCATTATTGTTCTATTGTTCAACTTCATGCTTGTTTGAACAATGTTCCAACATTGTATTTAGATTTTTATTTTGATTTTCTTTTCATTTTTGTTATCCTTATTCAACAAAGTTACTTTTATGTTGATTATAAAACTAAGTTGATTAATATTAACATAAATAAAATGTGAAAATAACAAGGTGATAGTGCAAGATAAGCTAGATCATCCAATTAAGAAAAAAAAAAATTAAATGATACAAACTCAATAAAAAAAATATATAGAATTTTCTAATACTCATTAAACCAATAAAATTTAATAAAAATTCAATTAAAAATCTAAATTTATCAACAACTTAAAATTTAACTAAGCCTAAAAAATATTTGTGATATCTTTTAACTTTATTATTCTTATTATTATCACATAAAAAAACATGTTTGATTTAGAGAAATAATTTAGATAATAATTTATCTCTATATTTATATCTATGTTTTAGAGTTATGAATGTTGCATTTAACCAATTTTCTATTTTTATACGTTATCATAACTTATTTTAATTTTAAAAACTATTAAATATCATATTAATATTATTTTTTATTTAATTTAGAGAAAATATTTAAAATGGTAATATGTTATTACTTATATTTAACACATTTGTTCTCTATGTACACAAGTTGATCTGTTTTACTCTGGATCTCTATGTACACAATTAACAATTTGTGAATTCTAGATTGAAAAGTAGTTTCCTTGGGTATGAAAACTTAGGTTTGGGTAAAAAAAAGTAATCTCATTTAGAGTTTTGTAAAAAAAAAAAATTATAAATGAAACAATTTTTTTTTTGTTTGTTATTTATATTTACACAAGATCATTGTAACCTATAAAGTTTAGATCCCAAGTATATTAAAGTATGAAAAATTTATCATATACTAGTACTAGATGATTTTGAATTTATGGATTTGATAATTTTTATGAGACACCTACTTAAGTTTGGAAATAAAATTAATAACATATAACTCCATATTATGTAAAAATTAATTAGGATTATATTTTAAATCACATAATAATTTCTTCAATTATTATGCTTGAAGAGATGTTATTAACTTCACAAATAACCCATGAGAAGAACCATCACTACAAGAAAATTATTAAACAGAAACTAATTTTAGAGATAAAAAAATAATTATTTACTATAGTGACTAAATTAGAAACAATTTTAGAGACTACAAAAATTATTGATTTCTAAATTAGTTTATATTATTGTTAAATGGTTTCTAAATTGGTATATAATTAGCTATCAAGATTTTAACTACCAATTATTTAGATTCTAAATTTGAAAGCAAAAATATTAGCAACTAATTAGATACTAATTTAGAAATCATTTAACAATAATAGAAACTAATTTGAAAACCAAAAATTTTTTTAGTCTCCAAAATGGTCTCTAATTTAATCACTATAGCAACTAATTATTTTTAGTCTCTAAAATGGATTTCTAATCAATGATTTTCTTGTAGTGTATTATTTATTTTCTGGTTGCCTGCATAATCATGGTGTTGAATTAAATATTGTAATGCTAAGTTCAGTAATAAATTATACAAGATTCCATTATTGGAATCACTTGAAGAGATAATTAAGGAAAACATTTATTTGATACTTATTTTAAAAATCCTATATTCACAAATGTTGTTATGATAAGTAAGAATGATGTGATAAATGGTAATTTACTATGTGATAAATGGTAATTTACTAAGACTGATATGATAAATGGTAATTTAATAAATACTATATAAACTTTGAAAAATGATGAATTATTAAATAAAAATGCGTTGAGAGAGTGTGTCAATATATTACTATCAAATTATGATATTTGGACATGTTTCTTAAATGATGTGTCTGTATCGGATACTGATAGGTTTATAATATTTGTGGGACGTGTTTGTTGAAGTGTTCGATTCAAAAAGTATTTTTTAAATTTCTAACAATTTTAGCACGGTTCCAACACAATTTTAAAAATAATAAATATAATAATTTTTAAAAAAATCAAATTTATTGTATAAGTTTTTATAATAATTATAAAAATAAGAAATAAATATTATTGAATTAGTTATAAAAAACATATTTCTGTTACAAAGAAAAATTCAAACATACTTATTTACATCAATCTTGATTGTGAACTTATATAATTTATAATAATATAATATATAAATTTATTTCTTCATATTTTATATTTTAAAGATTACACATATCGAAATATTCGTGTGGAGTATCCATATCTGTGTATGTTATACAAACCAGATAACTAGTGGTTTGGTATGATTGGAAGAACTAACAAAGGTTGAGCCTTCTCCAAGGTTATTCCAAAACTTTCATCCATATTCATATCCTCTGCTTGAATCCCACCCTCAAGCTCCCAATCAAAGGAATGGATGAACAATCCCAACATCAAGAACAACAACCTTATGGCCAATGACAAACCAGGGCATATTCTCCTCCCCCCACCAAAAGGAGTTAGCTCAAAACTTCTTCCTCTAAAGTCAATTTCTGACTCCAGGAATCTCTCAGGCCAAAACAAACTAGGATTGTCCCACAAATTAGGGTCCCTCCCTATGGCCCACACATTAACCAACACTTGTGCACCCTTTGGAATTGTGTGTCCATGCATCTCCAATTCCTCTTCAGCTTTTCTAGGCAGTAAAAGTGGCACTGCAGGGTGCAGCCTGAAAGTCTCCTTCACTATTGCTTGCAAATAAGGGAGTTTGGGTATGTGTGACTCTTCCACAATCTTACCTTTTCCAACATACTTCTCTAGCTCTTCTTTTGCCTTTGACATAACATTTGGGTTGCGAAGTAACTCAGCCATGGCCCATTCTACTGTGGTTGTTACTGTATCAGTTCCTGCCACAAACAAGTCCTGACAAAACACATATTTTGATATCAGATCTTTTGCAATTTCTATTGACAAAATATCATATACTTCAGTATTACAAAACATGTTTTCACATGCAGTTTGGGTCCACCATGTTTTTCATTTTCTTGATGTCAATTCACTACTAATCCAATATTCACGTGAAGACAGGCCAAACCATTGGTTATAAAAATCAGAAAAATCATCACTATGCATGATTTTTATAATGATGTGATTTATTAAATAAAAAAAGAAAATATAATAAACTAGAACTCATTTCTGTACAAACTAATTTATAAAAAATTTCTCAATTTAAATGTTTTCAACTTGTGGACAAGTTAATTCTAATTTACGAATTAAATTATTTTATTACTTTTCTTTTATTTATCTTAAAACTATATTACAGACATGTCTTATGTTTTTCTCAATAAGGAAACTTTTGGTACAATAATATAGATGCACACATATGGTACGATTTTTCAATCAAGTTTTATGTTTTATTTTATTAAATGCATCACTTATTACAAAAAGAAAACATTAAATATGATTGGAGAATACTACAAGAGTACCTCTCTCCCCTCTCTCTCTCTATATATAAAAGTTGTTTTGTCTTCATATATTTATTATGATAAAACATACATATTCATTCAATATTTTCTTCTGCAGATGAAAAAGTAAGATGGGGGAATAGGATAAGAAAAATAAGAATTACTGAACATATAGGAAAGCTTAATTAGAGAAAAACAAAGTGCAGAAAAGGGAAATACCAGTGACAAACGTTGAATCTTAACTATGTTCATCTCTTGACAAGTATTTTGAGCATTGTTGAGCAAGACCTCCAACATGTCATTTTTGGTGCAGTAACCAGCATCATCTTTTCTCAGTTCCAACCTTTTGTTAATCAAGCACTTGAATATGTTCAAAAGCTTCCAAAAGTAGCTTCCTGTGCGTCTTCTGATGCCAAGAGGGTCAACCACCTTCAACACTGGGAAACAATCAGCCAAATTTGGCCTTCCAATCTCTTTCATGATATTGGTCATCAAATCCTTCAACTCCCCAGCTTTTTCAGATGACTGAATGAAATCCTCTGAGTAGACTGTGTTGGACAACAAATTTATTGTTGTCTTGAAAGCCAACCTTCCAATTCATGGTGTCAGAAAACATGGTTCAAATACAGAAACAGATTGAACATAATAATATAGTTGGTATTAACATGAAAACCTCACAAAAAGTAAAACTGAGACACTTGAAAAGGAAGCATTTTTCCTTATTAAAAATAACTAATTGTGTGTGTGTGTCTAATATACATACAAACCTGCCAATATCCACAGGTTCACCCTTCAAGCTGCTATGGTGAATGTCACTGTAAAGTTCTTGAATCTTCTTGCTTCTGAGTTCCTGAGTGGCGTCCAAGTTCTTGTTGGAGAACAAGAGGCCATTGCAGATTTTCCTGAGGTCTCTCCAGTGCTGTGAAACTGGGATGAATGGCAAGCTGAATTGGTCATGGTTGGCACCTCTCACTGCATCAGGGACCTTCCTGTTTGAGAGGAACTGATCATGGATTTGGAGCACCCCTTTGGCTGTCTCTGCTGAGGACATGACGATGGTGGTGATTTGGCCCAGTTTGAGGGTCATTATTGAGCCATGAGTCTTGGCCAGGGTGGCCAGGGTTTGGTGGGGCATGGCACCCAGTTGGAAGAGGTTTCCCACAAGGGGAAGACCTTTAGGGCCTGGTGGAAGGTTTGGTTTGGTTTTGTTTGGAGTGAGGAGTGAAGTGAGGGCTCTGAGAAAGGTGATGATGGTGAAGAGAAAGAAGAGTGTGAGAGGGAAAAATAATGTTGAGTTGGTGTCCATCTCTTGTGTCTGCGTAAGAGAGAGGGTGGAGCAGATCCAGTGAAGCTAGCAGAGTAAGTGTATAATTAAGATCTGATTCAATGTTTTTCAGTATATATAACTTGGGAAAGTTAGATACGATATTTTAGAGTGTTTTGGACACACGGAAAAGGAAAGAAAAAAAAAACAGGAATATAAGGATGTTTAAATCAACCAAAAGTTGTGTATTGCACATTTGGTATTAGAGATAAGGTCCTAACATTGATATCTTATCATGGAGGGAGCATACCTCCTCACAAGATGCCATTGCATTTCTAAAGGGAATATTTCTCTTATTGGAAAGGTAGATGGAGATGTACATCAAATTTATGTCCTACCCAGGGAAGATTGGACGCAAGAAAACTCCAATTTTATGAAAAGACGATATAAAAAAGTTTACAGGTTCAAAATGGCTAAAGAGGAAACGAAGATGTTAATGTTGAGGATTGTCACCTTCACACGTTAGTATGAATCATTCACCATGAAAAATAGTGAGATTCTCAACAACATGTTTGAAAGGATTTAGGTTCTTTTAAAAGCTTTAGGACAAAGTTTTTTTAAGATATAAATCAATCTCGTGAATTGAAAAAACTTACATGAGATGAACTCTTAGGAATCTCAAGAATGCATGAAATGTATTCCCAAGATTGTGACCAAAATAAGAACATAGTAATTTAAAAAATGCATGAAGTGTATTTCCAAGATTGTGATCAAAATAAAAATGTATGACAAAAACCCACAAATAAAATCTACTCCAAAATATATAGACTCGGATAACATATAAGAAAAAATAGGACTTTAAAAACTCTAGAAAAGGAGAATGATATCCAAAATAAACACATGCTTAGATGCATGAGTCAATGCAATAAAAAAATTTAACAAAAAAAAGGTTAATTTCATAAAAAATAAAAAGTGTAAAAACAATTTAAAGTTAATTTGCTATAATACAGAAGATCAGAAAACATAAGGACAAAGTGTCCTAGGCCAAAGAAAGAAGCCAAAGTTTAAGAAGAAAAAATGATGATCATTGAGAAGTTTCAAACTTTTGACCATATACTGAATAAGCAAATTTATGTCAAAAAACATATTTCAGAACCATTTTGTGTCCCATAAATGTTAGAGTAACCATTTAGCATATTAAAAACAAGAATGTACCCACACAGTAAAAAAAAAATCTTTCTAAATAATTTTGATGATGTAAGCCCTCATGAATATTTTGGTATCATAATAATAATTCTTATATTAAAAAAAAGAAGTAACTGTACCTTTCCTATTGAGCATCTCCACTTGATTAACATTCTTAAACTTATGGAAAAAAGGTAAGAACATGGTTATTGATTTCTATTACTTTTCCTAACTCATATTCCTAGTTCAAACTTGTTGTCGTAATCAAACATTAATTGTTTAATTATGATGGTACAAAAGCATAGATGTTTATCACTAGACCTATTAAATATGGTGTAGGGACCATAAAATTGGTTTTAAAGCCTTCTTCTAATGTGTTTAGTTTATTCCATTGGTTTTTTTTTTTTGCTTTTTCCACTAAATCCATTTGTTTATTTCTCTTTTCTTAATTTATCCTCTCCCTTGAAAGGCTATGGAAAAGAAAGAAAAAAAAAATGAAAAATTGAAAAGTTTGGATTGAAAGGGTGTGGAAAGGGAAGAAAAGAAAAGAAAGAAGAAAGAGTGAAAAGGTGAAAAAAGTGAAAAATTTGTAATTGATTTGATTGGTATTATATTTAAAAAATATTTTTTAATAATTTTTAGAAATACAAATTAAATTTAACAAATTTTAAATTAAATAAGAAAATTTCAAAAAAGTATTTATATATTAAAAATTATATATTTTTTCTTTTATAAGAAAACTCATCTCTCTCTTCTATTCTCACGTCTCATTTGGAATTATTGAAAACAAACTAAAATGCATGAGCAAATCTAAAGAGAGACTTAATGACTTGATGAAAACTTAAATGAATATGTGAGTTTTTTTTTATCAAAATTTTTTCCTAAATTCTTGAAATGAGAATTTTTCTTAAAAAAATTAGGGATTTGAATAACTCGTCAGTGAGTTGACTTTATTAAAAAAAAGTTATTATTTAATTGACTTTTTTTTATAACAGTCATTTTAATGATAATTTTTATTTTTTTAAGTCATTATTTATATATTTTTTATTGAAATAGCCACTCAAATAATGGCTTTGTTTCTTTTAATGAATTTGTGACAGTTTTTTTTTAATTATGTATTTTATTTATTTATATATTGTATTAATTATATAAGTGTAGTTGCTATTTTAGAATATAAGTATTGCATAAAGTAATTATTAATATAAATAAAAGAAAAGTATTGATTTAACTAATTAAAATTTATAGATTTATATATATTAATTACAATTTAAAAGATCATGTTACATATCTAATTTAAAAATATATAATTACTTGTTTTTAAGATGATAAATTTTCAATTATTATTTTTAATTTAGGAATTATGTGAGTTAAGAGAATTTTTTTTGTGTAATTTAAAGAATAAAATAAAATAACAATAAATTATGGTAAAAAGTTTTAAAAATTTATGTTTTTTAACTAATAGTAAAACATACATTGCTTGAAAATAGTGTATAAGTAATTATTAATATATAAATTAAAATTTTTCGATGTATAAAACAAGAAATAATTATTTTTTATATTATTTTTAATGTTTTAAAACATTAATTATACTTTTATAATTAATATATAAGAATTAAAATAATCACTTAAATAACGATTTCATTGAAATAAATAAAGTTATCTTTTAAAAGTAATAACTTGAAATTAAAAGTGAGCATTTATTTATTTGTAGTAAAATAGTTTATCCAATAACAAGTTATCCTAATACATTATCCTTTAAGAAAATTATCCATTTGATACAAAAACCAATATGTGACCATTATTCTATTCTCTTTCTATTCATTTTCCCATAAATGCAATTTTTTTTGACTTCTCTCTTATTTTTAGCTATCAATATAATATCTTTATTACATTTTGTGTATTATTTTAAATTATTATTCATTAATCTAAATTTTGAGAATTTTAAATTATTACTAATTATATTGTGAAAAGTATATAAAAAAAGCTAATGCCAAATTAACACGTAATATCTACTGAAGATTTTAATGTCCAAAAATCTACATTCTAATTTTGTGTGTGTGTTTTTTTTCTTCAAAAACTTGTTTCTCTCATTTAATATTAATTGGAGTATTTATTATTTAGAAGGATGGAGAAAAAAAAGAAATATCTTTTGTAACTAAATCAGAGGAAAAGGAAGAGAGAGAGAAAAAAAAAATCAATTTTCCTTCGTTTTCCGAGAAAAAGGAAGAAAACGCTGAGAAACACAGAAACAAACACAGATCCGCGAATTCGAACGTAGCAGCATTCATTCGTTCGTTCGTTCGTTCGTTCATTGATTGATCAATCGATTGATCGATTCTAATTCATACGAAAATGGGTTTGCGATGTTGAAGTGTGGGTTGAAATACGCGATGGAAAGGGAAAAGTGGAAGGAGAATTGCAATAGCAATGGCAATGGCAATGGCAACAACAACAGCAATGGATACTATTACGATAAGTTTGTGTGTGATTATTACGACGGAGAGGTGCCCAGCGAAGAACGGAGTCCGGCGAAGCCTTCTTCGCGGTCTTCTTCGCCTCCCAGACTTGGATACATTGAACACTATGTTTCAAAATTTGATACCTTGGTTGGTGTTGCTATCAAGTATGGTGTTGAGGTACTTTTTTTTTATTATTATTTTAATTCAATTTTATCTTTTTAATTTTATAGTTTCTGCTCTGTATCAGCTTGATTCTGATGGTTTAAGTGCACGCGCGTGTGTTTACCCTCTTTGGGAAGTTGATGATTAGAGGCTCGGGTATGAGTCAAATTCATGCAAGGGGGAATTTGATGATCAAAGGGTGTCATTTTTTTTTTTACGATTAAAAGGTACCGTGTGAGTCAGATTCATGCAAAGGGGAATTTAGTGATGAGAGAGGGTCGCTGATGAGTGAAATTCATGCCAGCGGGAATTTGATGATGAAATGGTGCTATATGAGTTAAATTCACGCAAGAGGGAATCGGATGATGAAAGGGTACCATAAATGAGCCAAATTCACGTTTTTTTTGTGGCATGTGATGTGGGTGCAGCCTATTTTTGATATGATATGATATGACAAAACTTAGATAGAGTTTTTTAGGTGCTTTTGATATTGTTTTCTAATCAGAATTGCAGTTTGATTGGTAACGTATCTTGACTTTTTATGCAACGCTTTGTTATTTGGATTATCTAGTTGAAATTTTAATTCTGATTAGAAACTGTACCTGGGGACATTGAATCTAGGATTTGGCGGACGGACGTGATACGATCTCCTTTTGAAATGTTTCAGTTGGAATCATCATTTGTGTATGGAAAAATTTAAATGACAGGAAATTTGGGGCACAACTAAGAGGAAGATATATTATAAATAATGGTGAAAACTCAAATTGTTTTCTGTTTTTAAATGGTTATGGTATTTTTTGTTGTACTTTTATTATTTCCTTGTCGATTTCATTGGTTAGTCGGTTCCGAGTGTTAGCTGAACTGTCTGTCGTTTTCACTTGCCTTTTCTCCAGCCCCACTTTTGGTGGGAGCACTGTGCTGAATTTTATTTTCTTAAGTTTTTCCTTTTATCAATTTGAATTGTGCAATGAAGTGTAATTTCTTCAGCTCTATTTTATTTGGAAAATTGTAGGTTGCAGATGTAAAAAAGTTGAATAACCTTGTTACAGACCATCAAATGTTTGCTCTTAAAACTCTCCACATTCCGCTACCTGGAAGGCATCCTCCATCTCCTTGTTTATCAAACGGTTCCAGTACTCCTGGGTATGTTTATATTTGTTGGATCAAGGAAAAGCATTAAATACGAGAAACTAGGTCTTAGGGAGCATTTGGTGAACAGGTTAGGCGGCGACAACATGTAGGTCATGTTCTATGTTTGGTGTATTTTAAAAAGAGTACAGTATAGGAAATAATTTTAAGTCATTTGGTATATTTTGGTTCCACTAAAATGGTGGAGCCAAGGAGAATGTAACAAAAAGTCCATTATGTTTTATTTGCGTGTCAAATGCTGCCTCATACTTTTTGGTGTTACTAAAATATTTGAGAAAAGTATCATGTATACAACAAAAGGGAGGGGGTGGGGGAGGAATTTCTGATTTCTTACCTTATATGAGCTTTCATAGGGGAGTTTGATATTTTGGGCATGCTTCATGTTAAAATAGCCTGCAAAGTAATTTATTGTGCTTCGGTTAAGTGCATGTGTTGGGCATGCTTGTACAGACGGACAAGAAAATGAAGGTGAAGGTGAGAAACTGAGAATGCATCTAGAACGAAATTCAATGCTGTAGCTTTTAGATTGTATTCTCTGTCATTGTAAAACCATTTTTATGCTGTCATCGAGCAAAATTAAATCCTTAGCTCTGTTCCATCACTAGGTCAGTTTGTTTAGTTTCTTGTATCTATAATATCATTGTGATTGCTGTTATTCCTTTATTCTGCTCTGTTATCATATCAACACTATTTATCATGTTTTTTTCTTCCTTTATGTGTGGCTCCTTTGTTTTCTTGTATCATATGACTGTGTACTCGCTTTCTAGATAATTTCTATGGATGAATCCTGCATACTCGTTTTAAAGATTTTGTGATTTTGATAACTGTGAATTCACCTGTATGAGAATCTGTTTTCTGATGGATGCTTAAGAATAAATTATGGCAATGGTTGTGGCAATCACGGTTGCTTATAATGCAGTGTAAAATGGGTTTGTAATGTTAATGGGTCTTAGGAAATTGACATGGTGGGTAATATTGTTCATCATAGTGTTGAAATTGGTTCTGGTAGTTGAAGATATATTTCTCTGTTTCTTAAATGCTGCTTTTTTTTTTTTTTTCTTTCTAACTTGCTATTTAAGAATTGCATTTTAACTTAATTATACTGTAATTGGGTATCCTCTGGGGCTTGTTATGAATTTTACCTGTCATTTGTATCAATTTCTTACCATATGAAATTCTGTGAACAGGAATTGGGCTTATGTGGAAATTTCAGAAGAAATTTTAAACAAAGAAATAGATCTATAATATGCACTATTTATGTTTTTTATATTATTACTACTGTGTGATTTCTTTCCATTGGCATTTAAATCACTTAAGGCCATGAATGTTGTCACTTCAGATATGGTAATTCAGATCACAGTTCTCCTACTCACGCACACCATGATCTGCTTGATTCATTCCAATCCCTGAAAATAAAGTCATCTGACCGGAAGGTCTCACCAGCCATGAGCTCATTCCAGGTTTACTATGGATTAAAAGGGTCCTCAAGTCCCTCAGAAGATGGTTTCCCCAGAAACTCACTTATGTCTGACAGACCACTCAGTAGTCATCGGAAAACTAAAAGCTTGGTCAATGTAATTTTGGAAGAGATTATGGAAAAATCAAATGATGCATCAGCTACAATAACCGGGGAAGTTGACTCCAGTAAATGTAATCACAAACTTGTCCAGAGACGTCAGAAATCTGTAGCTGACTTTACCAGGATACCAGAGTTGCTTCTAAGGGAGGATAATAGCAGCACTGGTGTTCTTCCTTCAAGAACTGGAAAGGGCTTAGCTCTGAGACAGAAAGCAGCTAGCCGAACCACATTGGCAACTGATTCTGAACAAAATGGTTTGAATCCTGTGGCAATGGGTACGGGGGATGCTACACTAAATGAAGGTTCATCTAGGGTGAGGAAATCATCAAGTGCTTCCTGTTTACATGATCAAGATAACAGTGGCTCCTCATCCATTTGGCCAACTGCAATGTGGAATTTGAAACCAGATTTGCAGGCCCTCTCAACTGCATCCATTGGAAAATCAATCTTTGATGGCTTGCCCAAGCCAATAACTGGTCGAAAAAATAAAGCTGCACTTGATTAATGTATAGTATCCATATCAAACACAATTTTGACCCCGTTTGAGAGGTTATGGAATCATTAGCTGCTACACCAGTGGGTAGATTGGAGGAAGTAAAACAATGTAGAAAGAACATACAAAAAAAAATCAAACATCACATTTTATTTCTTTGAATAGGGGCATTATTTTTATGCCAGAAAATACTTCAATTTATTTATTTTTTCAAATGTCTTGGCTGCCTATTGTCCATATTAAAAGGAAATACAGGATTGAAAGGATCAGATTTCCCAACCGTAGGCTTCATTAATCATTTTTAGTTATAGTGATTCTTTTGTGGTTTTGGCCACACACAGATTGGCAAATGTACAAGTTTGGAAAGGCTCTTTCTTCCTACACAGTAAGAATCTCGGCCTGCACCTCCTAAAAAATGAAATGATAGAGTTGTTCCTAACTGGCCTTTAAATTTATACTGCTGTTTCTTACAAAAAACTTATCTGTTCCCTCACAATCAGTTCCAAAAAGAATTCAACAACCCTTCCAGGAAAACCTATTCGAGACAGAATTCAACACCTTTTCAGAAAACTTATCCCTTCGGGAAAAATCATTTTGAAATGCAGGAGCATTCGGGATGCCAGCAAAGCGTGTAAAGCAGTTTCAAAACATACAATCTGAAACCTATTTTAATATTCCAGATCGGATTATCCTTTAGAATGGACAATTTTACTATTTCAGAGTAGGGGTTTTGAAGTTACATAATGAAAATTCTAGAGTATACTAGAATTCATTATGAAATTCTTAGCCTGGAAGGTTGTTGAGTTCATTGTGGCCTAGAGTTCTGGATGTTTATGAAGATGGGAAATGGAAAGCTAAATAAGGAGGGTATGGTGTTGAATGTTGAAGGGGGAGTGGAGGCTGTGGTAATGAAGGTTGTTGTTGTGTTTTGGATTTGTCTTGCAAGCTGCTCTTCATTGCTTCTTCTGCCATTGGAGCAAGCTCAAGATAAAAACTCTTGTTGCTGTAAAAGATGTACAGGAGTATATAAAGGAAAAGTGTGATTGGACTGAGGTTTCTCTGCATGCAAGAAGAATTTGAATTATGTAAATCCCGGCCATTAGACTTCTGTTAACAATCTCATTTGGGAAAGATAAAATGTCACTCCAAATTTATTTTTTCCAGGAATTCAAGTTCATTCTAAGGTGGACAATTGTTTTTTATACTTTCATAATTTCTTCCTCTACCTCACTTTTATGGTTTTCGAAGACATAATCTGAGATGTATTGGTAAGTTTCGAATTACAAATACATTTAGAATGATTTTTTTTTAAGATGCATTCTTTTTCGTTTCAAAATGCATAATCTCGAATTGATTTTTAACATTTATGATTATTCATTCTAAAACATTTTTTTGTAAGATATATTTTTCTAGAATGTATATAGAGTGTGTAATCTAAATTTTTTAATATAATTTGGATAACATTGACTGAAAAATATAAAGATTTAAAAATATTATTTTTGTTAGTGCACTGAAATGATGACTTTATTGATTATGTAAAATTATACATCTATTATGGATTGTGTAATTTAAAATATATTTTCAAATTCAGAAATATATTTAGATTGAATAATTTGTATATATATTTGTATATATTTTTGGATTTTGCAATCTGAACTACATTTATAAATTTTGGATTGCATAATCAATACTGCATTCTTAAATTTCCAATTGCATAATCTAAAATAAATTGGATATTTTGAACTTTTTAAAACAGCTATTGAGGTATAGGAAGAAGGTATGAATAACAAAAAATAACCTAGGAAGAAGGAGCCTAAATAAGAAGAGAAAAATATTCAAACTCATTTAGGAAAATAACATTTTACAGCCATGGTTTCTTCCTGCACCTCCATGGAGCATTGGAAATGTCTAAATGGCCAATGCTTTGATTTTGGAATTCGGAAATATGCTAAGAATTACACAATGTGTGATGTACTTTCAGTATGAAATATATTTTCTGGTTTTCTGGAAGTACATTCCATATTCCATAATTTAAAATTATATTTCAAATTATATAATTTAAAATATATTTTTAGATTTCCATGTTTTATAGTTTGAAAATGTATTATAGATTTACATAATCTAAAATATATTTATAAATTTAAAATTCTTTAATCTGGAAATATATTCTTCATTGTGTAATTTTAGATATATTTTCAGATTTCAAAATTACTTAATTCATAAATATATTTTAAATTGTAGCATTGATAATATATTTTTAAATTAAACAATTCAAAAATATATTTTTTTAGTTTTATATTTCACAATCCAAAATATATTTCTCCAATTGTGCAATATGAAATGTTTGTAATCCATGGATAAGTCGGTATTTTCCTACCCTTATGCAGATGTAGAAATATGAAGGTAATAAAAGAAATACCCTATTAAGTCACTTGTGGAATAGAACAAGTTGATTTGTCAATCTGTTTGCATTTTTCTAATTTTGTAAATTTTAAATATTAAAATTAATTTCTTAAAAATAAACTAAAAAGTGCTATTATTTATTACATTTTTTCTACCTTGTGTTTGTATAAAAAATAAAAATATTTATTTAAATTATAAACACTTATAAATTAATTCCCAATTATTTATTGTACTTAAGTAATTTATCATAAAAAAATCAATTATCATTCAACTAAACATATTAACTAACGAATTAAAATTAAAAAAATTATATAAATATACTTTTAATTATTTTTAATGTAATTTATAAATGAAAATTTAAGTTTTTTTTCTCAACTTCGATAAGTTAACATGTTGTCAACCTCTACTAAGATTGTTTCTTCACCTTAACTTACTTATTTCATACTTTTTAAAATACCAAAAATACCTTTTATTCTATTGATTTTTATTTTATTTTAGAATGAATGATCTGAAAAAACTCTAAATTATAAAATCTGGAAGATAATTGTAAATTCATCATAGATTTTATAAATTTATTTAAAAAATACATTTTAGATTATAAAATCTAAAAGATATTTTCAAATTAAAGATATTTCCAAGTTTCCAAATTTGAAAAGTACTTTTAAATATAACAATATGTTTTGGATTTTAAATATAACAATATGTTTTGGATTTTATAATCGAGAATATACTTTTTTAGAGAAAAAAAAAATTCTAGAGTGTACCTTTTGGTTCAAATTATACAATCCAAAAGGTGTAAATAGAAAAAATATATATTTCCATATTATAAAATCTAAAATGTATTTTTTAAAGATAAGATGTCTTTTGCCAAACCTATGGAGGTGCCTGAAAAAAAAACCTAGTACTAACTATATGTAGCTGGCTAACCTAACTCACTTAGGTCACTTACATTCTGCATCCTATTTTTTCAAGCTACAACCTCAATAATTTGAAATTTTAATTTTACCCTTTTAAAATTAAATTATCAGTTGTGGGCATTCACTAGCGGAATGCACTAACCAATAATTTTTGACATTGCACATTTTGGAAAGTTAAAAGTTAAGATTTTATATTAAAATGTACAATCCAGAACGCATTTCTGAAATATACTTTCTCTAGATTGTCCATTCCAAAATATTTTTTTTATCGAGAAATACTTTTGAATGTACAATCCCTCCCGTTTTATAAATGAAAAAGATATAATGAGTAAATTAAAATTTTGGGAGTGGAGGAAACAAAGAAGACATATCTAACTAGGACTACTTAAGATAACTACCTTGGATTTACATCCAAGTTTATGGGAGCCAATCCTCATTCAAGTTCAAATGTCCAGAAAAAAGAGAATATGTCCTTAAAACCATCTAGTGAAGTTAGTCCCAAAAGAGACTGTTAAATGTAAAATATCTAGGTCCCTGAAGAGACCAATTCTCAGGATTTCTCTTGTGATGCTTAGAAATCGGATTCTTCAAATAAGAAAAACCCTCATGCAATTTTGAGATGATAGTCAAGAATCAGATACCAACAATCTCTCATATCTTCCCTAACAATGAACTATGATAATAAAGCATGATATAAGATACTTAAAAAGTACTAAATTGATCCGTTGATTGATGGTGAAGGCAGAATGCCAGGCATCAGAAATGATTTCTACAGTGAAATACAAAAAGATCTTTGTTCTAGATTCTTCCGTATGTATACAAAATAACTATAAGTG
Organism: Phaseolus lunatus; assembly: GCA_013389735.1. Classification (NCBI taxonomy): domain Eukaryota; kingdom Viridiplantae; phylum Streptophyta; class Magnoliopsida; order Fabales; family Fabaceae; genus Phaseolus; species Phaseolus lunatus. The sequence goes on along the minus strand of CM023859.1, from coordinate 577,404 downwards.
TATGAAGATGTGCATGCATCAGTGCAACTATCTGAACATCGTAATGTGCAATAAAACGTTATCCTATCAGAAATATTTTACTAAATTTTTTGAGCCCTACACAAGAACTATCCTTATAAATGTCGTCGCATAGAAATTGTATGTATAATACATAACAAGAAATTATGTTCCTCCATGTCAACTATCTAGTTCGAAGATCTACAGTTTCGGATGCAATGTGAGTCTGAGTGTCTGACCTTGTTCATTGTTCAGTAACCACATTGTAAACATGAGAAAGGTAATGCTAATCTTCATCTCCGCTTACGAAAAAACCTGAAATATTCAAGTTACTCAAAATTCCTCTTCAACAACATAGAAAGGTTAACAGACAACTCAAGCATTATAACGTGCTTGAACCCAAAAATAGGATTATATATTTTATACTAAAGAGTCTGACATGCCATCAAGATAAAGTGTCCATGGTTGTGTCACAATTCAAAAGCCATGGCATGACTTTCCTAGCTACAATCTCTCACAATATCAACGAACAATCCATGCAAAGCAATCAATACAGCTATGCCTGAATTGAAATGTTACGATAGAAAACCAACACAAAAAGTTCAACCTGTTTTTCAGCAATGGTATATGAGCTCTTGTATTAAAGAAAAACTTCAAGTACCTGCTCTTCTCAATAACTCTGTAAAATCCATGAATGAGTTGCAATCAATTAAGATGTCTACAAAATTTGTTAATTTTGTAAAGATTCTCAGCATAATAATGTTTATAAACAAACATTTAGATTGCATTTAAGTTTTTCATATATGCATTTCAAAGTCACTTGTGCTTTAATTCCTAAAAACACATAAACATGCACACAACTTTATAATTTGAAGGCTTATTTGGAGAAATTCTTCCATAAACATCTCCCAGAAAAGAAAATTAAAATAAATCCTATAAACTAAAATTAACTTACACATAAATTAAAAACTAGATTTCAAAAAGGCTAATATGAGATCATTTTTGCAAATTAGTTAATGTATAAACTTATTTTATTTTCCCTTCTTATTTTCTTATTCTACAAGTGTTCTCCTAACAAACCCTTAATATAATCATTAACATTACAGTGTTCATACCTTTAATCCACAACTTTAGAAGCAGAATATGAAACGCTCATTAAATACCATTTCTGAGATCAGCTAATCAATGGAAAATCGGCGTGTTGGAATTTTACAGGAATGTTCTTTGATGACAACTTCCCACAATTTTTTTATATGATTCTCCCCTTTCAACATCATGTACATCTGAAGGATATTTGATGTATCAGATTTGTTTTGTTTTAATTGTCAAATGAGGCTTTATTAATAAATTACAAAAAGATTTGTTAACTAAATGGCGAAAAATAAAATCATATTTTCTCTATTTCTGCACAAAATCCTTGAAACATGAAATAAAATAAAGGTATCAAACATAGAAACTAAATATGAACATATAAAACAAACCAAACACCATCCTAACCCGGGAAATTAATATTTTATACACATGACCATGTAACCTAGCTCAAGCAACATGAAATTCATAAACATAACAGGGCCATATTTCATATATTTTAAAAATTTGAGTTTTCAACATAATCCATACTTCCAGCAAGACACCAACTCCACAACCTACCAGCTTTCTTCTACTCTAAAACCTTTAAAAAAGCAGGGAAAAAATTATTGTAGAAAAGAAAATTTTAAAAGGATAAAAAAAGAGAAACAAAAAGTAAACAGTTAGCTCAAGAAGCTCAAACTTTGAAAAACGCAAGCATGCAACCTCTCTATATCCGAAAGAACTTAGCCCTTGATAGAACACTTATAGGCCAATAACAAAACTCCAGCATTAGTAAAGGGAGAGATTGGTCATCATCACTGATAGTAGCCACCTAACACAAAAATAGTAATTCAACACCTGTTTCTAAACTAGTCTTACAAAACACATAATGGGAAATAGCTGTTGATTGTGGTTTCACAAATCTTCAACATGTTATTCCTGTTAATTCTATATCACTTGTCATTGAAGTTATGACTTCAGAAGAAATATTAAGTTCCTGAATGAGCTAAATCAAGAAGAAATTCTAATTGAACCAAACAGCAATATCTCTAACTTTATCTTCAAGCACATATCCTGGTAAAAATTCCCTCTCTTTCTAAAGGAACTATCATCATGCTTATGCTCAGTGTCTCTACTGTCCCTGCTACTGGCTCAATCTTGAGAAAATCAATGACTTAGCTTACAGAACTCTTGGCACCACCCTATGAAGGGTCCTTATCTCCTAAAGAACCAATCTGAGGAAACTGTGATTTTGTTAATCATGTAATCCAAATAACACTAAATTGTGACATGGTAAATTTCTTCAAATGGGTTCCCAATAATGAACGCAAACTGTAATAATGTGCTAGTATTTTACATTGAGTCCACATGCAGAAGAGTCATAATTGGACAGCATGATCATAAAAAAGTGATACTTAAAACAGTCAATTTTAAAAATGAAAAAAAAAAAATATGGTCAACAACTGACAAAATCCCAAATATAAAAAGGACAACTTTCAGGTTGTCCAAAGACTAATCCAAATATGAATTTCCAAAAACAATGAACAGTTCATAAAAATATAAATATAAATAGTCCTTGAACAAGAGGAACACCACCATTACAGATTGGATAGCTCAAAAGGAAATATAATTAGTGACTAAGCAGCTCTCAATTTCACTAAAGTAACAAGGTCAATTCAAAATTTAAACACGTGCCAGCAAATGTGCCATCATTTAGTCAATCAAATTTTCAGTGCTGACACATTAATAAGAGTTAAATGCAAAATTTAAACAACGATAAAATAACTAATAATGATATAATCAAAACTAAAATGTAGAAAATCTTGAATACAAAGATGTCAATTTAACTTCCACAAGAACATGGATAACAATCATCAAATCCTAAATATAATGACAGTACAAGTCGCTCCATGCCTAGATAGATAATACTCGAAACAGTAGTTTGATAATCAACTATACAAATTTCAAATATTTTTAAAATATCAACAATCTTCAAATAAGAACATTGACAGGATAATTTGGAATACCCAAGAGGAGTCTTGTTAATTACACAAACATATTCATCATACTCACTATCAAGATGTGAATACATGTTATGTCACCTTTTTCTTTAGTACACTAATATTTGGGGTCTTAGTCAAGTCTATTCAACCTTACGTTATTTCTATTTAGTCACTTGTATTGATGACTTTTCTCATATAACCAAATATTTTTAGTGAGAAATAACTTTAATGTTTTCTCCATCTTACAAGGTTTCTTGAATGAGGATCACAAATAATTTTGTACTACGATTAAAAATTTTGTACATTACTAATGCATACATATATCCCAATTTCAGTAATCTCTAACCTTGTTGGGATTTTTTCACGAAAAGTCATGTGCCCACACATAACAATAGAATGATGTCAAATGGAAAATTTGTCACTTAGCTGAAATAGATTGTACCTTTCTCTTTCACTATAATCTTTCTCTTCACTTCTGGAGTGATACACAAAAATGTTATCTTATCAACCCATGCCTTGTTCTTATTTTTTTTTATAAACTCATATTAGGCATCACAATGAAATCTGACATCTCATTTAGGCTAACACCCCAGGTTTCAACTATCATATCATATGTCATCACATGAAAGATAACATAAAATAGGTAAAAAAAAAAAAAGAAACAAACAAATATAGAGGGACTAGGCCAAAACCTATGCTGAAAAACAAAAAATTCCCAAAAACTATACAAAGCAAAACAGAGCGAGTTTAAACCTGTTACAAAAGAAGTCTAATTGTTCTTAACAGTGAAGTGTTTTACTCCTTTATACATTATTTTCTCTATGTAATTGGTTGCACTTGCTTTGTCCATGATCTCATTCTATGTAAAGACAAAATCTCCACCAAGTCCTTCAATCCTTGGTTACTCTCACATTCAAAAAGGTTATCATTACTTTCACTAGTTGTTCTAGTCATTGTTCTAACTCCAATAATTGCCTCTACTCCACCTACAACATACAAACACAAACCTTCATTGACGGTTGCATATTCTAATCCTCAAACATAATATTCTGTTCCACACATCCATTTGCCTATGTTTCCTGCATCAAACCTTCTTATTGCTTTGAAAAACAGTATTTGATCCTTTTGAAACCTTAACCCTTTACGTGCTTTTACTCTTAATCATGATTGTTTTTATCCATCCTATTTCTCCTTTAACCCTTCTTTGGATTCTACAACTATTCCTAACTCTACAAGTGAAACCATTGGTAATCCCTACACACAACAGTTGATGTTGGAGGAAATTGATGTTTTACACACCAATAAAACTTATGAACTTTGTCCCTTTACTCCTTAACAGGTCCATTTCAGATTTTCACTAGTTTATACAGTGAAGATTGCCCACAATGGAAACATTATTAAAGCTTACTTGGTGGCTAAAAGATGGACTCATATTTTAGGTCTTGACAATGGGTACATCGTCAAAATCACCTTTGTTCTTCTTCTTTATGCAATGGAAATCATCGTCCCTTGCACTTTTTCCATTTGGAAATTCAAAGTGTCTTGCACTGTGAGTTTCAAGAATAGGTTCATACGAATCATCTACAAGGTTTTACACTTTTAGGCAACCCTTGCCTTGTTTATATAAACTTTGTTGTACTCTATGTGGTTGAAGTCGTCTCCTTGTGCTTGGTATGACTGCTTTAGCTTTGCCTTGCTTCAAGTTGGCATGATTTGTTGAGGCCAATTACAATGTTTTCCCTACAGACCCATTTGGTGGTCTTCGTTGATGAGGTCGTGTTAAGGATACTCTGGCTAAGGTTGAGTCAAAGATATTTTAGCAAGGCTTAAGTTATAAATACTCTAGTTGAGGCCAAGCTAAAGATATTTAGGCCAAAGATGAGATAAAGGCGACTTGAAGATACAATGGCCAATACTGAGTTAAAGGTACTCAAACAAAAAGCTTCTGTGAAAGTAGGCTAATAGTTTTTGAGCCTCTATTTTCTAGACACAATCTGGCCTAATATGCTTCGGGCCTTAATTTTACCAACTATGCTTCAGCCAATTTTGGAAGCCATGTCCTTATAAATGTGCTATTAATCACAGTTTCAATTAAAATGTTAAAATAAAACAAACCAAGGGTTGCCTTTGACAAAACTGACTTTTCACCTGGTTTACATGTTGAACACCAATACCTCATATAATATGCTTCCAACTTTATTCTAGATACCATCACCTATTTTATTCACCAAAGCAGATCAAAGTGGGAAACAGATTTATAGTTCTAAGTCAAAATAGAAAATCAAACTTTAGGCCTTTATCCCACTTAGGTGCTCTCCTTCCTACTGCTTGAATCACCAAACCAATGGGCTCTATCGAAACCAAAAACTATCACGACTTCCCCATACCCTGGTTAAATTTTCCTTTCAGCAACTTTCATGGGAAATAGCAGATGCATTTAACCTAAGCATATTTAGAACTCCGTAGATCTCGATACTAGGATATCCTATACCTACTTTTTTTTTTTCCAGTATAGGCATCATGGACAATATTCTAAAACAAATATTGAATATCAAGGAGCACAGCAGGTGAAAAAGGTAGTATGCATAAATGAATATGAATTAACTAAATTTTTATATGGAGTGAATATTCAGCAATATGGAAAAAAAAAAAAATCCACTAAAACAAAGTTAACACCTGCCATGAATTAGCGCACCTTTTCTTTTCAATTGATTAAAAGATTTGAATTATTTAAGTGCTTCATAACCAATTAATACATACCGACAGCTCAGACACTGAAGTCAATAAAACACACTAAACATTTCAAGTTTGCAAAACACTGAAAAGAATCAAGAAAATCAAATTTGAGAAGAGAAAACAATTGCTTTGCCAGAATGAACTTCCACTATTGTAGTTTAAATTGAGTTCGTGAAACTAATTTCAATAGAGCAATCTTATGTAATAATTACAAGGGATGAGAACAGACAAACTAACCAAGTCAGAAACAAGGACCTAAACTTGGAAGCAAATGTTCTTGGGATACATTGTCAGGAAAAATTATAATATACACAGTCCTGCCAAAAGCCTCCACAAGTTTTCAAAACTTTCTTTAGGGGGAGTTGTGCGTACGTCCTACACAAGTGAATCTAACTTCAAACCACAATGTGTAACCTCGATAGTTGATCCACCAGCATCGGCACTGAAAGGTAGCATGACAATCATCTTTCAGTGACAACCTAGAACTAAGAAATAATATTTTTCTTCAGAATAAAAATTGACCAAAAACTTAGAAAAAGCATAGTATATACAACAACCTAATTTTTTATTATCAAAGAAACTGAGTCCATGCATAGGCAGGTACAAAGATCATTAATGTAAAGTAATTATCCTCTTGACGTAAACAATTAAGTTACGTAAACATTTCAAACAAGGCACAAATATGAATACAATAGCCAATACTTACCCATCAATTGTACAGATGAATTTTACAATATTTCTATCAGCATCAGGTAGGCCTCCAAAAATTAAGTGCAGGTATATCTGGTCTACAGGACAACATCTGAGGAACACCATGTCCTGAAGAAGGAATTAATGATCTTGACGCATAAATGTAGTTTATTAACAAGTGGAAGCTCAAAGCCGGAAACCGAGAACCAGGAAACAGTGCAGAAATGCAAAATAACAAAAAATACCTGTCATCGGATGAGCAGGTATGTTGCTAGGATTTGCATGCTGAAAACCTACATTGTTTATTGGTGGTCTTTCTAGTGGTGGCCGAAAGAAACCTATCATTATCATCATTAAAACAGCATTTATAACAATCAACTGTATCTCACAGCACAAAAATGCTAAAAGAATAGATGAATGCAAGTCTTCATGAAAAGCTAAAGCTAATGACAAACATTCCAGAATAAGAAATACAAACCAACTAAACAGCACAAAACATCAATAATATTTTACTTTGATAAACATTGGATTCAGGAAGCTGAATATACCTTCCTGGCCAAAGGGAGGACCACCAGGACATGAAGGATTTCTCCCCATCCATAGACCCTGCTGATTATTTGTTATAAATTCACTTGATGGCATCCTCCATTGCTCATTAGCACCAAATTGTCTCTGGCCATCTGGAACTGATGGCAATGAGAAGGGGGGATGGAAAGAATGTGGAAGGTGCTGTGGAATTGTAGGCTTTGGATATGAATATTGATTGGATGAATTTTGGGGTAGGGCAGGATGCATATGTCTTGGAGCAAATGGTGGGTTAGCCGGCTGAAATTGCATATTAGGTTGAGGGCCTTGAGAATTTAGATACATATCATTTTGTCCATATTCTAACTGCCTTGGAGGGTTAAAACTAGAAGGTTCTTGAGAGTTGCAGCCTGCCATTGCAGGAAAGCAAGCAGATGGCTGTTGCAATATTTCATTCTTGACAACTGAACTATTGTGACTTCCAGGTAAAGAATTTCCAGCCAGTTGAACTATTTGGTTGCCCTGTAGGGAGGACGACTCGATTTGTCAAAACCATCAAAGCAAACAAATCCAAAACAAACCAGTGATATTTGAAAGCCAAAACATCTTACATTGGTTGAGCCACTAAAATCATGAGGTACACTATGCTGACACCCTGACAATGGTGATGACTGTTGCGATGATTGAGGTGGCACTGTTGTCTGGGAGAAAAGTGGAGGCTGAGCAGGCCCATATGTATGAGAAATCAGTGAAGGTGGAGGGCTTGGGGGTGGCAAAGGAGGAGGTGAAGAAGGCAAAGGTGGGGGAGAAGGGGGTGAATCTAATGGCAAAGGAGGAGAACCCTCAAGAATATCAGGTATCTCTGCGGAAATGTTTGAAGCTGGATCCAAAATCATCTCTGAGCCCTGAAGTTGAGAATTCTTTTCAGAGGGACTGTTCTGCAATAAAGGTCTTTCCTCCTTAAGGTGACCTGAAACATCTTCCATTTCCAGCTCACCATCCACATCCTCCAAGACACAATGTCGCTTGTCATTTGGGGTGACCGTAGAAGTTTCTGAATCCACAATAATGCGAGTGGCATCTGCTGGAGATGCATTACTAGGAAAATCATTGTCTTCATCCTCTTCAAACACACAAGAAGATAAAAAGCCAGGCAGCTGAAATGTATTACTGGTACACATCCAGATATATAAAAAGAATTCGAATTAGAAAGCTTTATCAATAGAATAGAAAACAACCAAGACAATTGTATTTCATAAAACGAAGTAAATCTTAATATCATTAATAGCATGTTGAGTGATATAAAATAGGAAAATGCAAATAGAAAAAAAAATATGTTCTATTAAGGAGTGGACTTGTGCGTGTGACTATATATTTAGGAGTGATATGATATCGGCTGATAACGAATGACTTGATCAACCCAACAAACTTTAGTTATGATAGACTCTAAATGACTCGAATACCATATTACGAAGTGAATTTTAAACTTAACTTAACCTTACAAAATCTCACCTTATGAGCCAGTTTTATAAAGGTTAAGTAGGCTTAAACCTCACCCATAAAGTTCTGATATCATATTAAGAAGTGGACTTTAAACCTAATTCAACCTTACAAAACCGGTTCGTAAGGTGAAGTTTGCACTCACTTATATACTATAAACTGACCTTATCTCTAGTCAATATGAGATCTCTAACATGTTCCATGTACAATTTCTTGTTTTCTATAACGGTAATTAGAGTGGTGTGTAAATATAAATAAAAAGAGGATGTTAGTTAATTAGTTGGGCAGCTATTGTTAGTTAGGATTTTATAATGGTAAGCTGCAGGATAGCCGCCAATAACTAAAGCAGGGCTGCTGTACATTTAGACACTGAAATGATAATGAAGTGCAGTTCACAGTTTCTTGGATCTGTTATTCTTCTCTCTCCCCCTTTTGTGTTCTACTTCGCACCTAAATAACTCCTATATCAGTGGGGTCTAGAGTTTGTTGGCCACTGCACTAGACCAGAATCTTTCCACTACATTTTGACAATCACTGTTCAATTCAAGAATATACAGTTAGTTTTCAGTCAAAGTAGGTCAGAAAAGAAAATCCTGCAGGATTGCTTTCTCAAAACAATTTTGGACAAAATGCAATTTGAAACCAATTTAAATTCATACAAATTAATGAAACTATTTTCAACCCACTTCTTTCTTTTGATTACAAACTATATTGTAAAGCTCATTGATATGCAATAATTCCAAATGGATATATTCCATTTTTTGCTGTATCTGTTTTCTTTCTTTAAGATAGACTAATAGTCTAGAAATAACAAGAGACTCTTGGAAAGAAAACATTACATAAGAATGAGATCAGACACAAAAATGAGCTTCCAACCTAATAACAATGAAACAAAAAAATTCACACCTTCCATACTCATCAACAAACATGTCCTCCAATTCTCTAATTGGGTCATCCAGAGACCGTTCGGCTCGAGAAGGACGCCTAAAAGAACAACTAACTGTCATATCATCCATGTAACGACGAAGAACTGATTCAGGAAAAATTTTCCTCTCAAGCCACAGCCTTAAAACCTGCATTCCACACACACACATGTAAAAACAAACAAATTAATATCCCTCATGCACACAGTATACCCACTTACAAAAACTGGCACAAAAACACTCCTATAGAAAACTACCTTTGATTATATCCTATTAAAGAAAGTTGTAATCAACTAATAGATAATCCTACAAAATATCCTCTCTTCATTCTACTGATGATAAGAAATCAGATTGGGAGATTCAATCTACACTGAAGCTTACTTTGGAGATCGAATGACTTAAAGAGCTCTATGCATCTAGATAATGATCTTCCTAAAGCCAAGGGCAAAGGCTGCTATTTTTGTAGTGGTTGATTGATTCTCTAACTATGCAAATTTCTTCATCTTGGTGTGCCCTTTTCCAGCCAAGGATGTCTCACATTCTTATTAAAGTTGACAAATTACAATAGTTTCTCAAAGAACTTGGGATTAAAACTTAATTTAACCCAATAAAATTAGCTTACAAGGTGAGAACTGTCCAAGCTTCGTAAGCCATATCTTTCTAGTTGATGAGTGCATGAATATAGAAGAAAGAGTGAGGACATTTAGAAGAATCACAAGCATGAATAGAAATCTTGCTGCTCACAAAAAACTGTCTCTATATTCTTACTTCTGTATTTCTTGGACACTTAAGCCTTGAGGCTTGTTTGAGTTGTTTGTAATTGTAGAATAGGACTTTTAACTGGGTTTTAATGGAGCACATAGATACCTTTTGAACCTTAATTGCCCACATCAATTGAAGGTCTAACAAAGTATCTAAGTGATGCATCAAGAAGACAAAGGAACATGGAAATCAAGAACACAAATGAGCATGGGAAGCATGGCATCAAGCACAATTGTAGAATAGGATTTTTAATTGGGTCTTAATTGAGCACATAGATACCTTGAGGACCTTAATTGCCCACATCAAATAGAATTCTTTTGAGAATTGTGAAACTTACGAAAGTTCTTGAGTGTGATGTTTTCTCTTAAGTAGTCTTACCTTAAGTTCAGGTAGTGATTCTTCCTCTCACTTATCTTGAGTCACTCAAGGGATGCCATTCTCCATTTCTTTTATTTCATTTACTTTACTTGCTTTATTCTCAATTTTCTTAAGTCAATGATTCGATGCTTGAAGAGATATCGGTTCCTTACCCATCTTTAAACTTAGTTCAAACTTGAACATGCAAAGATACCCTTGTCCATAGTTTCTTCTATGCTTTCTATACTTTATTCCAAAAATTGAATTCACAATCACAATTACCTTGGATTTAATGGATTGTATGAGAGGTGCCACCTAGTGGAAGATCCCACTTCCATACCCATTTTTGGGGTTCCATACCTAGTTGATGTGAGACTAAACACCAAACTAGAGGTGACAATTAAAGCAGTCCCCAAAGAAACCACAACTAAGACAAGCTAGGGGAACTACAATTAAGGTGGCTTTCTAACAATTTACCTCTACGATGTCATGAATAAGGATCAACTTTTCCTTAGCCTTGATCTGAACTATTTAGGTCAGTAGACAACAAGCTTAAGTACATAACTTCTTTCCATCCACAAATGGATGGCAATATAGAAGTTATCCTCACAAACGGAAGCTGACAAACTATAAAATAATTAGCACGAGGAATTTGAAGTTATCCCCACATTATTACGGCCCCTATCGGATCAACCAAGAATTCAAAAGCATCATGAAATCAGGAGCTACCTGATCAAGCTAGAATTCAACAGGGTCCCAGCCCTTGCACCAGCTTTAATCAAGGAGGAGTCTGAGTTGTAATCTCTGCCAGTAATGTGTTAGATATCAATTAGGGATCAATAGATGTCCTTACAAGATGGGAACACCTTCCTCCTTGTGAGGACTAAGAATGGTTTTCAGATATTCAGAACAGTTCTCCTTCATTTCCCCTGCAGGACAATTTGAAAGCTTTGGAAGGAAATATTGATGGCAGGCCTGTGATCAAGCTGGTTTATGACAGAAAGAAGGGAGATGGGCCTACAAGGGGGATATCGGTAATCTTTATGATGTCTGGGGATTTTTGGATAATTAGAAAGGCTGTGAGGAGTGGATCCAGATCTCTTGAGATCCCAGGATAATTGTATTTTTTTTTAGGAAAATCTTACCTATTATTCCCTATTAAATTCAATTTTCTCACTGTTTTGACACCAGTTCTATCACTTTATTTCAACTTATTGAGCTTACCAAACACTAGGTAGTTTTTGGCACAGTCATTTTAGGCTTCTTTTTTCCTTACAAGGAGAAGCTAGACAAACAAAAAGGCATCCAAAATAGTAGTTTTTAATGAAAATAATAAAGATAAATAAGCTTTAAAAAAAGTAGTGAATTTTAGGAAATTTTGCCATCTCCCTCCCTCTTAATTCCAAATTTTCAGGTCTACGATTGCACTACACAGAAATTTTTGACTGAAAAGTAACTTCCAAGCTTAAAAAGTATAAAAACACCAAACAACTTCAACATTAAATTTCAAGCTATTATTTTTAAATTTAACTTTAAAGTAGTTTATAAGAGATAAAAAAAAGTCTGGCAAAGTAATAGTATTTATGGCTTCTATCTAGAGCATTCAGGCTGTTTCAATGCAATTCACATTATTGATATGCTGATATATAAAGTGTGGCAGTTGCATTCTTGGTTTTATTGCTCTGTTTTGGAGTATAATTAAATTCCTCTTTATACTGCCATTTTTTCCTCAAATAAAATTTCTGTTTACAAAAGGAAAGAGTTTACCTTGAGACATTGGCGACGATTTTCAGAAGCACTAGCCCCAGGGGGAGCAGCAGCACTAAGAAGACGTGGCAACCCTCCTTGAACTGTTGGGATGTATGAGGCTCCTGCAATGCCTGAAATTATATTTATGATTACAGTTCATGTTGTCATTAAAGCCACTACCTGAGACTTGCAAATTTGTAGCTAATAGAGAAAAGAGTGAGATACAGACACATCATAATAAATGCAACTAAACAGTGTACTATGAGGTACATACTCCCACCTTTTTGATTATGAGAGCACTGGGTGATGGAATCAACAAGAAAAAACAAATCCACTTTACGATGAAAACTAGTTTCATTTTCCAGCTTTCGGATAAGAAGTTGAACAACCTGAACATAAACTTCAAAGTAAGTCCATTACAAGCAAAATAACAATCAAATTGATGTTACAATCGGCACTTCAATTTGCTTCACATGTCTATTTTGATATGTATTTGATATTAATACTTTTGGATACTTCACCAATATATACATTGAAGTATCCAAGCCTACAAAATAATTTATGAAAATAAAAAACTACACGAGACATATAAACATGTATAATATAGAAACATGAAAGCATTGTCTATTGTATTTATAAACCAATAATGAAGAGTGTTCTCATTATAGATGATTTCAAGAAAGTATGAGATTCATAGTGTTATTATATTTTTAAATAATAGGAAATAACTTAAGAAGACAATGTATTACATTTTTTGCCATATGATTGTTCTTAATTTAGATTTGTAGAATTGCAATCATGTATTTATTATGTTTTATAAATTTCCATACATACCTAGATATATCTTACACGTATTGCATCTTATATATTTTAAGAATATTGTATCATCATTTAAGATGCATGCTATAGCAAATATACATATGGCATCTGCGGATCATAGGTAAAAAGTAGTTGTACAAGCCTAACATTATTAAAGAAAATATATTCACATCACAACTCTTAAAATGTACAAAAACTGCATTGCCATGTTCTACAAGTACAAATTGAACACATACACACAAGCAAGCAAACTAACTATTTTATTTTAAATATATATACAAGATGATACAATGTTCAAAAACACTTCATTTTTCAAAAACTTAAGGGTTAGCTTTCAACAAAAGCTGAGCTTACCCATTCACCTATGTGACAATACCGAATTATGGTATACCAACAGATTAAAAAGCTTTCCAAGAGAGCTAGCAATAACTAATGTTGAGACTAAAAGCACACTAAAAGCAATTTTATACTCATACTTGATATGGAAGAGAAGGAATAAAGTTTTTAGTTGTTATTTGATTTGTTGTTTTAGAAATAGAAAGGATATGAAAAAGCATACCTCATTGGCAATGCCATACTTTGCACAATCAATGGCTAAACGTGTTGCACGCCCAATACTTTCCTTGGTCCTAGACAAAGTCTCTATCATTCCTTCAAAGGCATCACGAGCAATAGCGGCATCAGTACCACCACTCACAGAGCCCCTTACATCCTTTTGCACTGGACTAACTATTTTCTCCTCGTTTTCTTCAGCATCAGGTTGATTTTGAGAAATGGATTGATACCCACTAGTTGATGGAGAAGCCAATGTTGGGTGTTCAAGAACTCCCTGCCAATCAGCCCGGTCAATATTATTTGAGACAGATAGAAATGGTTGAATGGCAGACGGGCTAGGTGTTCCCCCTTGAGTATAGTAAATGGAAAGAGGATGGCATTGAGCTTGAGCTACTTGTTTCCGTTTTGCCTGTGCAGCAGCAATAAGATTCTTCATAGTCTTAGCATTTTCTGGAGTCCTAGAAACAGTGTACAGACTATTTTTTTCTTCCATGCCCACCTCAATTCTGTAATAATATAAATAAAGAAGTGGAAATGAAAAGAAAATCCAAAGAATAAAATATAGAAACAAAAGAAAATTCAAAAAATATGTACCTATCGACATGAAAAGCATCAAATTCTTTTAAATTTTCTGTTGTAACAGGAACTTCAACTGCCTGTAGCAATGTCTTCGGAGTATTTTTAGAAGTTTCTGCTGAAGATGCAGGCTTCTTTTTATGAGTAGTGACCTGACTTGGTGAAGAGTTGATGCTATTTAAATTCTTTGAAGACCTGTTATCAACCTTCTTTTGAGTAGAATTACTGGAAACATGAAGCATACGTTTAGAAGATTTATGTTGCTCAGCATTCGACTTTGATGTATGAAGAGAATGAGGTGAATTTACAGGAGAGATGGAGCTCAATTTATCCACCACCTTGGGAGGCAGTTGCTCTGAACCTAATCTCCCAGGACTGTGAGGTAATTGAACAGGAATAACTTCATCAGTCTCTTTTTGAGGATGTCCAGATGACAAATTGTCATTATGTAATTCAGAAGTGGATTCTTTAAAATGGATATCCTCAAGTGCACTAGGTTTTTTGGTAGCCAGCTGAGCAACATCAGTGTTCTCTAGCAATGTATCACTGCTATTCATACCCTCTGAAACAAAAGGTGATTTAATATCTGTAGCAGCTCCTCCGTGAACAGGAGTCTTGGGTTCATCATCTTCATCATCATCAAAAACGCAAACAGCTCTTCGTCTCCTCTTCACTTGCTTAATTGTAAGATTATTTGTGTCACCTTTCAATCTAAGAGAACTCATCTCTGAATGTCCACCAGATGCAATGCTAGCAGAATCAGGCATAGCTTGCTGGACTTGGGTATGATGTTTCGTTTCCAGCAGCAATTCACCAGCAGAATAATCAGAACCTACAATGCTGATCTGACCCCTTGATGGCAAACCTTTTTCTGTTTTCAAACGTGATGTAGACCTTTTGAACTCTGTTTGTTTGAATTCTTTGTCATCAACAACAGGAGGGCTAGGCAAAACACTATTCCCATCTTCCAAGAGAGATTTTGAAGTTTTGTTGTCTTTGTTATCCATACACTTCAGCTTCTTGGTAGCATGTGAGGTTTCATTTGTTCCCAAATTACGTTTTCCATGAACTTGGGTTTTGTTTTGCTTAAAAGATTTTTTTCTCTCAGCCTCTAAACATACAAAGCTCTCTTGTAACTCATTTTTTACCTTAAGACATGTTTTAACTTTCAGCAAGTTAATATTTTTACTTCCACTGTTAATATCAGAGTCTGATTTTGGAGCATCTAGAGAATCTGATTTAACAGAAAATGAATCTTTCCCCCTTTTTTTAACTTTCAATTTTTCTCCAGACCTGGAATGACCAGCATAAGCTGCACAACTTTCATCCTTCAAAAATGCTCTACTAACTTCACCACTCCTTTTTCTATCATCTGCAATTTTGCTTCTCCTTGAGCCAGAAACAATCTTTCTTGAGTTGTTCCCATTTGTAGAAACACTCTGTACATAATCAGCTTGCTTTAAGTCATTAACATTGCACACATCCACAATATCAGACACTTCAACTTTAAGACATGATCGGTCATCAAGGTCAGATTTGCTACTATGCTTATTTAGTTCTTCACCAATTGATGGTTTACTTTCAAGCACAGGAGACAATGCTGGAGAAGCACTGTCAATTGGTCGGCCAGACAGAGAAGGTTTTGCACCTTGGCTACCACTTTCTTCACATATCTGTGTACATTGCTCCAAATTTGAGCCAACATCTCCCACATATGTGTTAGTTTTTTCTGCGTTTAGTACCACAGCATCAGTGGCATCCTTTAGGGGAGCCACTACCCCAACAACAGGAGTTCCTGAACCAATATGTGAATCATCAGTGTCCTCTTTCAAACCACTAGCTTTCTGTTTCTCCAACTCCTCAAATGCTGCACAGATTTCCTTCACAGCTTTGGCGAAGTATTTTGCCTTTCCTTGACACCGAGCAGACAACTTAGTTTTAGTCTCAGTGGTGAATGCCTGAATATCCGCAGGGGCAACAAAAGCTCTACGAAAGAAAAGGCACAATGTAAGAAGATAGAAGCAAGATGGCCAGTCTAATTAAACAATAAACAAATTACTCAGGTATTTGGAAAAAGGTCAACAAATTACTTGACCTTGTATATACATACTATGTCACATTTGTCTGCTTAACACTTAAGCAAGGGAGGGTTGCCAAAATTCTAAAATGAGTTGCTGTTGACAGAAAATAACTCAAAAAGGAAATAGAAGATGGAAAAAGAAGAGCTCTTAAATTAAAACAACAATTTAATTTAAAATATAAAATATAAGCTAAAGTGCTGCCCACGCATGCACATAGTAGCACATAAAAAAGCCTAAAGCATCAAAATGAAAAGGTAAACTTGAGTTGTGTGGAAGATCTCACATTGAGTGGAGACTTGACCAAAATAATGCATGTAGGTGAGGAGCAACCCTCGTCTCATTAGCTAACTTTAGAGGTTATGTTGGGCTCAAACCCAAATTCCAAAAATAATTGAGATCGAAGCTCCCAATTCTATTATATATAGGCCATATGCCTTGTTTCTTCTACCACACCCTGCCCAACTAACCTAACTAGCAGACACCTAATAGTAATAGTATCTATCAGTTTCTTTTCTCCTCTCATACAAGATGCTACTGCTTGGAACAACACTTTGGGGACATGTTTATTGAACAAATAATATATTTTGATATGGGTAGGGGTAAAATACCTGCTAAAGTTTTTTTTAATGATCACAATCATCCTTTTGTAGATTGTGACAATCATCTACTGATATGTTTGTGCATTAATGAGAAATCATCAATGTCTATTTACAAGCGTTGTGCATATATGGAAAATATATAGTTTTCTGATGAACTTGTGATAACATATCTAGCCATACAAAATCTTGTGTGTCTTCTGGTTTTCTAGTGCGTATTATTGTGTATTTGGGCTCATCCAGCAATAATCATAACCAAAAGGGATTAAAATACAGCCAGACAAACTGCAAGCCCACAAGTGTCAGGATGTTAATTCCAAACTCCAGTAGTCATTTGTATTACTTTTCCAGCTCTGAACAACATCAGTGTCCACTAATATTTATTATTACTCTTGAGCTAATACACATGATAACCATTTTTCTCTTTTTCATCGTCGAGGGGAGCCTGCGCACAACCTTTGAAATGACCTCTATGTGACCCAGAGGCCACAAGTTCAGGTCATGGAATCAGGTAAGGTTTCCTACTATACTATAGACCCACATAGTGGACCTGACCCGAGGTGGGTGGGGAGTCCATGGCATCAGCCTTGCCTTTTCATTGATTACTACCGAATATGTCAACATTCATTCAATTACTTGACAACCTAGCCATTATCAGCTACTGAAGAGTTTATAAACATCCACTAAATAACTTCACAACCTATCTGCTCACACGTTGTTAAGGGTAAAACTGCAAAAATTATGGAGTACATTGCATGATGTGGCTGCAATGTCTCAGCTACGGTGGTAGCCACAACAGCTTTAGGGTGTTATTGCGAACCACATTGACCACAATGGGCAGCAACTAGAATTTAAAACCATGTGGTGAACTATAAATGCTTGAATTGAAATGAGAGAGAGACTGACATTTCTTTGGTCCCAAAAAATTGAACAAAATATTTCTTTGGATCAGGGGGTTTCTCCCAATCTTCAGGCCTGCTTATCTGAACATACAGAATAAACAAAATCAGTAACCTCAGCATTAACTAACAAGCGGAAATTCAACCTCAACGGCAAGTCAGTTAACAATTTAACAATACAGAAAAATCACCAAAAACAGAGAGATGAAGCATAATTATAACACTCCAACATATTACATAACGAGAAAACAAAAATCAGAGATCAATCGAAGCACCAACAAGGCGCCTAACGATGTTCGACATGAAAAGTACGCGCACCCACTCAACGAAAAGAAAATCCCTACCAATAATGCAAAAGCCCCTCATACGAAAATTTCTCGAAACTACACCCATCCATCCGGAATCGAATAACAAGGATTTGAAAAACATACACAAAATTCGAAAAAGAATATCCAGAAATAAAGTTCGATAAACGACGAAAGCGCACCATGGCAGGCCAATACGGGAATCCCTTAACCTTAGCGAGCACGAGATCGCCCAACCTCAAGTGACCATTGGCCTTCGCCTTGTTCGCTCCGCGTCGGCGCGGCGGAGGCATGAGGTCGGTGATGCCACGGAGCGCGAACCGAACGATCAGAAAACCCTAGAAAAATCTGACAGACCCGCCGCGGGAATCTCCGGCGCAGAATCTCCGGCTAGAGCAGCGGCGCACACGGAGAGGCCGCCGGCATTGACAATGGCGGCGAGAGATATAGAGAGAGAATCTGTGACAGTGAACGAATTGTTGAAGAGATGCAGAGCGAGCGAGCGAGCGAGAGAGAAAGAGAGAGAAAGAATGGTGAATTGGTTCGAAAGAGTGTTGTTGTTGCTTTGGATGGAATGAGTATAGTATTTGGAAGCAAATGGGAAGGTTTTTATGATCCTTCTTCTCTTCTCTTTTTGTGCCACTTTCTCTTTCTCTTTCTATTTTTCAATCCCATATCGTTTGCTTTTAAATTTCTACCCTTTGTGTTGCACCTCCATGCCATTGCATCACATCAATTTCCATCCATAAATCTTATTATTTTTTTTTATAAAATCTTTTATTATACTTTGATATTTTTTAGGTTAATCCTTCAATTAACAAGAATCATATATGTCGTTATATAAAATACTATTATTAAAAAAATGTTATTATTATTATTATTAAGTTTTTTTTCTTCATTAAAAAATAAATAATTTCCATGCAATATTTTAATTTCTTTGGCCTTACCTACTATTGTCCACCCTAATATAGGGTTTCAACAAATATTTTTTAAATAACACTCTTTTTGTAGTAATGATTAATACCATAAAAGATGTATTCCCTTTTCAACATAAAAAAAAACTTTGGTTTATTAATTTAAACTTAAAGTAGTCACACCATTAATTAATAAGGATGATAAAACTCCTCTTACCAATGCTAAATGCAATTGCTAAAGATAATAAATAATTTAAGGAATCTTTACACATTAAATTTTGTTAACAAAATGGAAGTGGTGATGAAGTATTTGCATCACCATTTAATTGAGGCCAAATTTTTTGGTAGAGAAAACAATATCATTTTTTAGGAGAGGCAACTTTCTTGAGCTAAATAGGAGTTATTGTGATACCAAAACTCTCTCTAAAAGACTTTAACCTAATTGTAGATTCAAATTTCAACAACTAATTAAATTGAAACATTCTATCCATACTTTGAAATCATTTTAATTACATATAAATTAAGTGTTAATTTAGTTTTAATATTATACTCTAAAAGAAAATTATTAAATAAAGACTAATTTTAAAGACAAAAAATAATTAGTTCCTAGTTTTGGTAATTAATTAGATACCAATTTAAAAATTATTTATTAATAATAAAAATTACTTTAAATACTAATTATTTTTTTAATTTCTAAAATAGATTAATTAATTATTCTCTAAAATTAATCTTTATTTAGTAATTATTTTATAGTGATATATATATATATATATTTAAAAGTTTATATTTCAATAAATATTCATAAATGCATACAAATGTTGTCAGTAAATATATTTATAAAAAGTTGTCACTAGTGAAAAAAGAAAAAACAATGACAACTTAGTGTAATGTACTTGTTATAAAAAGTGGTACGATGACATTTTTGTAATAATCATGAAGTTTATTATGACAGTTAAAATTAAAACTAACATAATAAATATTTACTATGTCTGTTTAGGGTAGAACCGTCATAATAAATTCTTACTATTGTCATTTTTTATTTCAACTAACATAATAAGTGTTTTAGTCTAAAACAATTTTTTTTTTTTTAACCCTACATAACCCTTCTGCATACTTTGAAGCTTCTCCTTCCTCAACAATTTTTTGAATCCTACGATAACCCTTTCACACATTGAAACTTTTCCTTCCTCAACAAATTTTTGAACCCTATGGTAACCCTTCTGCGAGCCTTCTCCTTCCACCATCTTCACTTTGCCCTCTCAAACAACAAAAATTTCAAACCCTTCTGCGTCGAAACTTCTCCTTCCACTATTGAGGTAGTTCAATCAAAACTTATAAATGCAAATCTGACGCGTTTTTCATTTTTTTGGAAACTTGAATTTCCCATTTTCCCCTTATTTTAATCCCCAAATACTTCTTATCCTTCGTGTAGTGTTCATAGTACATTTATATTAGCTCATTTTCCTTCTCTTTGTAGCTTATGCGGTGAAATTAATTAGTTTCAAGTTTAATGGATTTTGCTTGTGTTACCAATGAACCAAAGTTTCATCCAAAAAAGTGAATTATAAGATACCACTACTTTTTAATATTTTACATATATTTTACTAAAAACTATTTTGCATGAGTTAAATAATTTATTATGGACGATAAAATTGTTTCTCTAAGTATTTAACATAATTATACATTTAGAGCATAAAATAAAATAAACTAGACAATGTGCATAAGATAATCCACGTCTTGAATGTTACACAAGTTTAATTTTTAATTATGAATAATAAAAATTTATTTGCTAAGTAATTATATTATATAATAATTAGGCTAAATTGTTTATAATAAAAATCACGATCACCTTTAATGACATCCAATATTTCCTTATTTATAAATTTATAGATATACCTCTTCTTTTATTAATGTTAGATCCAAGTTAACATTGATTTTATTTATGATTTTATCAATACAAACAATTATTAATATTTATTTTAATTAAAATAGAAAAGTGTTTTAGAATATTTAAAATATCTTTTTGTCCAAAATTTAATATTTAAGTTCTACTTGAACACATCCAAATATGTGTTGTATGTTATAAGGGTTCAAAAGGTGTGTCGCATGTTGTAAGAGATACATTTATTGTATAATAAAATGTTTAGAGTTAAGTCTAATATCAACTTAATGTTGAAAACCCATTTTCTAACCTTGATTCAGATTGTGTAAGTTAAGTGTCACTTCTTATTATATTATAAGAAAATAATTTTAGAGACTTCTTATTATATTATAAGAAAATAATTTTAGAGACTAAAATAATCAGTTGTTATATTAACTAAATTAAATATTATTTTATAAATTATTTTTTTATATTTAAAATAATTTTTTATTATTAATAAAAAATTGTAAAATAGTTTATAATTAGTATCTAACTATTAACTATCAATTATTTTATATTCTAAACCACTCTCTATTAGTTCAGTAGCTAAAATCTTGACAGTTAATTTAGATACTAATTTAGAAAATATTTTATAAATTTTTATTAATAATAAAAATTATTTTAGATGTCAATAATTTTGTAGTTTCTAAAATAATATTTAATTTAGTTAATAGTGACTAATTATTTTTGTCTCTAAATTTGGTTGTTATTTAATAATTTTTTTAATATATATATATATATATATATATTAGTTTGTAAAAAATACTAGAAAGAAAAAAATATTTGGGTGGTTAACATATAGAACCTATTAAAAAGAATTAGTATAATAACTAAGAATGAAAAAAATACTAATATTTGTCATTACTTATTAAAAATCAGACATATATGTGATATGAATTAGGTTATATCGTAATTGAATGTTAATATCTAAATGTTACACTTTTTATACATAAATTAATTATTAATTATAGTTTTTATCATATGATTTACTACAAAGGAAACAAAGTATACAATTACATTTAATGTTAATGATGTTATTATATCTAAGTTAATTCTAAACAATGTATAAATCCTTCATAGTAATTTTAGATGTGATTATAACTATACACAAGTAATGAGAGAAGAATATAGTAAGTCTCAAAATTATAAATCACTTTACATTTTAAAATTACAATTTTAAGAAAAATATTCATTAATTATATCACTTGGATAATTCTAATATGCTATCTATTACAATTTAATTACACTTATAATTATAACAAATCAATTATCAATTTTATTACTCTCAACATGCGAGCCTTCCGTTATAATTTTAAACTTCGGCATAATAAATAAATAAATAATAAGCTGAGATATTTTAGGAAACTTTTGGTCAATTACCAAGTATTCTCATAGATATACTTCTCCTACCTAAAACATAAATAAAATTAAGTAATTTTTACAGTAATTAAAAAGTTACTGAATACTTCCTAAAAAAGTTAGATAATATCCTTTATTTTAATTAAATGTATTTAAAAAATATTTTTTTTACCCAATACATCCTTCATTAGAATTTAGTATAAAAACAAGTCATAAACTTTGGAATTTCAATTAATTGAAAAGATGTTTGAGACAACATAATTAATTTGAATAATAATACTGAAAATTTATCTATACATGATTACAAAATTATATTTTTTTAGGCTTAATTAAGTTATAATTAAGAATCTATAAATTAGGATATTTTTAATTGAGTTTATAGTAAAAACATTGTTCTATTGAGTGTTTAAAATATTTTGTATTTTCATTTAAGTACTATGTTGTTTGATTTTTGTCATTAGAATGATGTGATTGTTACTTTTAGGCAATTGCTTCTTACACCATATGACAACACCTAATTACAGGGAAAAAGAAGAAAATATTCTTAAAAAATGGGTACATATAAAATTACATTCTGGATTTCTTTTTCCGGAACACAATAATCTCTTCCATCCCCATTTTTTTATCTGAAATGGAATTTTGATTTTTTTTCTAAATTTTTATATCCAAAATAAAATAATCTCTTCCGAATCTATTTTTCCAGAATGCATCATTTTCAATTCTGGATTTTCATTTCTGGAACGAAGGGTATTTTTAAATTTTTTTAATTGTGTTGGGTGGAGTTCTAAAATGTTGGGTGAAGCAATTGCCTTACTTTTATCTTCTTTTTTCCAATTTACTGATTAACTCACTTCTTCACTTTCCAATAACAGAAGACAGACTTAGTTGAACAGACTTACAAAGAATGATGCTCTTACATAAATGGCCAATAATATCACCATATCATTTGATGGTAATATAATGCTTTCTACAACGTGAAATTTGAGGGCAGAAGAACAGAATCTAAGTGATCAACTCCTAGCATTTTACAAATGGTTACTTTTTTTTCTTCACACTAATACAAAGATTTGCTAACTTTTCATAATCTAATAACAAAAGAGGTGAAAAGAAAATGTGAACAGATGTTATGAAACCTACCATGCCTTTTTGCTAACACAACCAATACATGATGGGGATGCTCACAAAATACAAGAAAAAAAAGGGAGGGGCCAGGGTGAGAATGGGGTGGATTTACAACATGATGTTGAATTGGGGAAAAATTTTGAACCTTAAAAGCTAAGCTGCATCACATGAGAACTAACAATAGTCATGGAGAAATTGGAAGTTTGCATTCTCAAGAAGTTCATCAGGAGGTTTTACTTTTCCATTGTTCTTATCTTGAGAAGAAGTTGGGATCTCTTCAACTATAATAGGATGACTGCAGTTTGCAAAAACAGTGAAAGGTGAAGAGTGCAGTTTCAATTAAAATAAATTTTCTTGCAAATGATCCTAATGTATTTGTGTGAGTTTACCTTGTGTTGTCCTCCAGCAAGTAGGTTTTACTACCTTCATCTTCATCATCTGTCATTAGAAGCTTCAATCTAGTAGTGACCTACACAGGAACATAGCAGTTATTACAATAGCTAATATTCACATGACAAAGTAATGGCTTGGAGGAAAACATGTGGATAGATAGATGCAACTTACATCTGTTGATACACTTTGTTTTTTGTCATCATCTTCATCAGAGTAAAGTGTACATATTCTATTAAGTTGTTGAGCACTCAGGACCTAAATTCAGCACACACACATATATATAGATATGTTAGAGTGACAGAAACATTGCACCTAGTTATGTATATTACAGGTCTATAAAAGTTTTTAGTTGTTTTAAATATAGTAAATTTTAGTTTTAATCATTTCAAAACTTTTTGTTGGTTTTGATCTCCATAATTTTTTTTTAAAGTGATTATAGTAATCATTTACTGATAAAGTGATAGTCATTCACATCAATGAAATGGCACATGACATACCATGTTTTAAATTCATGCCGCATCAGTAAATGATGACAGGTACCATTTTCAAAACTTATAATTATAAAAACCAAATCAATAAAAAAAAAATTGAATGACTAAAACATAAATTTGTCATATTTGCAGGAATCAAGAAGTAATAACCATATTAAATCTATATTATATTTGATAGAATACAACGTGTCTTATTCATGTTGCTCATCACAATTAGTGAGATAAGGCAAGAGGGTTGTTGGTGTTATAACTAATAAGCATACTATAATAAGCTGAGTAATGCAAAGTGTTGACAGAAAGACAAGCTTACTTTCTAAATACAGGAGACACAGAAAGAAAAAATCGGTTCCATTTTTTGCTCATATAGAAAAAATTTAGTCAAAGTTAAAGTTGCAGATCTCTGTTAGCTTTGTAATAAGTTAATGTTAGGATATTTAGTGTTTGGTGTTCTGTTCATATTTATTTTACAAGCAAGATCATGTATTCATAGCTTTAACTTACATGTCTTATCAATCACTCATATAAGACGAAAACACTTACAGGGCATATGTCATTTGTAAGATCATCATAAGATAGCTCATCTTTCTTTTCTGCAACCTGGAAATATGATTTCATGAAAAAATTAAAACAAGGGAGAGGAATGAGTGTTTGAAGATTTAGGAAAATTCTCATGTATGTTTGCAGTAATAATATAAAAACAAGTAAGGCATTGTCCCTTTCACATGTCATCTTACTAGTTTCTCAATGGGAAAGAAAGTCTAGAGTAACATGTTAATCAATTGGAAGTCTGTGCACAAAGAAAAAGTGTTCACATCACAGAAGAGGTCATAGACATACCAAGAATCTAACTGCTTGTGTTGCATGTTTGAGTTCATCCAAAGATGAGCCAATGTACTGCAACAGATATAGTTATTAGCTTCATAGTTATAGTGGACAGATTCTTAAATCACTGAGAAAACAGTGTATGTGACTTCAGTGTGCATAGGAAAGTTATGAAAGGGTGGATACAGTGTACCTCCTCCGTTGCTTCAGTACACCATTGTTCAAGTTCAGCCAACCCTAATTTTAAATATTCTCCATGTTTGAATGTGCAGCATTCTCCATGCAAAAGAATGCTGGAGAACATAGCATTCCCAATTCACAAGTCAACCCAAATGCAATGCCTATAATTGGTCCATTACTGTAAAAGGGTTTATGAAACAAGACATGCTTACCTATTAAAGAGTTCCACATTGATGTATTGAAAAATTTGATTAAATAGCTTCTGAACTAGAACAGTAGGCACCTGGGGCAGAATTTAAAAAATCAGTTTGCTCTATAACATTAAAATGGACTTGAAAGGCAAGGGCTGTAAAGATACCAATTCACTATCAAACCTTCACATACATAGTTTTCTTTCAAAATGTTGAGATATTTATTAAGGCATTCCATAATGCTGAGCCAAGGACCAGCTTGTTGGCTGTTTTCATTTGATGCTCTGTCTGCCTGAAGTCATATTATCAAACGTAAGTGGAATAAGAACAGTGAAATTGACACTCGTTGTAGATAAACTTCTCTTTTAAGTACTTCTGAGAGAGAGAAAAAGAAAGTAAGCTTTTTCAAAAGTTAATTTGTAGAATTTCTCTTAGCTTCTTCAAAAGATTATTTCCTTGTTTTCTTCTCCTATAAGTGCTTACAGTGAAAGAGACATCTTCTTCAATCCTACCATGAGCCCTCAGTTTTATTGTTTTAGAGAAAGGAGAAAAAAATGACATAGCTCATGTTTCCAAAGGTAAGAGTCTAAAATATAAAACAAAGTGTTCAAATGATGTATGCCTTTACATGAATGAACAAGATACTAAGTATTAAGTGGATTTTAAGCCTAACTCAACCTTATAAAACCAGCTTATAAGGTGAGGTTTGCACCCACTTATAAACAATGAAATGTCCTAATCTCTAATCGATGTGGGATCTCTAACACACCCCCCTCACGCCGAAGCTACCAACTCATGTATGAGACTATATATTATGGGTGACCGGATAACGGTTCGAGCGGGTGGTCTGATAAGTCCAACAAACATTCGCTAGGACAAATTCTAAATGACTCTGATACCATATTAAAATATTATGAAAAATATATTTTTGTTTATTCATTGAACGGATGCCTATTGTTTATATACAATCAGATTGGAGATATATGCTCTATATAATTTGCTACTCCACATGTTATGCCTATCTATACACCAGCCTTATTTACATTGATACACTTTCTATATACATCTTTATGGAAAATATAACAATTTCAATACTAAGACATAAAGACATTAGGAGAAAACACAAGTGTAGAGGAATAATAACATCCATTGAGAGAGAGGGGAGAAGAAATATTTAGAGTAAAAACTTTTTAGATATGAAGTCAATGCCAATAGGAAGTTTCTTTGAATTTCCTGGGCATCAAGACAAATTTATTGGTAAGATTTACACCAGATTGGTGCATGATGAAGACAAAGAAGAGCTAGTTGCTACCTATGCTATTGATCCTACCATTGTAAAATTTGCTGCACACAGGCACCACATGCATATGAATACCAAGACATATTCCATAACACTGTACACAACCTCCATACCTTAATGCAAGAAGAAAGCACAGGTGACAAGTCTGTCTTAAAATTTTCTCGAACAATTCCATATATCTTTTCCACGTAAGCTGCAAGCTGTTGCTTGAAAAGCAAAGCTGGATACTTGGCATCAACCTGATTCACTACATCAAAAGCACCGCTGGAAAGACTATTAGATGAGCGGAAACCCTGAGAAACATCATCAAATTCCATAATGTTAGTTTAATGAGTAAAATACCATTATTCATAGTTGTCTATTTAACATGAAAAGAATAATGTAGTTTGAGACAAAAACCAGACCAAAAAATGAATCTATTATTTTTTTTTCATAAAAAAAGTTGTTAGCCTAGAACAAGGTCTATAATAGAACAATATTGATCCGTTGTATGACCCAATATGGACCTTATGCTCAAGACATGTTAACTTGGATAGCAATAAAGACACTTCATACCTGGGTCATCCTCCCAAAAAATGATGTCGGGGTGGGTGGTTTTCGTGCTGTAGGTACTCTTAGACATCGATGAAGATGGAAAAACAAACAAGATGTGTTGGATAGCCAATAAGCCATACAATCATTTTTGTCAGGATCCTGCAAAAATGTTAAGTTCAATATGAGGTGAGACCACATTAAAATAGCCATGTATCTCCCTTATCTAAACTACACATACACTTTTTTCAATAAAATGGCAGCGCTAAATGTTGGGAAGTTCCACATCGGGCAAATTCACTTAGTGCTAATCAATTTTAAAATGAAATCTGACATGGCATCAAGCTTATAACTAATCTTGGTAATTGCCTATTCTGATAGACTTGGTTTGGCAGACATATGTCAAAGAGGGGTGCCTACCTCAAATATTCGAGTGCAGTTTATATGTGACACTAAAGAACACCAAGCACACAAAAGTGCCACTCTTTTTAATATGTTTTTAATTTTTGTCCGATATGTTTATAATTATTATTATAGAAATGCTACAGTGTTTTCAATTTTTGCAAAGTAAAAGACAGAAAATGACTTTGTTATTTATTCCTTTTATCTAACCTTGATTATTTACCAATTCCCTTGAGAAAGAGAAAAAGATCCTATGTCAGGTATCCCACATCTCAATTTGTGTTTATTCAACATCAAAGTTTAATTTCACCTGTTGACTCGATTAAAATCTCTATACCAATACAAGAAGCCTTAAATGATGAGAATTTGATGTTTTTAGGAATGAGATACAAGAATCAAGATTTCACCTATTGAGTGCACTGGAAAGGAATGAGAGGTGGGAGATAGTAGAGAGACAAAAGATAAGAAGGCAGTAAGATGCAAGTGGATATATACACAGTGAACACTGAACCGAATAAGGCTAGACAAGATGCAAAGAGACACTGTTGGAATATTGCATGTGAAGGAGAATATAAGACAGCTGAAATGTAGAATTAGACTGAGGCAAGATGGTGTATTAGATGATGCAGTATGAGTCTGATATCGACTATGCATATCAGACTAAACATTTCGGAAGATAAGAAGGCAATGCAATAAGTTGCAAAGGGGATATTCACAACGAAGGCACATTGGACTGAATAAGGCTAGATTAGATGCAAAGAGATATTGTTGGAATATTGCTTGTGAAGGAGAATATAAGGCTTAGCTGAAATGTAGAAACAGACTGAGGTAAGAAGGTGTATTAGATGATGCAGTCTGAGTCTATATCAGATTATGCGTATCAAACTATACATATCAGATGTCAGACTATGCATATCTGACTGAGATATGATTAAACAAGGCCTTTTATGACCTTAAGCAGTCTTCACGTGTTTGGTTCGGATTGGTCACTCAAATTGTGGTTTAAAGGGTTCACAAATTCTTGGTAAGGCAAACTTATAGTGCTTTTGGTCTATATAAATGATAAAAATATGATTGTAGTAGGTGATGATGAGCTTGAAAGAATGATTCAAAGGAGAATTAGCTATTCATCTTGAAATGAAGAACCTTAAGATTGAAGTACTTCCTTTGGATAGAAATTACCTACTCGAAGCAAGATATATTTGTTTCTAAAAGGAAGTATATATTAGATCTTCTTTAACTTTAGAGAGATAATAAGTTTGGGTTGTAAGACTTTTGGAGTACCCTAGAGAAAAATCACAACATTGGGAGTGATTAGGACATCGAGAACTTAATGAAAGAAACCTGATATTGAAAACTTGTGGAGAAACTCATTATCTATCTTAAACTAAGTCTGATTAGTTCATGCATGATCTATGGGAAAGACACTTACCTCTGAACACCACTCCAAGAAGAGGACTTCTATTAAAGAAAGGAGGACTTGAATGTATTATGTATTTAGGTGGAAATGTAGTAACATGGAGGAGTAAAAAGTAAAATCTAGTTGAAAAATCAAGTGCAAAGTCAGAATTTAGAGTACAGAAGGGGTTTACAAGTTGTTACGGATGGATATTGTTTCCAATGACTCCAAAGTGAGGTGTGAAGCTCATAAAAGACTATTTTATGATAATACACCTGTCATCGATATTGAAAATAGCCTAGTTCCGCATGAAAGGACATACAGATAGATTCACACTTCCATACCTCTCTCAAAAGAAATTAGACAGCGGTTGTCTTACAGGCACATAGTACTTTCATTTCATCTCTTCAGTTAGTTAATTATCTTGTACAGATTCTTAGACTCTTGAAAGTTGTCCAGTTTTTTTAATCTCTTCAAATTCCATAATTAAATGCAATGTATTATATGTACAAGAGTGTAATAATCCTTTTTAATAAACTTAATACGACATTAAAACCTAGCCACTTCCTTACAAATCTTTTAAGTTTTCAAAACTGTCAACAAATTTACTAAACTATGCCTCTGGCATCAGAGGTCCTCTATCTTTGAAGCTTTGGAGTAACAATCAAGCTGTAATCACAGTGCTCTGAATTGGAAAGCCAACAACAAATTATTTTCAGTACCACAAATGATTAGTATTTTGAATATCATTCGCTTTGTGTAGGTGTTAATGAGCAACTGCAAATCCTTTCTACTATTAGAAGTTCTTAATGTCATGGATGAACTAATTTTCAAAGACTAAATCTTATAAACTTTACCTCTAACAAACAGATGCAAAAATAGTTTGAGTAAATAGAAATTTACCTCTATTTCAGAACCAATAATCTGAATAAGACGATCAAATATGCTTGTTTTTTCTGCTTCAAAAGATTTCCAATGTAGCAGACAATTGTAAAGGGTAAATGCTGCAACAGGTTTTCCTTCAGAGAACCCAAGATCTTTTGTCACACATTTGAAAAGAATATCTACACTCTCCTATACACAAGGAAATCAAACAAAAAGACAATCAGAATAAATTCTAAAAAAGTATATAAAAGTATAAATTAAATATATTATTAAGAAACAATCATTCTACAAAAGCATACTTGATGTCTCTCCATAAGAGATCTCCTTACTTTGCTATCTTCTGAACCAAATGTTTTTGCAGGCACAGAAGTCTGCTGTCCCTATAGAAAACAAACTTTTCTTCAAAACCTTCATAAAAGGGCAGGTGGAAAACTTTTCTTTCCTGATACAAAGAAAATGCATAAATTACAAGAAAAGTAAAAGGGCTTTCAAATCTAAGCCCCTGATTACCTGAAGACCATTTTCTGCAGGCTGCAGTAGCAAGAGAAAAAAAATACATTAATATAATCTCCAGTAAGGGTAAACCAGGATGATAGTCAGTGACTGTTACGACAGAGATTATAAATTCATATTACTCATTAACTTGGTTTAATTGAAATTTTCCAAATTTTCCTCAAGGTGTGTATACACAACTAATAATACAATTACATAGGAGTTAGGACCAGCATGAAACAAAAATGATCTAATTGAGGATAATTTAAAAAATATCAATTAAAAGTAAATGATGGGAATGTACATATACAACTAAGAGTACCAACAACATCACTTAATAAGCAATGATCTTGTACTTACCGGAACTGCACCAGGTGAAAACTTTCCTGACATTCTTCTGGATGATGAACTCAACAAGGTTTGCTGCCGCAAAACTTGATTCTCAGTTTCCATGTCCGATACTTTTTCTTCAAGTCTAGTTCATAAGTAGGAAACATATCAAACCAAGGAGAGAATCTAATATTCCTTATAATGCATATCTGCAAAAACAAAGACCAAATACGAACCTCTGCATATTTGTCTTTATCTCAATCATCTTGGATTCTGTCTCTATAATTTGACTCATGCGATCCTCACTAATCCTGTTACTTTCTTCATATTTCCTCTCTGTTTCATCAATTTTTATTTCCAATGAATTAACCTGACCCTGCAATGCCTCAGGAGTTAATTTTGATGTTATGACAACCTTAAACATAAATTTCAAAACATTTCTTATTTAATTTATACCTTAAGCTGTTCATTTTCTGTCTTAAGTTTACTAATCAACTCATTGTCTGTAGCATTAAGTGGAGACTCCTGTTCATTTTCTGTTTTACTAATCAACTCACTGTTGGTAGCCTTAACTGGAGACTCCTGTACAGTTTTCTTTTCCAATGAACTCGTCAGTTCCTCTAAAGTATAAAAAAACCATAACACAAAAACATTTATTATTTAATTTATACCTTAAGATTTTCATTTTCTGAGGCAAGTTTATTGATCAACTCATTTTCAGTAACATTAGCAGGAAACTCCTGTACCGTTTTCTTTTCCAATGAATTAATCTGTTCCTGTGAAACATAAGAAATACCAATAACAATGATGATACAACGTAAATTTCAAACACTTTTTTTTTTAATAGAAATGAGAATGCTAGGGCATCACTATGTTGTTTACACCCCAACTGTACTGGCACCACAATTTATACCTTAAGATGTTCATTTTCTGAAGTAAGTTTACTGATCAACTCATTGTCAGTATTGTTAACCGGAAACTCCTGTACAGTTTTCTTTTCCAATGAATTAATCTGTTCCTGTAAAGCAGAAAAAAATAATGATAATGATAACAATAATAATGGTAATGTATAAATTTCAAACACTTATTATTTAATTAATACCTTAAGATGTTCATTTTCTGAAGTAAGTTTATTGATCAACTCATTGTCAGTAACGTTAACAGGTATCTCCTGTACAGTTTTCTTTTCCAAAGAATTAACCAGTTCCTGTAAAGAATATAGAATAATTATAACTTTGGATACTATGCCACACCTCGCAGAATAAATTTATCAAACACTTTTTATCCAATGCTTACCTTGAGTTGATCATTTTCTGCTGTAAGCTTATTGATCAATTCATTGTCAACATCATTAACAGAATTCTCCTGTACACTTGGAGTTTGCTCAGCTACTTTCTTGGCAGCTTCTTGTTCCTGAACGAGCGCTTCCTTAGCTTCTTGTTCCTGAATGAGCGCTTCCTTAGTTTCTTGGAACTGAAGCTCCATCTCTTTCAAAGCACATTGTAGTTTTTCAGTTTCCTGTATCTTGGCTTCCTTAATTTCTTGGAACTGAAGCTCCATCTCTTTCAAATCATGCTGCAGTTTTTCAGTTTCCTTTTCCTTGACTTCCTTAAGTTCTTGGAATTGAAGCTCCTTCTCTTGCAAAGCATGCTGTAGTTTTTCATTTTCCCGTGTCTTGGCTTCCTCAATATCACAATGAACCGAAACATTTAGAATGTCGGTGAAACAATACAATTAAAACAGTACTTTATAGGTAAATTAACCAAGTTAGCAATAGTAGGCATGAAGAAACTGTCATGCTTGTACATTTTCATTTACTGTAAATAAATTACCCTCATTGTCTTTTCTTCTTCTAGACATGAAGTTAATTCTTTGACTTGCTTTTCCAGATTGTTTTTCGCCTCTTCAAGTACCTTAGCTTCCTTGGCAGCCTGCAGTAAGTTAAAATTTAGATCTTTTTCAATTATTTAAAGAAATAACAGAAGTTCATATACAAAACCTTTGTAGCAAACTTATACACAAGTAAAATAGATATAACACTACATTTTCATATTTAAAGGGAGAAAATAACACTTTCCAAACAATAAAAATAATTTCCAATAGATACATAGTTAAATTAGTTGGTGCTAACTGGTTTACTGCATAGGGAGGAAACTAAAAGACAGAGAATAAGGAATTTGAAAGTTGCAGTGTTGTCAGTGCTTTATATGTACCCAACAGTATATATGTTGTTAGGTTACATCTAGTAAGTAAACTTGGTCTCAAGCCTTATCTCTAATAGTATGAGATAATACAAAGAATAGCCACATAACTGACTTCTTACAAAATTATATAATCTAAGAGCAAAGCAGCATATAATAGTAGACAATAGTGATATAAAGAAATTCACGGTAACAAAACTGATCAATTTCTCAAAATAATCAAAATGTTTAAGAATGGCAGTTACTTTTAAAACGAAAAACACTTGCAGTTCTCTAATGTTTGAAGAATCAAGTAAAGTAATCAAGGGAGAAGAAGGAGCACCATTTTAAGCTTTCGAAGTTCTCTCCGTGCCATTGTTCTCCTCCAGGAACACTGTGCAAAGATTGCTGCTTTCTTTAGCTTCCGATAATAAGTACGAGCCGAATGACATCTGTATCGACCCTATGATAAGAAAAAAAGCACAATAAATTAATCATGTTTTATGTATAATGTACCAAATATCATCTAGTATGAATATATGATTACTATTGAGACAAACAATTGCTCTAACACTTTTCAATGCTTTAACCTCAGGCTTGTTCGGTCATTTGTAAAATATTAAAAACATGTTACATAGATAGAAAGGATAAGTAAAAGACACAAATTTCTGTTGAACATCTTGTTAACAAAGAAACTGAATTTCAAAATTAGGATCCAATATATGATGGGGAGTCCAGTAAACAAAGTTCCTTCCATTATGGTGCTAGTGGAGGGTAAAAAGTTTGCATCTTAATACCCATGATTGAAAGAAAACAAAGGTAATGTTTCAGATAGTAGTCCTCTTTAACTAAGAAGAAAACGCTCCTCTATCCTACCTGAATAATAATTGCAGCTTTTGTCCGTCTCCTGAATCTAAGATCATTTCTAGCTGCCATCCCTCGCATACCAGTTTGAATATAAATAGCTGAGGCATATGTAGTTTTATAAGCATTTCTGGAAATATACATGCGGAAATCTTTCTGAATTTTCATAGAAGCGGCTTCCCTCCTCATGCATTCAAACTGATGTCGTGCAAGTTGTCCTGAATAAAATTCAGAGCACAGAAATGTACAATCAACACGTAATAGACTTTCATTGATTACATAGTAAAACACCGTAAACAGCCCTAAAGAATTCATATAAATGACACCTTTCACAACCCTTTGAAGTTCTATGGCAGATAACTGCAATATGATGTATCGTTTTCGACAGAGAAACGTGCGGACTTTTCTCTGAATAACACTTGCTGACTTTCCCAAGACCTCAGCACGACATGCATCTAGTTCTGCCATTTGACCTGCTCTCAGAAACACTTTTGTCTTTCCAATCTGCAATGGGAATAGTTCAGTCGGCAAGAGTTTATTTTCTTTCCTTTTATGCTAAGATCTTAAATCCAGCAATCACACAAGCGCATGGATGCAATAGCAGTTAACTTTGTTTGTACTAGCTGGAACAACTCCTGTTTTCTCCATGGTGTTATTTAAACCATGGAAGAGGAAAAAAGAAAGTCTCCAAAAGCATTTAGATTTCTAATCCATGTTAACTTAACATGTGTTGGAAGCAAGGTAGCATTAACTACTATCCATGTAACCAGAAAGCAATGTAAATGTTACAACTGAGATCAACAGAAACTCCGGTTGGATAAATTGGCACCTGATAGTCTTTAAGGTTTGCTCTATCTAGAAGCCTCTTGCATGCAGTCATCTCATCAGGGCTGTGAATATATGATTATTGTTATTCGGTTTAAAAGGCTCCACAATCAGATTCATATAAGATGACTGGAAAAAGCAAAACAGAAAATGGAAATGGATGAAAATACCATGCTTTTAGAACCAAAGGTTCCAGGATGGTAAACCGCTGAACAAATTCATCAAAGTTCTTTCTAGTGGGATATCCAGCACAACTTATCCGAATTGCCTCCATTACTCCCTGTGAATGGCATCCACAAAGTTTCAAGTCACTTGTCCAGAATACTCATGTCAGACAAGA
Source organism: Phaseolus lunatus (assembly GCA_013389735.1). NCBI lineage: Eukaryota > Viridiplantae > Streptophyta > Magnoliopsida > Fabales > Fabaceae > Phaseolus > Phaseolus lunatus. The sequence continues at coordinate 542,319 of CM023859.1, read as the reverse complement.
GAACACAGCCAAAATTGCATTGAACTTACTCCACATCGAAGCTGCTGCAACACATTACTGTTCTCGAATATCCCTGGCTTCAGAAGATTATTTGGCTTTACACAACGAATATAGTGAGGCTCGGTAGCGTTTAGTGTTTCAAGCAAAGATTGAAGTTGCAGCTTCGTAAAACATGCATCAAGAATAGTACCAATAAATACAAGGCAGATAATTTGCGTTATAGGCTTGGCAAAACAAAACAGACCTTAAACTGAGTGGCTATAGAAGAGAACTTTGTTGATTTTGTAGTTTCCTCGGGTAAAGGTGGAAACAACCCTGAAACAAATGAACACTTCGAAGCACTGAGTAGAGCAGCATGCTCCGGAACAACATAGTCTTTATTTTTATCAAGGAAGAAGTCAGTTTGATAAGTGACCTGAAATTGAAAACCATCATATATTAAGCCTTTTTTCTTTGTCGTAATGGTGAATAACTATGTAGACCAAAATGTACTTTACTTACATCACCGGCATAGTGGTTAATGGTGAAATCTGTGCGAGACAACTTTGGCTTGCTGAAGCGTTTGTTGTCTCTAAAGGTTTGGTATAGCTTTTCAGCAAATGTTTCATGCGTTGATCTTGGAAACATACTACAAAGAATAAGCAGGACAACCTCACAATCTCAAAGGATATGCACATGCAGATATCATTACATAATACATGTAGATGTATATTTAATGCAAAATGAATAAGATTAGCCATTTCATATCTGAAAGAATAACCATAATACAGGTATTTGAATCATTCAGTCATTAAATACATACCAGGCCTCATCCAGGAGAGCAATAACACCACCAGGTTTCTGAAGTTTTAGAAGTACATCAATTAGAAGTGTAAAATTCAAACAAACAAGTATATCTAAGTAAGTTCAAAAACATATGAAGTTATATCCACAGCAATCAATGCACATCCTTGCAAGATAAAACAAATTTACTCCATCATTTTAGAATAATGACTATTCACTATTCTCAACAAATTTAAGTTGCTGATAAGTTTTTATTTGAATTGCAAGTTTTAGAAAACAGACGTCATGAAAATGTTATACAATACATGTATTATCATCACTAATATTGTCTTATGTATAAATGGTGAAACCATCGAAATGTGAATGAAAATAAATGTAACAAAAGAATGAGATGGCAAACTGATAGAACTTTCCTACAATTAAAAAATGAATGAAAGTGTGAATTACACCTTCTCTATGAGATCAAGAACATCTTGATTATCAACAAACTCAATATAACTCCAATCGATCTCTTCCTTTGTATATTCCTCTTGCTCCATTTTGAAGACATGCTGCATAATGAAATGTAAATTGAGTCTACAGAAATTTTTTAGCAGAAAATGAATTCCAACAAGATGGAGAATATAAAAGAAACTAACCTGGTTGAAATGTTGCTGTAATTTCTCATTTGTCAAATTGATACAAAATTGCTCAAAGCTGGGCGTGACCATCAGATAGGAGAGTTCCGAAAGTTAGTAAAACAGGCACATAAAAATGTCAATCCAAAAAATTACATGATAGTCACTAATAGCAAAGTATAATATCTTAAACGCAATAATTCAGCATTGGTGACAGTCACACTGACAATAGAGGTATACTTAACATGACTATCAACACATAACTAAAGCTTTAAGTGAATAGCCAGTTTTTATACACTTTTTTTATCATCTTTACATCAAGTTTAGTTAAAGCCATGCTACATTAAATCTTTTCCCATTATCTCTTCAGTGTTTTTTGAACCTTTTATCCCGTGTCCATCTAGCAACAAAACAAAATCTATGGCAGCCGAAGAACAGATCCATAACCAAGAATATTTTCTCCATAATGCATAAAATAAAAAATTTATCGCTTTATCAACTTCTGTATCATAATTTACATACACAGAGCACATAAGTTCCTATAGTTAATAATCCCATTTCATGTAAAACACCTGGGCAAAAAAAGGGAAAAGGCTAAGCACCTGTTGGTTTTGAAACTCTCAAATCCATATATATCAAGAACTCCGATCAATTTATTTGATTCTGGATCTTGCCCAATGGTGTTGTTTATCTTGCACACAATCCTGCATTACCAGATGTTTTGCACAAATTGAATTACAGAAACTCATACATATTGAAATGAGCTTTTATAACGACACATAAACTTCTTGAACATCACAGATATACCAGTCAAAAAGCCTTGAATAAACTATTTTAGCTAATGCATCTCTGCTGAGAGCTGCAGAATTTGGATCAAGTGATTTTGTTATGGTGTCACCACGAGTCACCATAACACGTTTGCAGAAAGAGTCTTCGAGGGACTTCTCATCACACCTTCCATAAACAAATAACCATAGATGCAATAGCCTTGAGGAATAATCTTTATAAGAAACAACAAATAAATTAACGACTTCACTTACATCAAAAGTTCTGCTGCTATTTTTAGGTGGTAAAAGGATTTTTCATCCTTGGGCTGAGAGGAATCCAACTCCTCTTCCGCTCCCTTAACAAACTCAATGTTTCCTAAATGAAGTACTGCGGCTACTATTCGAAATATAGCATCCTGAGATGAGGGATGGCAAATTTTTCTAATGAAAACAATAAAAAGAAAAAAAAGAAGAAACATACACACACTCTCCAATGGGAATGTTACTGAGGGGTACCTGCTCATCTGAGCTGATCCCAACAACCTCCATAGCTCTCTTAGTTGCAAGGTACTCCTTAGAATCATCCAGCCCATCCAGCTCAATGCAATTTGATTGATTTAGGTAATGGAATTTTCTTGGATCTCCCAATTTGTATTTTCCAGCATCCTAGACATGGGAAAACTCAAATAATAACAAATTCACATCAAAGGCTCATTATCTCACATCAAACAAGATCAACTAACTAGCTAAATTCAAAACCCAACTTTTGAAGCTCATATGCATGTAGAGAATGCTCATGAACTTTTGTAATAAAACCATGAATCTTGTAAGATACTTGGATCAAGATAGTGATGAGGGAATTGGATAGTTTGAGTTTATAAAATTTAATCCTCTTTGTCATCATTGTACCAAAACAACCTTGAACCATTTTATCACATTATCTATTCCACCTCCGACATTGCTGACTGTATTTTACACATAAGGAGCAAACCCAGTCTACTCTCCTCCCCTATCTCTAAAAAACAAGATCACTTCATTTATGCAAAGCACTGTGAAATTCCTCCACTAATTACACTCTAATTAAGAGAAATAAAATCACATTGTTTGTTACCCTATGTAGTCTTACATTGGTAAACTATTTATACTGTCTCTTGTCTATGTAATGCGTACCTTTGCACATTTTTATCATCAAGTAATTACATTCAGAAATTATCCTTCAAGTTGATATATGAATTCCAAATCTGAAGGCTTATGCGTCTGCAAAACCCTAACCATAACTCTGACTTTATTCAATGGCTAGAGGCATCAAAGCCACGATGGATCATTGCTCATACATTATTTTATGGAAGAAGATCTTAATGTTATTAAGCAAATTTTTGCATAATCATGGAAGCAGATCTTAAATTTTATAGGCCAAAATTTATTATCCAAAAGGAAGAATCATGTACCTCTTTCGGTGCAGCACAAAGCATATAAAAGCAATGATAGTTTCTCTCAGGATCAGAAACTTGACAAACACGGGATCGTTCCAGCAAATATGTTCTGATAGCAGCTCCTGAAATTCTCCCCTTTTGATCAAACTGAATCTCCACAAACTTACCAAAACGACTGAAATTATACTATGGAAGCTTAGGACAGACTTTAAATAAATTTAGGCAAAGAGGGTGCAGAGGAAATTGCAAAGGAAAAAAAAATTACTGGACAACACATTTGGTACCTAGAATTATTATTCCTTACTGTCTTTGCATTGCCAAATGCTTCTAAAACTGGATTGGACTGCACAAGTGTGAATAACATGCAAAATAAGTAATAATATCCAAGATTATATTTCTCAAAAATGTATCACTAAACTTAAAATCATAGTACTGTGAACAAAATTAATATCTCGCCCAGTGAGCTTGGAAAAACACGTGGTTGGACAAGAAAACTAAAAAGCAGAAATATAATCAGAATACAGGTCAAGACGTAGTTTCTTACCTCGAGAACTTGTTGCTCCACAGACCGTCCTTCAGTTGCTGCTCTCCCTCCCAAAAAAGCAAGATAATGCATAAGCATCTTTGTACTCTCAGTTTTGCCAGCTCCACTTTCTCCACTAACCAAAATAGATTGGCTTCTTTCTTCGTTTATCATTTTGCTGTGGATAGTTATCTTGGTTAGTGAATGCAGACACGTCTTATTCAATATTTTATATCATTTGCAATTGCCATGAACCTTTGCTTCTAGTGAAAATGGATGCAAAAGCCACAAATAAAAAATATCAAATAGTATACACTCCATGCTACAAATTTATTTGTTTCTTAATTATCTAGACCTGTCATCATGTTTAAACCATAGAAACAGGTTAAAGCCACAAACTGAGGCACAGAAAACTGAGAGCAGCAACAAGGTACCTATATGCAGAACTTGCAATTGCAAAAGGATGCGGGCTCTGCTCACCAAAAGCCGCACCTTTATACTTTGCCATGGTACTAGTTTCAGACAAATGAGGTAACCTTTGAAAAGGGTTCACAGCTATCAATATATTTCCCGTGTATGTCTGCAAACACCACCACCAAATGTTAAGGCTTTGGTGTACTTACTGTCGAAGAAAAGCAAAGCAAAGCACATCCGGAATATGTAATTTCATTGCAAAAGACAAATTTGACATCTTACATAAATTTCATTTTCGGAATATCGAACTTTCAAATTCTGAAGAACTCCTGGTTCATGCAGATATGCCAGTCTTGTCATATCTTCCACACCATTAGGTGGGAATTCTGGATCTTTGGGATACATGTTAGCCGATTTGCTCACAACCTGCAATGCAGATGCACATGGTGTTCAGTACTTTTAACAGTTTTAATAATCTCATTGTGTAAATGAATTGGTTTAACTCTAAATTATACTGAAGAATCTTGCAAAACAACTTCTTGAAAAAAATTGAGCTAAACTACACAATTCCTTTCTAAAGAAGTATCCATGATGTGAATATCAGATGCACTGAGAAGGAATAAACTCTACCACATACCGTGATATTCCTTTTCACCTATATAATAATGCATCACACACCCAAAAATTGCCTAAAAATAATTGGAGAAATGAACTACATATATTGGAAAGAGAAAATGTTTGTTATATTTTGGTTAATATGCTTAAATTTGATCGATGTTTGGATCATCAGCTACAAACCAATATGTTGAGAAGAATTAAGAAATGCAATACAGCTTCTCATGACACAGTATGTTTGTTACATATAAGTGAGCTAATTCAGAACCATATAAAGAAACACATAGTATGTTTGGATCTCTTTTTCTTTTATATACAGTACATGCATGGGTTCTTCCAAACAACTATTGATGAGTGTAATTCTTCCAAAGTTAAAAAATAATAAATCTTAAAATGGAGTACACAATTCTTCTATATAGTAGTCACGTTTATTGATCTGGCTCTATAGTTATCATTTTTTAATGTTGTTGGCACCCTTTGTGTGCTAGACACATATATATACGGATTTAATAAATGTTGAGGAGACTCTCACCCTGGTCCCCGATTCAAAGATAATGGTGACCTCATCTTTCTTAGAATCCTGGATTTCTCCATCTATCCAAGCTACCTCAGGGTCCTCTACCCAAACCAAGGACCCAGCTACATAATTGAGTTGACCAGCCTGTGCATTCAAAACAATAATCAGTGCTTTTGTCATCATAATAGAATTCCATTTGAATTTATATTGGCATCAATTGTGGACATGGTCACACTTTGCTTCCACATTAATTACAAGTAAAGGTCAATCATATAAATGAGGCTAATGCTGCAAATTTTACATGACAACATAGTACATGCCATCTAGTTAAGCCCCTTTAAACTTCAAAAACATTGTCATCCATAACAAAAGTAAAACAAAAAAATACCATGTCGAGAAATAATATCATACAACAACTTCAGAGAAACTAGAATCAGATATAATCTAGTCATATTAAAGATTTTGTAGCCCCAAAACGGGAAAAATGAGTTTAAAGCACTAGCCACCAAAGAATTTCAACCACCACCATGTTCTAGTACTAAAACAAATAAGCAAAAACTTCAAAGTAACACAATGAGAAGTGTTTATTTGAACCAAGAAACAGAATGTAAATCCTATCTAACTAAAGCACACGCAAGGAAAAGTAACACAATGTGAAATTGGAAAGTGTAAAAAGGTATTACCATTGCTAACAAAATGTTATGCACCCAAATGAATCCGAGGATCAGCTACTCAAACCTTGGATTGCATCACCAGTCTACCAAGCAATGTGGAGAAAATAACTTGAGAATATTGAATCTCCAAGGGTGCAAGGAGTAGATTTTCTTGCTAAGCTGTCTATGTATCTATCTCTAACTGAAAAAAACTTGCGAGTGTTATCTATCTAAGTTGGCTTTTTCTTGGTATGAAGATTGAAAGATTCAAAATGGGAGTCACCCCGGGATAGCGTTGCAGAAGAGGCTTCACAATCACGTGGCTTTTCACAAGAAGATGATCCAACCTATGCTAACCCCTCCTCTGCAACTATCTCCCTCTATTCTCTTCTCTTGCTTCTGCCTCACTCTTTTCCTTCTATGTCTCTACCCAATTGCCTTGTGCGTGTCTTCCCCAACAACGTAAACACGTTATAACATGACACATGAAACGTGATCACAAATAACAACTATGTATGTATGTATATTCCCAACAGCTATGTATCTTATAATCTTATGTAACTGGCACACCATGAAATCCAACTTCACATGTTGTCCTTATTCCTCTCACAACATGCCATGTACACTTCCAACTAAAATAAAAAATCTTTGAATCCCTCCTTGTTTCTTCACACCTTGGATTCATTGTTTGCACATGAATCTCACACATGCACTATGCCATCATGGGACCCCCTTTGTAGAATCCAAATACACCATGTCTTGTAAATTCTTGATGCATGGAATGAGAGTTTTGACGTGATCAATCTCAGAAAGTGTCTTTAATCTTTTTCCTCCCTTCACCGTTCTTCTTCTACATCATGCATCATCATCCACAAATGACGATCCTATCATAAATCTAAAGAAATTAAGAGAAAACACAAAATATGCACGCCTTTTCTTGAATCCAAGCATCTAGCATCCACCCTCATCGTCGTTGAAGAACTCATTGGTGCAACATCACCAGTGTGGTAGTTTTTCAACCATTAAATTGAATCTGAATATCTGATAGAAAATTTTTGTTTTTGGCAGAATTTTCAATGGCTTAGAAAATGTCACTTACTTGTTGTATTGGTGCAACGGTGGCATGTTAACCTTTTTCCTTAACAGATATGAATCATAACAATGTTTGTTTACCCTTATTCGAGGAAAACCGGAGATCTAACTAGCTTCACTACGTGGTTAAATCTACTCCATTTTCTATTTTTATACTAATTTTTGCTATTATAGTATTAATATTAATATTACATTTAAAACTTATTCTAAACTCATGCTACTTATGGTTACAATTATAATTATAATTATTTTGTGTTCTCAACTATGTCTATGTGTTATGTGTTATTTTTCTTATTTTGATATATAGAAATTGTATATTTTTCTGCTTAAATTGGAAATTGTAATTTGGCATATCTATGAAGTTTAAATAAATATATCAATGAAACACGACCAAGTATCAGGCGCAATATACAACTTTGTACAATAAAAATGTTAAAATATAATAATTTATCATGGTTTGTAAATAATAAAAACATAAAAAAAACTAAGAAAATGTTTATAAATAAAAATGTGTAAATATATTAAAGCTAAAATTGATATACATTTCAATCATCAAAATAATAAAAAAACTTATCGTAGCTCAAAGGAGATCATAGAATAGAAATATAGACATAGTTGAGAACACACAATAATTATAATTGTAACCATAACTTGCATGAGTTTTCTAAGCCATTGAATTCTGCCAAAAACAAAAATTTTCTATCAGATATTCAGATTCAATTTAATGGTTGAAAAACTACCACACTGGTGATGTTGCACCAATGAGTTCTTCAACGAGGATGAGGGTGGATTCTTGATGCTTGGATTCAAGAAAAGGGGTGTATTTTTTTTTCTCTTAATTTCTTTAGATTTATGGTAGGATCATCATTTGTGGTTGATGATGCATGATGTGGAAGAAGAACGGTGAAGGGAGGAAAAAGATTAAAGACACTTTCTGATATTGATCACGTCAAAACTCTCACCCCATGCATCAAGAGTTTACAAGACATGGTGTATTCAGATTCAAGAAAGGGGATCCCATGATGGCATAGTGCATGTGTGAGATTCATGTGCAAACAATGAATCCAAGGTGTGAAGAAACAAGGAGGGACTCAAATATTTTTTATTTTAGTTGGAAGTGTATATGGCATCTTGTGAGAGGATTAAAGACAACATGTGAAGTTGGATTTCATGTTGTGCCAGTTACATAAGATTAAGATACATAGTTGTTATTTGTGATCACGTTTCATGTGTCATGTTATAACGTGTTTTGTCGTTGGGGAAGATACGCACAAGGCAATTGGGTAGAGACATGTAAGGAAAATAGTGAGGCAGAAGCAAGAGAAGAGAATAGAGGGAGATAGTTGCAGAAGAGGGTTAGCATAGGTTTGATCATCTTCTTGTGAAAAGCCACGTGATTGTGAAGCCTCTTCTGCAACTCTACTTTCCCGGGGTGACTCCCATTTTGAATCTTTCAATCTTCATACCAAGAAAAGGCCAACTTAGGTATATAACACTTGCAAGTTTGTTTCAGCTAGAGATAGATACATAGACAGCTTAGCAAGATAATCTACTCCTTGCACCCTTGGGGATTCAATATTCTCAAGGTATTTTCTCCACATTGCTTGGTAGACTCTGGTGATGCAATCCAAGGTTTGAGTAGCTGATCCTCGGATTCATTTGGGAGCATAACATTTTGTTAGCAATGGTAATACCTTTTTACACTTTCCAATTTCGCATTGTGTTACTTTTGCTTGCGTGTGCTTTAGTTAGATAGGATTCACATTCTATTACATGGTTCAAATAAACACTTTTCATTCACCTGGTATTTTTTTAGTGTCTGCAACCTTTTGAAGCTTTTGCTTATTTCTTTTAGTCCTATAACATGGAGATGGTTGAAATTCTTTGGTGGCTAGTGCTTTAAACTCATTTTTCCCATTTTGGGGCTACAAAATCTTTAATATGACTAGATTATATCTGATTCTAGTTTCTATGAAGTTGTTGTATGATATTATTTCTCGACATGGTTGAAGTAGATGTGGATGCGCATGTTGGATTCTCTTAGAAAAATAATTAGAAAGCACTTTGGATAAAAACAGATGCATCTTATTAAATATCATGCAGAAGTTTTTTTTTGTTTTGTTTTTTGTTTTACTTTTGTCATGGATGAGAATTTATTACGGATGACAATGTTTTTGAAGTTTAAAGGGGCTTAACTAGATGGCATGTATTATGTTGTCATGTAAAATTTGCAGTATTAGCTTCATTTATATGATTGACCTTTTCTTGTAATTAATGTGGGAGCAAAGTGTGACCATGTCCACAATTGATGCCAATATAAATTCAAAAGAAATTCTATTATGATGACAAAAGCACTGATTATTGTTTTGAATGCACAGGCTGGTCAACTCAATTATGTAGCTGGGTCCTTGGTTTGGGTAGAGGACCCTGAGTTAGCTTGGATAGATGGAGAAATCCAGGATTCTAAGAAAGATGAGGTCACCATTATCTTTAAATCGGGCACCAGGGTGAGTCTCCTCGAAGTATATTAAATAAACATACTATGTCATCAGAAGCTGTATTGCATTTCTTATATCTTCTCCACGTATTGGTTTGTAACTGATGAACGAACATTTTCTCTTTCCAGTATATGTAGTTCATTTCTCCAATTATTTTTAGGCAATTTTGGGTGTGTGATGCATTATTATATTGGTTAAAAGGAATATCACGGTATGTGGTAGAGTTTAATCCTTCTCAGTGCATCTGATATTCACATCATGGATACTTCTTTAGAAAGGAATTGTGTAGTTTAGCGCAAATCTTTTCAAGAAGTTTGTTTGCAAGATTCTCCAGTATACTTTAGAGTTAAACCAATTCACTTACACAATGGGATTATTAAACTTTTAAAATTACTCAACACAATGTGCATCTTCGTTGCAGGTTGTGAGCAAATCGGCTAACATGTATCCCAAAGATCCAAAATTCCCACCTAATGGTGTGGAAGATATGACAAGACTGGCATATCTGCATGAACCAGGAGTTCTTCAGAATTTGAAAATTCGATATTCCGGAAATAAAATTTATGTAAGATGTCAAATATTTCTTGTGCAATGAAATTTCATATTCCGGATGTGCTTTGCTTTGCTTTGACAGTCACTGCAACGAAGCTTTAACTTTTGGTGGTGGTGTTTGCAGACATACACGGGAAATATATTGATAGCTGTGAACCCTTTTCAAAGGTTACCTCATTTGACTGAAACTAGTACCATGATAAAGTATAAAGGTGCGGCTTTTGGTGAACAGAGCCCTCATCCTTTTGCAATTGCAAGTTCTGCATATAGGTACCTTGTTGCTGCTCTCAGTTTTCTGTGCCTCGGTTTGTGGCTTTAACCTCCTGTTTCTATGGTTTAAACATGATGACAGGTCTAGATAATTAATAAACAAATAAATTTGTAGCATGGACCGTATACCATTTGATATATTTTATTTTTGGCTTTTGCATCCATTTTCGCCACAACTTTAGTTAGTATCTTTTAGAGAATGAGACTTTTCTAAATACTTTATGTTCATATTAGTTATTTTCTGTTTGTTCTGTTTTGTTAGGTTGAAATTAGTGATTATCGTTATTTTATATGAAAGTTGGTTGTATGGTTAGTAGTTAGGTAGAAAGGAGTGTTGGTCCTTAATTTGTAGAGATTTATATCTCTCTTTAGTGTATTAATCAAAATGAAACCTACTGAACTTAATAATGGAAGGATAACTATTTTTCTCCCTTTTTCCATTGAGTAACTACACAAAAAACTTTCTTGTTTGTTTTTCTGGTTTTGCAACTTTTTTTTACTGATTCTAGTTTCATAACATGTATCAAAACTCCTTGACTTTAAAGGGTCTGTGAGGGAGTGAAAAACAGTTAGAAATTTATATACAAACCAGAAAAAAATATTCATAAGAAAAGAATGAGACCCAGTATCAGATCTCTACCTCCACCTCCAGTTTTTGTACTCCTTTATAGTTGAAAAAAAACTAGTGTGCAAGCTTTTCCAAGCATAGGAGATAATTCTTCCTCGTAGAATAAAAGGTTTGGCTATTTTATATACTCAAACTTAAGCCCAATGAAGTCTAATAATTTAGTTCAAAATATGCCTTCTATTCAAGAACATGATAATGTGGGTGATGTATGTCAATATGGAAAGCAAAGAAAATTGTCATTTCCTATCGAAGCAAGGTGGGGAGCTACTAAAAAATTAGAACTTATACACACTGATGTGTCTGGCCAATCAGCACAACATCCTTAAACGGAAGTAATACTTTCTATTGTTTTCAAAAGTTCAAGTTTATGGTTGAAAATGAGGTTGGATGCAAAATTAAAAAGCTCAATTGTGATAATAGAATGATAATTGTTTTTCTTCTTTCTTCCGTTGAGTAACTTACACAAAAGACTTCTCTGTATTTCTGGTTTTACAACTCTTTTTTACTGTTTCTGGTTTCATAACAGTATCGAAGCTTCTTGGCAATTATGAAATGATATAAAATTATGACTAAGACATGTCTGCATTCACTAACCAAGATAACTATCTACAGAAAGATGATAAACGAAAAAAGAAGCCAATCTATTTTGGTTAGTGGAGAAAGTGGAGCTGGTAAAACTGAAAGTACAAAGATGCTCATGCAGTATCTTGCTTTTTTAGGAGGGAGAGCAGAAACTGAAGGACGGTCTGTGGAGCAACAAGTTCTCGAGGTAGGAAACTAGATTTTGACCTGTATTCTGATTATATTTCTGCTTTTTAGTTTTCTTGTCCAACCATGGGCGAGATATTAATTCGCTCAAAGTACCACGATTTTAAGTTTAGTGACACATTCTTGAGAAATATAATCTTGGATGTTATTACTTATTTTGCATGTTATTCACACTTGTGCAGTCCAATCCAGTTTTAGAAGCATTTGGCAATGCAAAGACAGTAAGGAATAATAATTCTAGGTACCAAATGTGTTGTCCAGTAATACTTTTTTTCCTTTGCAATTTCCTCTGCACCCTCTTTGCCTAAATTTATTTAGAGTCTGTCCTAAGCTTCCATAGTATAATTTCAGTCGTTTTGGTAAGTTTGTGGAGATTCAGTTTGATCAAAAGGGGAGAATTTCAGGAGCTGCTATCAGAACATATTTGCTGGAAAGATCCCGTGTCTGTCAAGTTTCTAATCCTGAGAGAAATTATCATTGCTTTTATATGCTTTGTGCTGCACCACAAGAGGTAGATGATTCTTCCTATCAGATAATAAATTTTGGCCTACAAAATTTAAGATCTGCTTTCCATCAAATGCAAAAAGCTTTTCTAATAACATTAAGATCTTCTTCCAATAAAATAATGTATGAGCTATGATCCATAGTGGCTTTGATGCCTCCATTGAATAAAATCCAAGTTATGGTTAGGGTTTTGCAGAAGCATAAGCCTCCAGATCTGGAATTCATATTTCAACTTGAAGGATAGTTTCTGAATGTAATTACTTGATGATAAAACTATGCAAAGGTACGCATTACAAAGACAAGACAGTATAAATAGTTCCGTTAAGTAAGACTAATTCAGGGTAACAAACAATGTGCTTTGATATCTCTTAATTACAGTGTAGTTAGTGGGGGAATTTTACAATGCTTTGCATAAAGGAAGTGCTCTTGTTCTTTAGAGGTAGGGATACTCTGATAAAATGATTCATGTTTTTTTTTTGTACAATGATGACTAAGAGGTTTAAATTTTATAAATTCAAGCTATCACATTCCCTCACCACTAACTTGATCCAAGTGGCTTACAAAATTTACTGTTTCATTACAAAAGTTAATGAGCATTCTCTACATGCATATGAGCTTCAAGTGTTGGATTTTGAAATACCTTGTTGTTTGATCTTGTTTGATGTGAGATATTGAGTCTTTGATGTGAATTTGTTTTTATTTGAGTTTTCCCATGTCTAGGATGTTGGTAAGTACAAACTGGGAGATCCAAGAAAATTTCATTACCTTAATCAATCAAGTTGCATTGAGCTGGATGGGGTGGATGATTCTAAGGAGTACCTTGCAACTAAGAGAGCAATGGAGGTTGTTGGGATCAGCTCTGAGGAGCAGGTACCCCTCAGTAACATCCCCATTGGAGAGTGTGTGTGTGTGTATGTTTCTTCTTTTTTTCTATTTATTGTTTTCATTAGAAATATTTGTCATCCCTCCTCTCAGGATGCTATATTTCGAATAGTAGCTGCAATACTTCATTTAGGAAACGTTGATCTTGTTAATGGAGTGGAAGAGGTGTTGGATTCCTCTCAGCCCAAGGATGAAAAATCGTATTTCCACCTAAAAACCGCAGCTGAGCTTTTGATGTCAGTGATGCCATTAATTTATTTTCTGTTTCTCTTGAAGATTAATCTCCAAGTCTAGTACTTCTGTGGTTATTTATTTATTTATTTGTTTGTGGAAGGTGTGATGAGAAATCCCTTGAAGACTCTTTCTGCAAACGTATCATGGTGACTCGTGGTGAAACCATAACAAAAACACTTGATCCAAATTCTGCAGCTCTCAGCAGAGATGCATTAGCTAAAATAATTTATTCAAGGCTTTTTGACTGGTAATATCTGTGATGCTTAAAAGTTTACATATCCTTATAAAAGCTCATTTTAATATAAATGAGTATCTGTGTAATTCGATTGGTGAAAACATGTGTTGTCCAGGATTATGTGCAAGATAAACGACACTATTGGGCAAGATCCAAAGTCAAGTAGTTTGATTGGAGTTCTAGATATATATGGATTTGAGAGTTTCAAGACCAACAGGTGCTTAACCAGTACCTTTATTTTTTTTCCAGGTGTTTGTTTACATGAAGTGGGATTATTAACTATGGGAAGTTATGTGCAATGCATTTATTAACTCTACTCTCTACGAAGGGACAATATCTTGATTATGCATCTGTCTTCTCTGCATGCTACAGTATTTTGTTAAGCTTGATTCAAGCATAGCATAAATGGTTAAAAACTGTTGTGGTAGCTGGTGTAACAATTTTTGGAGAGTAGAAATAATTGTGTTGGTTGTTGATGGGTGAGAGAGAGGGTATAGTTGGAAATTTTGGAAGACAACTAGTAGATGATTTACTGTATAGTGTAGCTCTTAACAATGGTGGAGGGGTTTATAAAATAAGCGGCATTGCTTATTTATATGCATGATCCACCACTTCCAAGAATGGTGATTGCCTAGTTACAATATTCTAGATTTTCTTAACTTTAAGAATTGTCTAAACTTATAGTTATAATTTCTAGATTTATCTATTACTTGCATGTTTTTCTAGTAGCACAATCTCTATGTTTCTACATTTTTCTTTTCTTATAACTTCTAGAAATTTGCATCAAATTCAACACCCTCTTAATGTAAATCTCAGCAACATCAGTAAATTGTAATTGCTCAAACTTGACTCTTTAGTGCCTTGGTAGATGTGTTTGCAACTTGATCTTCTCTCCCATGTTACTCGAGTTGAATTTGCTTATATATTTGATTTTAGTAACATGTCCTATAATCATAAAGATCCTAACTTAACAAGAAAACAAGGAAAAACAATAAAGAAAAATAAATCCTAAGAGATCTTATAAGATACTCTAAAATAATACTTTAAGATATTTCTTTATTTCTGACAACTATCGTGTAATTTTTTCGATTGACCCTTTTTATGTGGCTGTCTTACTAACTTTTGGAACTCTCCTATCTAATGGTCACGCCCAGCTTTGAGCAATTTTGTATCAATTTGACAAATGAGAAATTACAGCAACATTTCAACCAGGTTAGTTTCTTTTATATTTTCCATCTTGTTGGAATTCATTTTCTGCTAAAGAATTTCTGTAGACTCAATTAACATTTCATTATGCAGCATGTCTTCAAATTGGAGCAAGAGGAATATAAAAAGGAAGAGATTGATTGGAGTTATATTGAGTTCGTTGATAATCAAGATGTTATTAATCTCATAGAGAAGGTGTAGTTCACACTTCCATCATTTTTCCATTGTAGGGAACTTCTATCATTTTCTCATCTCAGTCTTGCATGAGATTTAGTGTGAGTATCGTTAACCTGATAAACTTTCATGATGCTTTTTTTGAAACATCCATTCAAATTAAAACTCCTCATAAGTTAATCTGTCACGATTAGTGAATAGTGATTATTCTATTGATTTTACAAGTACCTATATTTTTGGACAAAGTGATGACAATGGTTCAGTAAATTCTTTTTAATCTCACAATCTATTTCTAAAGGAAGTAGATGGCTTGCTAGTGCATAAATAACTGCATATGTCAGGACCAAGTCAGAGCAATAACCTTAAGAGAAAAGGGTTTAAAGGTGAATCATAAGAGGAAAAAGGAGTAAAAGGGTAATAGTTCAGCAGGAGTTTAAGAGAGTTAGTTTAGTTTTGCCAATAAACAAGACCTTCTTTAAGTAGAGTGGCAATGAAAGGCTATTTGTATACCTTGGTTCATGGCTTGTGAAGATGAGTTTTCAGTAATAAAGAGAGGAAATTCAGAATCTTTTCCCTGTGTTTACTATTGTTTCTTGTTAGGCTTTAACATTTTATCTTTCTTTAAAGAGTATGTATTTGAACTTTACTGAGCTATACTTGTTTCTTTGTATTTTACATTTCTAATTCATGTACACTTATAATAACTTCAGAAACCCGTTGGAATTATTGCTCTCCTGGATGAGGCCTGGTATGTATTTGATGACTGAGTGGTTCAAACACTTGATTATGGTTGTTCAATTAGATATGGAATGGCTAATATTATTCATTTTTGCAATAAATATACTTCTAGATAGTATATTTAACGGCATCTGCTAAGAGATTGTGAGGTTCTCCTGCTTATTCTTTGTAGTATGTTTCCAAGATCAACGCATGAAACATTTGCTGAAAAGCTGTATCAAACCTTCATAGGCAGCAAACGCTTCAACAAGCCAAAGTTGTCTCGCACTGACTTCACCATTAAGCACTATGCCGGGGATGTAAGTGTAGTACATTTTGATCTGCATAGTTTTCTCAAGTTCTAACTAATATTACTTTAATTTTTAACTAGTCAGCATATTAATTCAACTTAAAATATATCAACAAAGAAAAAGGGCTTAATATGTGGAGATTTTCAATTTCAGGTCACTTATCAAACTAATCTTTTCCTTGATAAGAATAAAGACTACGTTATTCCGGAGCATGCTACTCTACTCAGGGCCTCCAAGTGCTCCTTTGTTTCAGGGTTGTTCCCACCTTTACCTGAGGATGCTACAAAATCGAAAAAGTTCTCTTCTATAGCCAGTCAGTTTAAGGTCTGTTTTGTTTTGCCAAGTATATAATTGCAAAGTATCTCTGCCTTGTATTTATCTGCATTATGCTTAATGCATGTATTACAAAGCTACAACTGCAATCATTGCTTGAAACTCTAAATGCTACCGAGCCACACTACATTCGTTGTGTAAAGCCAAATAATCTTCTGAAGCCACGGATATTCGACAACAATAATGTGTTGCAGCAGCTTCGATGTGGAGTAAGTTCAATGCCATTTTGGCTGTGTTCTCTTGTATGACATGAGTACTCTGGCCAAGTGACTTGAGACTTTGTGGATGCCATTCACAGGGAGTATTGGAGGCAATTCGGATTAGTTGTGCTGGATATCCCACTAGAAAGAAATTCGATGAATTTGTTCAGCGGTTTAGCGTCCTGAAACCTGAGGTTCTGAAATCATGGTATTTTCATTCCTTTCCACTTTTTGTTTTGCCTTTTCCAGTCATATAGATGAATCTGATTCAGGAGTATTTGAAACCGAATAACAATAACCATACATTCTCAGCCGTGATGGGATGACTGCTTGCAAGAGGATTCTAGATAGAGTGGATCTTAAAGATTATCAGGTGCCAATTTATCCAACTGGAGTTTCTAATGATCTCAGTTTTAACATTTACATTGCATGCTGGTTCACTTTAACATGGATTGGAATAAAATATTATTTTGGAGATTTTCTTTTTTCTTTCCTTTTCCATTGGTTTAAGTAACACCATGAAGAAAGAAAGAAATGTTCTAGCTAATTACTAACAAAGTTAGCTGCTATTGCATTGCATCTATGTGCTTGTGTTTTTTTTTAATCAGCAATATAATTAATTAAATGGAGCCCTTGGGTGCTCCAACCCATAAAAATGATGTACCATATTTACAACACATCCTATAGAATATACCTTCAAACATGTATATCATGATAAATAATTATGGAGGCACATTACATCAAGATTTTAAGAATCCTACAGCACTTGAAGTATGGATACTGCATAACCTCTTGATCCTCCATACCTAAACTACAATAGCGCTTATCTTTGAATCTTTTTCTCCTTCAGGATTATGCATTTGTAGATCAACTTGATCGAAAGAACAAATGTTCTGATTTTGAAACAACTTTATTATTGAAACTCTTTTTGCCTATACATCTGATGCAGTCTCCATCTCATTGCGATTTTGCAAGAGGCATATTGAGATCCAGCGGCATGTGTTTTTGCACTTCACCAGCCACATGCTTTTGACATTGTTGATACCTGTCTCCTGCACATGCTTTTGGCATTTATGTGCTTGTGTGATTGCTGGATTTAAGATTATAAAAAGAAAGAGAATAAAACTCTTGCTGAATGAACTATTCCCATTGCAGATTGGAAAGACAAAAGTGTTTCTGAGAGCAGGTCAAATGGCAGAACTAGATGCATGTCGTGCAGAGGCCCTGGGAAGATCTGCAACTGTCATTCAGAGAAAATTCCGCACGTTTCTCTGTCAGAAACAGTACATCTTAATGCAGTTGTCTGCCATAGAACTCCAAAGGGTTGCCAAAGGTGTCATATATGTGAATCCTTTAGGACTGTTTGTAGTGTTTTACTATGTAATCAATAAAATATTATTACATGTTGATTCTACATTTATGCGCTCTGAATTTAATGTAGGACAACTTGCACGACATCAGTATGAATGCATGAGGAGGGAAGCAGCTTGTTTGAAAATTCAGAAAGATTTCCTAATGCATATTTCCAGAAATGCTTACAAAACTATTTATGCCTCAGCTATTTATATTCAAGTTGGTTTGAGAGGGATGGTTGCTAGAAATGAACTTAGATTCAGAAAACGATCACTGGCTGCAATTGTTATTCAGGTGGGATAGAGAAGCATTATCTTCTTAGTTAAAGACTACTATCTCAAACTTCTGCTTAGTTTTCCCTATTTAAAATATAGATGAACAAAACTTAGATACACTAGCATAGGAATTCTTGATGTTATTTTGTAATAAAATTTGAAGTTTTACTTTGATAATTAGCATCTTATTAACTACTCTGTATACTACTAAATGAAACTCTAAATATGAATGAAAAACAGCACTAACAGTACCTATGGTTCTGTATGTAAGCTTTTGCCTTTATATATTTACCAATTACCTTTGTTTTCTTTCAATCATATCATAGGTATAAAGATGAAAACTTTCTACCCTCCACTAGCACCATAATGAAAGGAACATTGTTTAGTGGACTCCCCATCTGTCATAACTATAGAATCTTAACTGAAATTTAAGTCTTTTTTACTTACTCTTTCTTTCATTGTAGTATTTTTTTTATAAAGACAGAACAAGTTTGAGGTTAAAGCATTGAAAGTGTTGGGAAATTGTTTATATCAGTAGTAATCATATATATTCACATTGTATTATATTTGGTGCATTATACATAAAACTTGATTAATTTAATGGGTTTTTTTCTTCTTATCATAGGTTCTATATAGAGGCTATACAGATCGTACTTATTTCCAGAGGCTAAAGAAAGCAACAACATTTGCAGTGTGTTCCTGGAAGAGAACATTGGCTAGGAGAAAACTTCGAAAGCTTAAAATGGTGTTCCCTCTTCCCTCTTGTTTACTTACAAAAATTATCAATCATACAATGTTTGATGTGAATGACATTTCTGAACATTGAACCCCTCGATCACAAGTATTTCCAATGACAATGATGGCTTATCTTTTGTAACAAGAACTTTGATGCTATCACCAACTAATATATGTGTGTGTGTGTACATCTAAATTTCAACTTAGTGCAGGCTGCCAAGGAAGCCAAGGCACTTGAAGCTGCAAAAAATAATCTGGAAAAGCAAGTCAAAGAATTAACTTCGTGTCTAGAAGAAGAGAAGACAATGAGGGTAATTTATTTATTTACAGTAAATTAAAATGCAGAAGCATGAAATAGTGTTTCTTCATGCCTAGTATTGCTAATTTGGTTCTTTTATTCTTTATCTACAACATGGTACATGCTAAATGTTGTTTTTTTTCATTATGATATTGAGGAAGCTAAGACACAAGAAAATGAAACACTACAACAAGCTTTGCAAGAGAAGGAGGTTCAGTTACAAGAAATTGTGGAAGCCAAGACACAAGAAACTGAAAAACTAAAACATGCTTTGCAAGAGATGCAGCATCAGTTCCAAGAAACTAAGGCAGTGCTCATTCAGGGACAAGCTGCCAAGAAAGTAGTTGAGCAACCTCCAACTATGCAGGTATTCTGTTAATGATGTTCACATTGAATTGATTGATATATAAGTTAATGACAAAAAATGATGAACTCAATGTAAGCATTACACAAGAAGAGTTTGATGAAGTTAATAATTAAGTTGTTAAGTGTGTTTCATTTTTTATTCTCTGCAGGAACTGGTGAATTCTCTGGGAAAGAAAATTGTGCAGGAGTTACCTACTAATGTTACCAACTATGAGTTGATCAATAAACTTACTTCAGAAAATAAACATATTAAGGTACAAATTAAGCATCAAGTATTTGAAATTTATGCATTGTTGTAACTATTTTATTACTATTATTATTATCATTATTTTTTTATGTTTTACAGGAAAGGATTAAATTGTTGGAAAAGAAAACTTCTTTTCAGAAAATGAATTTATGTTATTGTGTTGTTATTGTTATTTTTATGTTTTACAGGAACAAATTAGTTCATTGGAAAAGAAAAGTATACAGGATGAGTTTCCTATTAATGCTACTGACAATGAGTTGATCAATAAATTTCCCTCAGAAAATGAACATATTAAGGTATAAATTAATTAGTAAGTGTTTGTGATTTATGCTATTATTATAATTGTTATTATTATTGGTATCTTTTGTACTTTTAATGGACTTATTAGTTTATTGAAAAAAAAAATTGCAGAAAATTTCCATTTTATATTATTGAAAATTAGGGAAAACTGAATCCGTTCCGTTCAAGTTAGGTTTATTATTGGTTTGGTAAAATTGAAATGGGACAAGCTAATCCCTTATGACTAGGGGTGTTTCTTCTTGCACCCCATCATTCTTCTTCCTGTATCCCATTATTTTTCAAAATATCCAAATTGTCCTTGCCATTTTATTTGAAAACGTGGCTTCCATGGTTTCTATGGCAGTGTATTATGAGGGTGTGCATGTTTCTGGAAATCGGATTCTAGAAATGACTTCCGAAATAGATAATTCAAAACAGGTAAAATGAATTTTAGAATTAGAAATTTGTAAGTAAAAAACGCATTTTATAAAGAAATACTTCGTAATATAAAGTTGTTTCCAGAATAGACAATTTGGAAGAGAAAAAAATCATTCCAAAATACCAATTTTGAATTTTGAAACACATTTTTTACTTTTAGAAAGATAAATTATATGTTTTGAAAAGGATATTTTAGAAATATTTTTTTCTCTCAGAATCATTTTTGTTATTTCAAATTTTTGATGGAGTGCAGGAAGAAGAATGGTGGGGTGCAGGAAGAAACACCCATGACTATGTGGACTAAAAGTCTTAACCCAACCCACCACAGAACGGGCTAGTGAGCTAGTTCATCAGTTATTTTTAGAAAAAAAAATAAAATATATATATATATATATATATATTAAAAGTATGTAAATAGTTTTTACTCTTTAATTAATTAAATTAGATAATTTAAGTGGATTATTATGTTTACATACTAAATTACTCTATTATTATTTATAATTGAAATTTAAGTTAATCTTTCAAATACTATAATGTAAAAAAGTAAATCTTTTAAATTATTTTATATTTTTAAAAGAAAAAAGTTAGTGGACCAAAGTAGACTAGCAAAAATAAAATGTCAACATGCCTTGCTAAAATTGTGGTGAGCTTATGGGTCTACCCACTATACCACTTGTAAGACTTATCATGGAAAATGAACATTTTAAAGTATAAAAGCACCAACAAAAAGTATTTCAAGACAAGATTAATCAATGTAAAATTTGTGGAGTTGATTTTTTTTTTAAATGTTAAGGTGTTTCTATATTGAATATGGGAAATGTTAAGGTGTTTTTATGGGAAAATCAATGTAAACAGAACTTATGTATATTAGTTAAATATTAAACAATGTAAAAAAGAGTATTTTTACATTAGTTATCCCTAATTAAAAAACACTCTTTAAATATATTTTATTTGTGCATAACATTTTTTGTGTTATATTTTTTTTCTTATAAAAATTCTCATATTAGGCATCATTATGAAACTTGACATTTTTGTGTTATCTAATTCCACTTCTTCTCTCTTTGATTGTCACTACCATTAGCCATCATACTCACAACTTTCTCCCTCACGCGACCAAGTTTGCTCTCTCGAAATATCTCTTCGTCGTCATTACCACTCACGTACTTCTCCATCTTCTTCCTCGCACTTGAGGTCTCTAATTAGCAACGACCTTCACCATCATGACATTGTTCCCACCACACCACCTTTGCAAAGTTCTCGCCATCACACATCTACAGCAAGTTTTTCGTCGTCACTACATTTTGGGTGTGTTCTTAATTATATTTTTCTTTCCCCTGTGATGTTTCTATTAGTAATACTTTCCCTACATTATTTGTTGATCATTGTTGAAAAAATTTGTAAATAAAATGTACTTAGTTTGTATTAAAATATATCTAAAATGTATAACATATTGATTAATTTTAGAATATAGAGCAAAATGACTTTAAGTGTTGTCTTTACATGTTGACTTTTAAGTTATTTTTATTGAAACGTGTTGTCCTTAATGGAGATGCACGAAATGATACAAGCAAACTTTATGGGTTTATGAAGAATTATATTTTTATTTTTTTTATCAATAGTGTATTAGTTGAATGAAAAAGAGTATTTAAGGGATACTTCAATTTTTCTACACAAAAAAAATTCTATCTCACATAAACTCCAAAACAAATTCTAGAAAAGGAATCTCACAACATAAGCTTGCTAAGAGCCCATAACAACATGGACATGCTAATTGCTTGTATAATAAAAGCAAAACCTTACACTAATTTAGTATAATCTTTAAAACAAATTGAGACAATTGAAACTAACCAGCCATAATGTGTACAAAACCTAACAAAGAAAAACAGAGAAATGAAGAATTATGTAACATGAACATGTGTGAGAAAATCAGTGATATTCCTAGTGTGTCTGAAATTGAGCACATTGATGCTCAAATAAAATATTAACTAAATGGTATTAAGACATGGTGTAGACTCAACAATCACAATCAAACTAATGGAACAAAATATCTAGCTATAGGTTTTCTTAGAATGATCTAAGAAAAAATTCAATTGATTGGATCATATAATTCATCAAGAACACATGATCATTAAAATGGTATGAAACCATTTTAAAACTAAAAAACACAACAAATTAAACCATGAAATTGATAAATTAAGAAATGTAAACGATAAAATTAAAAAGAAAAAATACAAAAAAGACAAAAATAAGGTAGAACTCGTGGATCAAATCTCATGAACCATAATGAATATAAAAATCATTTAATGACTCCATTGATTCTCGATTATACAATGAAAGAAACTCAAGAAAGAAATATTAATAGCTTGTGAAAATTAACCAGAACAATTAAAGAAATTAAAGAAATCAAATATAAAATATGGATAATGGTAAATGTATAAATGAGTATAAATGAATTGGTGTAGAGATGATAAATGAGTATATTATTATAATGAGTATAAATGTATTGGTATAGAGATGATAAATGAAAAGATAAAAATGTAATAATAATTATAAACCGTGATTAATATTTGAAAAAAAATAAACAATAATAATGATGATAATGATTATAACATAAAAAAGATAGAAAACTATTTTACATATTAGTTAAATAACATTATCATAAAACCATATATTTTTCTATGCACTAAAAAATTATTGTTGCATAATAAGATAATTATCTTATATAGACCATCAAATAAATTATAATTTTCTTGTCCTAATGATACTAAATAACTAATCCATATCCTGGCATAGAAAAAAAAACTATTTTATATTTTAGGAAAATAAAAAAATATTAAATTATATTTTAGGAGAATTAAAAAAATAACTAATTTTGATGAGAAATATTTAACTGAATAAATTAAATACAATAATGAAAATAATTGCATTTATTCATAGATAAATCTAACAAAAAAAAAATACCATTTCCAAATCTTTGACTTTATTTTTATATTTATCCCATTGGCACATATTTTCAAGAACACGTTATTCACAAATGCCGCCGTGAAACCGGCAACGAACATTCCATTTGTTACAAACAAAATTTCGAGTATTCAAAGAAAAAATCAAAATCAGTGTTGAAAACAAAAAATAATATAAACTATATTATAATTTTTAATCTTCTTACTTTATGTTTCTAATATTTTATTCTTCATATTTTTAAAAATATGTATAATTATTTCCATTTAATTAATTAAATTATTCTTTTATTTTTAGTTTTTTTAATTAGTATTATTTATATTACCTTAAATTTCTTCATTTAATTCAGAATTCAATTACATCTATCACGATACAAAACAAAGTCAGATCTATCACCATAAATATTATGTTATTTTCCAATTATATTTAAACTTTCACCTTTATCCAATAAAACATTTCATTGAATTACATAAATAATATATATATATATATGGAAGTAAACTATTTCTCATTAGATTTTCTTAAATTACATTTACCTTCTTCTTTTTTACTATTATAATTACCTCCTTTTTTTTTTATAAAAGTGCACTGTTTAATGTAAAAATGTATTGTTTTCTATATGTAAAATTTTAAAAATTATAATATTAATTTACTTGAGAAAATATCATAAAAATGAATCTTAAAAAAATACGAATTAAAATTAAAAATTATACTAAAAGTGTAGATATTCTAAAATTAAGAACTATATTTACAGAATTAAAAATAAGAAAAAAATGAGTGTAATAGATCTTGTAGAAACCAGATTTTGAATTTAAAAAGAAAATTTTTTTACATGAAATTTCGTGCATTTACAATTGTTTTATTTTTCTTTTGATTTTCGTACTAATTGATGATAGAGAAAATGTGAAGGCGACAGAGTCCAAACGACAGCGTTGCAAGGTCTTCTTCTTCAAAGCACAGTTCTGTGATTTCTCCCAAGAAGACCCTTCATTATCACTTGCTTCTTGTACTCCTCCGAATCCAAATCCACGTCGTTGGACGGCGTCGTTTTGGGGTTTCCGTCGTCGTTTATGCCACCGATTCTCTGAAAACGCGGAGCGGAGTAGAGCCACAACGAAGTGCAGAGAATGGCACATAAACGGCCCCAGAATATCATAATCACCAGAGTCACCGCCACCACGGACATGCCAACCACACCGTCGTTTCGACCCTTCTTAAATGTCGTTTGCGTTTGCACCGCCGTCGACGGCAGCCGCCGCCGCGGCCGTTTCGCCTGAGCTGGAGAACCTCTCCCCTGTTGACGCGTGTCCTCTGCGTTGTGCTTCACACCGTGTCTTGTCTGGAACATTGTTTAAGAATATAAGGAGTTAAGAACATCGAATTTATCGAAATTGGTAAAAATTATTGGAAAATAATAATTATTACTCCAATTCTCAGTTTATTTTAATGGAGGGAAATTAAATTTTTTAATATTGATAATGTATGATAATCAACATTTTTTCAGTGATTTCACTTGCATGCTTCACTCTTAATAAGTTTTTTTTACGTATATTTTTCATTTTTTTTATGCATTTTACGAATCCATTAAATGTGTAATGTAAACAAAAAAAAAAAAAAGCCCCATTTTATTATCAAGTTTTACAAAATTAGATGTTCTTGACACTTGTTAACACATTTAACAAATTGAAAAATATGTAAAAAAAAGGAAAATATAATGTTACAAAAACCTAATGATTAAAAGAAATACCTGTGTGGGGGTATAAAAGGGTGTGGCGGGGAGCACTGAAGCCGGCTGAGTCAGCGGCGGAGGACTGGTGGTTGCCGGAGGTTGAGCCTTATGAGGAAGGGTTGACTTTGACTTTGACTTTGTCTTGGAATCATGAGCATGATGATGAGAAGTAATTGAAGATTCAAAGGGCACCGTTTTGTGAGATGATTTCTTGTTGAATCGAATCCTTAGCCATGAAAACCAACTTGTGATGGTACTTTTCGTCTTCCTCTTCTTCTTCTTCTTCATGTCTGAGATAGGAAAAGAGTCTTTGGTGGGTGATGAGTCCAAGGCATGGGAAGACCCAAAGCAACATAGAAAAAGAGAGGTTTTGGGTTTTGAAGGGTGTTGATGAGTGGATGAGGCTTTGGATTTGGCCATGGAAGAGAGAGTGAGAAGCTATAGGATTTAATAGCAGTGGATGATGAACATGGTTACAATGAAGATGGAGGGTTTTTGAGAATAGAAATATGGTTAGTGATGGTGTTGTAATTGAAAGCATGGTAATTAAAATAATGTTGGAAATAGTGTGCATTTTGTTTGATATATAATGTTAGGGTTTTGGATTGAAGACTTAGACTTTTAACGAGTCCAAATCTTCTTCACACGTTTACACCTTCCTCACGTTTCATCATAAGGTGTTTTTTACTTTACGTGCATGCACACACATGTGTAGTCATCACCCACACATGGGAGCCACACTCATGGTAAAAACCATATGAATGTAGTTAGTTAGAGTTGGTTTGACCAGAGTGAACAATGTAGGTAAATATTGATAATCATCAATGGAAACTAGTCAACTTGTTTTCTTTAAGAATCTAATGTAGGTTATGTAGTTGTGTAACATTCCAATTACTTTCTAACTTCGTCTTTACTATTTGAAAAACTTACTTGATCTCATTATTTAAAAAACTTATTTCAATTATATACTAACAATATTTATTTTCTTAATGTTTGTGTAATATGGTTTTGTGGTGCTAGCTTTTTGTAGGGTAACTTATTTTTAATTTAGTCTTATAGATTTTTGGATAAGTTCTGAGGAAAATGTGGAGTTTATTATACTGTGTTCTGTATAAAAATTGGATCACCGTAATTTATATTAACAAAAGACTGGTTATAAAGATTTTGATGAGATAGATTCGATGATTTTTGTTGATGTAACTTATCATGTCTTTCAATTGAGGATTAATTTGGTGATTTGTGGATTTTGAAATATATTTGTAATCAGGTGTTGAATAAGTTGATCTTAATCACATTTTGTATAAGAGTTGAAATACTCTTGAAATATAGGTTGGGACATCCTAAAATGTTTTATTTTATTTTATTTATTATTCGTTGATAAAAAATTATGATTTATATATTTTTTTTTCTGATAAAAAAAAAAATTTACATTGAATTGAACTTTTATAGAATGATATTGATTGATATTTTTCTATAGTACATTTTTTAACCACTATACTAATTAATATAATCAAAATACGATATCTACTTAAAATAATTATATTTTAGTTTTATTTTAAATTTAATATAATATATAATTTTAATTAGTATTTTTCATTTTCAACACTAAACTAACTCGTTAAAAACCAAACTAAAATTATGTATGTGTGATCGAACTAATAATTTTTCTTTACGATAATTAAAACTGATTATATATTTAATTTTACTCACTCTTTTATTATTTGTAAGTTCCTTTCATTAGGAAGAAAAAACAAGATCTCATTTATTATATATATGTAATATCTAAATTTTGCATTTGTAATTTTATGGGACATTTATACATACAATTCTCGTGTTTAACTCCAAATCTAAGCAAAAAAATGAAGTGGGTCAATGAGAATCACAAAAATAGAGATTAGATTATAAATTTCATGCACATCACAACATAGTTTTATAAATTTGATTAAAGGTTTCTCTATTATATTAATTGCAACATTTATTTTGTGTGTATGATAAGGAAAGGTGAGTGTATTAGAGGAAGAGTTTGGGTTGGTTAGTTATGCATAATACAATAAATTATTATAAAAACTTCTTAGTTTCAAACTTGGGGAGCAATCAAATGTGAATAGCCTCCTTTAATTATAACGTAAATAGAAGGTGAAAGAGACAGAAACAAAAATATATAAAAGAATATTATAAAGAAAATGACATAAGTTTTCAGAAAATCTTGTTTTCAATATAGAATACGCATCATATCTAAATTTTTTTCCTTGTCTTCATGTAAATTTCTATTTTGTCAAACCTTCATAATCAGAACACAAGACCCAATACCTGTTTCCACCCAAAAGCTTGTTCTAAGTTGACATTTGATAACAACACTCACTACCTATGATCTTCATGGATTGTTCATCATAAATCCACATAAATTGTTCAGGTGGGTAATTGTTTTTTTTTTCTTATATAAAAATTTTGGGTTTATTGAGTTTGATGGTGAATTTAGAAGTTTAGTGTATTTTTACCACTTAACTATTTTTTTGTCATATTTACCATTTAATTTTCTTCTATTTTATTAGATCTTTAAATTTCTAGTGGTGATGATATGCCATGAAAAATAATTGTAGAAAGATGAAATAAAAGTCAAAACAATGTTAACTTTGTAAAAGTTGATGATGAAACAAAACCGATTTGGTTTTTTGTCTTTTTTTATTTTGTTTTGGCATGTCATCATCGTTTTATTATATATTTGACCGATTAGTAGAATGTGTGAAAATTAAAATGTTTGATGGTACAATGTGTCTACAAATTTAAATGGGAATTTATAAAATAATATTAATAATTAGATAATAAAATATAAAATTAAATTAAATTTATTTGAATTATGAGATTCATAATTGAGATGTGTTAAGTTGTAGACTTAATATAGATTTCATCAATTTGATGTAGTTAGTATATAACATTCTTTAAAGTATACATCAAAAGAAAAATCAATGTATAGTATTATATACTTGGAGACCATCTTACCATTGTGATGACTTGAATAAGAAACGTAGAATGAGACAAAAGCATTTCACTTTGTATGGAACAGACAAAATCATTCAAAAATATTATATGTTAGAGATATAATCAATGACCAATGAAACTTACCAAAGATATTAATAAGTGATGTTATATTAAATGTATCATGTTGTAAAAAAAAAACCCTAAACCCTAAACACAAAATAACAACTACTTCATTTTTTAGTTCATTTAATATGTTAGAATCAATTAGTTCTCTGCAAATAGCATTCAAGAATATGCAAAGATAGTTGATACCTTGATTCATTTTTTTATATGCCTAAAATAAATCACTTGAAGAATTTGTTGTATGACAATATGAGAATCACTAGATTTTTTTTAAAAAATTTAGATTTATATTGATTTTAGAGATAAAAAAATAATTAGATATTATATTGATTAAATTATATATTATTAGTTTCTATTGATAAATAATTTTTAAATTGGTATCTAAGTACTTATCAATATTTTAATTAAAAATCATTTAGTCTTTTTCTTTATTAGTTCATTTCTTTTACTTTTTTTTTATCAACTTAACATGAAGCTTCTAAGGGTAGGATTGACATAGCTATATATGAAAATTAAATTGTTCCATCAATCAATTTTATATATAATTCATTGCAATGTTAAAATCAGTTTTCTTTTTATAAGTTTGATCAATATTGATAACATTTGAGTTAACTAATAATATTTTGATAAATAATTATGAAGTGGTTCTAAATAATATTGTCACCCAAACAGTATATACTTGAGAACCCATTTTAGTTATATAATAATGTATATTAAAATTTTAATATAAAAAAGTAAAATAAATATAATTAAGATATTATTATTTTGAGATGTTAAGTGGATTATTTTTTAAGTAAATATCAAAATATCATCACCCACATTTAATATTAGTTATCAAATATATCATTACTCAGACTAAAATGAGAAGAAAAAAAATCTCTGAGACATGTTCTGATGTTAACAAAACCAATGAAAAGGTAAAATTGAAGAGTATTTACCTCCTTGTGATCCAGAGGCACAGAAGGGTATAACCTGAGAGCTTCAGAAAGTGCAGCATGAAGATACTCCATCTTCTTTATCTCCTCAACCCTAAATGCCAAACCATTCACAACCTCTTCCCTCTCTCTCACCACCCTGCAAATCTCCTCCACAATACTCTCCTCCACCTCAGGATTCTGCTGCAGCAGCCAGAAAAATCAGCTCAAGGCCACAGAAGAAGTGTCCCTCCCAGCCAAAATAAAGTTCACACAAATGTCCCTCAGAAACTTGTCTGAATAACCCTTTCCATCCTCACCTTTCACCCTCATGAACACAGTCAACATGTCAGAACTCTCATCCTGCAATGCAAGCTCCTTCTTCCGTGTCCCAATCACGCTCACAACAAACTCATCAACCTTCTTTATGGACTCCTTCAGCCTCTTCTCCACCCCAACATTACAAAACCTCATCAGCTTCCAAATCCACTCTGGGGTAATGAACCTCCTCATGGAAGTCTCAGTTGCATCCTCAAAGGCTGTGGCGAATGGAATCTCTGGCAAGTGGGGCTCTGAACAACCAGGGTCCACACCAAACACTATCATGCAAACGTTGTCGAGTGTGAGCCTCAGCAACACGTCCTGAAGGTCTATGACCCGTGATTTGTTTACACATAACTCTAGCAGAGGTGAGAGTCTGTTGTTGACAAGCTCAAAGAGTGACTCATATGTTAGTTTTCTGAACATTGCAGAGTGTAACTCGAGGCTCGTTGAATATCGCATCTCCTAGCAAATCTCCAAGGGTGTACCTTGTAGATAAATGAAGCAATGATGTCAGTGAACTTCATTCATTCATGGTGCACTTTGAGTCTCTTCAAAATTACACACACACACACACACAAGGAAGCGATGGATGTGCATGAGGAGATTATTTGGTAAGTGAAGAATGTTGTGTGGCTAAGCAAATTGCTTCTGTTGTAGTGATTCAATTGAATTGAATTGTTTGCTTGTGCTGTTGGTTTTGAGGATGAAAGTTGACACTAGCTGATTAATTACCTATTTAAGAACAATTTTAATGTTGTAGGTTTTTTTATCATTAATAAGAATATCACCATAAATAGCTTGTGAACACTTTTCATGAACTGTATTTAATTGAATACTATTACTAATTCTCACATCACCTACTGTATATCATTTCTATAATTATCACTAACAAACACATAGTACTATTACCAAAAAAACTAAAACTTTTGCTGTTCTTGATTTATGTGAGTACAATGGCAAACATCTACACTGCACAATCGTTTTAGAATTTTTTTTAACCAAATTGCAATTTGGTTTTAATGTTCTTCACAAATAGAAAAGAAAATAAACAATGTAATTGCAATGATTATTTTAAACAGATTACAAGAAAAGTCAAACACCAATTGAGATTAACTAGAAATGGTGATTTTCAGATTTATACAACAATAGTAACCACTACAAAGACATATACCAAAATTAATGGTTGCTAAAACTTGATTTAAGAAAGTAATTAGCATGTCTTTCATGATCTTTTCATTTTAATTCCACATTTTTAATCACTACAAGTTAAATGCTAAGTTCATGATATTGCAACCCAAGGGATAATTATGAGGGCGAAGGTAATAATTATGAGGGTGCACCAAGCAAAAGCCTAAAATTAAAAAAGGGGTGTAAACGCAAGCCCAAGTGCCGAAGCCCAACTGACGAATGCAGTATTGTTTCTCTGCCTTATGATCTCGCTGTGTTGTTGGCTTCAGTTTCAAGTTCCAGTTGCGGCGTATCTCTGAGCTCTACGGTTCCAAGGTACGATTTTCGTTTCTTCTGATCACAACCCACATTTTTATTTGTGGCAGCGTTAATATGATTATGAACAGTGTTAATATTGTAACGCATACACGATTCAGCGGCGAAAGCTAATAATTTAGTGACAGATGATTCAAACTTCGTAGTTTTCATTGTGGAAATAATGTATACTATGCATATGATCTTGAGTTTTGTATTTTTTCTTGTGTTGAAATACTTTGCATTCCCGTAAGAGTGGCTAGAAAAGGGTTTGATTTTGTTTTGGTAAATTCGAAATGGATGAGTAAATAGTGAGATGTTCATAGGTTAGGTTAGGGTCTTCTTCAAATAAATTTCTCCGTAAAATATTGTAGGAAATGAAAAATAAGGTAAAATTAATTGAACTCTCTTTGTTAGCTTAAGTCAGTTTATTTATGCATCTCAGTTTTTGAGAAGTTGAAGTTAAGGGCATAACTTGATTTATATTATGGGACTAGCTAGCTCAATTCGTTTTTAGTTTCTTATTTTCTTCTTCTGCTTGTGGGGAAGTTTATTCAAGGAGTTTCTATGAGTAAGGTTCTGTTTTGATAAACTTCTTCATAAATACTTATAAAAGAAAATAAAAAGATGAAGTGAAATAAAATTCTCTCTAATTTTATGTTATTTTATTCATAAGTTTGAAAATTTGATTTTGGGGGAATTAATAGGAAAAAACTTTTACAAATTACCTTGCACATAAACTAGTTTTAACTTTTGGTCAAACTCATTTTATTTATTTTTCTTCTTATTTTCTTTTCGTATAAATTCCTTTGGAGAAAAACTTTATTCTATCAGACTCTAAGAAAAGACTTGTTGGAAGGCCTGGTTGTAACTACAGCAAGTTGCTTATTTTCTGTTTCAAAGTTTTTGATTGATAATGATCGCTTCTCTCTCTTGAATTATTATCCAATTTGTAGTCATGAAGGGATAAGTTTCTCAATCTCTTCTTAGTCATTATTGTCCTCGTAACTATGTGATTTGTATAGCTTATTCAATCTGCTTCTGGCGTTACAAGTTCATTACTTGTGTTGAATCATTTTTTTTCTTTGGCAGAACATTTCCAGCCTAGAAAACTCCATGTTGCATTAAAACCACATTTTGTTCTGAATAGTTCTGTCTCTTTCATCCAGTCACAGATGGCTCTTTTGTTCCAGAAATTTCAAGAGGTACATTATTATCTTCGTAACACAATAATTTTGATTGTATGCGATTGATTTACTTTTTTTTGTAAGGAAATTTGTTCTCTTACTATTTACTTAGATTATTGACGAATATGTGTAAATTATTGTTTATTTATGTTATGGGACTAGCTAGCTCAATTCGTTTTTAGTTTCTTATTTTCTTCTTCTGCTTGTGGGGAAGTTTATTCAAGGAGTTTCTATGAGTAAGGTTCTGTTTTGATAAACTTCTTCATAAATACTTATAAAAGAAAATAAAAAGATGAAGTGAAATAAAATTCTCTCTAATTTTATGTTATTTTATTCATAAGTTTGAAAATTTGATTTTGGGGGAATTAATAGGAAAAAACTTTTACAAATTACCTTGCACATAAACTAGTTTTAACTTTTGGTCAAACTCATTTTATTTATTTTTCTTCTTATTTTCTTTTCGTATAAATTCCTTTGGAGAAAAACTTTATTCTATCAGACTCTAAGAAAAGACTTGTTGGAAGGCCTGGTTGTAACTACAGCAAGTTGCTTATTTTCTGTTTCAAAGTTTTTGATTGATAATGATCGCTTCTCTCTCTTGAATTATTATCCAATTTGTAGTCATGAAGGGATAAGTTTCTCAATCTCTTCTTAGTCATTATTGTCCTCGTAACTATGTGATTTGTATAGCTTATTCAATCTGCTTCTGGCGTTACAAGTTCATTACTTGTGTTGAATCATTTTTTTTCTTTGGCAGAACATTTCCAGCCTAGAAAACTCCATGTTGCATTAAAACCACATTTTGTTCTGAATAGTTCTGTCTCTTTCATCCAGTCACAGATGGCTCTTTTGTTCCAGAAATTTCAAGAGGTACATTATTATCTTCGTAACACAATAATTTTGATTGTATGCGATTGATTTACTTTTTTTTGTAAGGAAATTTGTTCTCTTACTATTTACTTAGATTATTGACGAATATGTGTAAATTATTGTTTATTTATGTTATGGGACTAGCTAGCTCAATTCGTTTTTAGTTTCTTATTTTCTTCTTCTGCTTGTGGGGAAGTTTATTCAAGGAGTTTCTATGAGTAAGGTTCTGTTTTGATAAACTTCTTCATAAATACTTATAAAAGAAAATAAAAAGATGAAGTGAAATAAAATTCTCTCTAATTTTATGTTATTTTATTCATAAGTTTGAAAATTTGATTTTGGGGGAATTAATAGGAAAAAACTTTTACAAATTACCTTGCACATAAACTAGTTTTAACTTTTGGTCAAACTCATTTTATTTATTTTTCTTCTTATTTTCTTTTCGTATAAATTCCTTTGGAGAAAAACTTTATTCTATCAGACTCTAAGAAAAGACTTGTTGGAAGGCCTGGTTGTAACTACAGCAAGTTGCTTATTTTCTGTTTCAAAGTTTTTGATTGATAATGATCGCTTCTCTCTCTTGAATTATTATCCAATTTGTAGTCATGAAGGGATAAGTTTCTCAATCTCTTCTTAGTCATTATTGTCCTCGTAACTATGTGATTTGTATAGCTTATTCAATCTGCTTCTGGCGTTACAAGTTCATTACTTGTGTTGAATCATTTTTTTTCTTTGGCAGAACATTTCCAGCCTAGAAAACTCCATGTTGCATTAAAACCACATTTTGTTCTGAATAGTTCTGTCTCTTTCATCCAGTCACAGATGGCTCTTTTGTTCCAGAAATTTCAAGAGGTACATTATTATCTTCGTAACACAATAATTTTGATTGTATGCGATTGATTTACTTTTTTTTGTAAGGAAATTTGTTCTCTTACTATTTACTTAGATTATTGACGAATATGTGTAAATTATTGTTTATTTATGTTATGGGACTAGCTAGCTCAATTCGTTTTTAGTTTCTTATTTTCTTCTTCTGCTTGTGGGGAAGTTTATTCAAGGAGTTTCTATGAGTAAGGTTCTGTTTTGATAAACTTCTTCATAAATACTTATAAAAGAAAATAAAAAGATGAAGTGAAATAAAATTCTCTCTAATTTTATGTTATTTTATTCATAAGTTTGAAAATTTGATTTTGGGGGAATTAATAGGAAAAAACTTTTACAAATTACCTTGCACATAAACTAGTTTTAACTTTTGGTCAAACTCATTTTATTTATTTTTCTTCTTATTTTCTTTTCGTATAAATTCCTTTGGAGAAAAACTTTATTCTATCAGACTCTAAGAAAAGACTTGTTGGAAGGCCTGGTTGTAACTACAGCAAGTTGCTTATTTTCTGTTTCAAAGTTTTTGATTGATAATGATCGCTTCTCTCTCTTGAATTATTATCCAATTTGTAGTCATGAAGGGATAAGTTTCTCAATCTCTTCTTAGTCATTATTGTCCTCGTAACTATGTGATTTGTATAGCTTATTCAATCTGCTTCTGGCGTTACAAGTTCATTACTTGTGTTGAATCATTTTTTTTCTTTGGCAGAACATTTCCAGCCTAGAAAACTCCATGTTGCATTAAAACCACATTTTGTTCTGAATAGTTCTGTCTCTTTCATCCAGTCACAGATGGCTCTTTTGTTCCAGAAATTTCAAGAGGTACATTATTATCTTCGTAACACAATAATTTTGATTGTATGCGATTGATTTACTTTTTTTTGTAAGGAAATTTGTTCTCTTACTATTTACTTAGATTATTGACGAATATGTGTAAATTATTGTTTATTTATGTTATGGGACTAGCTAGCTCAATTCGTTTTTAGTTTCTTATTTTCTTCTTCTGCTTGTGGGGAAGTTTATTCAAGGAGTTTCTATGAGTAAGGTTCTGTTTTGATAAACTTCTTCATAAATACTTATAAAAGAAAATAAAAAGATGAAGTGAAATAAAATTCTCTCTAATTTTATGTTATTTTATTCATAAGTTTGAAAATTTGATTTTGGGGGAATTAATAGGAAAAAACTTTTACAAATTACCTTGCACATAAACTAGTTTTAACTTTTGGTCAAACTCATTTTATTTATTTTTCTTCTTATTTTCTTTTCGTATAAATTCCTTTGGAGAAAAACTTTATTCTATCAGACTCTAAGAAAAGACTTGTTGGAAGGCCTGGTTGTAACTACAGCAAGTTGCTTATTTTCTGTTTCAAAGTTTTTGATTGATAATGATCGCTTCTCTCTCTTGAATTATTATCCAATTTGTAGTCATGAAGGGATAAGTTTCTCAATCTCTTCTTAGTCATTATTGTCCTCGTAACTATGTGATTTGTATAGCTTATTCAATCTGCTTCTGGCGTTACAAGTTCATTACTTGTGTTGAATCATTTTTTTTCTTTGGCAGAACATTTCCAGCCTAGAAAACTCCATGTTGCATTAAAACCACATTTTGTTCTGAATAGTTCTGTCTCTTTCATCCAGTCACAGATGGCTCTTTTGTTCCAGAAATTTCAAGAGGTACATTATTATCTTCGTAACACAATAATTTTGATTGTATGCGATTGATTTACTTTTTTTTGTAAGGAAATTTGTTCTCTTACTATTTACTTAGATTATTGACGAATATGTGTAAATTATTGTTTATTTATGAAACAAAACAAGAAATGGAGAAAAGACACAAAGAAATAAATAATATGGATTTGTCTCAATTGACCCCATGAAGAACTGCATTGTCTAGAACGAGTGACTAGAACTCATTTAGAGCAGTATATTCTTTGCTTTGTGGCCAGCTGAGAATAATCCATTGCACTAGAATACAGCCAAGCTCATGAAGAATTTTTCCATACCCCTAGAAAGAATGAAGTAGAACTGTAGAAGGAAAGTTCAATTCTTTATATTATTCATCTTCTATAGTTTCCTCCTTATTTGTGTTGTTTCATATTTTTTTACTAAATTGCTATAACTTTTATGTCAAATTTCTATGGATTTTGATAAAATCAATTATCAAAAGGAGGAACTCCATAATTGAAGGAAGTGTGATATCCGAATTCTTGGGGATTAGTCTTTTATGAATTCTTCAGAGTTTTGGGCTATGCAAAGCTGTAGCTAGCAGTTACCTGTTGTGAATCATCAATCATATGAAACTTATGACAATAATGAATTGCCAATCTCGTTCTGAATTTGTTTTCAGGCTGTGAAAACCCTGGTAAAGAGCCCTGCTTTTGCTAGGGATCCCAGACAACTACAATTTGAAGCCGACATTAACCGGTTGTTCCTTTATTTATGGTCAGTGCACAATTCCTTGAGACTTTCAGATATTAGATCATTGATGTTATGACAGATAAGTTGTTGTCATGCTTTTGTGAGTTCATTCATATTATTTTAATGGGAGTGATATCAATTTCGTTGTGTATGTGATACTTTTCCTTAACATCTAGACATATTTTGCTCATGCAAAGACTTAAATATCCAGCTATAATCGTCTAGGAAAGAATGCTGATGAAGCACATGCCGAAGAGGTTATTGAAATTGCTAGTAAAGCCTCGTTTGCTGATCAACAAATGCAAGTACAAGAAAATGTTCATTCACAAATTAAAACATTTTGCACATTCATGGATGAAATTCTTCTTCCAAATGAAAAGATGGTAAATGAACATCAACTAGAAAGCACAGTGCCTCACCGAAGTGGCCTTAGTTTTGCTGTGGGTAGGAGTGATCCAGCCCAAAATAATCTTGGTGAGTTTGACCCGCTCCTCATTTCCTTTCTGTTTCCTCATGCAATCTTGGTGAGCATTAGGAATAGAAATTAACAGCCAGGTTCAACGTGTCTGTTTAAAACAGATATATTTAACACTTCTGCACTAAAATGTCATCCAATTTCCATATGTTTTACTGATCAGAATATCCTCATCCTTGATGTGATATGTGTTTTAATCTCCATACATAACATGACAGCCTACTGTTTACTCTCTTTTTTGTGGGTCACAGTTTCTTACAGGCTCTAAGAATAAAAAGCCATGGATGTGAACTGTGAAGCTGACATTTTTTTCTACCTAATAATTAAATGTATGTAACTGTAAATATCATGGGTCTGTACGAGGAATGCCCATATTTATTGTTTCATGAATTTGACATGTCAAGTAATCTAAAGTTTCATTTCAAC
The DNA here is from genome assembly GCA_013389735.1 of Phaseolus lunatus. Lineage (NCBI taxonomy): Eukaryota > Viridiplantae > Streptophyta > Magnoliopsida > Fabales > Fabaceae > Phaseolus > Phaseolus lunatus. The sequence continues at coordinate 504,635 of CM023859.1, read as the reverse complement.
ACTAACCTCTTAATTGTTGCTAACCGTTTTATGCTGTTTGTCTTCCTTCAGACAAACAAGGGTACAGAAAATATCCTATTTTTGTAACAATTTACCTTTAGTTATTCATTTATAATTTCGTATATTACTGGGATATTTTCTCCTTTTTGCTTGTTCACTGTAGCCACTTGCTTTTGGAGCAGCTGCCCCCAAGACAATACCATTAAGCCAAGCTGAAGTTTCTCAAAATTTAAAAAATCAACTTGGCTACACAGTTAATGTCAAACCTTCTCAAATACCTCACAAGGATGCTGGCCGTGGTCTTTTCTTAGATGGCACAGCACATGTTGGTTCTGTGGTGGCCTTTTATCCAGGCATAGTCTACTCTCCAGCTTATTACCGTTACATTCCGGGGTACCCGAAGGTTAATGCACTGAACCCTTATTTGATTACAAGATATGATGGGAGTGTCATTAATGCTCAACCTTGGGGTTGTGGAGGTGAGAACCGAGAACTGTGGAATGGTTGGAAAACAGGAGAAATCAAGCCTGATGTGAAAGGAGCTGAGCCTGAGAGAGGTTCAGAAAGGTTTTGGAAACTGCTTAGTAAGCCTTTGGAAGGCTACAAAGGAGATAACAATGAAGTGATTGAGCGTAGAAACCCATTAGCCTTAGCTCATTTTGCCAATCACCCTTCAAAAGGGGTGCAACCAAATGTCATGATTTGCCCTTATGACTTTCCATTGACTGAAAGGAACATGAGAGTCTACGTTCCAAATCTGTTGTTTGGAAATGCAGAGGTAAACATGAGGAGATTTGGCAGCTTTTGGTTCAAGTCTGGTGGAGGGTCAAAAATTAGTGGATCACATGTTCCAATACTGAAAACTCTTGTTCTGGTAGCTACTAGGCCTCTTCAAGATGAGGAACTCCTCCTTAACTACAGGCTGAGCAACACCAAGCGGAGACCGGAATGGTATACTCCAGTGGATGAAGAAGAGGACAGGAGAAGATGGAGTTAGTGATCAATCCAGAATTCCCTTGTTTCTGTCTCATACAAAGTTGTTCTTGTAATCCTTATTTGGATGTTATTTATCTTGACACGGCAAGGATGGTGAAATTTTTGGGAGATTGGTTTTGTTGCTATGTTTTTAGAAGACAAAATTGAATTCAAGGTGATGTCCAAAAATCCAGATTCAGTTAAACTGAATCAATGACACATTACACTCATCCATCCTCTTACACCTAAAAGTCTAGCGTGATGCTATGGCTTCTGATTTGTCTCACTTTTGCTGCATGTTACATCAATGATGAACCTTGACATAGTTTTTTTTTAATATCTTTCTCTCTTACACTTAAACACCTTTTTGTTTGTATTGAGGGGTGGTTGTTTATTTCCTTCGTCATTTATGACTAATTTTTGCAAAACTGTTTAGAGTTACTTGAATTTTAGTTGGAACTTGAAATTTTAGCTTGAAAACTATGAAGTTAGTTTATTAAATTATAAGTGTTTCATAAAATTCTTTGCTGAATACGTAATAAATATACAATGACAAAAAATAAAAATGTTCGTAGAATGTCTTATTCGAACTTTAATTTTATTTTAATGATAAACATATACTTCTATAGTATTTATAATTTTACTTTTAATTAATTTTAAACTTTTGTAATTTTTATGTATAGATAAATTATTTTAATGGAATCTTTACTGTCAAATATTTTTTTCTATTATTTCGTAACAATGTCTTCAAATATTTCTAACCAAATTTAAAATAAAGTAAAATATCATTATTTTATGAAGGTATCGTATGTTCATTATGTTAATTAATGTAATTGTTAAAAAAGTAGTATAATACTAAAATAATATAAAAAAAGCATACAATGTATCAATATCAATATCTTGAAATCTAATTTTAAAATAATAAAATATACACTTGTAGAGCCTTTTTTTTTCTTTATGATTTTTGGGATCAATTGAGTTGGGTAAGTTTTTCTTTTCATTAGAAAAAATAATTAAATTATAAGGAGCACTTGAGTTTTACAATCCATTTACAAAAGTCAAGTTTTTCTTACACTATATCAATTTTAACCTGCATCATCTTTTAAAATTTTCAAAATTATCCTCTATTTGGATTTGAAAACTAAAATATAAAAAATATATTTTAGAAAGGAAAATCTATAACACAAAATTTGAAAATGCATTTTGAAAATATTTGGGTAGATCATATGATTAAGTATATAACATTATATGTAAATAAATATGTGTGTGTTCACAATATTCTCCTCTCATCATAATTGCATATACTTTTTAAACTATTTTATAATACACTTTTTAGACTTTTTATGCAATATTGATTATAATAAAATATATAATGAGTTATATCATTATTCCTTTTCTGAATTGTAAAAAATATATAAAGAATGGACAAAAAAAAGTCAATGAAAAAAAAATTATAATAAATTGTAAAAAATAAGATGGGAAGCAAATATATACATGATTAATGTTAAAACAATATCTACATAAAACAATTAATACCTTGACAATTTTGTTCCACTTTTTTGGCATGTTTAATTTTTTTGATTGAAAGTGAATAGAGGAAATAATAGAGGGTGATGGAGAAGGTGAATTTCATTTTTCATTCTCTCAATTGCTTCAACATATGAAGTGAAGGATAGAAGTATATTATATGGGACCCAATAAAAAAAAGTGAATAATTTTATTTGTATAAAGATTAAATTGTCCTTATTTGTCATATTTGTATTCTTTGTTGGATAAAATTATTTTCATTTTAGATTTCTTTCAATTCTTTTAATTTTGTGCACAAACAAAAGGATTTGAACTTTTTCTTTCTTTCATTTCTTCCTACCTTATTTTAGTAAATAATTAAAAAATAATTTTACTATTTTTTTTCTTTTCCTATTCATTATTTTCATGTTTTTCCCTAAAGTGAAGAAAATTGAAGGTATGAATGAATTTGATAAAGCATTGGGATAAAGGACATCCTAGTCCTAATGTAGGACCAGTGGGGGTTGTCATCTTGGGGCAATTTGATTACGATATAAACCTACATTACTTTATTATACATTTTTTATATGTTTTAAACATGTTATACTTTTTTTTTACTTATCTATAATAATGTGTAATGAGATTATTCCATTTAGTGTATATATATATATATTTTTTCTATTTTATTTTTAATAATATTTTTAAATCATAATGTAAAATTTATAACGAAGGACGAAAATGAAACAAATTAAAGCAATAAAAAAGGAAAGCAGAAAATAAACTAATAGACAGCCAAAAAAAATTACTCCCATTTTATATATATATATATATAATATCAATAATATATTTATCTATTTCATTATTATATAATAAATAAATCACATTAAATAAAGATAATAATTAATCATACAAGTGTGAGAATACTTATTTTTCTACTAGTACTAATAAAAAAGAAATTCACCTAAAAAATAAATTTATTTTAACATTATTACATTGAAATAGGGTTGACTAGTTGACCTAACAGACTTGCAAGTATGTTGACTTGTAAAACTATAGTTATACAAGATAGTACTATATATTAAGTCACGTGTCTTATGCAAATATGAAACATATTCAAATAAAGTGAATAGATAACTATTTTCAGTGATAAAATTACTTTTTAAGTATTTAATATATCTAAATCTAAAGCAAAATTACTCAATTTGAAAACTAATTAAGATGTTAATTTTCATAATAATAATTATTGAAATTTAGAATATTAATTTAATTGAGAAATTAATTTTCATAATAATACCTAATACAATAGTTTTTTTTTTTTAAAAAAACACTAAATATATTATAAGTTTTTATAACATTATAGTATGATCGAGATATGTTACACACATAGTTCTAGGATGTCATTTTCATATAGTTGAACATATCTCTTTAAATCTTTTGAAAGACACGTACTTAACCATTAAAGTTAACATAATTAATTAACCCACATATTAGACTAATACAAAAAATTAATGATATTATTTATACTAATTAAACTCAACATATTGTAGATTCAACTTGACTCTATAAATAGATTGACCAATATTGAAATCAATGCACACATTTAATAATATTTATTAACCATAACCACTAAATACCAATTATTAACTTAAATATTAAAAAAATCTTCTGCAGCTACTTTCATTGATTACCAAAATTTATCCATACAAAAATCAAAATAGATAGAGAAAATTTGTATGATAAAAATTTTTCTGCTTATTTACAAGCTTGTCCATTGAATATAAGAAGATTTAGTTATGCTTTCTTGTATAATGGTTGAAGTATCCTTAAAATAAATTTTTTTTTTTTTTACTGATTAAAAAGAAAATCTTTTCTGCCTATTGAATAACATATAAAAATAAAAAAGTAATGGATATAAAGGGATTATTGATGAGTTGGTAGGTAAAGATATTATGTTGGGGTTTATATGCATAGATGGAGGAAGAGAAAAGATGAGGAAATTCTAGATTTTTGTTGGTGTATTTGTTTATAATAGTTAGTTATTTGTGGCACTTGTGAAGGGTGATTGAAGTTGAAGTGTTCCCATTATGGTTGTGACGCATGTCCCAAACCACTCTATAAAACCTTTTCCTCCCAACCGACACCCCTTCACAACTCTTTTCATTCTCTTTCTCTTTCTCTTCTTCACTCTTTCTCTCCAAAATCACTTCCTCCACCATGCACCCTCTTACCAACCCTTTCCAAAATTCCATTCTCTTCATCATCACCTCCCTCTTTTTCACCTCTTTCTTCCTCCTCCTCACCCTCCTCCAATGGTGCCACCACCACCACCACAAAAAGCTTCCCCCTGGCTCCATGGGTTGGCCCTACCTTGGTGAAACCCTCAAACTCTACACTCAAAACCCAAATTCCTTCTTCTCTAACCGCCAAAATAGGTATATATATATAAAATACTTGTGTTGACCATGTTAATGTTTTTCCATATCACTTGATTACTATATAATATTTGTGTGAGTTGGGTGGTGCATGTCATCTCATACTTGTATATACTATTGAAACACATGAAATAAAGGTTCATGGGCATGGCTAAACAAGCTGAGGGATTGGTATGTGAAAAGGGACTTGTGTATGAAAGTGCATTTGAATGTGTCTTACTACACCATTTCTTATATTAGACTAACAACTAAAAAAGTTAGACTAATAATAAAAAAATTGCTTAATCTATGTGTTTGGTGTTTATGGTGAGTGATGGTTGTGTGGTGAAGGTATGGAGATATATTCAAGACAAACATATTGGGATGTCCATGTGTGATGATATCAAGCCCTGAGGCAGCAAGGACTGTGCTAGTGACTCAAGCACATCTGTTTAAGCCAACATACCCTCCAAGCAAAGAGAGGTTGATAGGACCAGAGGCTGTGTTCTTTCAGCAAGGTGCCTATCACTCCATGCTCAAGAGGCTGGTTCAGGCCTCCTTCATGCCCTCCACAATCAAACACTCTGTCTCTCAGGTTGAGCAAATTGTCATCAAAATGGTTCCCTCTTGGACTAACAAAACCATCAACACCTTGCAAGAGATGAAAAAGGTATACAACAAACCTATCACTATAGGTTTATTCTCTTTAAAATTGGTCACATTTTCAATTAATTCTAATATACAACTTTTTTTCTATAGTATGATAAGAATTCAATCCTTGTTACAAGGTCTCATATGATAATTTGAGAGGTATTTGAATTCTTTTGATTTAATCTATTTTATGTATTTTTGAGGATTGATTTTTAGTTAGTAGGGTTTAAATTTTTGTAGGTTAGATGTTGAACAGTTGATTTGACAATTTTTTTATAAAAATTAGAATTTTTTTTTTGAAGTATTTTGTTTTATTTTAATAAAAAATAGAAAAATAATTAAAAAAATGAGAATTTCATCCTAAGACACACAAATTATTGCTATTTATGTATACAAATATATATATATAGTTAAAAAAATCTTTAGTTGGTTAACTACTTTTATAGTTTTTTCTTCAATATAAGTGGTTCTGCAATACTTTTTATGTTTTTTTTTTTTTTCAAAAGAAGTGGTCCTGCAAACTTTTAATTATATTTAAAAAAAATAGTTTCTGAAAAATAGTTTGTGAAGAAGGTAAATGATTAATTTTTGTTGGTTTGTTTGAATTAGTATGCTTTTGAAGTAGCAGCAATCTCAGCCTTTGGTGAAATAAAGGAGCTGGAAATGGAAGAAATAAGAGAGCTGTATCGTTGCTTGGAGAAAGGCTACAATTCTTATCCATTACATCTTCCTGGAACTTCCTATTGGAAAGCAATGAAGGTTTATTATAAATCATTTTTTATTATTATTATTTATTATTTATTATTATTATTATTATTATTATTATTATTATTATTGGAAATAATTGTTAGATAGTACGTATAATCTTGATACGAATTGATTACGAGAGATATTTTCCGTACGAATCATTATGAGACAACGTGGGAGTATTTTACATAGTTAAGGAATAAGTCAAAGGAATCAAAAGTAAAGTTAGAAGTGAAAAAAAACAAAACCCTGTTATATGTTCAAAATTATGTAACATATTATATATTATAACATAAATATTTTAATATGCATTAGTTAAAATGTAGTTCTAAACTGAAGTATTTTAATATAAAGTTGTCAAAATAGTATTATACTTTTTTTTCTTTATCAATCAAAAAAAATTTAAAAATACTTTTTTCTATCAATAAAAAAAATAAATAATAAAAATATTTTAAAGATATTCATTCTTAACATTATACTTTATATAGTTGATAAAATAATATTTTACTTTATATATATATATATATATTAAATCTTACATTGCTCAAAACATAATTATAAAGTGATATCTTTCAATATAAAATTGTCAAAGTAGCATTTTACTTGTTTTTCATTTTGTAATTAAAAATGTTTGAAAAAAATTTCTTTTCCGAAGATGTTGAAGGATTTATTGATGATGTTAAATGTGTGTGTGTGAAGGCAAGGAAGCATTTGAATGAGAGCATAAGGAGGATAATAGAGAGAAGAAAAGTGGAGAGTTCAAGGCATGGAGGAGGGGGATTATTGGAGGTTCTATTGCAAGCAAGATCAAGATCAAGATCTTCATCTTCTTCATCATCATCAGGTGGTGGTGGTGGTGGTGGTGGTGGTGGTGGTGAGAAGAATAAGAAGGTGTTGATGGAACTGAGTGATTCTCAAGTAGCTGATAATCTGATTGGTGTGATATTTGCTGCACATGACACCACAGCAAGTGCTCTTACATGGGTCCTCAAGTACCTTCATGACAACTCCAATCTATTGGAAGCTGTGACGGTCACACTACTATTCTTCTATTCTTTTTCTTTTCTTTTTATACCCTTTCAGAATCTCTTTATGATAATTGCCAAAATTAGATTAAATAACTTTTTTATACATTATAAAATAATAGCTGTTAAAATATTCATGTCTTTAGAATATATATTTTCTGCTTTCATTCTTCATAGCATGTTAATTACACAGTCAAAATTATCGGATTTTCAAGTTACCCTTATGTTAATTAATAATATCAATCACTTTTTTTTTATTTATATATTAAGTTTAACTAAAAAATAATCTTGGGATAATTATTTTCATCTTGGTACACAAAAAACACTGCCTTTTGCTACGTGTGTCAGGTTGGAAAAGAGAGTTTTGGAAAATTTAATTGAAGATAATTTGAGAAAAATATTATTTGTTAAAATAAGATTATAAAAATGAAGAAATTTATTTAATAATTACTTATGATGGAAGGATTATTTGCATTGTTATTGGATACACTTTTTACTGATTAGAGTGCATGTGCCCCAAAGCTTGTAAACTGATAACTATGGCTGATTTTGATTATTTTCTCTGTAAATTTTAACTTTGCAGAAAGAACAAGAAGGAATAAAAAGCAAACTAGCTATGGAAAATCGTGGACTTTCGTGGGATGATACCAGGCAAATGCCATTCACAAGTCGGGTATATACCATCAAATTATTTTTTAAATGAAAAATAATTGATTTTGTCCACTAAAATTCACTTGGAAGACATTAATTGACATTGACAAAGTTGATGTTACTGTTTTTTAATATTTTTTATTTGTAATTTGATGTTACTATAAGTAGGAAAAATTAGATATGACCCCTTTCCATTTTTTTACTTCACTAGTTTTGAAAGATCTTTTCATTTATACTTATAACTAGTAATAATTTATATATTTTCTATAAATGAAAGGAAAACAACATATATTATATTAGAAAATGAAAGATAACTTTAAATAAATATAAATGTCTCAGTCATGCATGGTTAATTTAGAAATTAAAATATGAGAAAGGGTGTTAAATAGTTGTGACATTAAAGTGAATGAAATTCAGGTGATCCAAGAAACACTGAGAAGTGCAAGCATTTTGTCATTCACATTCAGAGAAGCAGTGACAGATGTTGAGTTGGAAGGTTACACTATTCCAAAAGGTTGGAAGGTCCTTCCTCTCTTCAGAAGCATTCATCATTCAGCTCACTTCTTCCCTCACCCAGAGAAGTTCGACCCTTCAAGATTCGAGGTAACAATGTGCTGCAAATTTCTTAATATATTAATCATTCTGATTAAGAATTATATATATACAAGTTTGATTCATTGTCTCAACTTTCCTTCTATTATTTTACATCATCTAAATATAAAGATATTTTATAAAATATTAGTTATAAATCAATTTTGTAAGGTTAAATTAAATTTAAATATTATAATACTAATTTTTTAAGTGTTTAAGTTATTTTTAGAATATATCGTGTAGTACAATAGATGACTTGACTGATGTTGTTTTTAGTGAGTAATTAGTGACAATTTTGTTGGGTTTTGTTTTGTTTTAGAGATAGACGTGTTTGTGTCTTTTATTTTGTTTCATAGTTTGATCAGTCATGAAGTGAGTTATATTATTCTTTTTTATTAATAAAAAAACTTAAAATTCACTTTTTGAAAATGATATTAAAGTCATTTAAAATTTATTATAATAAGAATTTGTTGACTTATTGAACCGCTATCAAATCACTTATAAATTTATAATTACACGTACAAGTTGATAACCTCAATATGAGAAGATGAGTTAGAATGTTAAAAATTTCATACCTACTATAAATAAAGACTACATATAAATGATTATAAACTTAATTTATATAAGATTCACTTATTCCTAAAGTATACTAGTTAAAAAATAGTATCTCTATACTTTGTATATTTTTGAGTGGAAGCATCCAACAAGTAGAACAAAATATCTATGTCTAAGAAGACCATACGTGTGCAGAAAATGTATAAATGAATAAAATAATAATAGTAGAGATAAGAGTAATAATAGGAAGTGATGAAAGCAATGATTTGAGGAGCAGGGGTTAGGGGTGGGGGGTTATGCTTTATCTTTTATGTCAGGAACATAAGGTTATGAATGGTTAGATTATCTTGGTGTGAAGTCCCTTTCATTCCCTATTTGAATCTTCCTCCTCTTCTAAGCTGAATCATTCAGTGTTTTCACAATCTGGCCAGTATCAGAGGCACGTGATGTGAGTTTGTAGCATAGCAGAACATTAATTTCATTGTTTCTTATCCTTTTTGCTCAACACCAGACAATCGGTGCATGCATGCATGCAGTCATAAATGGTACTAGGAGAGAGAGATGTATGCACATGTATCCATGCATGCATGTATGTATGAAAGAAGAGGTGTTAAAGGGTCATGAGATTGACTTTGGTTTATGTGATGATGCAGGTGCCACCGAGACCAAACACTTACATGCCTTTTGGAAATGGTGTCCACTCTTGTCCAGGGAGTGAGCTGGCCAAGCTTGAACTTCTTGTCCTTCTCCATCATCTCACACTTTCTTACAGGTTTCTCCTTGCTAAATATAAATACCATATGCATGCACATTCATTATTTTATTTTATGGATAAAAAAAATAAATAAATATGATTCATTTAATAATATTTAAATTCTTATAGAGAACATAAAAACATGTATGTCTCTCCAACACAAGAAACCCTACATTTGTACCTCAAACTGTCTACACTAACAACATCAATTAAAACATCCTAACTACTTCAAAAGCTAACATTCCTCCAAAAACGACTAAGAATTATCTAACCAACCTAAAAATATTATAAGTTTTTAATCGAGAACATACATATCAAGAATTCTAAATACTAATATAAGAAGGAAAAATCCAAAAAAACACATTCATCATTATATCATCACCATTTAACTTTTATGAATAGAATTGACTATTTTAGAGATGTTTCAACCCTATTACAATCATTACTAAATACCGATGTAAATCTAAAAAAATTAATAATAAAAAATAAAAAATATATGTAACATCTAAACTATTATATTATATTACATCAGTTTATTATATCCTTACATAACATCAATCTTAATATCATGTCAAAATTTATGCATTTTCTTCCATAAACACCTTAAGATGTGTACACTATATATTACTAGTGGTTAACCCTTCCATAACAAACATTAAACTTGATTTTAAACATATATGGTTGAAATCTTCAACCAAGTGCATTATTAGAAGCAACTATAAGTATATGCATCTTGAATGAAGTTTCTGCAAAATAAGTTTGTCAGCTACGATAGGGATCTTTCAATTGATCATTACTTGGAAGATCGATTGATGAGGGTGGTCCTAGTTATGTAGGGCTTCAGCATGTTCCTTAAGATGTGGAAGTGGTCCTCTTTGAAGCATTAAAAAAAGGGTTTCTTTTAAGGATATGAATATTTTAAATATTCTAGCTAGTGAACAACTGAATAGGGATCTCATCAATAGCCATGTATTTCATACGTATACGTGGCACACATGCATGGTATTGTTGCCAAACGTATTCATAACACCCTTGCACATGTAACTCACAAACTCATCTTTCTAAGTAGAGAATATTAAAGAAAGTTCTTGCTAACTATAACTACAATAACTTACTTTAAAGTTATTATAAACTACACTTTTTTTTATTATAAGTTATATTTTCTTCTTTGTGTATGTATGAATTTTACATGATCGCCCTTTACTTTTTAAATTAAAATAATCACTACATCTCTCACTTTTATGTGCATGTAATCCCTTACAAAAATAATAAGGAACAATAAAGATTCATGCTTTTAGAGAGATGGTAAAAAGTATTAATTTATTCCAAATAATTTTAATATATGCAAGAGTTGAATGGAAAGTAACAAATAGCATAAACTTTAATTTTTAAAAGGTGTGAATTTTATATTAAGTCTTCCAATATATATATATATATATATATATATATATATATATATATAATTATATAATGATGATATTTTAGTCATGTAAATAGCTTTAACATAATATATAAAGTCCCTTAATTAGAATATGTGATATTAATTTACAATGCATGTTTGGTTGGGATTATTTTTGGAGAAATAATTTAATTTTTCCAAAAAAAAAAACAAAATAAGTGATTATTTCTTTCAAACAATTTGAACTAGGAACATAATTCATATATATCTTAAATGAAATTAATTAGTAGAGAAAAATGTCATTTTCTATATTGAAAAAAAAAAAACTAGATTTTCAAATTTTTTAAGAAGGAAAATAACTACTATAATATGAAAGGAATAACAAAGATTTATTCAAAAAGAAAAACCCCTTCTCTTTTTTTGAAACCACTTAATCAATGAATGTGACTTCACATTGATCTTTATTTATCTGGACCAATCAGGATTAATTGTCCTTTAGTTTCTCAAACAAGCTTGGTCCATAATTACTCATATATATATATATATATATACATATATATATATATATATACATATATATATATATGTCAAAACTTCACAGTCATAGAAAACACTCAATCATAGAAGTAAAGTCCCTTCTTTTTCAGAAAGATCCTAAAACAATATAAAAACTCAGTAAGAAATTACCTATTTATATATATATTATGTGCATGAATGGCAATAAAATTAGGGTTGATGAAATGACAAGAACAGATGTGGAATATATTGGTGGGAGGTCTGACAAACGAAGACAAAGTCCATAATGTTAGCATGCAGTCAAATTTCAATAGAACAAGTTTTACTTGACACCACACACACCTCTGCACAATTACACACCACATCATATATAATATTTCACCAACACCAACCTTGTCCTCATCACCCACATTAATTCATTTGAATGTGACCCTCACCCATTTTTCTCTTTCATTCCAAACAATCTTTGTCTAAATACTAACCATTAAGAGAATGTTATATTCACTGCGGCATATATATGCTGCACATTAATTTGTGACAAGATATGGATCTTTCAATTTGGTTAAAGGTATTTGTTTTTATTTATCCACAAGTAATGAATAAATTAAATCAAATATTTATGGATGCATATAAAAAATTACTGGAGATATGTGTTGATTTCAAATAAAAAAAAACATCTTTAAAATTAACATATATTTATATAATACATGAAAAAAAACATGTAACAACTATATATATGATGAAAATAGAAAGAGGATCCTACACTATTAATATGTCAACTTAACCTTCAAAACACTCGTATTACTATTTTCTTTGTATTATAGGTTTGGAATACTTTTAAAATGTCTTTATTTATTTATTTATTTAATTCTCTGCTGTTAAACAAAAAAATTATTACCTTTATTTACATACTCCACATAGAAAAAGATCAAAGAAAAGAGTGTGAAAAAAACTATTTCCTTTCACTATGATATAACATATTTATTGCAATTACCTATTAGTGAGTGAATGGTATATAATTTCCATGAATAATATATAGTTTCTTTTACGTTATTATTCAATCATTGTGAATGGTCTTGGACAAAATGCAGCTGTTAACATGCTTCAAAAATAGTATTAACTATATATATCAGTATACATTGAAATTGAAATTAAAGATGAAATTTTGAAAGAGATTTTGTGTTAATTTGTTGTTATTTGGATGGTTTTGATTTAGGTGGGAAGTGGTGGGAAATGAGGATGGAATACAATATGGTCCTTTTCCTGTGCCCAAACATGGATTACCAGTGAAGATAACCCCAAGAAGCAAGATATTTACGTGAAGTTGCAAACTTAGACTCTTGAATTCACAACATGTTAAGAAAGTGGGACCAAAGCAATTTGTCCCCATTCAAAATAATGAATATTTATTTTTTATTCATCTTTCATTTTGTTGTAGAGATATATAAAGATTCTCAGTTGAATCTACCCATAATTCACTCTGCATCATCAATTTGTTTGTGCAGGAAAAAAAAAATGTACAAGTTAATCAAAATATTCAAAATTGGAAATATATGTGAATGCTGATTATATATATAATTGAATTCATGTCTACATTAAGATAAGAAATTACACTATATATATTTTTGTAAAAAATCGTTTGACATTATCTAAAATGTTTCTTCTATATGGAGTTGAGAATCTCTTGAAAATATTGAATCACATCAATTAATGTTATAGTATGGTGTTAAGATATGAAAAGGTTGTGGAAATTTTGATAGCATGTTTTAACCATTGAAGATACCCTAAAAGATGGAAAATGAAGAGATGTGGTATGAGATGATTGGTGATGATATGAGTATATACGTGGGCAGTGTTTGAGCAACAAGAAAAAGGATTCTTTGCAAGTGGAAATGGGAGACAAAAATAAGCCTAACATGTTAAAATCTGAGTTGTGATTTTGCATGGGGGAGATAAAAGAGAAAAGAGAAAAGAGAAAAGAGAAAGAAAAAAAAAAGAAAAGGTTGAAGTGAGTTGAACAAGAAATCAACACTCCACAAACACATTGTATGGACACAAATGGTCTTCCAATAGCATTGTGAGATAAGATGCATAATAATGGTGTGTCTCATGTTAGCTTTGATGATAAGTTATGAAAGATCCTTGATTTTCAAACAACCTCCATCTACCCTTTGCATTTTCTATTATTTTGTGGATCTTCACACAACTTACTATCAAATCAAACTCTTCTTGCATTAACCCTAATTCATAAAACTACAATAAATATAATTCATCAATTTGTCTTTTTTTTTTTAAAACACACATAATTCAATTTAAAAAATTAATAGATAAATATAATCTATCATATATATTTGTTAATATGAAAATGTGATAGTAAATATAGTTGATATCATTTTTTTCCATTTAGTAAAATAAAAGGCAAATTGAATGTTGTTAATTTTTACTATAAAAACTAACTCTACAATTAAATTTCAAAATAATATTGATAGCTGAGAAATTGATGTAAAAATTAAACCTATGCAAATTTATAAACAAGTTGCCACACATACTATATTAATTGGCATTATAGTATTAGAATATGATATGTATATATTACAATAATTGATGTAATATTTAATGTTTTTTTTTTTGTTTTGATCGGCAATATTTAATGTAATACTGGATGTTTGGATGTTGTTTATGTAATATGTGTCAATTATTAAGATTTGGATTTAGTTTGTCTTATCACTCACTATTTTTTTTTCTTATCAATATTATCTCGTTGTTATTTTGGTTGTATTCATCCTTTCTTATTATCAAAATATTATTATAATTTATTATTATTTTTAATTTTATAAAACGCATGTTAGACCAGTACATGTCATCACATGATGATGATTGATAATCATATAATATATGATGATTGATAATTATATCATATATAACTTTTTTTTAAAAATAATTTCATTGTTAATTGTTTTAACTAAGAGATGCGCAAATACCTTTTAATTAAAATATTTAAAATGTGTGATTCTCTTTTTCTTAGGCCTTGAACTTCTATTTTAATTTATTTTTATTTTTTAAATTAGGTTCAAATTGGATCCATAATCTCCATTTTTCCTCTATTATTTGATTGTGTTGATTTAACTATTATAATAATAATAATAAAGAAAATAATTTGAATAAATTTTTTCTAATAGTCATGATTTATCTTGTAATTAACTTTTAATGATAAATAAGTTTTGTATGATTGTAGGGATATTTTTGAGAATTTTTGGATTTTGTGTATTTATTGTGTGAGGAGTCTTATATTTTCTTTAATGAATATAACAAGGGACAATTAAAGAGGTTGAGATTATTTAGGATTTAGGGTTTAGGATAGACTACTCCTGATTATGTAAAAAATTGTTTAAGGCATCAATATGATAAATACTAGCACACAATTCTCTTGATCTTAAACATAAACAAAAAGATTCTTCAAGGCATTAGCATTATCAACACAAAACCTCTAGTCTTAAGCATAAGCAAAAAAACTATTTAAGACATCGGCATTATGCTTATGAGCACACAAGCTTCTAGTCTTAAGTGTAAGCAAAAACGCTTGTTAAGATAACTTAGCTCTAGTGGGGGACGAGGACAACGTGCTTTGAAGGCTACACTTTATGGACATGAAAATCCTGTAAATATAATGTCCATTGTTGAGTATAAGTTGATATATTTTGGTATTTACTATGCTTTTTCTTTCCTTGTTTATGTTAGGGTAGTGAACTATGGGGTCAAATATTGGTAAACTATTCACAGTATTCCAGTAAGATGTCATGTCTATTTTTATGCATTTTATTTTTATTTTCTTAGAAAGTTTTTATGTAGTTGATATATGTCATCTTGAATCCACCAATCCGTAATTCAAAATATGCATTTTGGATTCAGAAATCCATAAGTCAAAATAACTTCCAGATCCATTAATCTGTAACAAAAATTAGACTTTTGGATTCAGCAATACGTAAGTCAACAATTTATTAAAAATTTGCTTTTGGAACACCCCTTCATTTGGAAAACAAATGATTTACTTACAGAGTGGCGAATTTGGAAATCACATTTTCACTTCTGAATTGATCAATTCATAGTACAATCCCAAATCCTAATTTTCGGTAACCACAAAAACTTCATAGTCACCCATACTCTTAAAAAATACTTAATTCTTACCTCTAAAAGTCAAGTAACACTTCGGCAACGTAACTCACTCCTTCACCTTGCTCCACACAACTAAAATGATCCTCAACCAGCGTCTCAGATGAATGAAGAAGAATAACAATACCAAACCAACTCATCTGTGGTGCCCTTTTTCAAATAAAAGGTCAAGGTTAGTTTTAGAATTTTCCAAATTGTGGGGTGCAGTAAGAAAAACATAGAGGTGCAGGAAGAAACACTCCAATTATAAATACTACCTTCCTCAAAAACTTTTGAATCATTAATAGAATTGTGAAATTTATTTCTCAGAAAATGAATTACTTCTCTTGAACCTTATCTTGATCTATTATCTTGAGAAATTGAACGTTTTTACGTTATCAAAGTTTTTATGAAAAATATTCTCAATCTTCAGTATTCTCAGATAAAAGTTAAGTATAATATCGAATAAAGGTTAATATATGATGATGAGTTCAAGTCAATAGATAACAATAAAAAAATTAAATTCAAGATTTATTTATAATTTTTATCGTATTATATAATATTAAACTATTGTAATTAAAATGATATATTATAAATTAAAGATTACATATTAAGCTTTATTTAATGATTAGGTAAGAGATAAATATATATTAGAAAATATTTTTAAATTTTTATGCATAACAAAAAATTATAAATCATCTTAAGAGATGATGAAGAATTTCTTATTTTTTTAAAAAAAAACTATGATATCATATTAATAAATGAGTTTAAATTTAACTTATTTTTACAAAATTAATTTGTATAAGATAGAAAATTATCTCCACTTATATAATATAAATTTAATATAAATTGATATAATATCTAAGTAGATGTGAGACTTTTAACCATGATATTTCTTTCTTGCATTCAATTATATGTTTTTTCTTTCTTTGAAGTCTTGAAGTTCTGTTTTTTTTTTTTTTAAGAATATGATCTAATTTTTCTAATTTGGAAATGTAACTTTTTTTCAAGTGATTAATGAAAGAATGGTTTAAATCTTTTATTGGTGTTAAATCTTTACCATATCTTCAAATAAGATCAAGAGTTTTATGGCACAATAAAATATATACAAGGAATTGAATCAATTGCTTTTATTCTTAGTACAAACTGCACATGAATTGCTGCTAGCTAGTCTTCAACCATGTTGCAGATTCAGAATTTGATTATTTGAAAGAATCAAACAGTAATAAATGAAGGAATGGTTAAGAATGTAAGTAATTCAAAGAATGTCTGTAGTTAAAGGGTTTGAGCTTGAAAATCAAGGTTCCTATTTGGTAAGAATGTTAAGAAGCAAGACCCTTGTGTGGATCAAACGTCTGAACATGCACTCCAACTCCACCTCAAGATCTTCTATGGCCATTCTTACACCTGCTAATCTTTTGTTTGCACTTTGAAGCACCATGGCATCATAATTCATATCATCATCTGAACTATGCAGATTCACACGCACGAGCCTTGATGTGAAGGACCTTTTCCCTGATTTGGAATCCAACCAGGGTGAAGAAACAAGGGACAAGAGTGATTCCACAATGGAAATGCTGGTCACCCTTACTTCTCTTAGCACATCAACCACCAAAACTAGGTTTTGTTCATTCATTGTTGGAGGGTGCACAGTCACTGATGTCTCACTCTTCATGCCCTTCTTCAACCACTTCAAACACTTCAATGTTTCTTTCTTCAGCTTCTTCCTGTAGCTGTTGTGAGCTGTGATTTTTTCCTCAGTTCCTTGATCACCAATGCTTGCTCTGCGCAAGGTGAACTGAAGTTCTTGAAGGTGTTCCTTCACCACCATGAGAAGATCTTTTGAGATGCCACACACCTCCAACATCCTCAGAGATGACTCCGACACATCATCAACCCATTTTTCTTCTCTTTCAAGCACCAAGGCTTGTCTGACCAATGGAGAATGCAGAAGGCTATTTGCTGAATTGTGCAAGTCTTTAAGGGCAACAAAATCAAGGGGTGCCATAACCAGAGAGGAAGAAATAAAGGGTAATTCGTTTTCACTCTCAGAAAAGCAAAGCTACAGAAAACTTCTTTCTTTATCTAGTCAAGGTTAGAAAGCTACTTCTATGGTATAGGCTCTCATAGGGTGCTTCAAGGGGTATATATATATATATACACACACACACACACGCAATTGTAAACCATAAAAAATTGACTCTAACTAGATCTAAGATTGAGACGAGGAAGCAAAAATGAAGGTACGGAATTGGGATGGTGATAACAGCTAAGGTAGTAGTGTGTTCAAAGGAAGGTTCCATTTGTGTGGATATGTCAGAGGTTATAGGACAGTGTTGTTGCACTCGTGCATGCCAACCTGTGATGTATTATATATAGCTGACAAAGTTTGTTGCTGGAACAAGAAGGATGAAACATACTGCATAAGGAATGTGAAAATACTAAGATGTTAGATTAGAAAATGATTTGGTATGTGTTCAACATGGGATGCTGACAACTGTGCTTTGTCTTTGTTTTGAAAATGCACGACATAGGATCTGAATGCTATCATCCACCTTTGCTCTTAGATTCTAAGAAACTTCCTTAGTCTTAGAAAGGACAAAAAATTTGCCTTATATTCAAACCAGACCTCATTATATTCATACACAGCCAAAAAGTTTGTTATTCATTATTTGTTGTTCTTTCTTTCTTTTTTAGGATCACATACTTGTCTCATTCACAGTGTTTGAAGGATTAAAATCTTATATATTGGAACTTTGTATGTAAAAGTTGTCACATAAAAATATCATTGCTGTGAAAAAGATAGCAACCATTTCTCTTTCTTTACCAAAGTGAGTTTTGAATTCATGCTTGGAGTTTTCACAATAAAGGGCATAATCTTTGGAGTTTTCACAATCTTTCTTAACCATTTTTTCCTGCGTTCAATGACAAAAAAAAATAATTATTGAAATAGTTTTATTGGGTAAAAAGCAAATTTAAGCAAGGCAACTAGGATTAATATATATATAAAAAATAAGCTCAGCTATCATGGGGTTTTAATTATGATTAAAGGGTGTTTCTTCCTTTACCTCAACAAATTTCTTCCCACACCCCTTCATTTTCAGAAAAAAACTATTTTACCCCTTTTAAAAATATATCTGGATCTCTTTATGAAATGTTTTCAGAACATATTTTCAGTACATAATTTTTGACTTCCAGTAAATTTAGAAGTCAAAAAATGTGTTATGATTATCCATATTGATTTTTTTTTCTTCGAGATTTCCTATTCTAAAAAAAAAATTATTCTTACAAAACACTCTTTATTTAGAAATCATCCAAAACTGTCAAGGTTAATTTATGTATTTTAAAAAATCTAAGGGTACTGGAAGAAAAATGTAGAGGTATTGAAAAAAACAGCATTAAATTAAAATTCAGTTGATCAAACAGTGAGTAGTTGGGCCACTAGAGTGAGCCCAAGCAATAGGCCACTAGGCCAGAAGTGAATAAAAAATTAAGGCAATTGCTTCCTGCATCCAACGAAATTTTTAAATACCCATTCTGTTTTTTTCACACATTTGCTTATGGGTTATTTTTATGCATTCTGGATTTTGAAATCCGGAAGTTCATTTTCATATTTCATTTAAGCTTCCGGATGATCATATCCGAAAGTGAGCTACGAGTTCTGGATTTTCATATCCAAAATAGTGTACTGTAAATGGTGCTAAGGATTGAGATTCGGAACTCATTTATGTTTGCTTACGGATTTTTATATCCAGAAAGTCATTTATACTGTTCAAATAAACTTATGGATGGTGAAATCCGAAAGTGACATATTAGTTCTGAATTTGTATATCTGAAACTTTGTAATTTGACTTACGGATATAAATATCCGGAAGGCAAAAATTTAAAATCACTAAGGACAAAATGGATATTTCATATGAGTGTGTTGGGTGTAGGAAGCAATTGCCAAAAATTAAAAATAAGTTGGATCAAACAGTGAGTAGTTGGGCCATTAGATTGAGCCCAAACAATAGTCTACTGGGCCAGGCGTGAATAAAAATGAAAAAGGAAAAGAAAGCGCCCACCGTGGGGCTCGAACCCACGACCACAAGGTTAAGAGCCTTGCGCTCTACCAACTGAGCTAGACGGGCTTTATATTTTAATTGCGTTTATTAACTATTTTACCATACAATTACAATAATGCTAAATTTGTTTTCTATAAGAAAAAAAAAGTAATTTAATTATATTTAAAGTAAAAGATAAAAATATAAATAGTAAAAGATAAAAGAAAAAAAAAAGAAAAAAAGTAAAGAGAAGTCACTTAAACAGTGGTATTCAATAAGGTAGCTCTTTGGTCTGATTCAATAAGTGGCGCGTGAAATTCAGAAGAACCCTTGCGTGAAATCCAAATTCAGAGTGAAATTCAGAAGAAGCTTTGGTGAAATTCAGAAAAATCCCAATCTAATGACTCCTCGCGTCGACGATTTCGACAATCTCTCCTCCACCGATGATGATGACGACGATGACGGCTTCAAGGAGGATATGGCCGCGCTCTCCCGAGCCTGCAGGATTGTTGTCCCAGGCGCCGACGATTATTCCGCCGCCGAAGACGCTGTTCCGTCGGAGGACCCGAACATTGACGCCATCACCGCCATTGTTCCGGTTGCCACCGACTCGGACTCTGACGACCAGGATGACCTGGAATGTCTCAAAAGAGTGCAGAGCCTCTACCAGCCTCTGTCTGTTCTTCCACCGCTTGCGCCGGCGGCCTTGTCTGACGATGACGATGACGTGGATGACCTCGAGACGGTGCGCGCCATCATGAAAAGGTTTGGCGACTACAACGAAGGTATTTGAGCTTTCTCTGTGCGTTCTTGCTGTTGAGTTTTGATTCAGAACTTGGGTAGTAGTTTTTGTGGGATTCCAATAAGAGAGATTCCGAATTGAATCCATCCATGTGTCCCTCTCTTGCAATACAATCTTTATAATAACTAATTCTCCATACAAAATCTCTCGTCATTGAATTCGTTTTTGTTACATGGTTTAGCTGGATTCATGTTTCTTAGATTATGGGCCTAACTTAACTCATTGTACAAAACCCTTGTATTAAGCTTTATAAGCTCTTATCAGACACTATTTCTAGTTTCTAGGCAATGCCGTACCTCAGTTTTCCCTAATAGTGATATAATATTTCTAGTCAATTTGGAAGTGGGACTTCGGGTTTTACCTTATAATGTTTATATATTCTCCTGGTTGTCTTGTTGCCAGTTCTCCTTTAACTTTTGTTGTTTAATTTTTGTAACAAAAACTTGGCATGGTAACAATATCAGGTTTGCGTGAAGGTGGAAGGAAAGTGTTGGTTGAGGGGGGTCAGACCTCCAGCATGGACTGTGAGGGTGACATTGCTAATGGCTCAATCCATAACGAATCATATGGTAGTGAATTATGTCCTGTTTCTCAAGACCCTAATGAGGCTGCCACAGTCGAGTTGATTGAAAACATAGAAAAGCAGCTTAGTGATTTTGTTGAGAGTTCTGAACCCGATGCCTGGGATTCATCCAGATTACCTCAGAAAAGATTGAGCTGTCCTCCTGTTGTTCAGTGTTTTATTGATGCCATTAAGAAAAATAGGGATTTGCAGAGATTTCTTAGAGGTAAGTTGATTGAGCTTGAGGCTAAAATCGAGGAAAACAAAAAGATAAGGAATAGAATTAAAATTCTTAAGGACTTCCAGGCTTCATGCTCTAGAAGAACAGGGAATGTGTTATCACTGAAAAAAGATCCACGTGTTCAATTAATATCTGCAAAAAAGTCTTCTGCTCCAAAGAAATCTAAGGTTAGTGTGCTGAAGTCTGAATTATTATTTGTATTTCATTGTGAAATAATGGTACCAATCATATATATATGTGTGCGCGCACACACACACATATATATATGTGTGTGTGTGTGTATCCCTGGATGGATACTGTTTAAGATTCTCTTTCACTTGAAAGTTAATTTTTTAATTACGAGAACTATAGATGCTATCTGTTTGATAATGAGTTTGAGTGGTAATATGAAATAGGTACGGAGAGAAAAGGTTCTCTCCTATAAAAGCCTAGATACTTGAAACATGGAATGGAGAGGAAAGGTTCTTAAAAATTCAAGATACGATACAGCTTATAAATGCATATACAAAAGTAAAGAAATTAATTGTAAATAATAAGCCAAATTGGGGGCCTTCAAATAGTGAAATCTGGTGGTGAAATTTACAGAAAAAGAACATTGAAAATTCGATAAAAAAGTAGCAAAATTTGAACTGGGAAGTCCAATGGAAGAATGGTTTATAGGAAAAAAAGTCCTGTAACATTTGAAGGAACATATGTTGAAACAGAGTTAGTTCTTTGTGGAATGGTTAAGATGAATATTTGGGAGACATCGCAATTTTACCCCCAAAACCCTTAATAAAAGTTCCAGTGTAAAACTTTTTGAAGCATATATCATGGTAGCAGTGATATAGCTCACGAAAAACTGATATTACTGAAGCAATGGCTGCTATTGTCAACTGCTCCACTATTTGAATCCCGTAGTAGCCCAGTGCTGTTCTGTTCTGCTACTCTGCTACAGTGCTACTATAGTGCACTACTGACTACCATGCGTTTCATAAATGTGCTGTTTATAAAGTAACATTATTATTTTACTGTATCAGTGGGTGATGATTGCAATACACACACAATATTGTGCTCATAGCTAACACATAGCTAAATATCCTTCCATTGATCACATCAAAATATATTCTCTCCTCATAAAGTTACATATTTTCCCCCTACTCATGTTAGAATGTCATGGAAAGCACATCAGTCCTACTCGTAAGTAGTTTTGACTGTACAAGTGCCTATTATTTACCATAGCCCTTTAAGCTAAAGCTAATAGACATTAAGTGAAGTTGCCCCACAGGTAAAGGGACTACATCCTAGTAATTATAGGCACAATGCAGAGCTTTTTCAATACGTCTCGACATTGAAAAATATTGGAGCCATTTCTCAAATGTGTCAGTTAATTAAATTTAAAAAATATAAAAGATTTCAAAGGATACTCCTTTTATACACATATTGGAGTATAATATGTACATTGGTATCGGATATGGGTACAGCATTGCTGCTTTATTATTTTTCAAGAGATCTATAGTTTTCTCTACCCTTTGAATAGAAGTGTGAAATTTACAATGTTATTTCATTTTGGTATTATGCCTGATTTGGGGGAATGATTGAGGGGTTTGAATCTATTGCTTGGCAGTCTTGCACAGTAATTTATTTGTTATCTATTTAGTGGCTGGTAGCATATGATTCGTCACCTTAGTATTGTCAGTGTCTTGATTGTCCCTGATTAATTAATTTTAATATCAGTAATCCTTGATTTAACTTTTTCCTGGCAGAAACGAAAAAAGGTACCTGCAATGTGTTATGGCCCAGAAGAAAATTCTCATGTTGCTAATTATAGGAGGGTATTGGAAAGATTTCCACTTTCATTGGATCGGAAAAAATGGTCCAAGGTAGAAAGGGAAAATCTTTTGAAGGGAATTAAGCAACAGTTCCAAGAAATGGTGCTCCAACTCTCACTTTCAATTGATAGAACTAGGTAATATCAATTCTGTTTTGTCCTATATTACTGAATCACTAACTGCTACTGGACCAATGTGACCCTTCCCCTGTTGTGTTTTGAATTTCCCCTTGATGTACCTCCTTTACAGTTCAGAGGGCTTGCTTGGAGAGGCAGATGACATGGATAGTATAATTGCATCTGTTAAAGATCTTGAAGTCACACCAGAGAGGATTAGAAAATTTTTGCCTAAAGTTAATTGGGATCTGTTAGCTTCCATGTATGTTGGTGGCCATACTGGTGCTGAATGTGAATCAAGGTATATAGTTTGTAATCGGAGAACTTTTTGTTTGTGTTTTGTGTGCATGAAAAGATTGATCTTTGATATGATAGTATCTTTCATTTGTGATATTGGTTAACTGCTGATGAATTTTAATCGAAGTACTTATTTACTAATTGGTGAAGTTTTCTTTTGTGTGTTTGTATGCATGAAAAGATGGTTCTTCCTTATGATAAAGTGTTTTATGTTACCGTTATTGTTCTATGCTCATGCTTCATATTTGTTTATCGAAACTACATTGATACTGCTTTTTATTTTAATGTACATAATGATATAAGAGGTGCTAACATATATTGAATGAAGTAGATGAAAGAATAGATTACGGTAGTATTATAGATGTAGTAGAGTAATCTTTTGGTGGATTTTGGGGAGGGGGGTGAGATCTTCTCTTCATGTGAGATTCAGATTGACAACAAATTGACAAATCACAATCTCTTTAAATAGGGTCAACTTGTGATGAAATAACGTAGTTTCTATATAGAATTTGTTTCTTTAGGTTGGGTATTAAAATGCTCTATCAATAATAGTCTATCATTGGGGGGATGATCAACTTCTCTCTTAATTGCATGGTAGATTTGATCAGCTGCTTAATTATAACCTGTTCTGTATTCTTAGTCTTGTCCATACAGTTCTTTGACTATTGTTTCATGTTTGTTGCCTTTCCATAAAGAACATTTTTCCACTACATTGCAGACATCTATGACTATCACCACCATCAGAGACAGTTTACCTTTTTTGGATTTCTGTAGGAGTTCAAGATCAACACATCATGTAGGTGGGGTTGTACATGAAATGATTTTAATATGGTGGTGCTTAATATGTCTGTGGTGGTTGTCATCACAGATGTCTGTTATGTAGACCATAGAATAATTTCTGTATGTATGAATGGTTGGATTCCATACTTTTGATTCACTATATTTTTTAATGGTTTGCAACCACAGGTGGTTGAATTATGAAGATCCTTTGATCAACCAAGGTGCATGGACTAAGGAAGAGGACAAGTCCCTTTTACTTATTGTCCAAGATACAGGAATCAGGAACTGGTTCGAAATAGCTGCATCATTGGGCACAAGCAGGACTCCATTTCAATGCTTGTCACGATTCCAAAGGAGCTTAAATCCTTCCATGCTAAATAGTGAATGGACTGAGGAAGAAGATGGTCAACTCTGTTCTGCCGTGGCATATTTTGGTGATGGCAATTGGCAGTACGTGGCTTCTGTTTTAGAACGGCGGACAGGAACCCAGTGCTCAAATAGGTTGGTTAGCTATTTAAATTTTGTTCTATATTTGTAATTTAATTTTGCATGCAAGCCCATTATCTGAAATCTAATAATATTTGACAGTACCCTTTCACCCTACTTAAGATAACAAGGTACATTTTATGCGTAGTTCACAGTTTGCTGATACTGATGCTTTGGAATCATCTTCTTTTAAACTGTTATTATGTGGCCTTGATGACTTGTGGTGATTGTCAAATTCTATAATTTTATTTCAGCTCAGTATAGTTTGAAACCATTATAGCTTTTTTGTTTACATAGTATTGTTGAAAAGCGGAAGGTTGAGAAAGGAGTATTTATTCTTCTATAGGTTGAGGTGATCGGCCATTTGTTTAGTGACACAAAACAATAATAATCTACCTTGTTTTAGTCAGTGCTTGGTTGCAACAACCCTGTTTCAACTGGGAGAGAAAACCCGGTTATATATTTAGAATGGTGATATTTTATGTATTTCTAGAATCTGAATTATATAGAAATGCAAATGATAGCATCCTCCTATATTTAACCTTTGAAGAAGTGTGTTACTTTTGTACCTTGTTTCTCACAATGCATCATAAATCCCGTCTAAATTTGCAAAGTGATTTGCTTTGATATCTTCTTGACAGAGAAACAAGAATATATGCTTTCAGAATAGTTCAAGACTCTGTTTCTTTATTTCCTTTCTTTCTCTTACTAGGTTGCTTTATGTTAAAACAAAGAAACATATTATTGAAAATGAAATGACACTGTTTCAAGAAAATATGGTCATTGATATTAAAAGGTTAAATATATGCAATTAAGTCTGATTTAATACATTAACATTGAGTTAAGTTTATTGGAGAACCAGAGTTTATTGGTGGCTGCATTTTGTCTGCTGGTGCAGATGGAAAAAATCCCTTTGTCCTGAGAAGAAAGGGAGCTTTACACAAGAGGAGGACATACGCTTAACAGTAGCAGTCATGCTTTTTGGACGGAAATGGAATCAAATAGCTAAATATGTTCCTGGCCGGATCCAATCTCAGTGTAGGGACAGGTAATATGCATTTTGTTTAAAAAATTTGGTGACGTAATTTTCTTATGGTCTTAGGTTCTTGCTAAAGTTCTTGAACATTCTTATGGCAGATACCTCAATAGTCTGGATCCTTCTTTGAAATGGGGTGGATGGACTGAGGAAGAGGATTTAAGATTAGAAGCTGCAATTGCCAAGCATGGATATTGTTGGTCTAAGATTGCTGAAGAAGTGCCTCCCCGTACTGATTCTCAGTGCCGAAAGTATGAGTTCAGATTAACTTCAATGATGAAAATCTAAAATCTTCAATTTCTACAATCTTAGATGTATTCTTTTCATTGAACAGGAGATGGAAGGTGTTATGTCCTGAACAAGTTCCTTTGCTTCAAGAAGCACGAAAGAAGCAAAGGTCTATTATTGGAAGTAACTTCGTTGATCGAGAATCTGAACGGCCAACCATTACACTTAATGACTTTATACCTTTACCTGCGTTAGCTCCGAAATCTGATATTGGTGCTTCAAATCTTCCCAAGAAGCGCAAGTCAAGGTACTCCCCTCTACCCTTTTATTTTCTCTTTGTTTCTTAACATTTTACACTTGTGATGCCAGCATTGTTAGGATTATTATTTCAGTATAATATGCTGGCCAAATAATGTTTGAAATTGAATATTGGTTTGGGTATACCTTTGTATTCTAATTCTCATTCGTTGCAGCAATGTTCCCAAGAAAACAAGCTCTAAGAAACGTGCAAAAAGAATTCGACGTTGTACCAAAGAAGTACAAGATACAGAGGTATATAGCGATGATGATTTCTACCCAGTCTCTTCATGCAGCAATCTTCCCAAGAAGAACAGGTCCAAAAGACATACAAAAAGCAGTCGAAATTGTAGCCAGGAATTAGTGGATATATCTTGTAGTGACAAGGTCAAGACTTGCATTGAGGGTCCAGAAAACCAATCTACCTGTATTGTGAATTCTGAAAATCAATATTCGGACAACATAACCCTTTCATGTTTCATACGCAACAAATCAAATGAGATATTATCTAGATTTACCAAAAATTTGAGTCAGACTTCCTTCTCCACTAGGATCACTGATGTTCCTGAGCAGGTTGAAAGTCAAAACCCATCCGATTATCAAAGCGGCTTGTCTCAGTCATATGATACTGTTGGAAGTCTAAATTTGTTTGTACAGCCGAATAGTGCTTTTGATAGTCGAGTTAGAAACCCAGAGGATACAAATACTTTGACTAATGATGATGACGACGACGATGATATGACCCTTGCATCCTTTATAAAGAAAGAGTGTCAACCTGCTAAAGGACACGACGCATGCCCTTCCAAATTGAAAACAGGATTTGTAGAACTAAATGAAGAACATTGTGCTAGCATGCCAACCATCATATCTGATGACAGTGGACCGTCAATGTCAAAGCATGTTGAAGAGATGGAGACTGTTTTACATGGTTGTGTTGCTAAACCAATGGATACCATTGTGGAAGAAAAGGATGATGAGCTTTCTACTTCCCCCGTGCAAAACAGGCCAAGGAGGGAGCGAAAACGTCCCAGTAGATTTTTGTAGGCAGGTAAACTTTCTTGTTTCCCAATGCTAGATATGAATAGAAGACTTTTAACCAAAAGTTGTGTCAATGAAATTAGGTAGTGGCTAATTTATATACAAAAGTTTGAGTAACTGAAAGCCCACTCTATCATGATCATGAATTTAAGTAGTGAGTTTCGTGTTCGCTTAGTTTTGGGCCTGTGTACAGATTTTCTGCCTGGCGTATTTTGTAAATTGACTTACTGCCAGAGTCTCATCCCATTTTATATTTTGTTCTATTCTCTCTAGCATCAACTGTAAAATGGTCGAATTTTGGATTGATTTTGATCTGTTGTAAAAGTGAATAGTATTGAAAAGACAGTGAATTAGATTAGTTGATTTGCTGTCTAGTTTGTTTAAAAACCGATACTGGTATGAACTTTTACTTTTCCAATTTTAAAATTTATATAGCTAACTCTTTCTTTTTTTAGGTTTATGTTAATTGTTTGTGTATTCATGGTTCTATAATTGTTTTGTTTTATCAATAAAAGAACATGTAGAGTTGGTATTATAAAGTCCTTATTATGGAGAGGGGGAATTAAGGGATTATTAATATTGAAGATTCTTATTGGAGAAAAGTTTGGAACAAAATAGTTCCTCTCAGGTGTCTATATATTGTTATAACCTTTTCATAGCCTTTCCAGAATATGTTTCCAGATTTTATTTTCTGAAATATATTATTTGTATTATGGAATGTAATTTTGGTTTTTCAATTCTACTTATTTTTGGAACGCAAAAAATCTATTACAGATTTCTTTTTTAAGAATGTATTTTTCAGTAACAAATTTGGAATTTTAGAAATTCATTGGGTGGAGGTTCAAGCAATTGCCTTGTATGGAACTGAAAACAATTCCTATTGAAGAGACACATAAAAATGGGTGGACTGTTAGGTGGTGCCAATGTCCAAAGAGAGCTAACTCTGCAAAACATCTATATGTGAAGGTTGGAATCTTGTTGAAGACTATGATTAAGTAGATATTGGTGTAAAGATAGCTGTGAAAATTTTGCAAGTATTGATAAAAAAATGTAAAATAAACTTCAGAATTTACGAACAGACGTTCACCATTTTTATTAATTGAAACATGCTTTTCCTTAATTTGAAAAAGTGATTTTAACATTAGTAGAACACATTTAGATTGGAACGTGTGTTTAGGTTGGAATTGACAAAGTAATTTTAACATAATGTGAATTTAAACATGTGTTTAATGGCATCAACGCAATTAGAAAATATTTGTAAAATGTTACAATATATGTTTAATGAAAAAAAAAAATCACTAAAACCAAAATAGCAGTGTTACCAAATTACTATTTAAAGTTAAAAGTTGTGTGTTATATAGTAGCCAATTAAGTTTTTCTCTTAACATAAATAAAAATATGATCTTAAAAAAATTACGAAAAAATTGCATCACACTTGAACTTGAATTGTGTTGAAATTTTACAGAACTGTTATCAAAAGACGATTTGTTTAAAAAAATTTTAATATTAAAATCTTATTATGTATGCACTATTTTTTCACAATTTTTTTCAAAATCATATTTTTACTTTACAACTCACGTATTCTTTTGTAATGAAAAAAAACTCTACCCGATAAATTTGAAAAAGAATTGCAACATTTTGGTGTTTTTGCATTATAAACTCTATATCTACCAATCATACTAAATTTAATCATTTAAAGAAATTATAATTCTTTATATTTTAAAATTTTCATAATAACGAGTTTTTTATAAAAAAATTATTCTCAAAACTATGTGTTATAACAATTTAAATAAGTTTTTGATTATGTTCTGTTATATACAATTTAGTAAAGAGTTCTGCATTGATTTTGGAGTTCAATTGTTTTGTAAATTTTGTGTAAAACAAATGTTTGTGTTCTTTGACATTTCATATGTTAAATTACTATATGTATACAAACTTTTAAGACACAGTTAAAGTAGTTAAGGTTCTATAGGTTCTATTATTTGTCAAAATATATGCAACAGAATTCATCTATTTCTATCAATATGTATTGAAAATTTATAAATAATATTGAATAATTTTAATATGCGAATTTGAATTAAAATAATGAGAAAAATAATTTTAATATGTGATTTTGTATGAAATTTGATTTTAGAAGATGTTACATTTGAATCAAACAATCACTGTCGCGATTTTAAATTTTTAAATAATATTTTTTATCAATATTTATAAAAGTTTAAGACATTTTCGAGAACTAGCAGAAGTTAATTTCATTATTTTTTTATTACTAAATCTAAGTTTGAATCATCAAAAATAGACTAAGAAAATTTTAAGAAAATTGAGATGAATCCTATAAAAAATAGTTAATAAGTTGTTGCAAGAGTGAACATTCATTAATAGAAGTTTTTTTATACTCAAATTAATAAGAACTTAAAAAAGTTTAAAAGTATTAGTGTATGAGTAAAGAATGAGAAAATTAAGTAAATTTTCCTCATGAATCAATCTAAAATTATATTTTTAGGTCTAAATTAAACTATCAAAGATGAGTTATTATACCTTTTTAAGTTTATTATAACCAAATTTTCATACCAAGATCCAAATTTACATCATCATAATCCATTATTACTGCAAATTATTTAATTTAAATTATAATTAATTTCTCTACACTAAGTTAGTTGACAGAAAGAGCTTGTTTAAGTCTCTCACAATCAAGCAAGTAAGCAAAGCCATAAGCCAAGTTCTTAAGAGTGGCCTCATGCAAGCATCTACAGAGAAGAAAACCCTAAATCCTCTCACAAACGCCTCACGCGCCGTCGTCTCACAGCACAGGTTGGTCATAACCCCCGCCACTATCACCTCCTCCACCCCCATCTCCACCAACCTTTCCTCCAATCTTGTCTTTCTGAAACCACTGTAGTGGTTGCTTCAATCAATAATTTATTTATCTAAACCATAACATACCATCTAATCATTTTTCATGGTATTTTTTAATTGGTTAATGAAATATTTAATTAGGTTTTTTATTTTTTAAAGGTATCAATTGATTAACCCTTCATATTTTTGTATTTTTAAAATTAAAAAGCCTAACTAAAATTATTTTGATTAAGAATTAATTACTTTAAAAATTTAGATGTTTTTTTATTAAAATTATATTAAGTACTCAAAATATTTTTTATTTTTGTTTAAGATTTTATGATCATTTTATCTACAACACCTTTCTTGTTTCTCAAATGTTTTTTCTAACTCTTTAGAAAAGAAAAAAATAAATTAACCAACAAATTGATTAGTCACGAAAAATAAAAATAATAGTCAAATTATCAAGAGCAATCTACCTAAACAAAGATAATTTTTTTAAATACGTACTAAAACAAAAAACCTATTATTTATTATTTATTTAAAATTTAACTTTATAAGAGAATAAAGTTAAAGGAAAAGAAAAAAAAAAGAAATTAACTTTTTTTTAGATATTTAATGGATTAATTAGAATAAATTAATAAAAATTATAAAATGAATTGAGATGGATGGGCACCTGTAGGTGTTCTTTTCCACCACCACATCCCCTTCCTTTCTCTCCAAACCCTCCATGAGATGGGACTCCCACGTGCCGTCCATTATGAGGTCGCCGGGCCACCACTCCTCCAGCATGTTGCGGGGCTCGCCGGGCTTGTGGCAGTGGCGCGTGAATATGACGGGGATGGAGGCGCGTCGGCAGAGGCTAATGGTGGTGTTGAGGTTGCAAAGGATTGGGGTGGCGATGGAGGAGAAGTGGTTTTGCACGTCGATGACTAAGAGGACACATGATCTTGGATCTGGGTTTCGCCTTCTTGTCTCGTATTTCGTGTACTCTGAATCTGAAGAGGCTTTCTCAGAAGATGACATTTTTCCACTTTCCAGAGACAGTAAACAAAGCTCTAATCTCTTCTTTAAAAATGTTTTTTTAAAACTCACATTTTTATACTAAATTTCTCTGAGTTTAAACTTTTTTTCTAATAAAATTCATCCTTCCTTCTATGATTGAACTAATAAATATTAAATTAAATCTTTTATTATAAATAATAAAACACTACTCTTTGATTTCTAAAAATGGCAAAACCACTAAAATTAGATGGCATTGTGCCATTGGCCCGCAATTTGTTTTGAAAGACGTGAGATAGATTTATTATTTTAATTAATTGACTTGCTTTGGTTCGGTGTTCTATTGATCTGTTTAGGTCGGTTATGCTTAAGTTCACTGTTCTATTGGTCGGTCATGATGCATAATATGCAACCTGCATGGATCAAAGACAGGATATGGTGGGTCAATTCACAAATTCACATAATAATAATAATAATAATAAAAAAATATGCTTCTTTCTACATCCTTCAAATTTTTTGTTATACTTATTAATTTCAAAATTCGAATTTCAAAACAAAAATAGTTGTAAAAGATTATTTTTAAATTTTTTTTCTTCTAAATTTTTATTTATAGAATTAAATTTTATATTATGAAAATTAAATTTTCAAATTGATGAACTGTAGGAAGAGATTTGATGGGATCAAGAAGAAATACTTTAATAAAAAATACAAAATTGTTTCTTTCAATTTTTATTTTCTACATACTACAAGTGAATTGATATTTTTTATTTTTTTTAAATTTTAATTTTTTATGTGAACTAGTTCATAGGTTTACAAGTCGGTCCAATAGATTGAGTTCATATTACTTAAATGAGGCAGATCAATATGAGGAGCGGACGAATTTTCACTCCTAACTAAAATGGTTGTAATTTTTCTTTCAAATTACTAAAATGAACAATTTTTTATTATAAAAATAGGTAAGTTAGTTTTGAAATAAAAATACAATTTAAAAAAAATTGTGAATGTACATCAATAACAGGATCTTAGTAATGTTTATAGAAGTGTTATGTTAGAACTAATTTTAAAAAAAAAATTATATTTATATTTTATAATTTATCTAGCTGGGTTTGGAAGGACCGTGAAGGTTACCGTATACGGTTAAATATATTTATATTCGTCTAAGGGGGGGTCGAGAAGGGGAGAATACTAATGTGTTTAAATAGTTTTGGAGGTGTAAAGCTTTGTCATTTGCACTTGTGATTGCTTGGAGGGTGCTAGTAAATAAGTTAGCCACTAGGGCCAACTTGGAGAAGTGTGGGATTGCGGTCGAAGTCTTCTGTGTAGTCTTTGTGAGGTGGAGGAGGAGTCTAGTAGTCATTTCTTCTTTGAACGCAAATTTGTGTGGCTAGTATGGAGTCATTGCTTTGCATGACTTGGAGTGCAGTTTGTGTCTCACAATGTTCCACTGAAAAAATTTTCCTAGTTCAGATTGAGTAACGTTTCTGTTTCAGTAAATGAGGTGTGGGATGTGATTTGGACTACATTAGTAAGCGAGTTATGAAGGCATAGAAACAGAATAATTTTTAAATGGGGGTTGTCAATGTTTTAGAAGTGTTTGCCTTGTTCAATTAAGGGCTTAGTCTTAGGTTACAGGCCAAGTCACACTCTGGGTATTTTTCCTTTTTTGACGGGTATCTTGACCCTCTGGTTTGTATGATGATGATCTTCTGATATTCTTTTTCAGGTGTTTGTTTTTTAGGTGATTTTTTTGGGTCCAGTAAGGTATGTTTTTTCTCTATAGGTGTCTGTTGGAGCGTTATTTTTTGGCAGGAGAGACCTAGAGTTATTTTTATGTATACAGGTTGGATTATTCTTGAAGTGAACATTTATTCCTCTTTTTTATTGCTAATAAAAAAAAAAAAAAACTATAGCTCCCAATTTGCTTTTATCACGAAAAAATTATTTTGTTCTAAAAACATTGGAGCATTGGTGTTCACGGGGATGTAAATTTGTGTTTTAATTCTAATGAAAAATATTGCTTGTTCAGTGTTATTAGTCTAATCTTCTATATTAAACTTTTATAACATGTCATTTTGAGTTATTTTTCTACTTAAATGAAAAATAATCATATTATACGCTTACAGTTATTAATTATAATTTAAAGAAAAATCACACGATTGCATTTATTTTGAATAAAAGACAGTAATAGTTTTGAAGAAATTACATGATAACCTCATTTGTATTAAATTCATAGTTATCATATAATAATAGTTAGTTTTAGGATAATTTAAGTTAATTTATGCTTGTTTATAAGATTAAAAGTAGTTGTAGGGTAATATAAGATTAAAAACATCTGGAACGGAACATACTATTTTTAACTGATATAACTCAATTGTTTTATAATTACTTAAATTTAAAATTAAAAAAACGTTAATATTAAATTTGAAAAAAATGTTTGAGAGAGGTGCAATATATTTTTTATTTGAAATATTAAGTTATTGAAACTGTTTTTTATCAGCAATAAAAAATGAATAAATATGAACCACCTCTTAAACATAATACAATCTTTAAACTCCTCTCTAGACATACTCTAAAAAATGTCTATACAGAATACTCCTAACTGAATCTATAAAAAGTCATCTAAGACAATCAAACAAACACTTAAGAAAGTACCTCATAAAGTCATTCTCATACAAACTAAAGGGAGACACCAATCAGAAAATGAGGAATGCGCAGAAAGTGACTTGGAAGTAACCCAAGACCAAACATTTAATTGAACTAAGACAAACAATTTCAATACATCTACTACTAAAGTTATTGAAACCTGATTTGATGGATATACTAAAGTTATTGAAACCTGATTTGATACCTGATTTGATGGATAGTTACTTTATCATTAGATAAGGAAATCATCAAACATTAAAACCTTGTTTTGAATGTCAGATTTTCAAGATTATATCGATTAGGCCGTGTAATGTTTGGTGACCCTAGTAATCTATTACTCTCCTTTTAAGGGGAAAGGGTGTTTGAATTAGTGAATTAAATGCTGCCATCATGGCCATTTTGATATTTGATGCCATTATTACTTAAGATGTGTTTGGAAAGGAATCCAGAATGAAAGTAAAATGGTTCAAAACATTGCAGTAGTAGTGAAGTTCTTGCAAATTGATCAAGGGAACTCTTTTATAACCTGAGAAAACGGAAATCAAATTGATTCTATGAATTCCTGCAACATTTTCTATGGACAACTTCTAACAATTGAGTCTGAAAAAGTAAAATAAGCTATTAACCTTCTTAGTGAATTCACAGGATAGCCTCTAGTCAGATTGATTCAGATTTCTCCTTATTTATTTGTTGAAAAAAAAGTTGCATACTGCAGATTAGTTTAGCCTTTTCATTCCTTCTATTTAGTATTATTTCTGAAATTTGTTAACAGGATACACTATATGTCGAGAAGATTGTCCTTGTTCTCAAACATTCTTGATATATATAGTCTTTTATTAACTTTGTTTGGTATAAAATGTTTATCACTCTGTCTTAACTCTAGTGTTATTTCCTTGAATCGTGTTTGCTATCTCAAATATAAGTGGCCATCAGTCATTGCATGGTTAGAACTACTACTCTATCATGTAGTAACAGCTGAAAGATTTTTTTGTACTCAAGAGATTCGTTAATGACCAACATTGGGCAAAAACCAGCAGTAGCTAACTTGGAAATCTGAAATTGTAAGCTTCAGAGTAATTTTGAGAAGTTTAATAGGTTTCCCCAATTAGTAACTTAGGCAAGATGAGAATTTAGAATCAAAACAACAATAAAAAACATGAGTAAATATAAGGAAAAAAATATGGTTTATACACATTCACCAAAATATTGTGTTATCGATATTTAAGGAAAGTGAACCAAGTCACCTGTGGAGGCAAAGCTGCATGAAAGTGATCAATATTGAATCCCAACAAGTCTGAGATAATACTTCACGCCAGAGTTTCAGAAGAAGCTGAGAGTCGAATTGATGAAGTATGGAATTCTTAATGGAGAAGTTGTTATACATAATCTACTGTGATTCATGTGTAATTTTATATACTTACACCTTATTACTTGTATCTATATCTTTGCTACTAAACTTTAAAGTACCTAATTTGTACTTCTATCTATTTTTATTTCCAATTAAGGCCAAAAGTTCTGTAATTGCCATTCCAATTATATACCATGTAGCTGCTGCCAGCATGCACTGCAACCAAGAGCTATTAACAATATCCAGAGCAAGAGAACCACCCACATGTTCTTGCAACTCATGTGTTGACCCAACTGTATGTTGTACTTGAACTGTAACCACTGCAGTCAATGCAGTAACCATGGGTAGTCCCCATCTAATAGGGCTATTTTGATTCTCATATAATTCATGATCAGTTTCCTTTGTGTTTTTCTGTCCTTTAGTAGTAACTGAAGGCTTCTCAGGGGTTGGAGTAGCTGTAGTTGTGGTAGAAGAAGGAAGGACATGAGTTGAAGGAGTCCAATAATCCTCTGGATGAATACAATTTAATGGGGCTTGATGTTTGGTCCTTGTCCTTTCTCTGACTTTCTTCCTTGCAGCTGCATCTCTGAGCTTCCCCATATCCGGTTCAGGCAATTTATATACAACTCTTGTCATGCTTTTTTCAGATTTTGATGAGCTGCTACTTGCACCAGGGGATTGCCAGTATAACCAATTGGAAATTGATCTTATTGCTTGAATTGCTGACATTCTTGATTCTTTTTGGAGGTCTGTTTCCTGTAAGAAATGTACTCCAGTTAATGCACAAAGTGAGGAGAATGAATAAGGAATGCAAGCATGGAAGTTTTAGCACAATGAAGACAATATTGTTATGTCCATTCTTGCTTTCCCCATTACATTTCAAGCTAACCTTAGAACACTTAGAAGTTTTTTCCTGGAATCTACTCTGAAACTTCTCCACGTCTACAAATATGTTAGCAACACGAGCACCTGCTGTATGAGCTGCTCCTACTCTTACATTGCCACGTGGTTGCTTGGACATCAAGAACTCCAAAGCTGCAAGGTTGGACCTCTCAACAACCCTAGTTTGTTCAAAAGCAGAAGAATGATTATTCATGAGAAGTAAAATGGAAAAGGGAGAATCATGATTTAAAAACTCCTGACCAAAATACTTTTCATATTAGTGCTTAAGTTGAAGTTCTTCCAAGATTAATGGTTCTCCTCTGATGCCTATACAAATTGTCAAATCCTATCTAGATAATGCACTTTTCTGAGAACAATGAATGTCAGTCTCAGTCTTTCTCAATTTCAATAACAAACTCTCCAACAATTGTTGCTTGATAATTGCTCAACCGAGTCCTTTATTAATTGCAAATAGTATGAATCCAAAAGAATATTATATTCTCATAACTTCAAATTGAAGTCCATCTATAAAGTTTCAAGCACTGTCTTCTAACCAATATGATATCACTTATGAGGTTGCAGTCTAAAGAGAACCATTCTAACCTTGCTACTTGAGACTCCTAAAACTATCAACATCATCTCTATTTTCTGCACAAGCTAATCACCAACAGATACCAAACATCGAAATTTAGTGGATCAAAGTTAAACTGAGGAGAATCTTTAGCCCAGCAGATATGACTGGCAAGCAGTTAACTAGATCAATGGATCCAGCACACTATATAAGCAATAAGCTCCAGTCTTCTGTCTAAATTCCAAAATAATTACTGTAAGTCTCCTTATACCATTGCTGTAAATATTTAAAATTTGAAGATGTGTGTGATCAATAAACTACATGTTAATAGGAGCATTAAACAGGTGGAAAGCAATAAGATGAAAAAAGCAGGAAGACAAATGACTGTGAAAGAGTCAAGACAAATATCCTTGTTGAAATGAATAGAGCTATTAAAAACCTTGTAGGGAACCAAGGTAGGAGTTATACTTGATAAATGAAAGTTAAAAGCTAGCACGTAAAATGCCAGCTCTAACTTTCCTCATAAAACCACTTTCTGATTCATAATATTTTCACACCCCAAGATGCTATCTACAGGTTAATTGCACAACCATTTGCCAGCAAAGACTATATTCAGATAACAAATTGCCAACTTCTAAACATCAGTAACATAAGCCCAAATTCTAGAACAAACCATCAACTAATTTGCTAACCCCTCTTCTAATCACTCATATTGGAAGAAGGGCTGTCTCTTAATCCTCTGATGTTCTTTGCAACTCAACAAACAAAGTCACTAGAAACACGTTAGTACTTCTACTAATTAGAAGTATCAAAATTGCAGGAGAGAACTGTAAAGGGGCCTTCCATTGCTAGAGTAAAATTTTATGGATCATTCTAATGCAGCTCACTTTGGAAAGTGATGACATATTAACAACAAAACAGCAAAAGTCTTTTTCCTACTACTAATTGAGATTGACTACATGAATTCACCACAGTGATGATGCTAATACGATGAATCACACAGCAACAACATTATATGAGGAGAAAAATTACTCTTAAGATGGTGTGCCTGAAGGTATGCAACAATTTACCACAAAATATGGCTCTACCACCCTATTCTAAGTATCAAGAATATTGTACAATGTAAATCACAAGAAGTAAGGTATTTTACAAGAAACAATTAAGAAAAACTCATGATTCTCATGTTGCTCCTCTGAATTTCAGTGATTCCCAGAATATGAAGCCAAATATAGAATGGTATATACAGACTTACGAAATGCAATTGACAGGACAAGATTCTATTGCCTCATCAATTTTTTGTGGGGAATCAGCCCACTGAGCAACAACCCTTGCTCTTCCATAAACTGATTCAACAGCAAAAGTCTTTTCAGCTAACAGTGCACATTTCAGGCAGCCAACACATTTGATCTCATCAACAAATATTGCCCGCTGCTCACTTTCTGACCCACACCAAACCGAGTATATGGGTCTGCCAGTGAAGCCTTTGAATTCTGAACTCTTTGCTTGCTCCTACACCACATGAACACTTTCTTGCATAAACAACCAACCCAAACAAATTGAAACATTATCCAAAAACATGGATCCACTGAAACATTCTCCCAGTTCAAAAGCAAAATTTCATGATTTTCTGGTTTTCTTTGTCTCATTAAGCAAGCTGTGTATCCATCTCGTGACCCAAATGCTATTTTGTAATCAAAGACTAGAAAATGCACTAAGCCCAAATTTGGATAAACTCCTGAACAAACACTTCAAAGGAAAAAACACCAGACAAAATGAGTCAAATTTCTGGTGTAAGTTAAGATTAACCAACACATAAGAGTTTAATTTCTTTGGACTTAAACTATTAATCAATCAAAATTATGACTTCTATGATAATTGTTGTAAAAATCAACAAGCACCTTAGCTTTTTCAAAAGATCAGCTCTAATTTGTCTATAAACACTACAAACTTAAGAGAAGCTGACATTCTGAAACTTTTACAAGTAAAAGGCTCTCATTAGAAGCTCATCCAAACTGCTCCTAAAACTTTCTTAGACAAACTAATGAACTGAGATTTTTTTAATTTCACACACACACAATAAGAGTACAGCAAATGTATTTATAGGCACTGCCACCGCTTGACATTATTTAGCTAATATAAGCTGCTGTACAGACTGAACTAGCTGACTGTTATGAAAGACTGACAGCTGAACAAACATTTATACTAACAAAAACTTGAATTGGATAGAAGAAAAAAGCAATTAGTCAAAGCACCACAAGTGATGAGTTGAAAGGCACATCACAACATGAGATTAATAAAGAAAGGTTTGGTTCTGTTGAATGTCCTCAAGAAGAGAGCCTAGAATTTGAGGGAATTGAAGCTAGTTTGAAATTTCGACATAACAATTTGTGAATCCAAACCTGGAGTCAATCGTACAAGATGGATCAACTTGATTTATTGACACAATATATTATTCTCAACATTATATATAGCTAAATTTGTATAACTAAACAAGATATAGCTAAATTTGTATATTTAAACAAGATATAGCAAAAAGCAAGTCTTAGGAGATGTAGAAGAGAAAAAACCTTATCATAGGCAAAGCGTGCATTTGGGTCAGAGAGAATGGCATAAGCTTCATTAAGTATGATGGCCATGTCATGACCAGCAGGGCCAGCAATATCAGGGTGGCAGCGCTTCTGCAGAGAGCGATATGCCACTTTCACCTCTGACTGATCACACGAGCTGTCTATGCCCAGAAGCTCATACAAGTCAAAGTCTATCACAGAAGATGATGATGATGCCGCCTTGCATGTGAGGGTGGAGGTGGATGCATTAGACTTGGAGAAAGACTTGTTGTGGAGGCTTGAAGGTTGAAATCCCAGTGGCTTTTTGATGATGTGGGAAGGAAGACATAGAGATGCAGATGAAGCAGTGGCCATGTTCATGTTGATGGAAGAATGAGTATGAGAAGAACAAGGTAAGGAAAGAGGATAAGACATCATCGTATCATATGGTAGAGTTTGAAACCTTTGCTTCTGCCATATAATAACATGGCCCATGACAACGAACCATGCAAGATATTTTGCCTTCTCAAGTAACTTTTTCTTGAAAAGGATGCAAGATATATTTGAACATAAGTTAGATATTTTAAGATTTTATTTTCTAAATTTCTCTTAGCATTAACTCATTTAATATATGTTATTCGTCTTTATTTTTAAATCAACTTTTCATAAATATTTTTTAAAATATTAAGAGTTAAAAGTGATTTTTGTTATTATAATATATGATTAATTAACTTAAGGGTTAGAGTTTGAATATTTTCAAGTCTCATAGATTTAAATATTTTTAATTGTATTTTTATTGAAAAAAATTATTGACTACTTTTAATTTTATATTTTTTAACCTAAATGTTTAATTTTTTTTCTTTAAATAGGTAATGTGATTATTATCTTGTTTCTGTTATAATATTTTGTTATTAATATAAAATGATATTGAGGTTAATATAAATGACTTTTATTATTTATTGGAAAAGTATGGGATACGTGATAAGGGCTATATATCAATTTCCTATTATTTAACATGTTTTTAGTTAAAAAAATTATATATTAACTAAAAAAACTAATATTATTTAACATGCAAAAGGAGACAAGTAAGCAACATAACGAGGTAGTCACAAGTGAAAGAATTAAATACCAAAAATTTTAGATATTCAATATACTAAATTTCTTAAAAGATTGTGAATATTTAGTCATAACCTATACTTAAATTTTAAATTCTTCCATTTTCTTTCCTTTACTCTTTTGTTCTTGTTTTTTTTTTTTTTAAATTTTGTTGGCTTGGGCCTACACTATGGGAAAGTGTCCAACTTAAATGTGGCTTAAGGCTTTTACTTCATGTAACCCTGATTATTACCTGCACTCCCAATTACTACATATACCTATATAACAAAAGATTAAAATATATTTTCTTATTGAGGAATAATAATATTAAGAGTTATAATAGTTATATAAAAAAAGTGGATTATGCATCATTACTGAAAAATAAAAGACTGATGCTTCTGAGATGAGGAAAAGTTTATCTTCACACTTATGAAGCTCGGACACTCCTCTTAAATGGCTTGTCCGTGTCAGACACACGTGTCGGATACGATACTCGTAAGACACTCGTAGTACACGCATCAGTGGAGTGTTCAATTTAAAAAATATTTATTGGATTTCTCACAATTCTAATACGGTTCTAACACTATTTTAAAAAAGAAAAATACAATAATTTTTTAAAAGCTTAAATTTATTATATAAATTTTTATTATGAGTATAAAAATAAGAAACAAATCCTTTTGACAGTCATTAAAAATATCTTTTTGTTTCAAAAAAAATTTGAAAGATACTTATACACATAAATCTTTATTATCAATTTATATAATTTATAATTATATAATATATATATTTGCATTTTAGAAATTATATGTAATGTACGTTTCCATATTCATGTCTTAATGTTTGTGTTATATAGCTTCACACTAAAAAAACCAAAATCACATGCATTTGACAATCACTCCTCAGTTAATTACGCCCCAACCTACAGACTTTGTCGTCGACTGCGCCTCGCCGTGTCGCTGCAGCCACCTCCGAGTTGTGCCACCGCCGCCGTCGCCTGGTTCGTCCTTTTGCGGCTGTCCCGTCGTCCATCCATCGTGGTTCGTCCTCTTTTATTTATTTATTTATTTTTCTGTTTGCCCTTGGTGTTTTGCTTTGATATATTTTTTTTATTTGAATTTGAATTTCTATGTTTGTCTTTTATTATTTTTTTCATTTCAATTGTTTTTTTTGGTGATGCTTCCGCCGTAACCGTCATGGCTTGCAGTATCTGTTGATTACTTTCACCTTCTACTGTATTTGAATTGGTGATTGCCACATAATTATTTTATATATCTTGGGATTAGAATTGGACGCTTAACCTAGATTTTCATAGCACGAGCCTTAGTGTTCTGAAGAGAAATCATATATTAGATTTCTCATAAAATTTGTATGTAGTAGAGAGGTTGG
Organism: Phaseolus lunatus; assembly: GCA_013389735.1. Taxonomy (NCBI): domain Eukaryota; kingdom Viridiplantae; phylum Streptophyta; class Magnoliopsida; order Fabales; family Fabaceae; genus Phaseolus; species Phaseolus lunatus. The sequence goes on along the minus strand of CM023859.1, from coordinate 462,663 downwards.
GTGCATGGGATTTCACCTCTGGAAATCATTAGCTAGGCTCAAGGGCACTGTACATTGCCAGCAGTTTACACTCTTAGCTTTTCTCCTATTGTGTAGAACCATTGAGTTTGAAATTTCTTGAGCAGCAACCTCATTAACAGTATTCCCTTGAGGAATGCACCCACATTCACAAAAGAAGAAATCCAAATTATCAACATCAGTGTCAGACTTACATGCTGACTAGGATCATATTATTTGTACCTTCTGAACTGCTTCACATGCAAAGTTTAGATGTCAGTGTTATTCGATCCATGAGTTTTGCATACATTATTAGGGAAATTATCAATTTGGTTTGTTATCTTTTGGGTTTAATCTGGTTTAGTCCCTTATCTTTTAAAAAGTTTCATTTAGTCTTTTATGTTTCTAAAAGGAGCCAAAATGGTTCTTCTCTCAGTTTAACATACCCGTAAAATAACCCACTCTCTCACAGAATATTTATTCAACTGCTAATGCTGGTTAGTACGTGAGCTAGAAATTGCAAAAAATAGGATTCCGAGATGTAGGTATTTAATTCCATCAAACAGTCATCCCAGTGGTTGAACTTCCCAATGCTTGTAGCTTTCCTCCACTATGACCTTGAGGACTGCCAGGTAATGATAGTCAGCCCAATGAAACAGCCCAAGATGAACACAAAACAGCAGGAGAATAGGCCAAAAGAAAAATTAAAAAGCCCACTTGGCTAGAGAGTTGCATATAATGGATCTGTGGTGTTGTTGTGAGCAATATCTCTTATAATTTGAGGTGTGAATGAAATTCCTTTAGCCTAATCCTAACTCTTTCTATTTAGCTTACCCTTGCTCTCTATTAGTCTGTCTATTAGTGAGCATACAGAAAATGGCAATTGCGCCCGCACAAATTCCTACTAGCTTTGGCCATGAGTTGAGGGCTTGTCTTCGTTGCCGCCTTGTCAAAACCTACGATCAGGTTATTACCATTTTAACATTTTTTGTTGCTTTTTTGTTTTGCTTTTATTTGTTTACACTTTCTGCTTTGTTTCACAGTTCCGAGAGTCAGGCTGTGAGAACTGCCAATTCTTTAAGATGGAAGAAGATCATGAGCGTGTTGTTGAATGCACTACTCCTAATTTTAATGGGTTAGTTGGTGTCAATTGTTTTTGGTTACAATTTTTTTCTATCAGTACTCATTTTGATTTTCTTCTTCCATTTAATTATACAACAGGATCATTTCAGTCATGGATCCCTCTCGCAGCTGGGCTGCCCGATGGTTGCGCATTGGTATATTCATTCATCTCTTGTTGCAATGATCATAATTTTTCCTTGCCCTTACCTTCCAGTTTTCTTTTTCTTTAGAATAAAATATATTTTTGGCCCCTTGTCTTTTTACTAAGATTGTTTTGATTCTTTGACTTTTAAAAGATTCATTTTGCTCCTTGTATATCTTAATTTTGGGTTGATGTCTTCTGGAAACAGTAATCACTTTTGATTTCGGGGACCAATTTTGAACTATTTTCTTTACTGATTCATAAAAATATTTTACTTTAGATTCAATTACATGGAATCTTTGGAAACCAATTAAGGTTTGAATCCGAAGGGTAATAAACAAGGTGAAAACTTGGTGAAAAAATGTAATTTTCATATTCTTTTAAAAGAAAAAAATGGATCTTTTGAAAGATAAATAACCAAAACGAATTTTAATGAAAAGATAAGGTACAAAAACATTTTGGCCCTTCCTTAGCAGCATTCTGATGAGATGGGAGTAGTAATTTAATATGCATCATTACATTTTTCCTTTCGATTAAGTTTTTCATCCTTTTCACATTCTTTAACTTTATAATCAATTTTTCAAGATCTAAGACATAATTTGAGAACTCATGAAGCTGCGTGAACTTGAATTTGAATAAGATGAAATATAATGATGGATGGTGTTCTCTACTTTGTTTGCTTGCTAGTACTACTTTTGTTGTCTGTTAATGTGTTTATATACGTTAGATTGGATCATGATAAGCAGCATAGAGATTAAAGGTAAAAGAGAAAACACCGTAGAGATCTGATAATGTGTTTATTTGATTATTTTGTTAAATTTCATTCCAAGGAATCAGCTAAATTATATGCCAAGAAAAGTGACAATAACTTGTAAAGAGAAAAACAGAATGGATGTTTTTTTGTAGACTAAATTTTTATCTACATTGAAAACTTGTGTTGCTGTAAAGTTATAAAATTTGGTTCTCCTTGAATATGTTGCAGGCAAATTCGCCCCTGGTGTTTATACACTTGCTGTCTCGGAGGCACTTCCAGAAGAAATGCAGGTTGGTATATTTCTATTTGTATGATACAGAATTAGATTGCATAATATATTACTCGTGATAGATTTCATAATATATTATGATGCTTTTAATGGGGATTCATAGCTATTTCTTTCTAGTACAGGATTTGGCAATTGTCAAATAATGACTTTGCCAATTCATCCCGCCACATTTTTTATTGGCTCCTGAGCCTTGCTCGTCTATTAAGGGCAAGTTTGCTAAAATAAAGTTTTCATGTTGGAAAAGAGGAGGAGGATGCAGTTCCAACTAAAATGAATGCTCATGGATAAAAGATAACAAATAAAAAATAAATCAATTGCAAACCCATAATTAAACTTAAATTGTAGACTTGCAACCTATAAGTCTTGATGAAACTTGCAAATCACCGTGTTATGCATAAGGTTGATTGTGAAACTTCAAGAAATAAGCTCTAAAGAGCTTATTTTTAAAAAATCTTCTCCATGATGTTTATAGAAGCCATTATAAAAACTTCCTGTGTCATGTTTTCATTCCAATGGGGAATAATCATATACAACTTCAAAATTTACTTACAATGGTTGTTAGCTGCAATGGCATCAATTTATAGACTATTTGTCTGTGGTAGCACTCCCAAAATTGAAATGCAATATCACTCCTGTCAGGGTCAGGATGCACAACGCAATCTGTTAATAGTCACACACAATCATGCTAAAGCAATGATTAATTACTCAAAATGATGTACTAAGTTGCTTACTCAAACTTGCTCTCCAACCAGCAAGAATCACTATATAGACTTTATCATTTGAACTTGTTCGAAATAGTTTGTTAATTCTCCATCATGCATTTCCTGCTAGGGGTTTCATCTCAACCATATTTTAACTCTACCTTTTTTGTGGCTTGCCTCCTTAGGTGCGCCTTCTACCTCTAGTGTACATAGTGTGGGGGTGTTATAATATATGCCGATTTATACCAACTTTGTTGGTGTACTAGTTAAAAGTTTCATGTGTACTTACTTATGGGACAGGACCTGTATTCGATTCCTTCTTAGAACAAAAATATTAATAATATAATAATCTATGCGATTGAATGCTTTGTTTGTTGAAAATCTCTTCTTTTAAGCCAAAAATATTGGAAAATAAGCTCTGAATTTGTGGGTTGGGTTATGTACAACACAGTTTCCTGGGGAGTTGGGGTTTTGATCAAGTTCTTTAAGTACTTATAATGTCTAGTTACTAGATTGAGGCCATTTAAGTAATGAATTGCTTGTTACATTATGGAATGATAAGTTTATCTATTTATTTTGTTGCAGGCTATATGCGAGGACGAGCGTGTGCAATATATCCCCCCAAAACGTTTGTGAAACATGTTAACCTTGGCTATGACATCCCTTAACACAGGTAGAGACCATGTTTGAATTTTCTTAGTGAGTTGTATGAATTCTGAGCACAATGACTTGTTTTTCTTTTAATGATACTGGAAAAAGTGGAGATATATATTTGAATTAAAAGGGTACTAAATAGAAAAAAAAATCCAAGTAATTAAAATAAATAAATAGATAAAAGGATTCTAAATTTTAATAGTAGAAAATCTCTCTAATGTCAAAAGTTATGGGCTTCTTGTTTTCTATTAATTTCCTGACGAGAATGGAGAAAAATTTGGAAAAAGTTACTGGAAGAATTGTGTATTTAAGATCTCAAATAAGTCACGTGTTTAATTGTTTTCTATCACTCAAAATAACAATGAGGTGCAAAACCCTTAGTTCTTGGTTCTTGATTTGTATGATACTTGTCCCATGCCATCTCAATAAGATGGTTCTTCATCTGATGATTAAATAAAACTTCATCATTAGATGTCATACTCGTCATTTTATTCATTGTCTTGGTGATCCAAAACTATAATTGTTACTTCTTCCTACACCCCTTCAAGTTATACCCATCAATTTCAAAACTCAAATTTCATAAACAAAAATAGTTCAAGAATAACTCCTCTGGAAAAGTTATTTTGGAAAAAAAATTTTATCTTTTAAATTTTTATTTATGAAATTAAATTTTATATTATGAAAATTAAATTTCAAAATTGATGAAGTGTAGGAAGAGATTTTATGGGATCAGGAAGAAACACTTTAATAAAAGAATACAAAATTGTCTCATCTAATTTTTATTTTTTATATTTACGAGTGAATTGATATATTTTATTTTTAATAAAGTTTTAATTTTTTATGCGGCTGCTTCGTAGGTTGGTGGGTCGGTTCAATAGATTGAGTTCAAATTACTTAAATGGGATGAACCAATAGAAGAAGTGGACTAACTCATATTGTCACTCTAACTAAAATGGTTGCAATTTTTCTTCCAAATTACAAATAAACAATTTTTTTATTACAAAAATAGGTAAGTTAGTTCTGAAATGAAAATACAATTTAATTTTTTTTTTGAATGTACATGGATAACACGATCTTAGTAGGTGCTGAATGTTTACAGAAGTGTAATGTATGAACTATTATTTTTTTGTAATTTTTTTAAAAAATTATATTTTTATTTTATAATTTATCTATTTTCGTAATAAAAAAAATCCTACCTCATAATTTGGGGGAAGAATGGCAACATTTTAGTGTATGTGTATTGCCTAGAATAATCCTCCCTTGCTTTTTGGGTCATCCTCTATTTGTAGAGTTTTTCATCATAATAATATTACAACATATTTAAATAATAACAATCATATTTTTTATCTTTAAAATAATGTAACAATATATTTGAACAATAACAATTATATCTTTTATCATAATAATATCACCATAGATTAACTCACATCGAATTTATATCTAATTAAGATCATATCGGTCATTTTATCGATATACTCTGGATAGTTCAGTTAACACTATATAATTTTTTTTTCATAATTTAAGTTATACTTTTCTAGTTAAATGAAAAATTAATCATATAATACACCAAAAAGTTATTAGTTTTAATATTAATTTAATATAATAATAGTTTTAAGGTAATTTATATAAGATTAATAGGAGTTAATTTGCGCTTGTTTATTATAATAAAAAAATAATTTTTAATAAGTAATAAGTTTTATGAAAAAAATTACTGCTTATATATTCGGTATTGGCCATAATTTACAAGAACATTCTGTAGTCCTAGTAAGAGGGGGGAGGGTTAAAGATTTATCCGGTGTGAGATATCACATTGTTCGAGGAACCCTAGATGCTGTCGGAGTAAAGGATCGTCAACAAGGGCGTTCTAGTGCGTTGTAGATTCTTATCCAAGACTTGTATCATTTGAAAATGCCATGTGAATCGCTAGAAACATGTAAAGTGTATGGCTAACCCAATAACGAAAGTTTCATAAGGGAACTGGAGCAGGTTACTATGAGACAAAAGATTTTCTTTCTAAAGAAATTCGATTCGGAACTATGATATGTCCAAGGTCCAATATGGAAAGAATTTCAGAGGTTTTCCTTGACTTTATAAAACTGTTCCAACTAACTTTTGATTATAATCAGAAATTAAGGTTATGATTCTTTACGGATTTTAATTATTTAACAAGCATATAAAGAAAAAAAAGTTATTATTTAATAAAATAAAACCTTAGATGATTGGGCTTTCTGCACGTAACAGTTCAAGCCCAATGCATCCACCTTTGAAGCAATAACATAAAAAGACTGTTTCTTCCTGCACCTCCTTACCTTCTTCTCCCACCTCTATAGATTTTTATATTTTCAAAACTGCCTCTAAGTATTATTTCGGATTACATAATCCGAAAGTCATTTTTTTAATTTGTAATTAGCTTTCGGATTATATAATTCGGAAGCCTTTTTTTTAGATACATGATTACTTTCTGAATTACATAATCCGATGATCTTTTTTAGTTTATAAATTATGTAATCTGGAAGTTTTTTCAAATGTGTTTTTGAATTACATAATCCAGAAGCTACTCTATGAAATAACACAAGAAGGATAAAAATTTATTTTCATGTTGTGTATTAGGGTGGGGGAAGAAGACATGGAGGTGCAGGAAGAAACAGTCCATAAAAATCACCCAATGCACCCACCTGAAGCAATACATAAAACTGTTGCGTTGGAGTCTAAAGCTGAAAGCGAATCTCAATTAGGGTTCCAAGAAAGAAGAAGAAGATGTCGTATCTATTGCCTCACTTGCACTCAGGCTGGGCCGTCGATCAGGCAATTCTCGCCGAAGAAGAGCGTCTCGTAATTATCCGATTCGGCCACGATTGGGACGAGACCTGTATGCAGGTAATTTCAATTTCATATCGTTAATTTTGAGTTTCATGATGTAAATAATGAATTTCTTATTGTGTGCATATTGTGAATTGTGCTGGTTTTGATTTGAATTGCAATTTTTTGTGATGAAATTGGGAGAATAGATGGATGAGGTGTTGGCGTCGGTAGCGGAGACTCTGAAAAACTTCGCGGTGATATATCTGGTGGACATAACGGAGGTGCCGGATTTCAATACCATGTACGAGCTGTACGATCCTTCAACTGTTATGTTCTTCTTCAGGAACAAGCATATCATGATCGACCTCGGCACTGGAAATAACAACAAGATCAATTGGGCTCTCAAGGACAAGCAGGAGTTCATTGACATCGTCGAGACCGTTTACCGCGGCGCAAGGAAGGGTCGTGGTCTCGTCATCGCTCCTAAAGATTACTCCACCAAATACCGCTACTGAGCTAATCTTTATTATGTATGTTGTTTTAAAGCAATGACAGTTCATTGCCCTCTTCAACCTAGGTTACTTTTAAACACTTTCCTTCCATTATATTGATTATTATGCTGGTAATTGTAAACATTATTTGTGTTTTATATTGTTTTTCAATAATGATTTAGTTTAGAAGTCAAGTCAAGTGGTATTTGGTTTACATCTTTGGATTTTGAAAACCAATCGAAACACAGTCCAATTATAAGCTAAACTGATCTGGAAAACATGGAGAGCCTTATGCTTGGCTGCCAAACTGGATCATTAAACTAATTGACTTTTTCCTTCAATCACAATCTACGTCAGTAATTTATTTCAGTAAGGGTAGATGACACGAGATGCACACACCTTTGCCCCTTCGTGAAAAATAGTGAAGAACATGCTTTATTTTTAGTCTTGGGGTCTGTGAATTTAATGCAACAGCAATTGCAGATTTGTCTTAGTTTTTCTACAGTATCAATGATTGTTATTGGATTTTTTTTGCATTCGGTCTTCCTTAACAGCATTCTGATGAGATGGGAGTAGTAATTTAATATGCATCATTACATTTTTCCTTTTGATTATGGATATTTTTTTGTAGACTAAATTTACTTGTGTTGCCGTTAAGTTATAAAATTTGGTTCTCAAATATGTTGCAGGCAAATTCGCTCCTGGTGTTTATACTCTTTCTCGAAGGCACTTCCAGAAGAGATGCAGGTTGTTATATTTCTATTTGTATGATACAGGATTAGATTGCATAATACATTACTCGTGATAGGTTTCATAATATATTATGATGCTTTTAAGGGCAAGTTTGCTAAAATAAAGTTTTAATGTTGGAAAAGAGGAGGAGGATGTAGTTCCAACTAAAATGAATGCTCATGGATAAAAGATAACAAATGAAAAATAAATCAATTTCAAACCCATAATTAAACTTAAATTGTAGACTTGCAACCTATATATAAGTCTTAATGAAATTTGCAAATCACCCTGTATTCAAAACAGGGTCACAGCATGTGGCTAGTGATATGGAAAGCTTTTATTCTATAAGAGCTATGCATAAGGTTGATAAGAGCTTATTTTGAAAAATCTTCTCTCCATGATGTTTATTTGAAGACTTTTTTGGAAAATCTTAATTTCTTATAGGCTCAAGTAATTTCTTATAGGCTCAAGCTTATTTATATATTTATCTATTTATTTATTTGCAGGCTATATGCGAGGACAAGCGTGTGCAATATATCCCCTAAAACGTTTGTGTAACATGTTAACTTTGGCTATGACATCCTTTAACACAGAGAGAGACCATGTTTGAATTTTCTTAGTGAGTTGTTTGAATTCTGAGCTCAATGACTAATGATACTGGAAAAAGTGGAGATATATATTATATTGGAATTAAAAGGGTACTAAATAGAAAAAAAACCTAAGTAATTAAAATAAAGAAATAGATAAAAGGATTCTAAATTTTAATAGTAGAAAATCTCACTAATGTCAAAGGTATAAACAATTTTGTTCTTTGGGATGGAAAATTCACAGCCATGGATAAAAAGGTTTCGAAATTCCATTGAAAATAGAGCCCAGATAAATAAGAACGAAATCTAATGTCCAATTAAGTCTATAATAAGATTTTCTATACAAAGTATTTATTTATTAAAAATTGAAAATGAAAATAAAAGTCATTAGCATTGTCAGTTTGATCTTCATGTTTACAAATTGTATTTACAAAATTCATTTATTGAAGACTTTATATACAGATCTAATGAAGCAATAGTACATTTCAAAATTAAGGTTCCAAATGTTACTAAAATGTTTTTTTTTTTTTAACTTAGAAGTTTAAACTTCCAAGTCCATTTTGTGAGGTTTAAACTTTATCTTCAAAATTTCAAGTGTATCAGTCTTCAAAATATGTCTTCCATGCTTTGACATACTTATACTACTAAAGTTCCACATTAACTAATAAGTCATCATGTGGCATGTCCATGACCTTCTTCATTTTTGTATGTAAATCATCAAGTAGATGTCCAAGAAGCTCGTATTGAGAATGTGATTTATCACCAGCTACAAATACTTGCACTGTGTTGCCAACTTCAATCCAACTACAACCTGGCTGCTTCTTTAACCCTCTGTCCTTCATTTTCATTCTGACATTGGCAGCTTCTTTCCATTTCCCTGCTGAAGCATACATATTTAAAAGCAATGAATAGGTGCCAGCATTCTGTGGTTCAATTTTCAAAATTTTCTCTGCCACAAGCTTCCCAATATCAGCATTTCCATGCACATTACATCCAGCAAGGAGAGCTCCCCAAACAGTCAATGAAGCCTCCTCCCCAAGCCCCTCAATAATATTGAAAGCTTCTTTCAGCCTACCTGCACGACCACAAAGATCAATCAAACATGCATAGTGATCTTCTCTGAGTTGTATGGATCTGTTTTTCATAATTTCATCAAAGTATTTCAGTCCTTCCTCAATTAAACCAGTATGACTACAAGCAGTGAGAAGTCCAACAAAGGTGACATCATTAGCAGGAACACCTAATTCTTGCATTTCGTTAAATAAACTAATTGCCTCCTTGCCATACCCATGATGTGCATAGGCAGCAATCATACCATTCCAAGATATCAAGTCTCTTTGTCTCAATAGCCCATCATCAAACATCTTCCTAGCAGTACGCAACTCACCACATTTTGAGTACATATTTATCAGAGCTGATACCACATGTGTGCTATCCAGAAAATTTGTTTTACTTATCATTTGATGAATTTGTTGTCCCTCGGTAAGACCAGCTAAATCACTACAAGCGCCTAAAACGGTCACAAAAGTTCCAGTGTTGGGTTTTAACCCATCTGCAGCCAGCATTTTGTTAAATACCTTCACTGCTTCTTCACTTAGCCCATGTTGCACATACCCAGTCATCATTGCAGTCCAAGTAATGACATTCTTCACACGCATTTCACGAAACAGCTTCTCTGCATGATTTAACTCTCCATTCTGAATGAAACCCGTGATCATGGTATTCCAAGAAGGCATATTCCTCTCGGGCATCCTCTGAAACAACTCCAGAGCCTCATCCAACCTCCCATTTTGTGCATAGCACGTGACCATTACATTCCAAGAAACCACATTCCTAACAGGCATCCGATCAAAGAGTGCTCGAGCATCCTCAACCCTCTTATTTTTTGAGAGACCCGCAACCATGGTAGTCCATGAAACCACATCCCTTTCCTTCATCTGATCAAAAAGCCTCTGTGCATCATCAACTTTCCCACACTGCACCAAAGTTGTAATGATTGTATTCCAAGAAACCACATTCCTCTCCGGCATTCTCCTGAACAAGTCCAAAGCCTGCTGGGTGAGGCCATTCCTTGCATACCCATCAATCATTGTGTTCCAAGACACAACATTCCTCAGCGGCATCTCATAAAACAACCTCTCAGCTTCCTTAACTTGGTTAAGCCTGATGTACCCTTTAATCATGGCTGTCCAAGAGACCACATTTTTCTTGGCATCCAGTCTATCAAACAGCTTCCTGGCTTCCCTGATCAGGCCACATTTCAAGTACCCCGTTATCATTGTGGTCCACAAACCAATGTCCCTTTCAAGCATTTTGTCGAACACTTTGCGTGCATCGTCGATTTTGCCATCCTCACATAGCCTGAAGATTAAGAGATTGCAGCGCTTCATTTCCGAGTGAATAGCAAGCGTGGATGTTAACCTAATAGTACTAACATTGCTGCTTAGCAATTTGGGAAGGTGCAACAAAGTGAATGGTAAATGATATAACAGCTTCTTCATGTGTGAATGATAAACTAGATTCTCGTAACACCCGATCTTTTAATCTATTTTAACCATGTAATAAACCTTCACTGTCTGTAAACACATTAACAAAAGCCCGTTCATGAAGCAATCCTCGACAAAGAGGAGCATGGATTTGGGCTTCGATTGCGGAGGTGATGGAGAAAGACAACTTCTTCGTGATTAAGCGAATCGATGAGAAAGGATTAACAAAATTATTTTCTAGTTCTACAGAAGTTGCTACCGAGATTTTCTTCAAATAAATTACTATGAAAATTTCTGTTCTACTTTTTATATCAATTCTTACCCTTTTAAGAAAAGTAATATCAAATTTATATAATATTTATTTGTTCTATTTTGCATTACAGAATTGCCTATTCTGCTTTTTATATGATTTTTTATTTAAAATTTCAAATTTTATATCATAATTCTTCTGTTATATTTTTCATGCTAAGCTCATTTATTTCAAAGTTCAAAGTGCTTTTATTATTTACAACTTTGAAATAAAAGGTGTCTAACTGACCTTTTAAATGAAAAACAGAATTGAACTACATAGAAATTATGATATAAATTTTAAAACATTATAGCAAAAGGCTTATAAAAGCTGGAACGAGTAATTTTCATTTGAAAAAAGATTCTTATTTTATCTTTGTAGTTGAGGTGTTTAATTAGGATATTTTAGATAAAAAAAAATTTGAAGTGCTGCTGCCAAAATTAGGATATAAATGCTAAATAGGGAAATTTTACTATGAAAATGAATCAACTGAAAATTCAAAACCAAAGTAACAAAAATTATTAGTTTTAAAAAAAGCAACAATACATTCAAAAGCGATAAATGTATGTTCATAAATCAATATTATGTAATTGGGATAGCTGTGATGTAAAATCAATGTTCTATAAGCAGGTTTTTATTAGTTGATTATTTTTAAGTAAAGCATGTTGCAAAATTTCATATAGAAATTTAGTGAGTTTTAGGTGGGAATATTTGGTTGAAGACTTTATCTCCCTGAAAAATGCTATATTTTTCAACAAGAAAGATTTGCATTCTCTAAAATCCGACCAAATGTTTAAATTTAAAACAAATATGCACTTTGCATTTTTTATTTATTTCAGAAACACAATGAATTACATATTAACTCTCAAACTCGACATTTGTACTGGAAATGACAGGTAGCTTTGTAGCTCTGCATTTGAAATTAAAACCGAAGCAATAATCTTTCTTTATGATCAGAAAACATTCCTTTGCAAGATTGTTTTGGAGGACCCTCATCTTTGCTTGTCGTGTGGTATTTACTGGCCCATTTGAACCACTACCTCTGTGTGGATGTATGTGTGCTCATGTTCTATTGGTAACCCCAATTGGTAGGGCTATCTGCTCTGCAAAACCTCGGGTTCCCAGGACCAGTTCACGGGATATCCAAATTTTTAAGCTTCAAACTACACTTGATAAGTTTCATACGTTTCCCAGATTAGCTTTCTTTTTTCGGGTCTCTACTCTAGCCAAGATGACAAAGAGTCAAAACACAATAAAACAAGATAAGAATCTCCACAGACCATTCAAATAACCAACTAAAGTTGTCTCCATCCCCTGTTATCACCAATTAAACGAACCTGATATAGAGTTTAAGATTAGAAAATGAATCTCAAAGCTGAATATTGATCTCTATCTTGTGCATTAAAGAGACTCGAACCAGCTTGAAGTCTCATTCAAATGACAACCTACAAATTTCATGCTCTAATATCAGTCACAAGATCCAAGTCACATAATCCATAGCAATTCACAAAAATTAACAAATAAAAGGAACTCTAAATCAAAGAAAACCTGTAACTAAACTTACATTGAAGACTTACAACCTATAAGGCTCAATGAAACTCATCATCACAAAGTTAATAATATGTTAAACTAAAGCAGGAGTCACTGCAGAGCCAAACGGCATGCGGCTAGCTATGTGGAAATTTTTTTCTGTGGAAGAGTTTATTCTTAAGGTTGATTGTGAAAGTTCAGGAAATAAAATACAAAACACAATACATATAATAAATGTTGATCATAGATGAGAAAATAACATCAAAAAGCCATGCAAGCACCAGCTTGATATCTACAAAGAGTTTGTTCCACATACAAAAAACAATTAATTTTGATATAAAAGGACAAGAAAACTCGCAACAAACAATCCCAAATTCCCAATGGCATTTAATCCACGATAATCAAACAATGGATACAACAAACAGAGAAACCTCAAAGGTTCTCACTAATCAGTTAGAATATACTATAACTGCAACTGACATAAGTAATGCTTGTACTGCAGCTTTTACAGATTGAGATAAATCAAACCGGAAGTAAACGGAGTTCATCACAATTGTCTAAAATACAAGATGTCACACCTTTTTACGTGTTGGAAAGTTGCACATTGCCTATATCAATTCTTGGGAGTATGGCGTCTGTTGTACAACTTCGCTTAATGCCTATAGGTTTTAACATGAAATCTAACATTACATAGAATATTAGTGCATAGACTAATACTGTTACAAAGCTACCTTGTATTCGTATGGTATTAGTTCAATCAACATATGAAATGAAAGAAAACATTTAAACCAAAAGCTTTAACTTTAAATGGATCGTCATCCTTAAATTATCATGAAGTATTAAAGAAGAAGAAAATCAAAGATTCCAAAGATGCATACTTGTAAATCAGTTTATCCCAATGGAAATCGTCATATGCAGCATCAGATGCAACAGATCAATGTCCCAACAAGCTTGGGTCCCCCATATACTCCGCAATTTGTTCAAGCTTCACATTGAGCAGCTCATGGGTATCAGCATCCCTAACAATGGCCATTTCCCGGTCCAAATCCCTCTCCACCAGACTCCCAAATACACCCTTGTATTTACCAGCCAACACAAGCACAGGTCCCCCACGTTTTGGAATAGCCGTCTCCAGAAAATCTTGGGACACCCCTTGAACAATCTCCCTGCTTTCATCCATAGATACATCACAAGTGGTAGGCCCAACAACATCCAGAACCTCCCCCTTCTTCAAATACAATAGCCCTCCTTTCAAATCCCTGCTAATCACCCTCACCCGAATGTGACTAGTAAGCCAAGAAACCTTCCTATGATCCACCACTCTCCTCTCCTCTCTCCTACCACCATTCGTTCTCTTCTCAACCACATCCCTGCGACCCACCCCTTTCCTCTCCTCTCTCCGACTAACATCCACTCCATTCTCCTCCACCTCATCCCTATCGTGCTTCCTCTTCGGCCCTCTATCCTCACGCTGAGTCTTCGACTCCTTCAATTTCCTCAGACACCTCTCTTCCTCCTTAGAACCCAATTCAGCAACATCGCCCACCTTCACCTTCACCTTCTCTCCACTCCTGGATAGCTCCAAAACAAGATAATCATCCCCAATCCTAGACACCACACTACCCTTCATCCCAGCATCTCTTCCCCCAACAATCCTAACAACCTTCTCCTTCTTCTCATTCTTCTCCTTGTCCTTGTTGTCCTTGTCATTGTTGCTACGAACCAGCGCAGCAGGAGCATCACCAACAAACCCCAATCCTTCCTTGGCAGTTCTCCGTTTGATTTCCACAACCTTCACGTCCTCCTTCGCGTTCTTCCCAATCCCCATCCCTTCCTTCCACCCGTACCCAGCTAGCAGCGCAGCGCCAAAACCGTCAACGGGGACATCCTTGAATTCGTCGAACCCCTTGTCCTCCGGAAGCCTCAGCAGGTCGTCCTTCAGCTTCTGCAGCATCGTGCTCTCCGCTGGAACGCGGCGCGGCGGCGGCGGAAGTGCGGCACCATTGTTTTGCTCACTTTTTTTGTCGGCGCGGAGGTTGAGGCCGTAGGAGACGTCGGAGTCGGGTTGGTCGTCAGCGGCGTGGAGTTCGAATGTGAGGGCTTCGGATTCGGGGTCGGCGGTAGGGAGGTGGAGGTTCTTCATCTTCTTGAAGGGTTTCCATTGGTTTTGGATTGGCGGAATTAGGGTTTTGGGGGCGAGGGAGGGAGCGGGTTTGGAAGGATCGAATTCGGTGATGAGGTGTTTGGATCCAGCGGCGTCGTTTTGAGCTGCGGAAGTGTCGTCGAAGGTATTGACTGGTTTGGGCTTCGATTGGGGTTTCGATGAAGGGACAGAGAAAGAAAGTTTCATTCTTTCGCTTCTTCTTTCACGAATCAGAACGAATCGAGAAGAAGAGGAAGAAGAAGAAGAATGATAGAGTTGAAGCAATTAGGGTTCTTCTAAGGGAATCTTCTTTTTGCTATTCACTCTTCCAAAATATCAAAATTCTAGTTTAGTCCCCTGCTCAAACAATTATTCTAAAATGTAATATTTCAACTCTTTTGATTTTTTTTTTTAATTTAACTATAAATTATTTGATAAAGTTTTATTTATCCGAAATGGTAACATAATTTATATCTTAAATCATCATATTCTCAAACAAATTTGAATGGATAAATTGCATCAATTATATAAGCGAAAACAATAAACAGTAAAAAACAGAAAACAGATTATAAAAAAACTAAAATTAAAAGAAAAATGAAATTACAGTAAATAACCAAAAAAACAGAGCATAATTAAGTATTTTGATATGTTTTATAAGTGGTTTTTATTGTTAGGTTAAAAAGAATAAAGACTCAGCTTAAACAAGTGAAAACAAGAAATAAGATATTGAGATGATTAATTTGGGTTTTGATATTTTCCAGTCTCTCCTAAATTTGAATATTTTTAATTCTATTCTTGTTAATTTTTATTTATTTATAGATTACTTTTAATTTTATATTTTCTAATTGAATTATTTAATTTTTTTTAAGTAAGTGGCGGATTGTTATTTTGTTCCTTCGTGTTACACTTAATTATTTCCATATATTAAAGAATATAATATTTTGTATTTAATATATAAAATAATATTGGAATACATGTAAAATAATAAATAATTCTTATTATTTATTAAAAACCTATTAGATATAATAGTGATAAATGATTATACTCGTCGTTACTATCAATGATTATTAATCTCCTATTATCCAACCTATTTTCAGTAAAAAAATAAAAATTACTTGTTATTTATCATTATATATTAACTATACAAAGTCACATTTTTTTAACATCCAGAAAGGAGACAAATGAATAAGATAAGAAGTAGTCACATGTAAAAAAATTAGGTGTCGAAAATTCAATTGAAAATAATAAAAACTTTAGATATTGAATATACTAATTTTTTTTAAAGATTTTTAATATTTAAGCAGATCCTATACCTAAATTTTTAAATTCTTCCATTTTCTTTCCTTTACTCTTCTGTTTTTTCTTTAAAATTTTTTTATCTTTCTAATTATATATAAAATATTTTTGGATTGCTAAATCTTTATCCAGAAAGAAAACGTGGGTGTTCATGTAGTATTTAAAAAAGATCTTATATATTAAGAAAAGTTTGATTCAAAATATTTATTTTGAAAGATTTATTCAAGAAAGCTTATTCCAGAAAATTTTCAAAATAGGTAATTTAGGAATCACCATTGAAATATCCCATGAAAAATAGAATGATCATTTTAAAATTATAGGGTGCAGGAACCAAAACACTAGACTTAATTGGTTTCGAGAGATCCAACTGATATTTACTTTCTTCTTCAAATTTACAAATTACCACCTTCATCATTTAACATCAATTTAAAATTTTCACATTTAAGGTAAAATAAAATGTGTGCAATTTCTTCAAATTTTGAACACAATAATTATTTCTTATAAATTACAACCATACTGGTGTCATATTTTTAGATGCCTGTAAAAGTCTATAACAGTTTTTCAAATTTTGTAGTATTATTTTAGGAATTTGTCTTATTTTATGTGCAATGGAATAGTAACAATTTTTTTTTTATTTCAATTAAACTTTAAAGTAGTTGAACTATTTGGAGAATTTGTCTTATTTTGTGGTGAACAAACTTGGTCTAATTGAATATGAATAAAGGGTTTAATTCTTCTAACAATAATTTTTTTCTCCTAATCTTAACAGTAATGTTTGTACAGTGATCTCATTAATGATTAATAAACTAAAGAATTAAATTAATCTAAATCAAAATGAATAAGTTTTTAGAACTATTTCTTATGTATAATAATTTTCATAAATAAAATTTGGATAACCTTTTCCTCCACAGGAAGGCCCTTACGACGCCTGACTGCATTAACTAACTTTCTTGCGGTATTTGGAAGAACACTAGAACCATCTCCAAACTCTTCAATTCCCTCTTCTGTTTTAGGTACAAATAAAGGATCCTCAGAAACTGCTTCCCAGTGGCTAAGGACAATAAGTGCACTTCCAGCACCAGAAGTACACCTTCTAAGCTCATCCGCGAAACCAAAGCTCTCAGAAACAGGAACATATGCATGGAAAGTGAAGAAAGGGGAACCTTCACAGCATACATGGGACCCAAATATTCAGTAGGTGTATTCAATTCACAGAAGTACATTGCTTCTACAAGCCGTGGCTTAGTCTGAAGCACAGGAGACCTGCAAAAATGCCATACTGCTTAGATTGTTGGGGTGTTTCAGACTCATCATTCTGCCCTGAAAATGGAGATATGCAAGCCTCAACAACAAATGGCAAACCCCACGAAGATTTTAAAGTACATAGAAATTGAATTTTGGCAATACAATGCTATTATTTATTTGGGTAATTATATGGACAACTGAATTTTAGACATCAGTTTCTATCAATCTCCAACCACTTACAACACTATAAATTGAGATTTCTCGGCAAACATTTTCTACTACTACAAAACCAAAATAATTCATGGAAGTTTCATCATGGTAGCAATGAAAAAGGATACAGGTAATTATGGTTAGTGGTGGTGGAAGGAAGTGTGACAGTGAAAAGTACAAAAGGGAAAGAAAGATCATGAAGGGAAGGCAACAAAATGAGATTTTTTATTAGTTTCCTCTGTTTCCTCATAACCAACACAACTCGACCACCATATATCCCTTCATTATAAAACTACTCATCAAAACAGACATTGAATGAGAACAAAGGCTTCAACAAAGGAAGACAGAACAATGTACATAATGTGGAAACTCACGTGACAACTTTAAGTAAATGAAAACAACCCCCTATCTTAACAGGGAGTGCAACACCACATTATGGATTTCAGGGGTGTTTTGTAGGGTCATAAATCCGAGGTGCAAGTGTTATATTGCCTAAACATAGGGGGTACCAGTATAATTTCCTTTATTTTTAATTCCATCTTAGATGGTGTAATTTCAAAGTCGTCATTTTAGGTAAAAAAAAACATAAATATATTTCAGAATTTTGAATTTCATATTATAAGCATCCAAACAAATTGTTTATCAATTTAAATTCATTCAAAAAAATACATTTCATCCTTAAAATTATTTATCCATACACATTAAGAGAAGATGAAAATTTCTATAATATAATGAATGTTAATAGAATTATAGGTTTGAAGGTAAATCATTTGTAGTGTGATAAGTATTATACAAAGCCCTAATTAGATATAATAAGACTGTTAAACTTGAAATGGGCTTAACTCAACACCAAATGTTAGCTCGTGAGATGAGGATTGTCCAAGCCTTTACAAGTTCTACTCTAACAATATCTACCGTCAATGTGAGATCTCAATGCAGCCTCTCACACCCAAGATTGGGCATGTAGAGCAAGGAGATTATAGGACTGGATTTTCATATTGCACAGGGAAGGCACAAAGCCAAATAGAATTTTGGAAAATGAAGGATAACACAAATATAGATCCATGATCTAATATATCTTCAATTTTAGTTGAGCCTAACTCAGTAGAGTATTTCTCAGGCCTATATAAGCTCTACTATGATCATATCCACCATTGATGTGAGATCTCAATAAATACTAACAACCTATAACCAATATCTTAACATCACTCTCAAGTTTAAGCTAGTTATGAGTTGCAAGCTCAAACGGAAAGTGAACGCAACCAAGGACCAAAACAACTCAGTCAATCATGCCAAATTACTTAGAAAACTATCATACCCCTTGAATAACAAACCATCAATTTAGCACAATTTTTTTCTGAAA
Source organism: Phaseolus lunatus (assembly GCA_013389735.1). Taxonomy (NCBI): domain Eukaryota; kingdom Viridiplantae; phylum Streptophyta; class Magnoliopsida; order Fabales; family Fabaceae; genus Phaseolus; species Phaseolus lunatus. The sequence goes on along the minus strand of CM023859.1, from coordinate 443,830 downwards.
CCTTTATCAGAAACTTAAGACATCCAAACAGCCTGATAGAATATGTAAAATTCATTGACTTTAGAGAAAGAGTTTAGTAGTCTGACTGAACTGTTTCATTATTACTTGATTTGATTATGAAGAAGTAATTTATAGAATACAGAGAGAGTCCAAGCTCTAACTAACTGAAAGCTGTCACAACTAACTCAATAGCTGTCATAACTGACAGGGGTAGCTCTAAGCTATTCACTGGTCTACATTACTTGCAGTGTAACCTATACAACATATACACTATCAGAAGAGAAGACAATCAACTGCAACCCAATTCAAAAGTTAGCTATGACTGAGAACAGAAACTTGGAGAACCAATCTAAAATCAGAGAATGCACACAAAAATATAACCAGCATATCCCAACACATTAGAACATATTTATAAATAAAAATCATAGTAAAAATAGATGGCTAAACTTACTGCTTTCTGCCAATTAATGTAGTACTCTTGTCGCATGACCTTCAAATCATAATCACCTAGAAGATAAAAAGGAATCATCCAAAACACAAAACAAATTAATAAAATAAAATTGAATTTCTTCCCAATAGCTGAGAGTTGAGAAAATACCTTGTAAAATGAATATATCTTGGAATTGAGCTAGCTCCCAGCACAAATCTGAAACATTCTGAAAAGGGAAGAAAAAGATAAGGCATTGGACCACACACAGACCAATTATTTAGAAAATCTATTATAGGACTTAGTTTTAGTAATAATAATCCTTTGAACTTTTGAAATACATACAGCAGAAAGTCACTAACACTCTACTAGAGTAATTATTAGGTGTAAGTAATGCCCCCTTTATGAATAGAAGAGTGGACATAAGTAGAATAAAATTTCATAATAGACTAGGCTACAAAAAGTACCAACTTACCAAACACCAGACAAAAGAAAGAGAGTGAGCTTTGAAAATATGGAAGAATTTAAATTGCAATGACTTGAAGATTCACATAGTATACAACTCAAATCACTCAATGCTACATTGCTAATTAGATGATCTTTTAGACAGGAAAGTCCAAGCCTTTTCATAGGAAAAATCAATGGTATAATGGCATTAGCTAGAAGATACAACAATTCTAGAATAAAAAGTATCTAGTAAATTGATTTTGTATGCACTCTTTGTACTTTTACATTAAGGGATCACAAATAGAATTATCAAGGCTACTAATTATCAATGCAAAAGCCCATGGACTTGAGAAAATGGATGTAGGGAGGTCAAAATTTTAGAAGTACAACTACATGTTCTCGTAACAGCTCAGGAGACCACTGTAATGAGAAGTCTCAGACTTTACGAGCCAGTGTCCTCTGCTTGGTTCCATGCTGCACAACCTTTTCCTCCACAGGAAGGCCCTTACGACGCCTGACTGCATCAATTAACTTTCTTGCGGTATTTGGAAGAACACTAGAACCATCTCCAAACTCTTCAATTTCCTCTTCTGTTTTAGGTACAAAGAAAGGATCCTCAGAAAGTGCTTCCCAGTGGCTAAGGACAAGAAGTGCACTTGCAGCACCAGAAGTCCACCTTCTAAGCTCATCCGGGAAACCAAAGCTCTCAGAAACAGGAACATATGCATGGACAGTGAAGAGAGGGGAACCTTCTTGCATCTCTTCCTTCAAAACTCGTGCCCGTCTTCGGGAAAGTACAGCATACATGGGACCCAAATATTCAGTAGGTGTATTCAATTCACAGAAGTACATTGCTTCTACAAGGCGTGGCTTATTCTGAAGCACAGCTGCTCTACATGCATCTTTGACAGTTGCTATTACCTGCCCTGAAAAACTGCCATACTGCTCAGATTGCTGGGGTGTTTCAGACTCATCATTCTGCCCTGAAAATGGAGAAATGCGAGCCTCAACAACAAATGCCAAACCCCACATAGGTTCCTCACACAAGGGTCCGGCTGAAGTGGCCAGTTGGAACCCAGATATTATACTACTCTCAAGGTGCTCAGCATCCATGTACAAAGCTTGGTTGGCAGTTGAAGACTTCTCAGCAACTGAGTCACTGGTACTAGAATCGGTCACAAAACCTAACCTCTCTGATACATGAGAACAACCACGTATTAAAACAGAGCTATCGGTACTTTCTGCTTTGATATCAGGAGTAAAGAGTAGGTTAGGGCCAATCTGCCTTGGTCCAAGTGCCCATATCCTCCTCAAAACCTTTAGCCACTTCAGTTTACATTTCTCAGCATGGTCCTTGTCGTCTTCATTCCTGCTCAAAATATCACCCTCCACTGCATCCAATATGCGTTTTTTTAGCACTTCAACTGGGCTTTCATTTTCAAGAATACTTGGTCTCTGGGTTTCCAAACTTTTTAATGTATGCCCCGAGTTTACTCCAATGATATCTACAAGTAAATCAGAGCTTTCATCGAGCACCTTTGTCAGAGAAGGTAGAAGTTTCATCACCTGCACCCGAACAACACATCTTCCATTGGGTGTTGTTTTTTCAACATAATCTGATCTCCTGCTCAGAACTTTTAAATTTTCCATCACGTTCAATACCTCTCCCTCGATGGTTTCTTTGTAGGACACTAGAGGTGGAGAGACCTCCAAGCTTACCTTCGCAAACCTATCCTTCAAATCTTTTATACACCTCTCAAGATGAACTTCTCCAGCAGCAGCAAGAACATGCTCTCCCCTAGAAGACACTGTGACCTCAACAAACGGATCTGCTCGATTCAGAAGCCTCAAGCCCCTGAGCAACGCACCCACATCAGCAGGGTCGGATGGCTCAATTGCAACTCTCAAAGTCGGGGCAACTTGGAATGCCATACTCGAAAAAGGCCAACAATTCCTAGTGGAAGAAAGAGTAGCACTCTTCAATATATGCTGTCCAAGACCTCCAATGGCAACAATATTCCCTGCCTTGGCAGATGTCACAACTTTCAACCCTTGCCCCATCATCAAATACAACGATTTCAACTCTGCCTCCTGTATATGCTTCTGCGTCGACTCTCCTTTCAACGGATCATACAACGCAGAAAGCACAAAAACTCTCTGCCCCGCATGCAAAACCCCACTAAAAATCCTAGCAAAAGCCAGAAAACACTCATCGGAATCACCCTCCCCTTCATCACCATAACCATTGCCAACCTCCCCCCTCTGTCCAGGCAGCATCTTAACCGGCAGAGCAAACATCTTCGACACGAAAGCCACACAAGGAACCTCATCCCCGCAGTCACACCCCTCCACCGCCTTCCTCGCCATCTCCGCCTTCTCCATCGCTTCCTCCTCCACCACATCCCCAACAACCTCCCTTTTCGGAATCAACCTCGATATCCGAAACGCCTGTGCCGCAACCGGGTCCGGCAGGCACCTCACAACCATCGACAAAACCGCGTCCGACAGCGGAAGCCACCGGCTCATCACAGCCTGCAGCACGACCTTCACATCCTTATTCTGCAGCTCGCGCGGTGGCACCGACAAACTAAACGACCTAATAACCTTCTCAACCAGCCCCTTGTCCCCTTCCAACGCCCCCTGATAAACCTGCCACAACGGTTCCAACACAAACTGAACAAACATAGGTTTCTTATTAGAACCAGCGCCTTTCTTCCCCACAATCATCTTCGTCTTAGGGTTAAAATACCTAGGTCCCCACAACGCTCTCAACAACGCATTCACACTCGCCCCAAGCTTCGACGCATATATCTCCGCAAACTCACGAATCCCAAACCCCCATCCGTCTAAGGCGCAAGCGAATATAACATTCCCTTTCTGCGGCTGAAAAACGTCCTCGTTATCGTCGTAATCCTCCAGAGTCTCACCGGTGCTGCCGGTGGTTCCCGTGCCAGCGAGGAGAGAATCGACGTCGGAGAGATATTTTTCGGATTTGTAAGCGCTGACTATTCCGTTGACCTCGTGCACGATTCGCAATAGGCGCGTGTATGCTTCAGAGGGAGTGAGTTTGAGTTCGGTGATCAAGCGGTCGAGCTTATTGAGGACGAGGCAGGGGGTGAGGCGCTCGATCCAGCACTGGCGGAGGACGGCGTGCGTCTGGATGTGGACGCCCTCCACGGCGTCGACCAGGAGGAGCGCGCCGTCGCTGAGGCGCGCCGCCGTGGAGACCTCGCTGCAGAAGTCGATGTGACCAGGGGAGTCGATGAGGTTCACGGCGTGGCCGCGGTAGCGGAGGAGGATGGAGGAGCTCTTCATGGTGATGGCGCGCCGCTGCTCCTCGTCGAGGTAGTCCAGGAAGCGGACGCGCCCGGCGAGCTTGGGGTGAACGACGCCGCCGCCCGCGGAGGCAATTAGGTGGTCGGCGAGGGTGGTCTTGCCGTGGTCGACGTGCGCGAGGATGCAGATGTTGCGGATTCGATGGCGGTCGCAATCGCCATCTGAACTTCCCTCCTCCATTTTCGAATCTGAATACGCACTTCAAGGGGACGCAGAAGTTAGAAACAGCGGCTTGGGTTTAACGCGCTTTTGGTCTATAAGAACGTGAATCCAAACGTGCCGCCAATATCTGATAAACCCTAAAACGCAATTTGAAGGAGAAAGAAGAAGGACTACATATACATATTTTTCTTCAAACATACACTATTATTATGTTATTATATTATATCTTCATACAACAGATTATCTAACATCCATTTTTCTCTCTCTCTTTTTTTATTTATTTATATAAATTAGATTTAATTATGGTTTTAATAATTTAAATTTAAAAATATATTATCTTAATTTTTGAAGACATAAAATTGTTTTAAGTTCTTCAATACCACGTCTAGGTTTTAAGAACAAGAGATACATAGGAAGGGAAACAAAGAGAGAGAAAAAAAAACCGACAAAACAAAAAATGTAATTATAATTTTTTTTTAAATAATATTTCAAGCTTCATAAAAAATATCATATTTCTTTAAAATGTTTTGATAGAAGATAATGATTTTAAAATATCAAAACACTAAAAACAAGATAACTCTCATCCTTTGTCCAATGAAAGAAGTTATAGATTCTTAAAAAATATATATATTTTTTATGAGGAAGAGTTATTACTGGTGACAAGGTTACTTGAAAGCCAAGTTGTTGAGCTTGAATAATTAAAAAAAAAAATTTATTGCACAAATGGTGTTAAGTTTTAGAAAATAGAGATTTGTTAATTGTGCATAATTGTTGTAACTCCAAATTAGCAGCTAGACTTAACTATTATAATTTTAATATTTACAAAAAATAAATCACATAGTAAAGTTTTCAGAGTTTACACTTTTCATATAATATTTTCATATATATTATTTACAATAATATATATGATTTCTTTGTATGGACAAATTATAATCTTTTTAAGTTTTCAATTAGGCAGAAAATAATTCTTTGGTTGGTGGGCCTAACATAGGGTTAGGCTAGGCAAAAAAATATATGGGTTTTCTTCTTGTACTCCCATAACTTATTTTGCACCTCCGTAATGGGTGGTGAAATTTTTATTTTATCCTAAAAAAACAAATAAAAAACCCACAACACTTCCTTTTCATCTTCTCCCTCCCATGTTCTTCCAATACATGTCAATAGTCCAAAGGGTCAAGGGGCCCACTTAACTCCACTGGTTTTCCCACAAATGCAACTCCATAACAAAGAAAGAACTTTCCAATTCTTCTCCCCTTCTTATTATGATTCTGAAAATCATGAACAACCTTATTACGAGTATACACATCTGAACATAACAAATGAAACACCAACATCAACATTAGGTGCATGCTACAATTCATTAGTTAAATTATTAACGCACACAAATTCATTGGGGGCAATAACCTTAAAAATCTTCATTGGATACTCGTGCAACACTACCTGTCTAAAATACAAATTTATATTTTACATTGTACAATCTGGAATATAAAATTTGTATTATGGATGGTGTAATTTTGAATGTAACTTTCCATTATGAAATAATGATGTACCATCTACCATGAAACATTTTGGATTGTATGATTCAAAAGGTAATTTTAGATATGGAAATACCTTATGAATTGTACGAACCATAATCCATCATGCTAGACAATATAATATGGGAGGTTTTTTAAATTCGAAATTAGTTTTAGAATTATACAATCCATATATAATGTGTTTTGTTTGTAAACATATTTCGAACTGTATAATCCATAACATATTCCCAAATCCAGAAAAATCTTGTGCAATCCAAAATACAAAATTTTATTCTGGATTCTACAATCTGAAATACGTTTAGAAAGTTACATTCTAAATTGAACAATTTAAAATACAAATTTTATATTATAAATTTTGTATCCAAAGTACAAATTTTATATTTCAGATTGTTCAACCTAAAATACAAATATTTATTTAGGACAGGTTAGTGTTGCATGAATATTCATGAAAAGTTTTTAAAAAGTAAACTCTCCATGAACTAGTACATTATAACTTAAACAAAATTATGTTCCTCAAACCATGGAAATGAGTAACAATATTTATAACAATGATCTCATTTTACATTTTGATACATCTTTATCATGTACATGCAACAAACATGTTGAGACAAAGTTTGGTTTTTAAAATAAAGAATATATTTAAAAAAATTATAAACATTTATACAGAAAAGTATTTTTTATATGCTAAATTAACTTATACAGAGATTAAAAAAAAAAATATATATATATATATATAAGTAGTTTTTTCAGATTAAATTATATATAAAATAGTAAAAGTTTATGTTAAAAAATATTTTTATTTTATTTTTTGTCTCTCCAATATTTATGAAGAAAATGGTTGACATAAACAGAAAGTAACACCTTTTTATTCTGTTGTTTTTTTATCTCATATTTGAAGAAAAGGCGAAGAGAGAGAAAAAGTGTATTCTGAGTTTGAATGGTACTAAGCATAATGTGTGACGTGTTTTGGGGTTTCTTATGAAATTAAACTCACCTTTCGTGTTTTCACAAAATCAAAACGTTATATGTCTACATCCATACCAGCTAGATCACTATTAATAATTATTTTATTTTTTTAATTTCAGTATATTAAATATCTCAATATATTACTAAAAAATTAAATTAAATTAAGTTAAACATTATCCAACTCTTAAATAAAATGAGTTGTTTGTCTTAATTTTGTAAATTTGATATTGACACATAGAGCTAAACCTACACTAAACGATTTAACTTAATACAACCCTTGTTAATATGAGTGGTTAATTTGAAATATTTTAAAAATTAATGTCCATGCTTACGATATAATCTTTTTTATAAAATAGTTGTTAATTATACATAAACAATAATGATTTGCATAAACAATTGGACATTATTACGTGTTTCATTGAAAAATTTAATTAAACAACCCTATTTTTTTTTGTTATAAAGTTTTCATTAAATACAATTTGACATCTGAACTACACTAATACTTTAAGTAACAATAATCATTTGTCATCACATAAAAAAATCTTATTAAAAAAAAAAAAGGAACTAGACTCATATTTTAAACAACCCTACTTAATTTAAAACCATTCTAAATAAACTTATGATGAAATTAAGGCTTGAGTTCAACACACATATTATTCATCTCTTCCAATAAAGATTTAAGCAAGCATTGTATTAAATAAGAAAATATGAAAAAAGTTCCATCAACTCCATGAAAATAAAAAATAGATTTTTTTCTTAAAAACTTACTTTCGTTTTCATTAAATTGATTGAAAGCTTATTCCAAATATACTAAATAATATTACATTATTTATGAATTAAGATTAAGAATGATTTAAATATTTTTCATAATATTTTAAAGATAAAATCGTGATAACTCACGTAATATAATATCTAAAAGATTAACAAGTAATTCTTACTATTTTCTAGTTGATATGTCTTTTCATCAACATATTCAGTACGAATAATGGATTAATAATATGCAAAGTGTGAGATCCTGAAAAGGGTATTAATTGGATACAGTGCTGGAATAATGCTTCTCTAACATCTAAATAAGTTGCAGAGGTAATAATAATATGATAAAAAAGGCACAACAAATATTAACCATAGAAAGAGTGATGCAGCAGAGTTGAATATACACAACACATTCTGAAAATTATTTTGATTTTTCAAAGGTAGTTGGTGTCTTGTGGGCACAGAGTTAGAGGCTCTTAATACTGGCACATGTGCCAATGAAGGTTGTGCACAGAAATTGTGATTCTTTGTCTTTTCTATATTAGTCTTCAACCATTTATAGTAACCTTAATATTCTCACTTTTTTCCTTTTCTGGCAAACTTCAGATTTCACTTTACACCCAGGAATAATACTGGTTTAGTTTGCAACAACTCCTTGTGTCCACACTCATGAAATGACACCAGAGACCCTAATTTTTTCAGAATATTACCAAAACCCTTCAAATGAGCACACCACCATCATCTTTTGCTTGGACCTGCTGCATGCAATAACAAAATTTTCACATACACCACCAAGATTCAAACTCATGTTCTTAGCAAGAGGATTAGCATTTGTTAGTAGAAGTTGCATGTTTAGCCACACATTCATTATGTCACCTACACAAAATGACAATACCACCCTTGCCCCCTCTCTACATTATCTTGCCATATACAAAACTGCATTGTGGCAGTTTTGGACATCCATAGTTGGCTCTCAGAAATTGCCTTCATATTTCTTTGTATATATTAATAGCAAGCTAGTGTGATATTTCTCAAGCTCTAATTCCACAAGTAAAGAAAGTTTTCCAAGGTATCAAGTTGTTGATTTCAACACTTCTTCTACTCTTCTTCCACCATCTCTCTCTCACCTTCTTATGAACATTTTCTTTAATGTCCTCTATCTTTTACTTTACAAGTAGCCCTAATAAAGCATTTTCTGCGTTTTTCAAACATACACATCTTTCTTTTCTAGCCACTCACAGATTATATGCAGTCTAATTACTTACTTGTTGTTATTAGTAAAGTGATACAGCTATATAGAAGTTAATTAACCTTTTTTTCTTCTCTTAAAATCGTTGCTTGTTTTCTGTTGAAATTGGAAGGTAAAAGAACTCAAAGGGTTAGTTTATATACACAGAAATAAATTTGCTTTAACCTGTTTCTTTATGTGGTAATATTGTGTACAGGGATTCGTGGAGAAACTAAGGGTAGAAGGAAATTAAGGTAGGGTTTGTGAGATATGGGACGTGGAAAGATTGAGATAAAGAGGATCGAGAACACCACCACAAGGCAAGTTACCTTCTCCAAAAGAAGAGGTGGCCTCATCAAGAAGACAAAGGAGCTTTCTGTGCTCTGTGATGCACAGATCGGGATCATCATCTTCTCCAGCACCGGGAAGATGTGGCAATGGTGCACTGAAGCCTTCAGGTGCATGCCTACGTACCCCTTCATTTCCCTTTTTCTCAGATCCCTCGGCTTCTAAACTTTCTTTCAATTTCTCAAGTAAAATAAGGGTTTCTTCTTGCTTCTAAACTTTGATTCCATTTCTGAAGTAAAATAAGGGTTTCTGATTTGTTTATACGCACAGCTTTCTGTTATTAATTCTTCCAAAATGGCTTCCATTTCTGAGCTAGCTTTGAGCATTAATTCTGTTGATTTGTTTTCTTCTTAATTGCTTCTAAAACTTTTATTCTGTACCTGAAGTAAAACAAGGGTTTCTAGTAATTTGTACACACATACAGTTGTGTTAATTCTTCCAAAAGGGCTTCGATCTGTGTTAGTTTTTAGCATCTCTTGTTGATTGATTTCTCTCCTCAAATGTATATTAATTCTGTGGTGTGTTAAGTGTCTCTTTATGTTGTTTGTGTGTGTCATGTGAGAGGAGGTTTTAGGTCGATATCATCTTAATTTCATTCTCAAACGTGAGGTTGACCCACTCGAGTGCCTTGGACTTTTGCATGTTTCATGTCTGACATGGTGATTATAGATCTGATCAGTTCAAGCAATGATTTGTTTTCTCAGTGTGGCATGTGCTGGGTTATGGATTTCGTTTTCAACCACAATATACTTGTGATCTTCTGTTAAACTCTCTCTTCAAGCCTCTAACTTTTCATGTCTGAATCATGCATTCATTTTTCTGGCTAAAAACCTATCACATTAACAAAAAACTCATCTCTTTGGCCTATTCAATGTATTCATCTACAACTAACTAGCTACTACTTTTACATTATCCACTGTCACACCAAACTCAGAGTTAACTAAAACTGTTTGATTTTTTATATTTTCACACCTAAATAAGTACCATATCCAAGTGGGTTGAAACTTCATTTTGTAGGGTTAAATCACACTTAAAATCTACTTAATGTTAACAATGGTGATTATCACGATTTGATCTGATTTTATATTCTGAAAAATATGAAGGTTTTGCATTTATTACACTGTATTAAACATGAAAAGTGTGTGATCAGGATGGAGCAGATCATAGAGAGGTATCAGATAACAACAGGAGCTCGCATTGCAGAACGTGATCATCCCCGTGTATGAGGCTCACGTGCTAAACTTTTGTTCATATTCTCATAAAATCAAAGAAAATAAAAGTGATTTTAGTCTTTATATTATGAATCAGTTTTTAAGGTTTCTATGCATTTGCAAATAGGGTAAGTTTTAGTACAAAGAAACTAAATACTAATTTGCAGGAAGAGTTTATCCATGACATGGCAATGCTGAGGCAAGAAACTCTTCGTCTTGAACTGGGAATTCAAAGGTATCTTGGAGAGGACATGGGGTGTTTGCAATATGAAGATTTGACCAAACTTGAACAAGAATTGGAGAATTCTGTAGCAAAGGTTCGAAATCGTCAGGTATGTGTATGCACTGTTCTTTTCAATATGCCAATTATTATATCTAATTTTGATACTCTAACTTAATTTCTTGTCAATTTTGAAGTAATAAGATTTTTGTCCCTTAAAAAATGCATTTAAACAAAATTATAAATTATAAAAGTATGTGGTGTATTTCAAAGTAAACAAAATTACCTAATTCATTAAAATATCAAATTTGTTGTTTAGTTCATAGCTTTCTTGGTCATGAAAATTATTTCAAAACCAGGAGAGTTAACACATTGAAACATGAAGAATTGTTTGTAATTTAGGCAATTACTTTTTCATGGTTCCATCTCTGTCACCAATTGTCTGACATGAGAATCCATGCAGAATGAGCTCTTGCAACAACAAATGGAGAATCTGAGAAGGAAGGTATAACACTCTTTCACATTCATCATTTATACACATTATACAAACCCTACCTATTAAAACAACATTATCCATATTTATTCATTATATCTTCTTAATTAATTCTTTCTTCTTAATTATGATTCAGGAAAGGATCTTGGAGGAGGAAAACAATAATTTGTCCACTTGGGTAAGAATATAAAACTTACAAAACTAATATAAGCTCCATTTGAATTTAGTACAAAACTTTTATAAATGTGTGTGTGGTTATAAATGTTTGTAAGAGTTGATGTTGTTATGTAATCACAATTGAAGATTTTTTTACTGTGTATATAAGTTTTTTTAGGACTTAGTTTATGTTTGGATAAATTTTTAAAAAATAATTTTAGAAGAGAAAAATATAAAAATAATACATTTTTTTATAAACTAAATATATCTATATATATATAATAAGGTAAAAATAAAATTTTAAAAAATAATATAAAAAAGGTTTCTATAAATTAACTTTTTTTATAAAAAAAAGAGAATATATAAATAAATAAAAGGATATTGGATACTCTAACCCATTTACAAATAGTCAATTATATATAAATGGATCACAAAAAAGTCCATCCAAAATAAACATAAACCTACAAATTTTTTTCTCACATTTCACTGTGTACCAGCAAATATATAGGGTAAAAATAAAGTCATCCAAGATTAGATCTTTCTATATTATACAACAGAAAAAGACTCAACGGACAAAAAATAAAATCATCTCTATAATTATAATATTTTTTTATTCCATATTTACTACTTGTAACTCTCATAGATCCCCACCTGTGATGTGACTTTTTAAAAAAAGTTCTTTGCATTTACAGTTTACAAAACACTTTCATTCCTGCATAGATTCATCCCTTCTATGAATTAACTTAAACATAATTAATTTTAACTTTAAGAAAACTCATTTTATTTTTCTCTTATTGACATGGTTAGTGAAAAAGTTGTGGAAAGTTAGTTTTGTTTGGCATAATATTAGATGATGTATATGTTGTGTGTGTTGTTAACAAAAAGTTGGGAAGATTCAGGAACAGAGAGCAGTGTTGGAGTTTGAGAAGGCTACAATGGAAGCAAGCAAAGCAATGCATGTGATGGATGAGTTTCCATTCTTTGAAGAGCAACCTGCTGGTAGCATCCTTCAACTTGCTTCCCCTGTGCTTCCTCACTTTCACCCTTATCTTCAGCTTGCACAACCCAATATCAACCCTCACTCAGATACCAATATATGGTATATCTATCTCTTTATATCTATCTCTTTATACATTCTCTTCAACAACACCATATATTATATTATATTATATTATATTAATTATATATCTTCATTAATATGACTTGCAGAGTTATATTGGAGTAATTTCTTCAGGGAATGAAGAGGCTATAATTAATATTATCCTTGTAATGATATATAGATACATTTTCAACCCTCATGGCTTGGAATTCACACTATAATTAATAACTTGTTACTTTTTTTTGTTTTATTTTAAATTAATTAAGTATGTACAACAAATTTAACTTTAGTTGTTTTGAGGATATGTGTTTATGGTAGAATAGAGATACTAAATCAATTGATTTAAATTAAAAGAGGTAGGTGTCAAACTAGTTAAAATATCATATTTTTTTAATAATATATTTTCTAAATATATATATTATTCGTTCGAATGTTGAAATTACTTTAATTATAATTTTCTCAAATACATAATTATATTTTTTTATAATTTAAAAAATAAAATAAATATTTAGATAATACTTTAACAGAAAATAGTTCATATAAAAATGCATTATGTGATTTAAATATATTAGGAATATAATTTCAGGTATAATTTAAAAAGGCTTTTGAATAAGTCCTTATGAAATTGATAAAATGTATTTATATATTGAAAATTTTCTGGAACCAATTTTATAATCAAATTTTTCTTTATAATAAAACTAGTTTTTGTATCTTTTACCTATATAAAGCGATTATTTTTCATTTATAAAAATACTACCAATGGAATGATTTACTATAATTAATCATTTTTAGATATAATATTTCTCATTGATTTAAATAAAAATAAAAACTCATTAATAATTTAATTTTGTTATATAGATAGAAATAATATTTAAAAATAATTTAAAATAAGTTTTAAATATTAAGTTTTTATTTATAATAATATTATATATATATATATTAAATAATAAATTTTAAAATAATTAATTGACAATCATATATTTACTTTTTATAAAAAATAAATATTATTTGTTATTTATAATCATACGTATATTTTTTAAATATGAAGTTAATAAGTATTTTAAAATAATTTTAAAGTATTATATGTCATTTATAATCATTCATTTATTTTTAAAAATAAATTAAAATTAGTTATATATTTAAAAATCATTTAAAATAACTTTTTATTTTTTATTTATAGTCATATATGTATATTTAAAAAATATTTTAAAAGTAATTAGTATTTATGTCGTTCTATTTTTATTTTATATATTTAAAATTGTGTGTGAGGAGGTGTAGTGCCACTCATTGACCTTCATGGCCACAGATTAAATATTTCCCTAAAGTTTTCATTTTTACATTTTTAGAAATTTTTTTGGAACAATACTTTCAAATAGATTCTAAATTATTTTTAAAATATTTATTCGACAATGATAAAATTTAGTATAAAAGGTTTTAGAATAAATAATTTAAAAATTATATTTTTTGAAATCAAAACACATTCAAAAATATATTTTGTTGCAATGACTTCTCAAAATGTGTAATCAAAATGTCTTTTATTAATTTCTAAACGTTTCAAGAAATTTAAAATGTTAATTTTGTTTTTCAAATGAGACTATGAGATGTAAGGAGAAATTCAGGAGGTGCAAGAAGCAATTTTTTTCTCCCTCCCATTAACCCTATACTCTAACTCCTTTTTTAAAAACTTTTTCTCCATACAATTTTTTTTTTAAACAGATAAAAACATTTTAATTTTTTATTTAATTACAGTGATAAATGAAAATAAATTTAAGAATATAACTAATCTAAATAAATAAATAAATAAACTCTGTAGGTTAGATTGAATCATTGGATTGAATTGAACTTTTTAAGAAAATTCCATTAGAATTGGGTTGGATGCATGGTTTTCAAGTCACATAATCTCCATATGGTAACTTCTTCCTGCACCTCTACATTCTTCTTCCTGCACCCCTACATTCTTAGAAAATACCAAAATTATCCTTTACACAGTTTTGGTTGTTTCCGGATTAATGGTTCTGTAAGAAAAAAAGTATTTCTGGAATAGAAAATCCGGAAAACAAAAAATTATTCCGGATTGGCTTTTCTGGAACACTTTCTGGATTGATGAATCCGAAATACAATAAAACACGTTCCGGAAATGATGTTCCGGAAATATTTCAGAAAGAGCAATCCGAAAGTCATTTTTTAAAGAGGACAAAACCATCTTTTCTGATAATGTAGGGGTGCAGGAAGAAGAATGTAGAGGTGGAGGAAGAAGTTGCCTCTCCATATCTAACCTACTTACATGAATACATAATAAAAAAATATCATTTATCTTATATTTTACTCTATAATCATTAGTAAAAAAGAATTATGTAATTGTAGGTGATCACTTAAAAAAAAAAGGGCCATAAAGTATTCCAAAAGTTTGAAAATTCAACTTTTACCTTTAAGTATTATTTTATTGGTGAAATAAAATTGTAATCCCCTCAAAATTTTGATTTAGGCTTCCTAACTTATGCATCCTTCTCACTCTACCCCATGATATTGTACTAGTCATCTATTTAGCTTTTCCAATTAAAATTAGAGCATAATTAATTTGAATATGTAAAAAAATTAAATGAAATATCTTTTCAAGGTAAAAACAAGTTGTTGCAAGTCATTTTCTTTCTTTACTTTTTGTGTCTATGTAAATTGGGTCTCAGAATTTCCTTACAAATTAAAAGATGTCATGTAAAGAGATCATTTACAAATTATCATCAACAAGATTTTCACATACTAAATTATAATTAGATTTTTTCTTTTGAAAAGTGAATTCCATACATAAAAAGGTAGAATAATTTTAAAGTTGTATTATACCATATCAGAGTTGTAAAGGTAGTGTCTCTTACTGTGTAATTGTCATTGTCAAAAGTAATATTTCTTTCTCATTTCTAAAATAGAATTCTACTTTTTTTGTGTTTGTTGATATTAATAGGACAAAAAAAATTTGTTGACACCATCAACAATAAAAAAAACTTACATTTGATTTGTTTATAATAATATAATAATATTTTTAAATTAAAAAATAAAATAAAAATAAGTAAAATATTAATTTATAAGGTGTGAAGTGTATGATTTTACTGTTTTTATGGTGTTTTCATTTCAATGTAAATTAAACTTTGAATTAAGAAAAATAAGGATTGAATTTTTAATATCCAAATTGTGGGTGTGAAATGGACAAGCAAAGAAGAACTAAATGAAGAACAATAAAGGAGTCAATTAGCAGAGGATTGCAAATAGCATGTTCTTTACAACAAAACTAAACTATGTATTGACTTCACAAAATCCATTTTGTTTTTCACAATTGCTTTTTCTTCATATTGTTTGCAATGGTGATGACATCCATCTAAATTTTTCTGCTACATAAGCCATTGAGTAAATTTGATTGCATGCCTCTTTGAGGACATGGAGGAAAATCAAAAGAAATATGCCTCCAAAAGCAGCAACTCTCAACACTAATCTTTCTGGTGGTGAGTTTAGTGTTAGGTAAACACAATCCACAGTTATCAAGATCCAGCTAAACCTTTCCATCAACTCTCTGATGAACAACAATTTCCCTGCATAATTTTCTCCTGAGATTTTACATATAATCCTCAAACACAACACCCCCACAACAAAAAATGTGGTCATTGACCAACCCCTATACCTCACCAGTTTCCCTCCCACAACCAAGGCCTCTTTCCTGCACACACAAGATGCACACTCACCTGAAAATGTTGAGGACATGAGTGCATCAAAGCCTGTGTAATAAGGCAGCACAACAGAATCCAGATACAAGCTTGCATGCAAAATGCCAGACACTGTTGATGCCACAAAAAAAGTGTACTTGAAGTCCTTATCAGCTCCACTGTCAAAGGACAAGGCAGAAATGAGAACCATCAGAAGAATTGCAGGACCAAGGCAAGAGAGTGGGAATATTGTGTTGATTTGAGGACCCTTTGCAAAGGCCAAGATTATAATTGGGAGGGACACAGGCCCAGAGGGCAAAAGGAATCTTTTTGATTGACTCAAAAAGATTCTCCCTCTTCCAGCACTCATCATGTCCATTATCACTGTGACAAGAGTCAGCAAGTAAGAAGCTGTGGTGAAGAGAAGCACCAAGATATCAACAAGAAGTGGATAGTTTGAAGGGTATGTTTTGTCACAGAAATAATGGTAAGGGCAGTTGATAGTGTCCAAGGTTTCCTCCACTTGCCAACTGATGCACTTGAACAATGTGGCATGGACTTCTTCTTGGTCCCATCCAGGTTCCAATGTTGGGTATGTTGGGAGCCAGAACAACATATTCATGATATGGTTGTGTTGGTAAATTAAATTTTGATCTTATAAATAAGAACCTTGTGGATAATTTTTTTTGTTGGTTGGGGTACTCAACTTCAAGTTGAAGTGGATGAAGAAAGACCAACTAATCAAAATTCCATCTTGCAGTTAAAACAACACTGTGGCCTCATTTATTTACTTTGTTTATGCAGTTTCCTTTGTCAATTGCCTTTCAGAGAGGAATTCAGTTCCTATCTGAAGCATACCAAGTGTTGAATGTAAGCAAATTTTTTGAGGGTGTTGTTGAATTTTGAAGTGAAGAAATGGTGTTAAGATTAAGGCAACGTGAGTCCAAAGGAAAAGGGATTTTGTTTGGTGAGTGATGAACATTTATTGATTGCATGATGTGGTGCCAAACTGATAGTATCATCAGCTATGTACAAACAAAAACTGGTATACCAACAGCACCTCATATTGCAGAATTTGTACCTGTGATTATGTTTGTGTTTCTTTGTTTGTTGTGTGAAAACCAATTAAAGTTAATAATGAAATTTAGTATTTTTACTGATCTTGGAGAAATGCAATTTGGTAGGTCAATTAATGCTTTCACCTTCTTCTTTAAGACAAGGTTAACTTGTCCTTTTCTTGCAACAAAAGTGAAATTGAAAAGATCTTCACCAAAAGAAGAAACAATATAATAATGCAGCACTGCAACTTTTCATACATTTCCATTCATCAATTGCAATTCTTTAGAAGAGGATCTCATATTTTCATCTCTTATGTAACTTTATTCTTAGCACTTTTTTATATCATATATTTGACATTATTTCAAGCACTTTTCAGTAAAAGATTCATTTTCGTCAACAACAACACAACATTTTGTTGTATTATTCCTTTCACATATGCATAAGAGAAGAGAAGGAATAGATTTGCTATTTTGTTTAGGTTATCACTTAAAGAATTTTACTTTGTAGAAGCATATATTGTAAGCCATGAGTTTTTAGAGTTACAATTACATTATTTTCGGCTTTTCTATTTTTTTTTTATTTTTATATAATTTTTATGGTGTGATTCAAATAATTTATAAATGCTAAGATAACATTTAAAATCTCAATACTGTATAATGATGCTTTTGCACATTTTTTTATATTAAAAAACAGTTTTTTTATACTAAAAAACAGTTTTTTTTTTATACATTATAACTAAATAAAAATTAAAAAGAAAGTGGCTTAAGTAAGATAGGACATTAATTAGGCAAGAAAAGTAGTTGGTGTTATTTATATTTGAGCAAATAAATGATATATTTTTTCATAAATAAATTTAGTTTGATTAAACAGAAAATTGTGTTTAAATATTAAACCACCTGATTTTTAACAACTTGAATAAACATATTAGAACATTATTAAATAAAAATTAATCTTAGATATTAAAAATAATTATTTATTATATTAACTAAATTATATATTATTTTAAAAATTAAAAAAATTATTAATTTTTAAATTAGTTTCTATTATTGATAAATATTATCTATTTAGATTCTAAATTTAGTATAAAAGCCTTGATACCTAATTAGGTATAAATTTAGAAACTATTTATTAATAATGATATATAATTTAGAAATTAATTTTTTTAGTCTTAAAAATAATATTTAATTTAATTAATATAATAATTAATTATTTTTTATCTCTAAAATTAATTTATATTTAATGATTTTCTGATATCTCAAATGCAAATATTCTAATATATTTTTCTACATTTTCGTGAGAATAGAAAATAGAACAATGTTAATAATTACTTTACAATTGTTTATTATGCATCTATTCCTAATATTAATATTAATTTTAAAATTAATAGTAACTCTCCACATTTTCCTAAAGAATAAACTCACTTTAGAATATCACATATATGCATATGAATCTAAAGACTACCTCTTGACTATGTAGATCATTTTCACACATGAACGAAGATTATATATCAGAAATAAAAAATTATTACATGAAAATCAATTTTAAAAATAAAAAATAATTAATTACTATATATTAATTAAATTATATAATATTTTAGAAATTAAAAAATTATTAATATCTAAATTAATTTTTATTATTAATAAATAATTTTTAAATTAGTATCTAATTAACTATCAAAAATTTAATAAAAAAATATATATATTAAAATTAATATTATTCACGAAAGATATTCTCATAACTATATATATTCAAAATATAGAAATTTATGCTACATGTCTGTCTAAAGTTATACATTTTGACATGCAGGGAATAATTTAGTTAATATTTTTATATATAAAATAGAAAAGTGATATCTCATTAACATTCTATTAGACGATTCTTATAACATAATATTTTTTATATTTATCTCTCTATCATACCATATAATATTATGAGTATAAGAAAAATAAATTAAAATTACTATATGAATAGTTATACTAATAACATTTCTGTACAGTAATGATATTCTTACTT
Source organism: Phaseolus lunatus (assembly GCA_013389735.1). Taxonomy (NCBI): domain Eukaryota; kingdom Viridiplantae; phylum Streptophyta; class Magnoliopsida; order Fabales; family Fabaceae; genus Phaseolus; species Phaseolus lunatus. The sequence continues at coordinate 424,688 of CM023859.1, read as the reverse complement.
TCACTTGTAATAATTTTTTGAAAAAATTGTTTCGAAATTATAGTGGCTTATTATCAAGCATAAAATTTTATTCATATTAATTAAATTCACAGAGTTGGATTAATATTCATCCTTGAAAACGTATATTTCTTCTCCTCTCAAATTTGTACCACATTCTCTTAATTGATAGTATATTTATTCAAGCATTTATTCTCGTCCAAATATTTATTAAATTTTTTTATAAAAGAAAATTGAAATAAAAAAATTTATGATGTTAATACATTTTCTTCTTTCTAGGTGATTAATTCATGAAATTTTTCTGTCTTAGTGTTTGATATCTTTAGATTAATGTGACTAGAGAGTCCCATTAGAAAGATTGATTCTAGCAATTGTTGAAATTTGGATGATCTCTCTATATATTATAATTTTTTTCTCATTTTTTTAACTATAAATAAATTTGTATGAATCCTTTTGTAAATATTGTTAAGTTTTTATTTTTATTTTTTTGCTTTTGCTTTTGGAATAGTAAAAGGAGTATAATTAAAAAACAACTAATTTTTTCTTTATTTTGAAAATAATAGTTAATAGAAACACTTTTAAAAAATTGTGACTCCTAGCCTTTCTTTATTTCCACTCATATTTGACTTTGGATTTCATGATTTGATTTGTCTTTGTCATCTCATGAGTGTGAAGCTAATAATTGTTCTTCTATTTACATTTATATTATATTCTCACAATTTATTATATTTTCACAATTTATTATATTTTCAAAAATGATATTAGTATACATTTATTTTCACAATTTATTACACATTATTTAGTTAGAAAAAGATCTATAATAAAATTTAATTTAATACTTTCAAATCCAAAATGTTAGAATGAAGGAATCATAATATTAATATTAGATTATAAATTGATATATAGTCATATTTTTTATTCTATTATGTTAATAAAATTAGTTAGAAATTTATTTATTTTTATTTTATCTTTAATCCAATGAATTTCTCTTCCATTTATAACCTTTTCATTGGTTAATGTTTCACTCTCTTTTATCTCTTAATCAAAGAAAGCATTGAAGAAGGTGGAAAGTGTAACAAATAAATTCAGAAAATTAGATTCCATTATATTTGTTCTCTCTAATAATGGTTGGACAAGTTGTAAAATTATTGGGTAACAATAATTTGAAAAGAGTGCTCTAATGGCTGAATTTGTAATTAAGAGTTGAAGAAAATGAATGAAAGAGAAGCTAATTCTGATGTGAAGTGAGAATAGTAAAAATAAAATGAGATGCTAAGCACTTTATTCCAGTGATAAAAAAAGGGGCAGAAAATCCCATCACACTGATATAAAAGGGAAAGAGAACCTATAATTAATATAAAAGGATTCTCTCAAGTTTTTTTATATTAATTTTCAAAACAAAAGAAAAAGACTTGTAAAATTGTTTTTTTATTAACTTTTTGTTGTTAAAATTATAGATATAATAATAATACTATTATTTTTGATGTGTTATATCACCATATTTTTTGTAAGAAATAATGGGTTGGGACCAAATTTTGGCATTGATTCATATGATTGAGTGTTAGCAACAGATAACTATTCTGAAAAAGAGAATCTAGTAAACTTAGCATTCAATTATTCAGCTGCAAAGTGTTTTAGGATAGAGTTAGATTATCCTATTCATAGGGCACTACATAAGGGATCATGCCCTTTAGTTAGAGGACAATCCTACTGAAAAAAAAAAGAAGCAAATAAGTCATAGACCATATTTTTAGAGTTTAAAGTTGGATCTTAGTATTAAACATAAAGGTGTCTGCATCATCATGAGTAAAATGTGTCTATATCAGTGGATATTTTAGTTTTTTTAGGAGGTTAGGAAGAAAAAGTTTCAGATAGATATATGTATAATATTTCATATAAGATTGAGGTATCCATAAAATACATTTTATTCAAAAATTTACATGTAAAATAAAAAGAAAATGACAAATATTTTAAATTAGTTTTGATTTTATAAGAAAAATAGCCAAAATGATATTTGTATTAAACAAAATTACCTACTTTAAACTATTTATTTATTTATTTATTTGAATCTATCACAATGTTTATTATTTATTTGACCAACATATTTGGATCCAATTTTCAGAAAATATCAAACTCAAAAGACAAAACACAACAATGAGAAGACATGTCATGCTTTTGAGATTTGATTAATATATTTACAAATAAATTTATGTTCCCACTAATGAAAAGTTTGAGAAGCTGAGGTCAATCAACATGACGATTAACGATTGCCATCAAAATTCCCACCAAACAAATTAAAATGGAAAAAAATATTGGAATGGAATATATCATGTCATTTGATTTATTCCTCTCTTCTTGGGGTTAATTGTTCTATATATTGAACAAGATATCATTCATATTTTTCCATTCTTCAACCCCTAAACAAAGAATAAAGCACAATTAAGAGAGTAAAAGAAAGAAAAAGCACGATGTGGAAGCCCGTTTTGGTGATGATTATTGTGAACCTAGCTTTGGCTTTTGTGAATATATTTCTTAAGAAAGTTCTTAATGAAGGAGGAGACTACTTCACCATCTTAACTTATCGACAAGCTATTTCAGCCATTTTCTTGGCACCTATTGCTTGCTTCCATGAAAGGTACATAATTTGCTTCAATCAAAACTCTTAGTTTTCTTTTGTTTTTGGCTAATATTATAAGGGTTGCTTCAATAAATTTCATCATAAATGATCTAAATTTGTTTTAAAAAAGTGAAATTTCTTCTTCTATAAGTACTTAAGAGGGAGTTGTTTAAATGGGTTCTAGATGGTTTTCTTTATGTGTTATATCTTCTCTTTTCTTTTTGGCCAATTTTTCTTGATTATTAATTTATGGTCATTTTGTTTGTTAATTTAATTTTACAGGAAAAGGAAGGTGGAGGGTCACATAATATGTCTGCTTTTCTTAAGTGCTCTTGTGGGGTAAGCATTGTATACATTGTTAGTTTTGAAAAGGAATTTAAGAATGTTTTTTAATACACTCTGTTATTAATTATGTGGAATTTTTTAAGTTATTTTTATTAAATATATGAGAGCTTCATTCCTTGTTTGATAGATTTTAATTTTAAGTCAATGAACCCACATAAATTTTAATAAATAATATAGTGAGTTTGAGAAATTTATATTTGAGATTATATAGTATATTTTTGGACACATTTCTCCATAAAAGCTTGTAAGAATCATTACAAGAAAATTAGTAAATAACAAGAGAAAAAAAATAATTAGTCACTATATTACTAAAATTAGATACTATTTTAGAGATTAAAACATTATTAATATCTAACTTGATTCATAAAAATTTACAAAATAATTTTAAAATTGATATCTAAATTAGTTACGAAAATTTTAGTTACTAATATTTTATATTTCAAATTAGTCTCTAAAAGATTAATAATAGAGATTACTTTAGAATATAAAGTAATAAATAACTAAAACCTTAGTAGTTAATAATTAAATACCAATTTAAAAACTATTTTATAAATTTTTATTACTAATAAAAACTATTTTAGATACTAATAATTTTTTTAATTTATAAAATAGTTTCTATTTTAATTAAATAGTAATTAATTATTTTTTATCTAAAATTGATTTCTATTTAATGATTTTCTTGTAGAATTAAATAACAACTAATTATTTTGATATCTAAAACTAGTTTCTATTTAATGATTTTTCTTAGAAATTAATTTTATGAGTTTTTTTTTTTTCAATTAATACGATAATGGTGAAGCTCAAATATTACAGTGATAAAAAGAAAAGTTGTGAATTTGTTGATGTATTTCAGGGTTACACTCACTCAATTCCTCTTTCTTATGGGACTGGAATATACATCTGCAACCTTCTCATGTGCATTTCTAAATCTGGTGCCTGCATTTACCTTTATCATGGCACTGCCATTGGGGTAAGTCAAACAAACTAATGGATGCAAATTAATATTTTAGATACTTTATACATACCTAATTTCTTTTGATTTATTATTTCTTAGAAAATAAATATATTTAAACACATTTTTGAACTATGTATGCATGCTTAAAAAGAAAAAAAAATATGGATCCTAAATTTATTTTAATTGATCAAGTTAATCTTATATTAGACAATGAATTTGAATCCTATTATTTTTCATTTGAATAGTATTTTAATCATATACATGTTTATGATTGATACATATCATGTTATCATGTTTTATCATTACTATAATTAAATACTATACACAAAACATGAAATTTACAGAAATTTTTTATTGAAATGTTATTAATAAATTAGTATTTTAAATGTTTAGTTTGAGTTTACAAGAGTGTAGCAAAATAAAATAGTAAAACTTAATAGAAGTTGAAGGAATTTTTATGCCTAATTTTTTCTCCATTTAAAGAATTATGTGATTTATTAAAATTTGAGGCCATTTGAAAACTACTTGCTTTTAAAAGAGTTATATAAATAATCAAGAAAAACATATAAACAAGGATAGAATGAGAAGTAAGAACAAAAATGGCATAGTTTAACCAAATTAAAAGATTGAAATCATGAAAAGTGTCTTGTGACAATTTTATGAAGCAGATTTTCATAATTGTGACCCTTTATCTTGAAACTTGAAATTGTAAGGATAGAGAAGGTAGACATGAAAAAACTGAGTGCTAAGGCCAAAGTGTTGGGAACTTTTGTGTGTATTGGTGGAGCTTTGATGTTGATCCTTTACAAAGGAATGCCCTTAATCAACCAACAACAAGAGCACATAGCAGACAAAGGCACAACAACACCATCAGCTTCCAAGTTAAAGATATGGATAATAGGTTCACTGCTTCTGACTGCAGGATGTGTCTTGTGGTCTTCATGGTTTCTTATACAAGCAAGGATTAGCAAAGAGTATCCATGTCAGTACTCTAGCACAGCCATTTTGTCCTGTTTTGCTGCCATTCAATCAGCAATATTAACTTTGGTCATTGATACAAATAAGACCAAATGGATTCTCAAAGGGAAGTTAGAGATTCTCACTGTTGTATATTCTGTAAGTATATATATCCTTTATCACAAAATTTAACATTCAAAAATGTTTGTGGAAGTTTCTTTTCATGATACAATAGTTTAAATACATTACTAAACCATTATTTTAATCCCTAAAGTTGTATATATTGCACCATCACATTAGTATCTAAAATTAAAGAACTCATAACTAAGTTTATAGATATATAGTCTATGATCTAGCAGGTCAACATATTCCAGATGGGTTGATTTTACCCTCAATCCTAAATCCTAAATCTTTCCAATATGTTTGGGTCCATCTGAAGTTGCTTGGCATCAAGAAGCCTAGAAACACTTGAATATGTATGATTTAAGTAGTTAATGTTAATTTATATTTAGGAACCAAAATGGCAGTAAGTCCTTAAATAGTAGTTTAATCTCAAATTTGAATTTCAATTCACATTTTGTACAAGATTCAACAAGTCTGCAATACCTATACAAAACTTTGAACTAAAATTTAGCTGTGTGTGGAGATAGGGACTAGTTGGATCAGGCTTGTGCTATGTGGCAATGTCATGGTGTGTGAAACAAAGGGGTCCAGTTTTCACTTCAGCATTTACCCCTCTTCTGCAGATGTTTGCAGCAGTGCTTGATTTCTCTATATTACAAGAGGAAATTTATCTGGGAAGGTTGGATTTGGTTATTATCATTCTGTTTTCTTTTTCTTTTTTTTCATCTTTTTACATTGCATTGCCCCTGATGCATCCCCACATGCACTGAGCAGTGTTGCAGGATCAGTCTTGGTTATTTCTGGCACTTATATTCTACTTTGGGGTAAAAGTAAAGAGGAAGAACAAAATGCCAAGAAGGTTACTCAAGAAGATGAAGAATGTATGAGTAATTTTGAGGCCAATCCAAATGTAGCCTCTAAGCAGAGGCTTAATGGAGAACAAGGATTATCTGAATTACAAGTGAAGCAGTTGGCCATTACAGTGACTAGAAGTTATTAAAATTAGTTTCCTAATTGAAATTCATAATATTACCATTAGTACACTCTTTTGCATCCTAAGATTAATGGTTTTCATCATGTGAATGGAATACTTGAATGATGTTGGATTTGCGTAATAGACAACTTTTGCTCAAAAAAAGGTGCAACTATTTCACTAATCCATTGGTAGTGAAGTAAATTGGAACTTCAATTTCTATTGTATAAACATTTGTGGAAAACGAATAACAAGCATTGAACTCTTCAGATTCAAATGATTATGCAACTTTCGAAAATTAGAGTAAAATCATAAATGGGTCTGGTTTGAGACACAAAATCCTCATCTTCACTGCTAATGACATCAATCTCACGTTGAGTTTATATAGTAAATATGCAGCAATGGTTAATAACAACATCACACTTGTACCAACCAAGAATCTTATTCATTAGCATCTTCATTTGTATTGCTTGAACCTGAAGTACCCAATTAATTAATAGAATCTTTGGTAACAGAAAGATTGTTGTTCTGATCATATTCTTTATTACATTTTCTTCATGTTAATTTTTGTTGGGACATTTTTTTTTCACATGACCAAATTTCTTGTAGTTTTGACATGGTAGCTTTTCACAATTCTAATGGTCTTTCTTCCTGTAATTTGTTTCCTGGCATATACCACATAGGGAACATTTGTCTTAGAAAAATTTCTAGAGTTCTCTCTATTTATGAAAAAGTTTCCATCATATTCCTTTTTTTCTACGTTCTTTATTTCTAGTTTTGAAATTTGAACTTGAAAGAAATTTTCGATGGAATCTTTATCATTGTATCATGTCTCAATTAACTCGACTAATTTTGTCACCAATAAATGGATACATTTTTGTTTTTTCTTTATTATAGCCACAAATGCATCAGACGTATGGGAATTAGAGATTAGAATTTTTCCAACAATTTTCATATCAGAAATATATTCTCCACATGTTCCAATTTGACTTACTATTTCTTTTATCTTAAAATAACAGTCTTTTACAGGTGCAAACTCTTTCATTTTTATTAATTTAAACTCGCCTACACATGCATTAGTATTTCCTCGAAATTCCTATGGTAGAATAACCATGCATCATTAGAACAGTGTTAGCTACTGCCTGTTTCAAATAAATAAAGCTTTTAAATCTCCTTTTGTTTATTTTCCTTCAAAAAAATTTCTGTGCGGAATTTAAGAGTTGAAGTGTATGCAAAAACAATGAGTCTTTTTTGCATAAATCTTTAGAACATAAAAACAAAAAAAAGCTTTCATTTTTAAGTCCAAAAATCATAATTTTCATAGTATTAGTCAGAAATTAAGAACAAAAAATGGCACATAACATGGCCTAATTCTTGTCCTTATTTACAGAGGAAGAACAGTATAGGGTGAAGGATACAAGAAAACAAAAACGAATAATGCATTAATAGTTTTGAGAGCACTCCAAATGTGCCCTTCATGCTGAGGTCTAATGGGGAACAAGCATTCTCTGAAATACTATGGTAACAACAGTTGATAAATTTTTCAATACTTTGTTGCATGACAAATGATCAACAAATTCGGGTTGAGAAATAATTCATCAATTACTTGGGCAAGCGGCACATGCCAATTCTCTAATCATAGTTTTTTATGTACATATATATGTAATGTACTTGCTAATTTGCACATGTAATGTACGTAAAGCACAAGAATTTCGATTTCATAGGGAGAGACGATACAGCATACACTAACAAATATCTACACTACCAGAATAAAAGAAACATTTGATTGCATCCTTTTCAAATCAAATAAGAAAAGAAAGGAAAGAATATTGCTTGCAAATTCTCTGCTGACGCTCCTTGTTCGACCATAGGTTCCAGGCAGAGTAAGTCAAAACAATCTGGACAAGAAAAACACTTGTATAAACAAAAGATAGCACATTACCCATTTAGATAAGAAAGCATATAGAAAATAATAATAATAATAATAACACAAAACAGAGAGTAAAACAGAGGAGAGTACTTAGGATTTGCTATGAAATTTGCAAGGCTCTGACCCGAGCAGTCAGTTCCCTAACTTGGCTCCTTAATCGCTCAGGATTGCAGAAGAAATCAACAAAGACTCTTCTTTGAAGTCCAATTTCTTGTGAATGATGTTTCACAATCTGGATGCCAGTGTAAACAAAGTTTCAGTCATCACAACAATAGGTTCAGAATCTTCAAAATTCATGTGGAATATGTTCAAATTCATGCAAAACTTAGCAATAGAGGTGTGGTTCAATTTCAATATAATAGTCACGAGTTGGAAATGAAAGTGTGGAAGAAGCAAAGTATTAGTATCAAGAAAAAAAATTCAGTATATTTCAAGAGTGACTACATCGATTTGAACTTAAAACTATCATCACTTATTTTCTTTCCTTTTTCAGTAAGACCAAGGCCAAAGCTAAATTTTCAGGATTAATGAACTATTGTCCTTACATTTTAAGTTTTCAGATTCAATAGTATAAAAAAAATTATACCAAGGAAATATTATCATGAAAGTTATCATTGAAAGGAGTTACTAAGAGAGGCGTGTTAGGTGAGAAGAGTAGAAAACTCTGGTCAAGAGTATCAAAAAGATTCTTAGGTCTTTTTCCAGATTCCAACCAACCAATTAGAAGATACCCCCAATAACAGGATTTCTCCAAAGAAATCAATGACTTGGGGAAGTTACTAACTAGATGGCATGATAAAAGGTTCAGATCAAATTACCTCATTCTTCTTGACATGCTCGTGTGTCACCTCTTCAACCGCAGCAGACAGCTTAGCGTTAATTTTTTCCATTTCATCAAGCTCTTTCATTAATGGCTAAATAAGATTGGATGGAACAAGGCAAAATGTCAAAACACAACATAAACCAAAAGTAAAAAACTGAGATGCCCATTTTGATAAAACTTCGATTCAGACATGTAATCAAAATTTTGTTACTTTACTTCACCAAGGTCCACATTATTCGCAACTACACTACCAGAAACGAATCCAGTACCTTAAAACCCTGACAAAGGAACACTAGTTTTGAATTTACTCTTTACAGTGGACATGACAAATTCTCTATCTTTTAGGAAAAGGCTTTGGTTGTAATTAATGGACATGAAAAATATAACTAATATATTGTTTATAAAGAAATTCAAAAGGCCCTGCTACAATTATGTGTTACAAATTAAAACGAAGCCACAGTAAAGATCTGGGAGTCATACCCGAGGGGTCAGTATTGGTTGTGCAGTAGTTGAAGATGCAAAGAGCAGTTGCTGCAGGCTTTGAATAAGGTTGCACCTATAGATTCAAAATTTGACATGAACTCTTCCTCAGTTTCTTTTTAAATCAAGAACAAAACAACACTCCAAACAAGAGAATTATGTAAAAGAAAACCCATTGCTATCTCAAAAAAATTGCTGAAACTATATACAACTGTGTGAATGTAAAATTGTATGGACATGGGCTCCAAATATTAACAATGCAAATAGAATGTCACAAACAACAATATTTTACAGTTAAGCCTACAACACATGATTTATTTATATATTAAGAAAATGGAATCAGTACAATAAATAAGAGATTTGATATCCTCTAATAATAAAGCTATGACACAGAAATAAATAAAAATATTCTTCAATATACACACACACACACACACATATAATCTAAATATTCTTGATTATATAAGATCTACTCGTTTCTATAATTATAACAGGACCCATAAGTTTCGGTAAGTCTCCACACCTTATATGCGAAATTCACAAAAATATCAGCCTCCAATGATTTTATAGATTAAGGGTATGCTTTAACAAATCTCTCCATAAGCATTTCTAAGAGAAAATAAATAAGAAAAAGTTAAATGTTCTTCTTTAGCTAAAATCACCTTATGCATAAACTGAACTAATTTTAGCTTACGGGGAAACAATTTTTTTTCCTCTTGTAAGTGTTTATGGAGAAGATTGTCCAAACGAACTCTAAATCAAATGACACCAATCTGAAAGTTGACACACTCAAGTAAATCAATGCTCCTATATAGAAAATGATTTTCATTAATCCACCATTGAATTGTTATTATGCAGACCTTGCACATCAAATTTAGAAAATTTAAAAATTAATAACAAAGCATCTGATGAAGTTCGAGCATTGTACTTTTGTTTTAAGATATTTCAATGTTGTAGAAAACATTTAGCTTAACAAGAAATTTTATGATCTTGATGATTATGATGCAAACAGTAATGGATTGGCATAAAATTAACTTTGATTTACTCCACAACGACACATATCCTAACCTAACCCTATGATTCCAATAGAAAGAATATATTGGTGACATCCAAAAGAGCATTATCTAAACAAGGTCACTGAAGCATAAGAGTTCATACTTTTACAGTATAGAAAGGTCTCTATCCATTCAAAAGATATCATAAATTACAGTACTTTGATTTTTGCACGATACTTACAGTTCATTAATACACCTATTTCTGTCTTCGGGAAGAGAATTCTCAAGGTCCGACTGAAGGCTCATCAAATCTGAATGAAGAGCTGATATCTGCTTGACAATGCCAGGAGCTGATACATATGTCGACAGTGAAGCTTGTGTATCTGGGAAAAAAAATGTAGAGTACCAGCAAAATGGTACAGGATAGCTTATTAAAAGGATAATAGGAACACTAACTTGAATAAATCATAATATTTTGATAAATAAATACTCACTTGAATATATTTTTAGCAGATCTCTAATAGCATGCAAAAAATGATCACTGTCATGTACTCCTCCTTGTTCTTGAACATCAGATGCAGCTTGGATCAGGGCCAGGCAATGACCCTGCAAACCATAATGGAAAGTTCAAAAGATAAAGAGTAGAGGTTTGATGAAAAACTAGACTTGTGAAACTAGGGGTTATGAAGGAAAATATAAAGAATGGCAAGATAGCATTCTTTAGAAAATAGATTTAGAAGGTATTCAACGGCCTTTTAGAGGCTGATTTGACTCCTCTAAAGTGAGAAAAAAATACTTAAGAGGATTATGATAAAATCAATGATGTTTAAAGGAGCCAAATACATTCAACAATTGTGAGTTCACTTTATTCTCAAAAGTGCACCTCCTAACTTCAAAGGAGCCAAATCCTTAAGTGGCAGAGGACAAAAGGCAGAATTTTATAAGAAACTATACTTAGCATGACTAATAAAACCACATTGCATCTATTTCATGTTAATCACCAATATTTCTTAAGTGCAACCAACAAGTCATGAATGATAAGACCTATCATTGCAGGCCTTCATCCTCACATTGGATTAAACAGATGAAAAATACCTAGGCATATAATTTCAAAAACATATTTTAATATAGTAATGCTAATGTTCATATGATTTCATTGTACTATTATGAAAAAAAGAAACAAAAACAGGAGCAGATGCTCCCCAAGCTCAAAGATCACTCTATGACCCCGTTTCCATATGATAATACTTGTTTTCTCTCCACTCCACAACTAACTCTCCCCCATTCCATCTCACTCCTCACCTAAAAGAAAGTTAAGGGGGTCTAAAAGATAACCAATCACTCTATGTGTAAGAAAAGAAAATCAAACACTTTAAAATGGAACAGGTAAATGGAAAATTTGAAATAAGAACTATACCACTACAGGCGAAGGCAATGAAGAAAAGAATCACACAAAATTAAAGAATATGCAAAATTCTAAGGATACATACCACCCGTCCCTCAGTTGCAGACAAGTATGCTTGCAGCTCTGACTCAATAACCTTGAGCAACGAAAATGCTCCAAGCATGTGCTTCTTTTCCAATTGGCAGGCTATCTTTAAGAATTGATGCCTGGCGAGCAGATTGACAAGATGGTTTATGAACTGGCAAAAGAATGGAGAGGTTTGTTACCACAGGTTACATTTTAAAAAATTCAAATTTTTGATCATTTAACACAATGTTGATGGCAATGGCACATACAATAATTACAGATATTGGAATAAAGGAACTCAATCAACATCCATAAAGTATTTTCTTATTTGAAGAATAAAGAAACAATGACATGCTTTATTAATGACAATGGCCAGCTAAAGAAAAAAGAATCAATCCAGGAATCTAAGTATATTTATTAAAATTGACAGACTAATTCAAAAAAAAAAAAATCTTTATGTTGTTGTGTTTGGATGGGGATTTTTTTAAGCTTCCAAAGATTTTAAAGTACATAGAACTGGGCTTAACTCAACACCGAATGTTGGCTCATGAGATGAGGATTGTCCAAGCCTTTACAAGTTCTACTCTAACAATATCTATCTGATGTGAGATCTCAATGCAGCCTCTCATACCCAAGATTGGGCATCTAAAGCATGGAGATTATAGGAATGGATTTTCATATTGCACAGGGAAGGCACAAAACCAAATAGAATTTTGGAAAATGAAGGATAACCCAAATATAGATCCATGATCTAATACATCTTCAATTTTAGTTGAGCCTAACTCAGTAGAGTATTTCTCAGGCCTATATAAGCTCTACTATAATCATATGCACCATTGATAGAGATCTCAATAAATACTAACAACCTATACCAATATCTTAACATCACTCTCAAGTTTAAGCTAGTTATGACTCATGAGTAGCAAACTCAAACGGAAAGCTAGTTAAGATAGACAGATCCAAACAGCCTGATAGAATATGTAAAATTCATTGACTTTAGAGAAAGAGTCAAGTAGTCTGAACTGTTTCATTATTTTTTGATTTAATTATGGAAAAGTAATTTATAGAATTCAGAGATAGAGTCCTAGCTCTAACTAACTGAAAGCTGTCACAACTAACTCAACAGCTGTCATAACTGACAGAGGTAGCTCTAAGCTATTCACTAGTCTACATTACTTGCACTGTAACCTATACAACATATACACTGTCAGAAGAGAAGACAATAAACTGCAACCCAATTTAAAAGTTAGCTATGACTGAGAACAGAAACTTGGAGAACCAATCTAAAATTGGAGAATGCACACAAAAATCTAACCAGCATATCCCAACACATTAGGACATATTTATAAATAAAAATCATAGTAAAAATAGATGGCTAAACTTACTGCTTTCTGCCTATTAATGTAGTACTCTTGTCGCATGACCTTCAAATCATAATCACCTAGAAGATAAAAAAGGAATCATCCAAAACACAAAACAAATTAATAAAATAAAATTGAATTTCTTCCCAATAGTTGAGAGTTGAGAAAATACCTTGTAAAATGTATGTATCTTGGAGTTGAGCTAGCTCCCAGCACAAATCTGAAATAGTCTGAAAAGGGAAGAAAGTGATAAGGCATTGGACCACACACAGACCAATTATTTAGAAAATCTATTATAGGACTTAGTTTTAGTAATACTAATCCTTTGAACTTTTGAAATACATACAGCAGAAAGTCACTAACACTCTACTAGAGTAATTATTAGGTGTAAGTAATGCCCCCTTTATGAAAGTGTAGTTATCTTGGATTTGAATTGAAGAGTGGGCATCAGAAGAATAAAATTTCATAATAGACTAGGCTACAAAAAGTACCAACTTACCAAACACCAGACAAAAGAAAGAGTGAACTTTGAAAATATTGAGGAATTTAAATTGCAATGACTTGAAGATTCACATAGTATACAACTCAAATCACTCAATGCTACATTGCTAATTAGGTGATCTTTTAAACAAGTCCAAGCCTTTTCATTGGAAAAATCAATGGTATAATGGCATTAGCTAGAAGATACAACAATTCTAGAATAAAAAGCATCTAGTAACAAACCTCTGATAGCAGCTTTTCTTCATGGTTATAAAGATTTGAAAGTTCTCCTTTCAATTCGGAATGCTTTCTCCTGTATTCACAGGCAACAATATCCCATAAGAAAAAGTGTAACTTCAAAATAAGAAGCCTTTATGGTGGTCAAAAGAATTTGAAGTTAAGACTTCCTTCAGAATGCAACAGATACCCCCCCCCCCCCCCCCCCCCCCCCCCCAAAAAAAAAACTGCCTAACCTTTGTACAACTCTGCAATGGTGTGTTTTGTCACTATTATTCAAAAATAAAGTATGGCTTAAATTTAGAAGGTGCTTCGTATAGGTTTCACAAATTGAGGATTTCAAGTAGGGTAAAACAGAAGGGAGGTTGAAGTAATTTATTTATAATAAAGAATTCACTGACAGAAGAATGCTTTTGTAAATTGATTTTGTGTGCACTTTTTGTACTTTTACATTAAGGGATCAAAAATAGAATTATCAAGGCTACTAATAATCAATGCAAAAGCCCATGGACTTGAGAAAATGGATGTAGGGAGGTCAAAATTTTAAAAGTACATCACCAGGAAAGGAAACATAAAGGCACAATAGAGATTGTATCAACATTATAAATACCTAAGAGAATGAAGATCAAGATGAATATGAGCTTCATCTGATGATACTTGTGATTTAAGCGTCATTAAAATAGCCTGCTGCTTGGCATTCTTGACCTGTGCTTCAACCCATTGTTTTTCACTTACTCCAAATCTGACAAAGTTTACACAGACCATTAACATCAAAAGATTGATGAAATATTACAAACATGAGTCTGGCAGCCATTCTAATTAGATCAAAACGAGGAACTATAACAAAATGTTTTGTATGCCTTCAGTAGAACCCCATGAAATCACAGATGGTCAGACACCAACAATAGGATTACACACAGGATAACATGCTTTTATGTCAGCTATCCTCTAAACCGCCTCAAGTAGAAAAAAAAAACTACAAACTGATTATGTCTAACATAGTAATGTAGGCATGATTATCAAGCACACTGCCCAGGCTGGGTTTCATGTTTGAGTTTGCTATTCAAAACAATTGACAATTTGTAAGACACGAGCTCATCATAATTGAGTAATATAATAGATAACCACCTATACTATAATAGACTAATGCTGATAAAAAAAAACCCATAATAGACTAATAGATAGATCAATATCCATATCTACAAATCTGGAAGTACAACTTGGTGCACATTAAATCAATCAACAATGTACCAAAATAAGTAATCTGCAATGTTATGGAAAGAAGCACGTACATTGAGCGAAGCCGGCGTAACTCAGATACACGTTGATGATGTGATTTTTCTAAATCTGCTGAACCACCAAAAATAAACAAATAGGCTCAACAGGTCCAGTTAACAATATTCAAGTTCATACAGGATATGTATTTTGTGTGTGAGCCATAGCATAGTAGTATTTATTGTCTAGAGTGAACTTCATACGGATTTTTTTATGAGCCTTCCTTTTGTCCAGACTCCAGATACTCTAGATGCATCTTAGTTTGTTAAGTAAAGTGGTTTTAAGTGAATTAAGGTGTGTATAACTTTAACAGACTTTTAATAACAGTTTTAAACTTACAGGGTTGGTATAGAATGCCAGAACTTTTAAGAAGTTCATGCCTACCACTTCAATAAAGATACTATTGTTGAGTAACTAAAACTCAAATGAATCCTGATAAGAAACAAATGCATCCTGATGTTAACTCAATTTTATATCAATAGAAGAATAATTATCATATAAAAAACAAAATATATTTATATACCGAAGAATAAAGTAAAAACTAAAAAAACTCATATTTACTGCAAATAAGGATACAAACAAATATAATTAAAATTTTGGACTCGTGATGGCTGAAGACAATTCTACTTTATTTATTAGAGAATGAGAAAAAATAAGTGAAATGTAAGGACCAGCATGTACACCTCGAACATAGGTATTTGAGATCTCATCAAGATTCACCCAAGAGCATTTAGACTTCCCCTCCTCAGCAACAAGCCGAAATGGACCCTGTCATTGAATTAGAAAAAAAGACATAAAAGGGTATCAAGAACTTGAGAGAAAATAAATCAATAAAAATATTTAAAATATCATTACCAGAAAATACAATACAGAAAGGTACCTTGAAGACAATACAGAACCGAGAAAGACAAGAGAATTTGTATAAAATGAAAATGGTTTCTTGCATTACTTGTTTGAAGTACATATTTTAGGATTTATACAGATGTAACAGCTTGCTCTGCAAGCTTTGCTGACTAGAATATAGATCTAGCTAACTGGCAGCTCAGCATAACTGACTTCAGTAAGTTAGTTACAACCAATGCTGATGAGGAACCTACAATACTAAGCGCTTACAACAGCTAGCTTAGCTATTATCACACCTATATAGTTAAGTTCACAGCAACACCCATATCACACATAGCAGGATCAGGAACAATCAGCACCAAAAGAGAAGTATAAAAAACAACTCACAAGTTAGCAACCTTTACCATTGCACTAAGGCTTGCCCTAAAGGAAACCTACTAATCCTTCTACGCTAAGTATATTATCAATTTGTTATAATTAATAGAAAAATAGTATAGCGAAGACAATAATTATCCTAGAAAAAATATAGACCAGGAAGGCAGTAAAGAAAAAAACAAGTATTTTGCCCACTTACTGTGTCCAGTTGCTTAGCAAACCACTGATTTAGCTCTTTTAGACATGATGAGTCTCCAAGCAAGAATTGGTTGAAGTCTGAGTATGCCAAATATATACCATCTTCTGCATTTCAAAGTAGCTAAACTCATCAGAAGAACTATCAAAACTCGTCATGAGTTTTCAGCATACTATACCACAACAACAACCATGCATTATTTCACTAAATGGGATTAGACACATGTATCAAACAACACCAGCATGCTCTATTTAAAACCAAATTTTCAGCAAGATTACACTTCAACAAAATTTATATCTTCTTTGAAACTGTCCATTTTGAATCTCTTCCATTCAACAAATTCATGAGCCATCGAACACGGAAATTAAAATTTTATCTCACAATGCCTGACATGGTTGATTAACAAAGCTCTAATTATACAGCTAGTAAATTTCATACTGGCACTTATGTATAACAAAAATGAACTTTAAAAAAAGAAGTAGAACAAGAAAGTATTATCCAAGAGAAACAAGGAAAAGAAATATTACCATCTCCCGAATGATAATGTGCCAACTCATGCGCTGTGGAAGCAATTCTTTCAAGAACGGCATTCATCTAAACAATGAAGAAATTCAATGAAAACAAAACACCTTGAGATGATACCTTAGGCAAAAAAACTACAGATTTCTCACAAGAATAATGAACAAAAACAAAAATTATTAGTGGGGCTCATATTTTTCAAGCTTGCAAACGTTCCACTAAGAAACATTATTGGACTTACCAGTTTCCTAAAAGGTACACTACTTTTATCAAAGCACTTGATCAGATTTCAGACAACATTATCAACATCAAACTTACTAACATGGGAAACAAAATAGTCGATAACAAAGAGCATGGAAATAACACATTACACGTGGAAGCACTGACTTGCCTGTAAATTTCGGACAGAAAGACTATCGTCAATATTGGCAAGGTGTCCTTTAACAATAGAAGTTGCAGCAAGGCGTGCCCGTCTTCCTTGCGTCAATGCTGAGCCCTGTCCCGAAAGCAAGTCAAACTGAGATTGTAGATGCCTCAGCTGCCTCTGCAAGGACAAAGCCTCCTCTCTATACACCGAAGTTGCCTCCCTAAAGCCAAAAACACAAGTAATAATATAAGGCAACGCTCCCTATTTATTGCATTGAACATACACCCTGTTTGAATAAATTTCTCTACCACCACCTACATGAGAAGAAAACAGGAAGGTATAATGAACTGTACTTCCCCCATAAGTTAAAATCAACGTATGCACTTAAATTTTACAAAAAGTTGTGATGCATATAATTGATTTTAACTCACAACTGGAACCCAATTCATTTTACCTTCTTATTTTCTTATCATGTTGAACGAATTTTATCCACACAAGGGCATAATAGAGACCAATAGCAGTTATCAATAGAAGTACTTGATATCTTTCAACCCCTCCTCAGCACCGAAAACTGCCTCCTGATTGTCTCTCGTATCAGAGAAGGCCGAAATGCTCTGGTAAGCAAAGTCCAAATCCTCACCCTGCTCGATTCAACTCATTTCAGATTCACTGACTAATAGAGTACTAAATTACTAAGTTCATTTCCAATTCCAAAACTAAGAACTCAATACAGTGCAATTTATCACCTCTAACAGCTTCCCTTCTTGCTTGAACTGCTCGTACCTGAAACAAGGAGTGAAGCCATTCACATTCTATGATTATCAATAATTAATACATTGGATAATTGGGAGAGAGAGAGAGAGAGAGAATTAACTGGGAAAGTTCCGAAAGGGAGAGAACATTGGAGGTACGAAGATTGGAGCAGATCCAGTGGAGAAGGGGGCGAGTGTCTTCATACTGAAACGGCCATTCGAAGCTATCAGGGTCCAATGCTTCCCATCCTTCGTACCCTAATTCTCCCAGCAATGTGCAAAGTCGACTACCGCTCATTCTTCCTCAGATTTGATGCAGACACTTTCCTCTTTCTATTTGGTTTTAGTCTCCTCTGCTTCACACTGAAGCAAAGAAAGGGTGCGATTCACGATTCAAATCGCACGCAACGATACGGTTATCGCAACTGTATCGTGCGAATCCTAATACGAATCGTTGAATCGGAGAATCATTTCGTTTCGTATCGTATAATAAATTGGAATTTCAAAACCCTAATTTCAAAATTTTACCACGCCAACCTCTTCTCCTCTGCTACACGAACTTCATCTCCTCTACTCCAACAGCGACGACCATCGGACTCGTGACAGCAGGAGGCGCGGCGCCGGACCGCAACAGCAACAACTTTGTGGGATCGTGCAATTGCTGAGGCGCGGTGCGGGACGAAGGCGCACGCCTGCACGCGCGGTGGTCGCTGGAGGCGCACGACTGTATGCACGGTGAAGAGAGTAGAAAACAGAGAGTGAAGCAGAAAGTATGAGCGCACAGAGCATAAAAGAGAGAGTTAAAGCAGAAAAATTCTATTTCATTTTTTCATTATTATTATCATCATAATAATAATAATATTATAAGAATTTGAAAACATTTTCTTATCGTATTTAACGTCTAGCCAAATCTCAAGTAATGTCTTCTATTCGTAATTACTAAATACTATATTATATTATTAATAATTTTCTTTTAGACAAAAGAAAATAATAAACTTATAAAAAAATATTATAACAAACACAAATAACGCCAAATTATTGTTAATGAAAATTATATATGATTTTATTTACAGTGGTGTGTTTCGAACCCACGAGAAATTGTGAATTTTTATTTTTTTATACACATTAGATAGTAATTATACATTAATTATTCTAGAAATAATTAATTACTATATTAAGTAATAATTATAGTTAAAATTTAATAGTTAATTAAATATTAATTTATAAATTTTATTAATAATAAAATTATTTTAAATATTAATAATTTGTTTAGTTTCTAAAATAATATATAATTTAATTAATATAGTGATTAATTATTTTTTGTTTTTAAAAATTAATGATTTTGTTTTAATGAAGTGAAAGAAACTAAAAATTTAAACGTGAAAGTACTCGAGGGTAATATCCAAATGTCTTTATGTAATCTAATACATATTTAAACGACGTTAATGGTATTAAATTGATAAATTTAATCTATCTTTTTTTCAACACTTGTTATTTTGGACTTTTAAAACATTACATTTGAAATTTGAATTTTAAATGGGAAAGAAAAGGAAGGTTGAGATTTGAAAAAGGAAAAACTAAAGTAAAGATGTTTCTTTTTCTTATGTCTTCTCTTTCCCTTACATTTTTTTTTTTTTAAAGTTTGAAGGATTATAGACTATAATCAAATTTATTTCCAATTGACTATAATCATAACCTTATCCATTCATGTAGTTTGATTCTTTTTATGATTATTTAATGAACTAAATATCATTACATCTTTGTTTCTTTCAAATAAAGGTTTCACTTGAAAACAATTTATTTTAGTAGTTTAATTATTTTTTAATTGACAACTGTAGAACTTAATAATAAAAAAATATATATGTGATTTCTAATTAACAATTCAAATTTAGCCATTATATATTGAATATTTGTAGGAATCAAAGTCAACCTTAGAATCTAAATAATTGGTAGTTAAAAATTTGGTAGCTAATTAGATATCAATAATAGAAATTAATAATTTTTTAGTCTCTAAAATAGTATATAATTTAGTCAATATAGCAATCAATTATTTTTTGTTTCTAAAATTGATTTCTATCTAATGATTTTATAGTAGTACTGTAGGAATGAAAAGCATAAAAGAACAACACCATTACGAGCCACATATATCATAACTCATAAGACCCAAAAAAGAGGACAAATTTTTCATTCCATACTTATTAAGGTCTAAAGTTGGATAATGTTTACTCAATATATGACCATAAACTTGCAAACAAAGTCTGGGAAGTTGTGTTATTACTTAAGGTAGTTAGATTTAACGGATTTTTTGCTTGATGAAGGCTTAACGTTATCATAATAGTAGAAGACGTGTATGTAACAAGCCTATCCATACTTTGTAAATTGGAATTATGATTGATTGTAGAAATTAGAGCACATATATGGTAGGTTGAATTTTTAGAATGAAACCTTTGGATGCTTGGGTCATGTAGAAGTTTTTTGAGATATATGTAAATAGGGATTGAGATTAAATGTGTTCGAAAAATGAAGCCGATTAACATATCCCTCAAATACTCTATATAATTTAATCAATTCTTTATAAATAAAATTAAAGTGAGATACATCTCATCGCATACTCACAATATAAAAGTGAAGGTTGTGATATTCATAAATACATATATGAAATTGGTTATAGTACCACCAATATAGTCTCACATTGCTTAGGAGTCGAGGTAAATGACAGTTTAAATACACATTCCTCCCTCAACCCTCTAATGTGGCTTTTAAGGACAAAATGTGACGGAACACCGACCTCTAAAGCAGACAATATCTCGAATGCAATGATTGATCCTAACGATGTTATATCTTTGATTTAAGGTTGAAACAACATTAATGTCAAAACCACACTATTCAAACAAATTAATGTTCAAGCAATACAACAATTTTTTTTTTTACTCTCGAGACCAAAGATTAATAACTTTTCTCAAGCTCAAATCAAGTTCACAATCATATTCAATAATTAAATATAGTGATTATCTTAAATTGCCACTAATTAAAACCATAAAAATAAAATAATAAAAATATATTATATTTAATTTCATTATTATAGAAAATTATATTATTATATGTAGAAAGTGTTTTATATAATAATATTTTTATTTTTTGATAATTTTATAAAATTACAAAAATTAAATTACACATAACATTATAAAAAATATAGAATTAAAATTTATGAAATTGTTATAATATATAAGTACAATAAACTAAGTTTATTAACCAAACTTAATTTATTAAAATATATTGCATTAAATATATATTAAAAAATATACTACCTTTTATTTATTTCGTGATAAATTCATTACGTATAAAAAATAATTAATTAATTAACTATTTGAAAATTTTGAAATACATTAAAATATAACGTGATAACTAGAGAGTGAAAAAGGTAATTATTTTATTTTTAAATTAATCAAACTCAAGGCAAGATGCAACTATGTATGTTTAATTAGATGGATATATTTCCATTTTCATTTCACCTTATAAATACATTAATGTAGTATTAATCTATAAATATAATAGAAAAATAAACTCTAAACTTATGTGAAGTCTCTTATAACACTATGTTTATGAATTAAAAAATTACTATATTTTGTTTGACACAAATTAAAGTGTAGGAAAAACTAGAATAAGAATGAGTCAAATAACAATGATCACAACCTTAACTTTAATTAGTAATGCTTTTGAGGTAAATACTAACTTGATTTCCAACTTTCTAGCATATACTAATGCTCTTAACCAATGTACTCATCTTTCCAAAAAAAAAAAGTAATGGATAAGTGACAAGTGAAACCTACTTTTAGTTGTGATATTTTTTCAACCATTGGAAGTGTTTTTTTCTCTACTTATTAAAGCTAAAATTATGGGTAAGACTAGTGACATGAGCGAAAAGAGAGAAGAGAGAAAAAAGAAAGAAAAGGAGAAAGAACGTTGATCAAAGTGGGTGTGGTGTTTTCTTGTAATAATTACACACTTTTGAAGTGGATAAGGGTTAATATTGAGAGTGGAATTGAGTTAAGATATTTGTGACAACTACAATTTGAAAGATGGCAGGTAGCATTGTTTTAAATGGAGTGCGTCATTATGAGGGGAAAGTCACAACATTTGTGTTGATTACATGTTTTGTGGCTGCAATGGGAGGTCTTCTCTTTGGATATGATCTTGGTATTACAGGAGGAGTGACTTCCATGGAACCATTTTTAAAGAAGTTCTTCCCTATTGTGCACAAACAGATGAAAGATAAATCAGAAAACAAGAGTCAATACTGCAAATTTGACAATCAACTTCTTACATTATTCACCTCTTCCTTGTACCTTGCAGCACTAATAGCCTCTTTTTTTGCTTCTACCACAACTAGAATGCTAGGGCGTAGAGCCTCCATGCTTATTGGTGGATTGTTTTTTCTTGTTGGTTCATTATTGAACGGGTTTGCCATGAACATTGAAATGCTTATCATTGGTCGTATATTTTTAGGATTTGGAGTGGGATTTTGCAATCAGGTAAGAATTAACATAAGTTACATGTGCTAATCACTTAAATTGGTTTATCTCTTGATTTTCAAAGGAAAATGATGATTAACTTCACCTTTGTTTGTTACATCAATAGTCTGTACCAGTGTATTTGTCTGAAATGGCCCCAGCAAACATTAGAGGAGCATTGAATATTGGCTTCCAAATGATGATTACATTAGGTAACCTAATTGCAAACCTAATCAACTATGGTACGTCCAAGCATGAAAATGGATGGAGGTTGTCTTTGGGCTTGGCAGTTGTACCAGCAATTGTGTTATGTATAGGATCTGTTTGTGTAGTTGAAACACCTAACTCTTTGATTGAAAGAGGCAAATATGGACAAGCTAAGGAAATGTTGCAAAAGATTCGAGGCACTGAGAAAATTGATGAGGAATATCAAGATCTTATTGATGCTAGTGAAACAGCTAAAATGGTGGAACATCCATGGAAGAACATTGGAAGTCCAAAATACAGGCCTCAACTAACTTTTTGCACTTTTATTCCGGCCTTTCAACAACTCACTGGCATCAATGTCATCATGTTTTATGCCCCAGTTCTTTTTCAGATTTTAGGCTTCGGTAGTGATGCTTCACTCATGTCTGCAGTTATCACTGGAGCTGTTAATGTTGTGGCCACACTTGTTTCTATCTTCACAGTAGACAAGTTTGGAAGAAGAGTATTACTTCTTGAGGGTGGTATGCAAATGATTATTTGTCAGGTAAAAGTTAATAAGTCCAATACTTTTAAACTTCTGAAAAATTACTGTTAATCAATGATTTTTGACAAAAAAAAAAAACTTTAAACCTAGATAATTTCTTGTATGTGAATGTGCATGATTAATTTAACAAGTGTTATTTGAACAATCCACACATTTTGTACTACAATTAACATTAGTTTTGTGTATAATAACTTGTATAAATCTTGAAACCTAATTGTTACTTGCACGTGAGTGTAATAAATGTTTTTTGTATCTATCTCTCTCCTAAACATGTTCTATTATATATCACTTATTGCTCATAATTTTTGTTTGAAGGTTATCATTGGAATCATGATTGGTTTAACGTTTGGGCTAAATGGTCAAGGAGCCTTTAGTAAAGTTCAAGCAGATATTCTCCTGTTCTTTATTTGTGCATATGTTGCAGCATTTGCATGGTCATGGGGCCCATTGGGATGGTTGGTGCCAAGTGAAATATGTTCTCTGGAAATTCGACCAGCAGGTCAAGCTATCAATGTTGCAACCAACATGTTATTCACATTTGTCATTGCCCAAATCTTTCTTACCATGCTCTGTCACATCAAGTTTGGTCTCTTCTTCTTATTCGCAGGATTTGTGGTTCTCATGACCATTTTCGTTGCACTATTTCTTCCCGAAACCAAGAATGTTCCCATTGAAGAAATGAATAGACTTTGGACTTCACATTGGTTTTGGGCCAAAATTGTTCCTAAGTGATAATTGTTGATAGCATACTTTTCTTCATACTTTAAAGTTTTAATTATAGATTCTTGGATTGTAATCATTAATAAATTCACAATTTTAATTGAGACTTATTTAATTGGATTTATTTTTATCTTAACTATTATTTTTGTTAACTACAAAAATAATTCTCAAAGTCATAATCAACGACTCAATAACACCAAAAACTCAGGAGGGAATTAAAACAATTGTCATGACAGCAACATAAATCGCAATACCAAATATGCAATAAACTCGGTCATACAACAATCAATTGTTGGCACATGTTTGCTCATGATTATCAATCTTCTAATTTAGCTAATCAATCTCACTTTTGTCTTTCAACAAGTATTGATGATATTTCTCACTACTGAGAACTCCATCTACCATAAGTGATAATTTGTGGTATCCTGACAATAGGGCTATCATTAAAATTCATAGTCCACACACACAAACATAACTATCATTAAAAAATCTTTTACATGTTCCAAGTGTTTCAAAAAAATTGATTAATGTGTCAAAGTATGCTAAAGACAAAAATATTTATTTTGAGGTTCATTCTAATCTTCGTTGTGTTAAAAATTAAGACATAAAGCAAATCGTTCTTAGAGAAACTCTTAAAGATTGCTTATATGTTTTTCATCATTTTTAACAATCTACTATTTTCAATGTTAATGATACATCTCTTAATCCTATTTTATCTTTATAGTATTCTAGTTTTAGACGTGTCTCATACTAATTTGTTAAAAAGGCTTTAACAAATACCAATATATAGTTTAGAAAAAAAATCACATCTTTAATGTTTTATGTAACTTTTATGTTAAAGCCAAAATGCACTAACTACTTGTCTTTCTTAGTGGAAGAATTAAAATTAAAGATAAGATAGATTGAAACATATAAAAAAAATAGAAGAATAATCTTTTATTTAGATACAAATGTAGAAGTATTTTCAACAAATCATTTTAATTTTAGTTTAACCATTTTTGCTTGCAAATTTTTTCCAACCTGATTCATATAAAAAATAAATCCAAAATATGCATAAGCTGTATATATTTATTTCAAAAATCAAACTTTTTCTTCGAATATGAACCTAAAAATATTTTTTTTAAATCTAGTTATTTTATTGAAATGTATTGTTTTTAGTAAGGCTAAATTATTTTATAGATCTTGATGTTTAAGATTGCTAGTATAAATAAAAAATACAATTACTCGACCGTTTTTTTTTTGGGTGGAATAGAATCCTTATTCAAAATTGCTTTGGAAATAATACTACAACATCTAACTAACCTCTTTTTTTTTTTTTATCGCAATAAAGTTTTTGAAAAAGGGTAAAAAATAACACTATGTATTTTTAATATTAAATAAAATCAAATAATCAATTTTTAAGAAGTGACAAGAATGAAATTGACTAACTTTAGGTGTTAAAATGAATCTCCCAAAATAACTTAATTTAAAAGTGATCTAGTTAAGTTTTGATAAAAAAATTATATTAACTCAATCTAAAAAAATTCATTGATTTGGATAATAACACGTTTACACCAAACATGCTCTCCGTGTATGAATGTACACTCATATTTTATTTTGTGCACACATGATTGAATATTTGGGGACATTTTCAAATTTGGTGTAATTTTTTCTTATTTTTATAGAAAAGGGATTTTTTTTTAAAAAAAATTAAAAAAATAAATAAATCATGTTAAAAAAAAACCAGTTTTAATATGAAGAAGTCATATTTATATCCACGACTTCCGTTTGGACAATTTTTTTCAAATAAAAACTCGTGCTCTAAAAAACTATTTATATATTTTTAATTGAAGTAGTGTATGAAAACACCATTTTCTTTTTTAAAAAAAGGCATATTTTTATCATTTTTTAAAAATCATTTTGGTTTTCTAAGTTTTGTTTTGGTTTTTTAATTTTATTATATTATTTTTAAATATTTATTTAAATTACAATAATAAGTTAATAAATTCTTTAAACTAACTAAATATTTGTTCAAATTATAATAACAAATTATCTAAAATATATTTAATTAAAAATAATTTAATGCACAATTTCAAAAATTAATTAATTAATTACTTAAACTAATTAAGTATTTATTTAAATAATAATAATTAACTATCTAAATCATATTCAATTACAAATGATTAAATATATAATTTTAAAAATGAATAGCATAAAAAAATTCAACATGCATTTGCTTTTTAAGTTTAATTTATATATCATTATTATATATCCAATGAGATTTTATTTTCTTCTTACTATAGAAAACTTATTATTATAATTTAAAAGTATTTTTTAGAAAAAATAACTATCAAAATGAAAGTCAAATTAAAATACAATTTACTTATTTTTGTAATATTTTTATAATCTTTTAAAATTTACCCATTTTTATGTTTAAGGAGACAAAATTACACCAGATGTTTAAATTTTCTAAAGATTTGTACATGTGAGTTAAACTAACTTTCCTCATTAAAATCCTTTTGCTCATAGATTCAAATTTTATTAAATAAAAAGAAATCAAAATGTTGAACCTCGAAAAACATCTATCTAATTAAAATTGACCCGAATTTCGATGATACTGTATGACAGAAATCATTGACCACATAGTCATTACAAACCCACACGTGTTAGGTAATATTGGACAAATAATAAATTAAGAAAATAAGACATTTTTTTTGTGAAAATCAAATACGGTTTACCTTTATATTATCATTTTTTTAATGAATTTCACCATAACTCTTTCTAAACTTTTTGGATGAACTTCTCCAGAAGTTCTAGTAGAGAAAATTTTAAAACAAACAACATTAATTGTTTTATTAGTTAAAATTTATTCATGCATACAACCTAAAAATAAAAATTTGAAGAAATTATAGGACAGAGTTTTTACAAGTTAACACATTCATAAGCTTATGAAGAAAAAAAAACAATTTCAGTTTTTTTTTATTGTTTCTCCTAAGAGAAATTCATGAAAAAGTCATCCAGACAAAACAAACCTTATATATGTATACTATTAAGCATTTCTCATTTATTTTGTTTGAAAGACTATAAAAAAAAACTTAATCCAAATTCCAGAAACTAAAAAATACAATTAAAAATCTTTTTAAAACATTATTTTGCAATCCAACTAGGCCAGGTTGTATGATCCCACAAAAACAGGAGTTGAATAGATTATAGTTCTAGTTCAGGGAACAAATGATTCTAAAGTAGTAGGTAGAGGTGCTCACAAAAAAGACTCATTTATCCTTCAATGCTAATATTAGTTAAAAAGAATACAGATTTTCAAATGCAGTTTTTTTATCCAATGAAATTGAAATTTCATTTTGATAATCTGCACAATAAAACATTTCAAAGAATTATTATCATCTATTGTTTAATCTTTAATCTGCTAATTTGTAAAATAGTATCCTTAAACTGCTATAAACAATTCCAGTTAAAACACATTGATAACACTAAAATATTATACATTCTTAAGAAAAAAAATTTGCCTTTAAATTCCCTACCTAACACCCATTAATTATCATTCTAAACCAGCTTCATCTTTGAAATTTAAATACCCCCAAATCATAACACAGTTCGTACCTTACTTGTTTCACCTCGTCGTGTAATTTGAGGGACCCATCAATTATTGGAACCTGACCCTTCTGTATTGTGTTTAGCAATAATTTAAAATCTGTCAGCATCGCAAATTTAAATACCCCACCAATAATCCATCTGCATAAAAGTACAAAAATTAATAAAAAAAGATGGGTAAAGATGGGTTGGTTTTAGTACTCTTCATCCTTCTGTTTCCCCTTCACACACCACCATGGGTAACGATCAAATATTCACAGCTCAGCTGGCCCCAGAAAACAAATATCATCTCCATCTATTGGGAGAAATCAAATTCTTTCATGGACACAATCAAAACATCATCTTGTTGCAAGTAATCATGAACTGGGGAATACTGAAATGGAATACATCCACTGTTTATGTTAGTAAGAAGATCAGTGATTTAGTTTTATTTTTCTTCTCTTACAAGGGTTTCCACAGCTACCCTATCACAAACTTTACCCAGTGAGGTTTTTTTATATGGTGAAAATGAAACACGGGTCTCCCTAAATTGCTAAGTGATTCAGTTGATCCTTCTTCCAAGAGATATTGTGCACAGTGCGTGTTTGTTTGTGTGTGTTCTCATTGGGAGGATAAGATGGAGAGAGAAAGAGAAAGGAGGGGCCAGGGCACCACATGGTTGTTTCAAAGGGAGAGGCAAGAAAAGCCAATGGCATTGCGACCAGTTTAAATTAGTCATTAATAAGATACAATAATACATCACATGTCAGCCAAAATTGATTTTAAAAACCACATCTCGAAGACCCAGATTGACTCTGCCATGTTGAATCAGATGCACCACAAAACATTTTATTTTATTTTAATCAGGTATGAAATGAAACCTCCAAAATGGTAAGCATATCACGTAGGTTAGATTTTAACAAAGATGCACCTAACCTTTATCTCTCTCTTTGCACACTGAACAACCAGAGTGCCCTGGTCATGACAGCAAAACAGAAACGGTTTCAAAACATATTCAAAATTACCAATCAATACTGTTTGAAGAAGAGAAAGCATAACAAGTAAATAGTTCAATTTGAAACTTTAAAATGCATATTGATCATAATATGTATAGAAAGGAAAAGAACAAAAAAAATGGCAAGAAGAGAAGTTATAGAGAAATAAACAGATTGATTTTATTTACTTCTCTAACACCCCAAGGAAACTAGTCACACGGTAGAAAACACATTATCATTGTGGCCACAAAGATCAATCAAAGAAATGGCTAAGAATTTGTAATAAAAAACTTGAAACAGAGGTCTTACATTACAGAACCAGGCTGTTTCGTTACGATGTTAGTGATCCGTGAAACAACTAAGACTGCGTGAAGGTGAAGGACAGAGCAATGCAGCATAGTTGACCAATGGGCACTGCAGAAGGACCACAGTCCCTGAATCATGGCCAATGACATGAATTCTTGATCAGTATTGGAAAGAAAGGATGTTACTCTAAGAAAACGGGAGAGACATTTGATTGCCAGATACACACAATCAATCACTCAACCCAAATCTATCATCTATGAATGCTAAAAACTTTTGAAGTTCAAAACCCATTGTGAAAGTGAAAAACAGACGCAACAAGAAGCTTAAACTTGATTCATTCACCTTATTGGAGCAAGTAAGAGCAATGTATGTGACATTTTCCACAATAGTAACATGATTAAATTAATTTTCATTTCATTACACTTGCATCTGCATCAGCATTTGCATTTGCATTTGCATCTGCATACCGAATCGATCAAGGTCCTGAAAACCACTTTCAGCCTCAATCCCTAGTTATTCATCATCTCATCATCAACATCATACTCTCTTTCTCCCTCTCCTTCCAGATCAATGATCTAAACAAATTCATCTTCTCCAAACAAGTAGCCTAAATCAGTTTTCCAAACTAGGAAAACCCTAATCCAATTGAATTCCTCAATTCATGGACTTCTCCACTCAAAAACTACCAAAAATTAGAAAATCCTAACCCTAAAATTCCACTAAGAAGTAAGAATCTCCTCTTGTCCAGAATTCCACACAACAACAACATGAACAACATGAACAACAACAAAAGTCACAGAGCCAAAGGCAAACTCAAACACACACGCACGCCCGCCTAATACATATATTATTCTATATACGAATTACGAAGAGCACAACAGAATCAATCACGAATTTCACAGTTCAACGAGGCTCCTCGTCCCGCCGCCCGGAATTTCCATGGCCTCCGGACAACGAGGCGAGCAAATTGAGGTGGCCGGGGAGGTAATTTCCGAGCCTCGCCGCGGAGGCTTCTCCCATTGCGGCTTGTTGTTGCTGGTGATGGTGCTGGTGTTGGTGGTGGTGGAACAGGGAGTTCTGCGACGAGACGGACACGAGTTCCGGCGGCGCCGCGGCCGCGGCCGCGGCGGCGAAGCTCCAGACCTGGCTGAAATCAGGGCGCGGCGGGAGCGCCCAGAGCGCGGGCGGCGTGGGCGGCGCGACGAGCGAAACGGCGTCGTCCTTGGAAACTGCGTCGGTGTCGTCGGGGCGAATGCGCTTGCCGAGGATGAAAGGTGTGGGAGCAGGGAGGAGTGGCTTGTGATCGGAGACAGTGGAGAACGTGGCCGGCGTGGTGCCGGTGCCGGTGGCGGCTATGATGGAGGGCTCGGCCTGGCGGAGGAGCCACTCGATGGTCTGGCCGTCGGACTTGTGGCCGAGCTCACGCGTGAGCTGGAACACGCGCGCCGCGCATATGATCGGCATGCGAATACGCCGTCCCCGGCCGTCGACTTTGCTGTGACGGTCCTTGGAGGGAGGTTTCTTAACGGCGAGCGTGGTGGTGGTGGCGGGTCGCTGGTGCGAGTCGGCGAGTGCGTTTGCGTCGTTAGTGGTGACGCCGTTAGTGGGTCCGTCAGAGTTGGACATGATGGTTGGAATTGGATTAGGGCGTGTTTGGTTGCGGCGCGAGAGAAGCAGCAAAAAAGAAGAATGAGAAGCGATGAGAAGTGAAATGAAGGAGAGAGTAATGATTGAGCCAGAAACAGGAGATGGTGGAGACTGAAGAGGGGCACATGGGAACTGGGCCCCACACTCCAAACTCCTCTTTCTCTTTCTCTTTCTCTTTCTCTTTCTCTTTCTCTTTCTCTAACACACTGGGACCCATTCACTTTCCGTACTCTTCCTTAGACTCTTCAACTTTCTTCCTTTCTTCTTTTCTTATCTCCACGCACCTACGTTTCATTATCCACTCTTCTTTTCCCACCTCTCCTTCCTCCAACACCTCATTATTCATTTCAATCTTTTTCACCTGTCACACATTTCCGGACATCTTTTTCTTTCTCCACCCCCCTTCTTTCTCTATTTACCCTCCTCTCTTGCTTCCACTATTCATCAACTACACTTACTCTGCTTCCTTTTCAACTTAAATCAAAATTATCTATAGAATCAATTTACAATTTGTAATCAATCAAACAACTTTTACAAAATTCAATGAACAACAACAAACAACCTTTTTTTTATCCAAAAACAATATAGAACAACATGTAAAAAAATAATTCAATGAGAAGTGAATGAGAAGCATGAGTGTGTAGCAGTGTGAATGCGTTGATCAATTAACAAAGCTGCAATGCTTCCTGATCTCACCACTGGAGCCAGTGAGCACTTCTATGGAACCCATCTGCACCATTGCCTTGGCAAACTTCTCAGACCAACTTGCGCCGTTGTTTGCATTGCTCACCACCATTTCCCTTGTGGACTGGGTCGTGAACAGCGTCTGATCCGACGTGAGCAAGCCACGGTGGTTGATCAATCCCTCGTAGTATTTGCTGTCCAAACGAAGCGGAGTTGAAGGATCAAAAGACAGCGTTGGGTCTGAGATGGCAGGTGGTGCAGGACACTGTGTCTTCAACGTTTCAGCGTAGGAAGAGTCCATGGAAGGGTCTTGCTTGAACGTGTCATTGAAAGAGTACAAGCGCTTTGAGAAGGATGAACAGTGCGACACACCAATTGAATGGGCTCCTGAAAGTGTCACCATTTCATCTGCAGACAAACCCTTTTGTGCGAATCTACTCACAAGTTCATCCACATTCGAGGTTGGTGCAGGTAGATTCTGCCCCACTTCATCGGCAATAGAGACACGACCATCTCTGCGTCCTGATGGAACCTCGTAGTTTATGCCACCAACTTTGAGAGCACTGTCTCGTGCTGCGAATGCCAATATGTCTGCACACGACACCGTTCCAGGACATGCAGCCTCCAACTGTATCTTGGCCTCCTCGATCACCTCGAACCCACGTAAGCTTGGGTTGTTGGCAAAATGGTCTCTCTCCGCTATTGGGTTACCCGGGGTTGATGCTAGCAACACAGAACCCTCACAACCCTGAACAAAGTAGAAGTGAATTCAGAGTCTTTATTATGCAAACAGAAACTGAAAATATTGAATACAGTTATATGAAGTGAAGTGAAGTGAAGTGAAGTTACCCTGACAAAGCAGTCATGGAAATGCATCCTAATGAGACCAGCAGCTATGCCAGGGTTTTGAGAAATGCCTTTGTTCACAGCAGTTCTCACTATTTCCTCCGCAGATGGACATGTGTTGGTGTAGAAACCCACTTTGAGAGACGCTGAGGCCATTGATGAAACAGAAAGTAGAATGAGAACCAAAGTTGAAATCATTTGAAGGAAGCGTGGAGTGTCCATATCCATCGAAGAGAAGCTTATTTAGCAGAATATATGATTGAAAGTTTGAAAGTTAAGGAGAAGAGAGAAGGAAGAGTTTGTGTTGTGTATGTATTTTGTTGAGTGGCTGTTAAGGAAGAGATGGAGAGAATAAAGATGAAGGGAATGTATTTATAGGTTGTTTTGAAAGAGGTGATTGAGATGAAATCAAACTGTTCAATTAAAACAGCAGTTGAATTGAAGTTGTGATGTCTGCGGTTGAACTCTTCTCTTTTCTTCTTCAGCCTCAATCTTTTTTTAATGTTTGATTATAGGAAAACTAAGATAACATATTCACCACTAGCAAAAGAAGAAACCATAGTTGAAGTGTGAAAATTGCAGCTTCATTAACTGAGTCAATCATGGTTTTGGTGGCTGCATGTATCTGCATATGCATGGGGAATTTAATTACTACAATTTGACAGTATTCTTATTTTGATAGCCACTGCATGGTGTTTTTCAGAACAAGGCAACAGAAGCTCTTTTCTCTTTCCTTTCTTCAAACTTTTTCATCTCTAAAAAGGTTTCCGCGTTTGCCATAGACGGGTTCAAGAGGAGTCAAGTGGATAAATATAAGTAAATAAATTTCTCCTTAAAAACACGTGTTTCTATCATTTTATGGTTCCAATCAGTAAAATATAATAAAATAAGGTCAACCTTATACATGGTAATACATAATGCAATATATATATATATATATATATATATATATATATATATATATATATATATATTGCATAAAAAATAATAGAGATATGTAATAATTTTATTAAAAGTTATAAGTTTTATTACGTTAAACAAAATAAAATAGTTTTAGCAAATCCAAAAGTATTTTTTATATTATATTTACAAGTGTTTTTTTTTTTATTTTTATCTTTAGTGTTTTTCATTTATATACCCAACAAAGTACACAAATAAATATGTACATATTGAAGATCAGCTATTAAAAGAGAAAAATTAGACAAGTAAAAGAAAAAAATTAACAACGTTTTTATTATTTTTATTTCATACCATTTCCCTATTTCCTTTATCTTTTTATTTTTCTTTTATTTTTTCTTGTATACCACATTATTGTTATGTATTTAATCTGGTATCTTTGTTTTATGTATTTCCAATTAGCATCTTTGTATTTATCCACGATCTCATACTTTCGTAATATAACTATAATTCGGTGACTTATAATTAATATATAAATTGTTAATCACTCATATAAAAGATAAAGTCTAATTACTTATATAAAAAATTATATCTTTCAATAATATTAATTATAAATTATAATATTAAAAATTTTGCATCCTTAAAATAATATAGTGTTTTGTAATTTGGCTCAACAAAGTTAAACACTACAAGAAAATTATTAAATAGAAAATAATTTTAGAAACAAAAAATAATTAGTTGTTATAATGACCAAATTAGAGATAATTTTGGAGACTAACAAAATTTTTAGTTTCAAAATTAGTTTTTATTATTGTTAAATGGTTTCTAAATTGGTATCTAATTAACTACAAATGTTTTAAATACCAATTATTTAGATTCTAAATTTGGTAGCAAAAACTTTGGTAACTAATTAGATACTAATTTAGAAACCATTTAACAATAATATAAACTAATTTAGAAACCAAAAATTTTTTTAGTCTCTAAAATTATCTCTAATTTGGTCACTATATCAACTAATTATTTTTTTTCTTTCTAAAATTAGTTTCTTATCAATGATTTTCTTGTAATGAAAGCCTAAGTGTAGATGGATCAGCAAGACCAAACTTGCTAGCTAAAAAGGTTGAGCAAAATCCAAAGACACTAGGTGGAATGAGCCAATCAAAGGATATAAAAAAAAATCATAAATAAAGAATTATACGAAGGAGAATAAAAAGAAAAAGAAAGAAAATAAGTTTGGAGACCAATTGGGAAGAAAAATCCTACAAAACTACTTAGAAAGATGTTTGCACCCACTTTGTATTATAATTTGTCTATATCATTAGATGTAATATTTTGAATATATCATTCACATTGAGAACATCAAACATGAAAATAAAAAAGAATTTGGTAGCAAATGATACAATAGGCTCGACAAATTTAATTATAATAGACTCTGAATAATTCTATTATCATCTTAAGAAAATAGACTTTAAGTCGATATGAGATTTTTAAGAAAGATTTCAAGTACTATTCTTCCATTTTTTTTTTATATTTTTGTTTGTATTGAAGATTGATCTCACCATCATAAATATATAATCTTCCACTTAATGAGTGAGATTGGATGCAAATACATCACATATACACATAATTGAAACAACTTATTTCAAGTTATAATGGAAAGCCTAAGACTAGTGTCCCAAAGAACAAGTATAACTCATAAGATTTTCAAAAGAATGCACAAATAAATTAAATTGATTACTAGAAGTACATAGATAATTTGGACTAGGGATGGATGAAAACTTTTTTTTTATTAACAAAGAATTAATTAAATTAAATAGAACTTCAGAGATGTCCCAACCTTATACAAAAGACTCCCAACACAAAACCTACTTTCCAAATTACAACCAAAAAATCTATCTAGATATAAAGTTCTCAAGATATCTATCAAAACACTAATCTTACAACCTCTTCCTTCAAACAAAATATTCTATGATGTATAACAAAAACAAGAGTTCAATTCAAAAGAAGCTTTCAAAATTAAAAAGTCAATAAAATGAACAACAGTTCATATTATGTATCCACAACCATCATTGTTGTTCAACCAAATAACTTTCAACATAAAGATTGAGTGTCTTCCATCCTACGACCCAAACAAAGACCCACACAAAACCTTATTGTCTTCCAATGGAATCTCCTACTCCATATGTCTTTGCAACTTCTTCTATAAAAGACAACTTATAACAGCTACATAAAAATAAAACTTGTAAATTAATTTTTTTTATTGATAAAAATTAAAATAAATTAATTGAAATATTTAAAGGATATTCCAATCCTTATCAAAAGAAGAAAAAAAACAAACCTCTATACAAACCAAAATCAACACGTACAAGTATTCATAACTAACACAAACATGACAAAAAGAACAGATAATCTAGTGCATCTATTAGTAGTTAAAGTTACATGCCATTATTGGAAAATGGTAACAAAAACCCAAGACGACAAAGAATCCTTGCAACCAGATTACCAAAACAGAACAGAGAAAAATCAAAGCCGAAGAGCAACACTTAAGACTTGAACAGCATATATATGCAGAAAAGGACCTTGATTAGTTTGACTTGATAGCTATTAATATCTTTAAAATGCTAATAACCAGTGCTTATAATATAGCTTCCAGATGCTCATGATCTAATTTAGTCGAGAGTTATTTTCCATCTCTTGACTAAGATATGGCCTTGAATAGCTCAGCCTCAACACTAAAAACCTTCATCTCTGCTACATGTGTGCTCACCCATAACACAGAAGCTCAACAAAATTAATGATTGTTCAAATTTTAGTAAGGAAGATGGAAGAGAGTGGAGGTAGCAACAAAATTTCTCATGCAGATGATGCAAATGAAGGAGTGATCTTTTAACATTTAATCGGGGAAATATTACTTATACTACATGTTTTCCTATTTAAAAAAATTCCTTATGCTTCCCAATAATCTCCTTAAATTTATTTCTTTAAATATTTCAAATATTTTATTTATTCTTAGCGGATAATTTTTTTTCTCTCAAATTAATCAAACTCAAACTAAAATTGAGACATTAGAGTTTCTAACTAATTTTGAATGTATTAGGTGTCGTCATTTGATATATCTATTACTTAATATTCATTGCATGTTTCAGTAGTTTTTAGAAAAAGTTGAATATGTCGCAATGAGGTTTTGTTTTAACCCTTAAAATTTCGAGATAGTTCAAATTTGCCTATTTTGGGTTGTACTTTTCACACTTAAAATATTAATTTGAAGTAATAGAATTTTGAACAGGTACCAAGCATAAAAAAATGTTGGACCCCATTTACCTAAAATTATGTTTAATATACTAAGTCAAAATAGAATGGTTCCTTATGAATATTGATTATCAATATAAGTTGTTTTGTCAACGGAAATGATGGCTCCATTTTGTTACAAGTTGAGTTAATTTGTATGATATCTCTCAAATAAATAAATATATAACAATTGAGTGTTTTTATGTATTAAATTTAATAATTGATTTAATTATACTCATACATCGATTTTTAGGATTAATTATTATATTTGAGGTTTTATTTATTTTGGAGTTTGAATCTCTTACGGTTTTGTCAAACATATTTTGAATGAAAAAAAATATTTAAATTATTTTTATCTTAATTCTTGAACAATATGAATATACCAGAATAATAATTATCAAATTAAAAATATTTATCACATTCTCTAGTCATTATGATAGTTGTGGTCATGTGGATGATAAAAAATAGAATTAAAGGGAATAAGATGCAATCTTTGATAATTTAATTATAAATTAGTTCTAATAAAATCTCTTACAAATTAATTTTTAAAATTAATCTGAAATTTAAATAATTAAAAAATTATTGTTCTTAGTGGTGGTGGTAAACCCATACTTTTAAAATTTTGTTTTGAAAATTGATTTTTACATTAAATTTATTTAATCTGTAGTTTAATTGTCAAATGATCGTGTTTAAATTTTGTCATTGGAAATTGGAGTTTCATTATCTATACATGGGAAGTTGATATTTTTAAAAAATTATAAAATGTTCCTATTATACAATGGAGATTAGCAGGAAAATATTCAATAATAGAAGAAAATACAATCTAAATTATATTGAACAAACCAAGAAATATAAGTAAATGATTCAAATCTTCCTAAAATAGAAAATGAGTTTTATAAATTACAGTGTAAGGAAAGTTATGACCTGAATAGATAAACATTAAGAAAGTTCAATCTAACATAGTGGAAAAAGACCACTTGGCCAATAATTTCTTCATTAGATTTTTCCAATAACATTTAAAGTACATTATTCAAATGCAAGGGAAATCAAGGTATTATTATTATTTATCAGCAAAACAAGTATTGCAAGAAGACATAAATAAACGCCCTAGAGGATATACACTTGAATTGGTACGAATCAAACTCAAAAAACAGAAGAACACTGCAAACCATTTCAATTTCCCCTTTATGAAAGGAAAATATGAACAAATTACCGAAGTTTTTTCAGGGAAATATTTGCTGCTGTGAACTAATTGACAAAGCTGCACTGCTTCCTGATTTCACCATCGGAGCCAGTGAGCACTTGTATAGAACCCATGCGCACCATTGCTAGGGCAAACTTCTGAGCCCAACTTGCACCATTGTATGCATTGCTTTCAACCATTTCCTTTGTGGATGGAGTGGCGAACAAGGTCTGATCTGATGTCAACAAGCCACGGTGGTTGATCAAACCCTCATAGTATTTGCTGTCCAAACGAATAGGAGTGGAAGGTTCAAGAGAAACTGTGGTGTCTGTGATGGGTGGTGGTGGAGGACACATGGTTTTCAACGTTTCAGCGTATGAAGGGTCAAGTGAAGGATCTTGTGTGGCTGTGTTACTGAAAGAGTATAAGCGATTTGAGAAGGCACCACAATGTGCCACGCCGATTGAATGTGCTCCTGAAAGTGTGACCATTTCATCTGCAGACAAACCCTTTTGTGCAAAGTTAGCAATGAGTTGATCAGCAATGAAACCTGGTCCAGGAAGATTCTCTACCACTTCATCACCAATAGAGACACGACCATCTCTGCGTCCTGATGGAACATCGTAGTTTATGCCACCAACTTTGGAAGCACTGTCTCGTGCTGCAAAGGCCAAAATGTCAGCACACGATACTGTATTAGGGCATGCAGCCTCCACTTGGCTCTTGGCCTCCTCAATCACCTCGAACCCACGTAAGCTTGGGTTGTTGATGAAACTGTCTCGTTCTGCTATTGGGTTACCCGGTATAGATGCTAGTAACACAGAACCATCACATCCCTGATCACCACAAGAGAAGCACAAAGCAATTTCAGAATCATCAGAAACTGATATGTTTTTAACGTTTGTTCTCTTTGAAGTGATTAAGAAGAAGCTCATCTATATATATATGTATGTATGTATGTATGAAGTGAACTTACCCTAACAAAGCAATCATGGAAATGCATTCTAATGAGACCAGCTGCTATGCCTGGGTTGGCAGAAATTGCTTTTTCTACAGTGCTTTTAACTATTGCCTCAGCAGAGGGGCATGTGGAGCTGTAGAAACCCACATCCAGAGATGCTGATGAGGGCAATGATGAAATACTTAGAATCAGAACCAAAGTAGAAACCATTTGAAGCAAGCATGGAGTATTATCCATTGTTGTTGTTGTTGCTTTGATTGAAAGTTGCAAGACAAGACAAGAAAGAGAATCTGTGTTGTACTTGTGTAAATGATGCTGTTGACTATTGATTAAGGAAGAGTTGGAGAGAAATTGAGCTCAAGCAAATGTATTTATAGGTTTAAATATTTCTAGTGAGTGAGTTTTGATGATTTGCTTAAGCGAACAATCAAATTTAAAGCGTGTTGTACCCTGCAAATTAAAATAAGTGTTAGTTGAATTTGTCTGCCCTTGCCCTTGAACCTTTCTCTTTATGCTCATGACTTTATCTCTTATTTTTACCTTAACTTTAGAAATTAGAAAACGAAATTAAACCTAACTCAAATCCTACAACACATAACATATTAATTGACCTCTAGCAAGAGGGTAAAGGTGATGACAGCAATAGCAGCTTAAGTTGATTGGGAAAATTTTCAGGCTCTTTTGGTGGCTGCATGTGGCATTTAACTAATGCAAATTGATGTGAAGTGTTGGCATTTAACTAATGCAAATTGATGAAGTGTTGGCATTTTGTTTACAATTAAGGAAATAGGAAACCACTTGCCACTGCTTGTTGCTCATGTGAACAAGTTAAGCACACCAAAGAAAAAATAACAGTATTTTGTTTGGACCAGATTATTATATTAAAATGATGGGACGTTTTTTGGTATAAAATTAAGGTAGAAACTTTCACGGTAATAATTGATTAATATATAGAATTGAACCTCTTGTATACCAATAATTAGGAAGTGTTCAAAGCCACAATATAGTTGCAAGACCTTTTCTGTTTTGAGATTAATGATATTCAGTTCTTCATTTTTTTTTTGTTTTAATATCAACGCCACCATTGCAATAATCCGGAATTGTTGTAACAAGACAACTTTTAGGAAAAAAACCAAATCTATTTGAAGATTT
This sequence comes from Phaseolus lunatus, assembly GCA_013389735.1. NCBI lineage: Eukaryota > Viridiplantae > Streptophyta > Magnoliopsida > Fabales > Fabaceae > Phaseolus > Phaseolus lunatus. The sequence goes on along the minus strand of CM023859.1, from coordinate 385,109 downwards.
TGCAAAATTTAAGTGAATAGAGAAACATTGAAGACTTTTGGAGTAAACTGATTAATTATCCCAAGCTTACATCAAGTGTGGAGCTTCTTGTTTTTCTTTATCAAATTAAAATTGAAAATTATTTTTGATATTTGTTGGCTTTTTTGTATTCTCAAATCTCATTTACTTTACAAATATATTGATTGAACTATACATGAATAAGATTAATTGCTCATTTATTAAGTTGCTAATACTATTTTAGGTATATAACATTGATTTTTTTAAACTGTCAAACTGAAAAACAAGAATCCATCATATTAAATACTAAAAAACAAGAATCCACCATGTTATGCATAAGAAGTTGCACAAATAAATCACTGCAATTTAATGATAAATCAATAACATTTAATGTGGATGTAAGCTCCATTACACGGACAAACCATAGTTTAAGAAGAACTTCATTCTTTTTTCTCATGATGACTACAAAGGATTTGCAATAACCTTTTTTTTTTCAACTTTATACGAAGAAAATTTTTGTGAAAAAGGAAGGTTCAACAAAACTCTCGTAACAAGAATGAGAACAAGCTTTTACTCTTGTCATCTTAAGCAATCTTTAAGCTTTTTTACTCTTGCAATCTTAAGCAATCTTTACGAGGAAGAACATTGTTTATGTTCTTTTTTTATCAATAAATAATAAATAAATTAAAAAAAATATTTTAGGTGTTTCAATCTTTATTCAAAATCCTACATCCTGTCAAACTTGCATAGAAAACCACAACCATAACAGCAAGCATTACCATTACATTTAACAGCCTAAACAACCTACAGAATTTTGCAGCAAAGGATCTGCACAATTATGCAGTTGACCCTGCACAACCCTGTGTAAACACAGAATTGTTTTTACCTTCCAATATTTGGATCAAATCCAATGACACAAACGACAATTTCTACAAGATTCTTAGGATCCCTGTTGCAAGGCATTTCTATTGTCCACCAGGGATTCCCCTTAACATTGTATCTCCTACAACGGTATCAGCACATAACCTCAGTCCATTTATGTTCATAATTATCCAGAAGATTATGTTTAACCTTGTATTCGTTTTAAGATATTTTTTTTTGGCAAAACATGTAATCTTTAAGATCTCACCCTTTGTAATTAAAGTGGTTTTACTAGGAGTGACTAAGTCTAAAAAATTCTCAATTCTTAGTCAAAAGTGATTATGTTCCAAAGTTAGTCAGTTTATAGTTCAGTTTGGGTTTTGCAACACTAACCGTGCAGGTTAAGACAAAAGTATCTGAAGTAGGAAGGTGGAGGTGCAGAGGCTCTGCAGCTTGAGGTGATGCAAAGTAGAAAGCTCTGTCTATACGTGTAGCTGGTTCCTAGTGTGCAAGGGAACAAACGGTGAAGATGGAATTGGCAGTCATGAGTGGATGGTGTTTGGTTTTCTCATTGGAACCGAAGCTGCAGAAAGGAGGTTTACTTGTACAAACCAAGTCAATAGGGGGAGTTTGTTGTGGAGAATTGGAGATGAAGGAAGTGTGAGTTGTCTAAGGTGCAGAACCAAATAGGAGTTGCTTTCTGTATGCATCTGTAGGGGTCTATTTAATGCTGGAAATTAAGCAGCAATTTGGTGGTATTCTAAACAAGTGGAGAAGAGCATTTATATGGAGTTCTTCTACGCATTTTTTTTTTAATCCAAGCAATTCCTCTTAGCATGATCACTAGAGGTGAGCTAACCATCTGCACTAATTGCTGCGGCAAGGGATAGCCAATTGGTCAATACTTGGTACATAGCTACAAATTTGTTTCTAGAACGTGTTCTCAAATAGGATGCAGGAGGGGAATGACAGCTTGGTTGCAGGGAAATTGGCACAATTCTGTAGGTGCAGACCGGGTGATGAAGGGGAAGTGGCTTCATGCTTACACTACTGTCCATGTGCCCCACATCTTCATCATATAGAAAGTTAAAGGACTGGCAACTTTACAAATGAAGATTCTGAATTTTGGCTCTGTTGGTATTCTAGAATTCCTGCAGAATTGGTTTAGTATCATTTTGTTTGACTGCATCATAGGCTAAGTGCCAATTTAGCTGCAGAATGATGTAGGTTATTGTTATGCAGAAGTCCACTCTAGAATTATAGATGTGTGATTATAGTATCATACTTGTATACCTGTTAGGGCTGTGATTCTAGTATCATACTTGTATACTCTTGAAGTATCTTTTTTAATTTATTTTTTAATATAATACTTGTATACGGTTAGGATATTCTTTCTTTTAATTTATTTTATTCTTTGTTGATAAAAAAAAAAGGAAGGTGATGACTGGAAGAAGAATAGTAGTTGTAGCACAAAAATACACCACAAATACACAGCTATGAACGCTTAAGTGCATATGCATACTACAAAATAATCTTGTGCATAGAGGATATGCAAGTGGCTGTGGCTTCAACAGTGAGTGTCTGCTAGAAGATGCAATTACATGGTGAGAGAGTAGGAGAACAGAGATTGAGGTTGGTTGCGTGCAAGCTTTAGACCACAACTTATCTCTTTAAACAACCTAAAAAGTTGTGTTTTTGCCTTTCTATCGTGTGATTCTTTTTTTATATGCCTTTAATGATGTTTTGGAGATACTGGATATTTTAAAATATATAAAAGTGGAAGTTGATTGCATCCCTCAATCATTCACACATTAAAGTGAATTCCACTAAGACCGATTGGGTTCACATCTCTGCTTTCATTCTTATCTCTTGCAGCAGGATTCTCTCTTATACTCTCTTCTTCATTCAACCAATGGATTCCTTTCATCTCTGTGCAGGTTTCAATCACTCTGAAGTTAGCTTTTGCTTTGATTTCATTTCTAATCGATTCCTTTTCAATTGAAGTTGTAGATCATGTGTTTGTGTTTATGTTTGTGCAGTAACATAAATGTTTCAGCGTCTCTTTTACTCTCTCTTCGATTCAAGCAATGGAGTACTTTCATCTCTGTGGAGGTATGAATCAGTGTGAAGTTAACTTTTGCTTTGATTTCAATTTCTAATCGATTCCTTTTCAATTGAAGTTGTAGATCATGTGTTTGTGTTTATGTTTGTGCAGAAACTTAACGTTTCAGCTTCTCTTGTGTTGAAGTGATGGATCACCACTTCTTTCTCTCATCTCTTTCTACATATTAGTTAAAGCAGGTGATGTTTCCTATCTTTCCTCTTCCAAATTAGTTAGCTATCAACCATGAACAGGTTCAGACTACTATATCTGCTTCTTCTTATGGATCAAAACACTAATACTCTCTTTTTTATCAGCTGAATCTTTCTTATTTTCCCATAAATTAGGACTTATTTTTGCACTTTTGTTTTACTTCACCTACTCTTTTTTTTTTCTAAAATAATAACTCCCTTTAATTTATAAATAATTCTTTTTTAAATTTAAACCATTTATATGGATAGAAGTCACATTAAAATAATACTTTTATTTTTATAAATAACAGGGAGAATAAATTAATGAAATAAAAAGAATGAGACTTAGAATAAATATAAAACAGTGTTAATTGAGAAAATAAAAAGAGAAGAAATTATTATTTTTAGATTATTTAATTTAAAATAAAATATTTAATTTTTTTTATTGTTATCATACTTTATTATATTATTACTATTCTTTTTTGTCATTATTTATTTATTATAACTTTTCTTTATTATTAGGGTTAATTAATTTACTATTATTATTTTTTAATTAGTTAATTTTATCTTTTAATAAATCAAATAAAATTTTATTTAGTAAATATAAGTATATAGTTTATCTACTAAAAATAATTATATAATATTTTTACTCAAAAATAATTATCATATATATTTTAAATTATTCTTAGAAAGTTGTTTATTTTTATCGTGATAAAAATACTGTTCATCCGTCTCTATATTTCCATTGATAATATATAAGAGGGATAGTTTTTACATAGGAAAATTTTATTAAAAATCACATCCAATTATGATGTTAATAATGAATGGGTGAGTAATAAAATACAATCATACTCCTTAATATTCTCACAAATTATACTTGTATTAATTGTTTTTAATGAAACTGAATTATACCTATATTAACTGTTTTTAATGAAATTGTATGTGTGATGTAACAAGCAGTGATAATGTAATGTTTTCAAAACAGTAGAAGTTTAAAAACACTCTAGTCTTGGTTTAATTAGAGAAGAGCTCATAAAGTAACAAGTCTAACTCAGCTCAATGGAATTGAGTATATGTAATGAGCTAAAAAAAAACTAATTTATTTTAGAATTAATTAAATTTCAAGTAATTTTTTAGATACTTTTAATTAATTCTTTTTCATTTTATTGAATATTTAAAATTTTATATTTTTCAATTAAATTTTTGTTATTTAATTTTTTCCGTTAACAATTTGACATAAAACTAGTAATCTTATCTAATTTAATCTATAGTAATTAATTATTTTTTTAAAATTGATTTTTATTTAATAACTTTTTAATAATGATATTTTTTATATTAATTACAAAATCTTTCTTTCATTTTTAAATACGTGAAAAAAAACTAGAGTAAAAATAACAATTACATCAACCAATTAACACATAAAAGTTGAACAGAAACTCAATTGAAAAATATAAAATTTTGAATAATCAATAAAAAATGTATAAGGTGGATTATTTGAAATTGAAATATAAACATGATAATTTTTAATTTTTTACTCATATCTTGACGTATTAGAAAAGAAAAAAAATGAAGACAAACAAAAAAATTTAGTATGCCCAATGCTGATTTTCTTTTATATTACTTTTGAATACGCATTCTATACACTCATTTGGGATTTTAAAATACTCTTAATTATTAACTAAAATTTATTAGAAATAACAACATATTATGAGTCTTCTATTTTCATAAACCTCAACAGCCCATATTAAGCACCTTTTGTATCAATCCGTATACATAACAAGACATTCTTAGACAAGTTCTACCCATAAACCTCAACACCCCTAAACAGAATTATACCACCAGGCTACCAACACCAAGTGCTACAACATTAAAGACCCAAAAAGATAAACCTCATACAAAAACCAAAGTGCAGATTCGGTGCAACCCTATACATAAATCTCTATTTATTGCGAGACCACAAGACAATCAACCCCAAAAAATCTAACATTCCATGCCGAGACAAAACATAAGGATTACAACAAAGAAAATAAAATACTAAGAAAAATATAATACTTTGTTTTTCCAACTTATATTTTTCCAACACTTCTATTAAACTCTGAAACTTATTGATTCCTCCTTGAACCTTGTATCTTTTTATAAGTTTATCTGTTCCAAGGATCTTTGGAAAAATATCATGGTTTAGAATTTGTTAACAAAGTTTTCAACTTTCCAGAATTCTCAGATTCTATTTCTAGTTTTATCACAAATTATATTTCTTCATATTTTGTATAAGATTTTCTTCCAATTATGTTTATAAGATATTATATATTTTATTATCTAATTCTTATCCTCAGATCTCGTTTCTTTTATTTTGATTCAAAGAAGTAACTTCAATTTTCGTATATTCATCCACTCGGGAGATAAAAACTTCCTTTAGACCATCGAGCATATAGTTTAGTCTAAAACACCAAATTAACATAAATAATAGTTAAGACCAAATAAACCCAATTAGATGAATCTCAATTCAAAGTTTAGATTTTTTCATGATCACAATCCAACAATATGTCATTAAAGTTTTAAAGTGTGAATAAAATTATATTTGTGTATGCACACAATAACTTAATTCCTAGAACCATTCTATAGTTAATTTTTTTTAGGAGTTACCAACATTTGTTCTTTTCCTATTTGCAAATTTTATCTAGAAGTGCGATAATCTAAAAGAGCTTGTATAAATTTAAATAAATATTAATAAATTTAAACTTAAAAAATATATATAATATTAATTTTATATATAATGCATATTTTAGTTCAAGTTTTCGTTAAATACATATTTTTTTACTCGTTCACTTGTTTTTTTTTTCTACTTAATAAATCTTTTGATCTACATACTTGGGTGTCATTTAAGCACATGTTTGAATATAATTTTTTTTAGGGAGGATAAGAATTTTTTAAAACAAAATTATTTTAAAAAAATATATTTGACAAAATTATCTATGTGGTGAAAAAGACATTTAAAAAATCTTATCACACATAAAATTTTAAAACTAATCATTAAATTTATTAGATTTTTTTTCTATTGTATGTCTAATAATCGATTATTTAAGATATAAGACATTAAATCTAATTACTAAACATAACATCATAACCTTTTTTGTAATTTTACTATAAAAGTGACGTACTAGAATATATAATGCAAGAAATAATCTTAAAATATTTTGTTATCTAATACATCTAAATATAATTATAAAACTCAGTATAGAGTATTCATATTCTCTTGTTCAGGTTAAAGAAAGTTGCATTTGGTGGAACAAATTGATGGAGTGCCTCTTGGGTTTTGCATCTTCTGTTTCAAGAGATTTAGTGTGTGGAGCATTAAATCAATTACGTTATCCTTGTTGCTTTAACAATTTTATAAAAAAACTTGAAGAAGAAGAGAGCGATTTGATTGTAACAAGAGATAGTGTCCAAAAGTTTGTTACAAATTCTAAGAAACAAACGAGAAAGACTAGTGAAGTTGTTAACAAGTGGCTGCAAGATGCTATCAATGACGTAGACAATGTGAATCAGTTGTTGAAAGAGGCAAAAGCCAAAAAAATTTGCTGCTTTGGGCACTGTCCAAATTGGATTTGGCAATACCGTGTAGGAAAAAAGTTAGCAAATAAAAATGCTTACCTTGAAAAGTTCATTGCAGAGGGTAGAAAATATGTGCCATTTGAGCGCATTGCTACACTTCCTTCAGGAACCCTGGATATTCTCTTAGAAAAATGCATGAATTTTGATAGTAGACAATCTGCATATGAGAAACTACTAGAAGCAGTGAAAAATGATGATGTTGCCATGATTGGATTGTATGGGATGGGGGGTTGTGGTAAAACCACATTAGCAATGGAGTTTATGAAGTTAGTAGAAGCAGAACATTATTTTGAAAAAGTTCTTTTTGTGCCTATTTCTAGTATAGTGGAAGTTCGAAGGATCCAAGAAAAAATTGCTAGTTCACTCCAGTATACATTTCCCGAAACTGAAGTAATGGAGAGGGCCCAACGGTTGTGCTTGAGATTAAACCAAGAGAAAAAAATTCTTGTGATTCTAGATGATGTGTGGGAGAAGCTTGACTTTGGTGGCATTGGGATTCCCTCCTCTGAACACCATAAAGGCTGCAAGATTCTCATTACCACTAGATCAGAAGAAGTTTGTACTTCAATGGATTGTCAAAGAAAGATTTACCTGCCAATTTTAACAGATGAAGAAGCGTGGACTCTTTTCCAAAATAAAGCACATATATCTAAAGACACCCTTGATACCTTAAAGCATATGGGAAGATTAATTTCCAATGAATGTAAAGGACTGCCTGTTGCCATTGCAGCTGTTGCTAGTAGTTTGAAGGGAAAGGCTCAACCAATATGGAGTGTTGCATTGAATAAGTTGAGAAGTTCTAAGCCAATAAATATTGAAAGAGGTTTGATCGATCCCTACAAGTGCTTGCAATTGAGCTATGATAATTTGGATACTAAAGAAGCTAAATCACTTTTCCTATTGTGTTCTGCCTTCCCTGAAGATTATGAAATTCCAGTTGAACTTTTAATAAGATACGCAATAGGGTTAGGTGTAGTTGGAGAAGCACACTCATATGAGGAAGCAAGGAATGAAGTGATTGCAGCCAAAATAAAGCTAGTTAGTTCTTGTTTATTGTTGGATGAAAAGGATGAATATGTCAAAATGCATGACATAGTTCGCGATGTGGCCCACTTGATAGCAAAGAATGAGAATAAAATCATCAAGTGCGAAGAGGAAAAAGATGTGACTATTGAACAAAATTCAATAAGATATCTATGGTGTTTGAAATTTCCAAATGATTTGGATTGTTCCAATCTTGAGTTTTTATACTTAAAGACAAAATTGAAAGAATCAGATGGAATTTTCAAAAGAATGGAAATGCTCAAAGTTTTTATTCTAGTCAATGATGAGCGATACACAAAAACACCATTGCCAACAATGTCTTTAAAAACTTTAAAAAATCTTCGTTGTCTAGTTATTTCTAATTATAAATTGAGCGGCATCTCATTCGTAAGCGATATGAAGAAACTTCAAAGTCTTTTGCTGCATCATTGTGCATTGTCTTCATTTCATGAATTACAAACCAATGTTGCAATTACACAACTAACAACCTTAAAATTGTTAGAGTTGGACAAATGTGACATTAAAGGGAAGAAGTTTGAAGTGATCAAAAGAACCCCTCTACTGGAAGAGTTGTACATTGTCGATATTAAAGGAGAATGGGATGCTAACAGTGAAGACAATATTGATTTCTTTAACACATTTAGTGTTCCCCAAACACTTCAAAGGTATGGAATTGTATTAGGATCCCATAATTTTTTTGATTATAATGTTGAAGAATTTTGCTCTCATCGCAGAACTTTATTACTTGGCTATTTTCACATATCAAATGAGGTAGTTAAGAGTTTGGCAAAAAAATCAAAGGACCTATTTGTAGCCAATATTCAAGGAGGTGCAAAAAATATTATCCCTGATATATTTCAAATTGAAGGAGGAGGTTTGGATGAGTTGAATAAGTTTGAGATACGGGATTCTGAAGAGATAGAGTGCTTGGTTGAAACTACTAACCATTTGAGTGAGGTGGTAACTACCTTCTCCAAGTTGCATACACTGAGAATGCATAACATGGAAAATCTAAGAGCTTTATGGCATTGTTTTCAACCTGCCAATGGGCCTTTTGAGAACTTAGAGAAGTTGTATTTAAGTGATTGTCCACGCTTGACATCTCTCTTCACGTATGTCGTTGCTCAATGTTTGGTACAACTGAAAATATTACAAATATCAGAATGTGATGGACTGAAGCATATATTAGCAGATGATGACAAAACAGAGAAAAGTCAAGGTAAATTCCCCACTGGGAACCTTATACAAATCTTCCCGAATCTTCAAAAAGTAGAGGTATATAAATGTAGAAAATTAAAACATATATTCTCAGTTAGTGTTGTAAGAGGCTTAGCTCAATTGAAAGTGCTCCAGATACAAGACTGCGACATGTTAGATCAAATATTTGGGGATATTGATCCATTAGCATACCGAGATAAAAAAGAAGAACTTGTTGAAATCATTGAGGAAGGTAGGCATCCACATTTGTATAGCACTTCATCTGCATCAACAACAGTTGTTAACTGTAGCCCAGGTACATTTTCCTTTTTTAAATATTTTTAAGCGTGTATTTTGAAGTCTACATGTTATTGCATAGTTGAAGTTATTTAGAAGTTACATGAAAACTGCTAATCTGTTATTTTTCATTCACAAGGTTCAGACTCAAGACATTACTAATCTAGTTTTACTTGAACCAACTACTTGTTAATACACTAGCAGCAAAATTTGTTTCTAGTCAAAATTAAAGACAATTATATTTGCATTTTAAACATTTTAGATAATTTAGAATTATTCAAAGAAAATTAATTTGTATGATTGTTTTCATCATTATTAATTAATCGTTTGATGCTTAGGATTGTGGTTCAGTCCCTAGAAACCAATAGAATGTAACTTGCACACATAACATATATATATATATATATATATATATATATATATATATATATATATATATATATATATATTGAACTCTAATATGTTGAGCGATATTTTTCTTATTTATAATTGTTTTCCAGGAACTTTATCAAGCCTTGTAAGCCTTAGGATAACCGATTGTCCGAAGTTAGGCTCAATTTTTACAGCATCTATTGCTAAGACCTTGACTTCTTTGAAAGAATTGATCATAGAAAGGTGCAGTAGTTTGAAGCATATAGTAACTCATGAAATGGTTAATCAACAGAAGGAAAACATTATTGAGGATGACCTTGAATTTCAGAGTGATATTTCAATCTTCCCTATCTCTTTTGTTGGAGGCATGGATATAAGAAATAAAGAGGCTGCTGGTTTGGAATATCTTTCAAGTCAAATTAATTTTGAAGACAATTCTTGTCACCAACAACAAAATAATACTCAAATTGAGCTTCCTGCTTTAGAAGTACTCAGACTTGATCTTATCATGGATAGCAATATTCTAGGCAATTATCATGTAAAATGTCCATCCTTAGGAAAACTATCATTGGCTATTGGGAGATGTGTTGAGTTTTTCACTATAAATTGTTCAGCAGATGCTTCGAAAGCTACACAAGAGGATTATATTGCAATCAAGGTATGATTATCATCACTTACTTTGCCTCTCTCTTTGTTTGTTTACAAAAATTACTCCAAACATTTGGATTTCACGATCATGCTTGTGCTAAAAATAAGAAAAGGTCTTACAAAACTCTGGCTTATTGGTGACTTGAATTCAGACAAAAGGTGCAATATGAATTTTTAATATCTAAGTATTGGGATAAGATTATTTGGAGTATATTACTTTTGTGAAATTATTTTCTTTTCAACTTTCTCTCGTTGTGCTAAATAAAAATAATTTATTTTCATAAACAAACTAGTGAATCTATAAAATGAGTGGTATATCTTAAAATTTTAATTTCCACGAATAATATGTTAGAAATGAAATGCATTAGTAATTAAAATTAAGGCACTAATTAGTTTTGTTTAAGAAGTAACTTGGTGTATGTATATATTGCAGATATCGAACTCAGATTTTGTTCCCCCACTTGAAAGTGTTCAATATATTTCAAAACCACCACATGGTTTGACCTTTCTTATTATGCATAACATCAAAAAGATTGAACTGAATGGCTTTGATAAGGTAAAGTACATTTTTAAATCGTCCATTGCTTCATTATTGATGTTGGAAATCTTGACAATTGTGCAATGTCATGGACTTGAGCACATTATAGACATTGAGGATGAATATGACAAAGAGAATTTGAATGCAATCTTCCCAAACTTAAGAGAGCTCTGGGTGAGTGATTGTGGCCAATTGAAATATATGCTTGGCCAATATTCCGTAGCTAATAAGAATTGTGAGGAGATTCATATTCATTTCTCAGCATTGGAAATACTTCGTCTTTATAAACTACCAAATTTTGTTAGCATTTGTGCTACCAACATTGTCATTGTGACGTGGCCATCTTTGAAGCAATTTCATTGCCATGAATGTCCATTTCCTTTTTTCTATTCTATTAATTGTTCGATGGCTCCTGTGGATTCAAGAGAACCTATCAGCATAAGTTGGAAGGTAGCCTTGTCTTTATTTTTATGATTATTAGTTATTTGTTCATTTTTTGTTTTCTTTTTGGATTTTTTTACATTTCCTATGAATGTCCTACAGGATCCAAGAGGGGTTCAGAACCATTTCCTTACTTTGCAAGATCTATCCGTAGGAAATTCTGAAGTAGAAGGTATTTTTTGTCTTAATGGACATGGAATGATTGGGCAACAAGTGAGTTTAAGGTTAGAGTATTTGTGGTTGAAAAATCTACCTCAAATGACTTATATTTGGGTGGCTTCCAAGAATTCAGTTAATTTCCGTCATCTTACCACATTACATATAATGAGATGTGCAAAATTGAATGTAGTCTTTCCTCCCTCTGTTTTAAGAAGCTTACAAAAGTTGAAAACTCTAAGCATAAATGAATGCATGGAATTGAAGCAGATTTTTGGATGTGAAGAAGAATATTCAAAGAATTCTTTTACCTTCTCAAATCTTGAAAGATTAGAAATAACTAAATGTGCAAAATTGCAAGTAGTTTTTCCAAAGTTTTTCTTAAGATGCTTACCAGAGTTGATTCTTCTGAAGATAAAGGAATGCAAAGAATTAAGAGAAATCATTGAAGAAGATGCAGAGGATAAAAAATTGTCTAATCTTCTTTCTCCTCGGCCATGCTTCCCAAAACTAAAAGCATTGTATGTTCAACATTGCCACAAGCTGAAAAGTGTTATCTCTGGATCTACATCTAATGACTTTCCCAATCTTTATATTTTGATCATAAGTGGAGCCTCTGAACTAGAAGAGATTGTTGGGTGTGAACAAAGAAAAGGTGACGAGATAGGAAAGACAAAAGTTGAGCTTTCAAGATTGGAAGTTTTAATATTTATGCATCTTTCAAACTTCAGCCAAGAGATTGAATTATCGAATTTAAAGACTTGTATTGTCTGCGAATGTCCAAAGCTCTCTGTGAATCCAACAACTACTTTGGAGAAGCTCAAGAAATCTTTTCCTTATATAGGTAAATACTATATAGAGTCTTCAAATATAACTTGTTACCTATTAATAATTCATTGAATATGATCAATTTCCATATGCTATTGGCATGGTTTGAGACAAATTATCCCTCAATTTCACATAAAGAAAATACATTACAAATTAACTATTTCACTCAGAAAGGACTGCTTAAAATTTCCTACCGAGTATTCACCAGAAGTTTTTAAAATAAACATATTGAATTATTTTTTGCTTCAAGTTTTTTAATTTTATTTAAGCTCTAATAATTTTAGTTATAAAGAACATTGTTATAAAGAAAACAATCCTTAAGAAAAAGTCACCACTTTATTTTGATGGGTGATAAAGAAAATTCCTATGATGAAACTTTTTAAATCATTTTTTTATTTTTAATTGTAATGATATAATGATCCATCATCGAAAGCTGATGTTGCATTTCTTTTTGTTATGTCTTTCACTGTCACGTGAATTCTCTAATATATATATATATATATATATATATATATATATATATATATATATATATATTATTTTTTTTTGTTACAGATTTCAAAAACACTGGACTTCTTGATTTTGACATATGGAGCTTGATGCAAGATTTAGATAAAGATTATAGTATTATTGGTAGGAGTGAGTTGACTTCATCACAGGTCAGAACCAACCAATCTATGAATCTAATTACAATTAAAAAAAAGTTTAATAACCTTTTTGTCTCATTGTTAGAATTTTTTTAAATTTAAACTTACGTGATAGAAAAAAATAAGATTTGAGATTTTAAATAAATTATAAATGTAAAAAATTATTTTTTTAATCTTAAAAATATGTATTTTTGCTAGTAATGAAATAAAATATACTAAAAAAAATCATTAACAAAAAATTAAATTTAAAATAAAAATTATTAATTATTATATTGACTAAGTTAGATATTATTTTAGAAATTAAAAAAATTATTAGTATTTAAAGTAATTTTTATTATTAATAAAATTTATAAACTAGTTTTTAAATTGATATCTAAAAACTAGTTTATAAATTTTATTAATATTAATAAAAAGTAGTTTAGATATCAATAATGTTTTAATCTTTAAGATAATATATAATTTATTTAATATAGTAACTAGTTATTTTTGGACTTAGATATTAGAAAAGTTGTTGCTATTGAGAGATTTTTATATTAATAATAAAATTTATAAACTAGTTTTTATATTGGTATCTAATTAGCTACTAAGATTTTAGTTAATTAGATATCAATATAGAAACTAGTTTATAAATTTTATTACTAATATAAAAAACTTTAGATACTAATAATTTTTTAGTCTAATAATATTAAATCTAATCAGTGACTAATTAACATATCTCAAATTGGTTTCTAAGAGAACTGGTTTCCAAGAGAAAAATTGGAATCAGATTTTTCCCAAATTGTGTAATTTACACAAAGGTTATTGGCACAAATCTTCCAGGAAAAGACATTCTCGTCGGGATGGATGTCTATACCCAGATGAGAGGAATACAATTACTCCCCACAGGAATAAAATACAGGAGCAATTCTGATCGAAGAAACCGAGGGACAAAAGTTTTATTGTGGACATGCTAGCAGACAATTCAAACCAGCAGAAACTCATTACCATACCACGTACAAAGAATCACTTGCTGTAAAGTATGGAATTCAGAAATTTGATTTCCATCTGAGAGGACACTCTTTTGAAGTTCATCTTGACAACTCAGCATTTCCAAAAGCGCTAGAGTTAAAGAACAAAATCCCACCAAGTCCTCAGATTCTTCGTTTAAAAGAGTGGTTCACCAGGTATAATTTCGCAGTAAAACATATAAAGGGATCAAAAAACATTATCCCTGATTTTCTCTTAAGACCAAAAGACAAGACATTGAGCGACACTTCCAAAGGATGAAACAACGGTTCTACCAGCTAAACGGATATAATGATCCCAGTCTGAAGAACACGTATGTAGCCTCACTCCCTAAAGAAATTCAAGGAGAAATGCACAGGATGATAAATGCTCAAAACAAAGATCCGGGGGGCTCAACCTCACTATACATATTATATGCATAATATTCATAACATTCCGCACGTTACTTCTTCGCTAGCGGCTCTGATACCACCCGGGGGGCTCAACCTCACTATACATATTATATGCATAATATTCATAACATTCCTCACGTTACTTCTTCAGCCTCCTGCCTACTTTTTCACGTCTTTTAGACAGCTATGAATAATACACGCATAACACATATAAAGGGTTAAGACAATAATCGAATGGATCAATTCAGACATGTTTTTGATACACAGGATCCTCCTAAGAGGCAAGTGTAGAGCATACACAATGTCTAAAAGCTAGCTCAACATAATCCCTTTCTTCCTACTAACTGAATCACATAATAAAACCTTAAGTTTTTGAAGAGAGGAAAGAATGAAGCTTAGAGATTCATAACTATAGCAAACTCTTTCTTATTTCACTCAGGATTTTTCTATATCCATTACATTTTGCCAACCTCCTTATATAAGCAAAGGAGTTTACAAACAGACAAACGAGTTGTCATTCACTCTAGACATAATAATTTAGAAAGGGCGATAAGAAAGACATAAAGTAGAAACAGTATATTACAAGGACACTTTATTCTGTACCTACAGTGTTCTTTGTCTGTCCTTTGTTATCTTCTGAGAGATTCTTTAGATAGAAACGAATCTCATCCACCTGTATCTGACTCATCTGGTTCTTCTTTTGAGGTTGTAGGCCATGGTGGCCAGGCTCTAGGGTCAGGCCAAGGGTCTTGAGAATCTTGCCAGATGGTGTTATCCGTTTGGCTGGTCTTTTCTTCTTTCCAGAATTCTTCTTGAGTTGTTTGTCCGTCATGTAGCCAATCTTGCCAAAGAAGATTTCCTTCTGTAGGGAAATTATTTGGAGGAAGTTGAGACATGTGGACTTCTTTGAATTCTTCATTCCAGAAATCTGGATTGACTTCCCAATCTGGTGAACAAATGATATCGAGACATTTTAGTTTCTTGCAACTAGAAGATGTTGGATCTTGTGTTATCTTGAAACCATTTATCTCATGCAGATGGAGAGTTAATTCTTCTTTCCAAAACGGAGGATTTTCTGACTCCATGAACCTTTTTAAATCTAGAAATGTTGCATAAGATAATGCCTGGTTCTGTGTATATATTTGTCCACTTGGATGTTTGAAATAAGGTCTGTGAATTGAGAAGATCGAGATAAACTTTTCTGCTTCTTCTTGGTTTAGTTTCCAGGTGTTATGCTTTGAAAGTTCTTTCTCGACTTGTTCTCTGAACCATGATATAGGAGCATACCATGAAAGAAATTTC
Organism: Phaseolus lunatus; assembly: GCA_013389735.1. Lineage (NCBI taxonomy): Eukaryota > Viridiplantae > Streptophyta > Magnoliopsida > Fabales > Fabaceae > Phaseolus > Phaseolus lunatus. The sequence continues at coordinate 369,480 of CM023859.1, read as the reverse complement.
CACAGCAGAGTATCTTTGCTGTTTTGGTTTGTTAACCATTCAGTCATTTTGAAATTTGGGAAAATAGTCAGAACAGCGCTCCCAGCATTGAGAGTTGTCAGTACTGTTCCAATTACCGCCTGCTCATACTGTTGATATGTAGAGTCCAACAAAGTGACTCTGGCAGTGACAGGTAGTCCTTTTCTTCCATGAAGGGTCAGCATTAATCTGACTGCTCCGAGGTGAAGGGCAACATAGTCAAGAGATCTCCATTGTTTGATTAGTTCTCTACCAATCTCCAACTCTACGTATTGTTCTGCACTAGTAGCATTTAACGCCACCTGATCCATCCTGGAACTTTGGATGTACTCTCGGCAACCTTTTCTTGGTGTAGAGATTAGCTTCTGAATAGAAGAAATCCAAGGAAAGTTTGACTTGTGTCTTCTGAAAACATTGTAAGGACTCAGGAGAGGAGGTAAGGAGTGGTCTATTTGAGATTCTAAAGGAATATGTTGATATTCTATCAGATTTCCTATTTTTGAGGAAAGGGTCTTTTTACAAGATTCTGGGATGGTAATCTTAGAAGAAATGGTTACGGGTTGTTTAGATGTAGATGGTTTATCCATGATCTTTGAGTAGTCTCTCACTCTCTTCTACTCACTCTTAATAATATTATATGATGCACCTAGTTTTTCAGAAAGGAGATATGTTGAGTAGCTATCCGTTTGGCTCTGATACCACCCGGGGGGCTCAACCTCACTATACATATTATATACATAATATTCATAACATTCCTCACGTTACTTCTTCGCCAGCGACTCTGAACTGGTATTTCTGTTGTTCCCAAAGGTCTGGGTGTAGTATCTTGGGGTTCATCATCGTTCTAGAGGCTGCAATGTCAATGAAGTTCCAATCAAAGCCATTGCCTTCATTGACACTGGAGCCTCCAGAACGATGATGAACCCCAAGATACTACACCCAGACCTTTGGGAACAACAGAAATACCAGTTCAGAGCCGCTGGTGAAGAAGTAACGTGAGGAATGTTATGAATATTATGCATATAATATGTATAGTGAGGTTGAGCCCCCCGGGTGGTATCAGAGCCAAACGGATAGCTACTCAACATATCTCCTTTGTTTGATTAGTTCTCTAATTAAAAGAAATGGTTACGGATTGTTTAGATGTAGATGGTTTATCCATGATCTTTGAGTAGTCTCTCACTCTCTTCTACTCACTCTTAATAATATTATATGATGCACCTAGTTTTTCAGAAAGGAGATATGTTGAGTAGTTATCCGTTTGGCTCTGATACCACCTGGGGGGCTCAAGCTCACTATACATATTATATGCATAATATTCATAACATTCCTCACGTTACTTCTTCTCCAGCGGCTCTGAACTGGTATTTCTGTTGTTCCCAAAGGTCTGGGTGTAGTATCTTGGGGTTCATCATCGTTCTGGAGGCTCCAGTGTCAATGAAGGCAATGGCTTTGATTGGAACTTCATACTTTGATGGAAATATATGGACTTCAATATTTGGTGCTGGTGGTCTAGTAACAAAAATTTGTTCTTCTACCTTTGAGACTTCTTCAAGTGCTAATATGGGAAAATGGTGATGAGATTCTTCTTCTTCTTCTTCAGATTCATCTGAACTTTCATGATCATCCTCAGAAAAATCTATACCAAAAACAGTTTCCTCATTTGGGTACTCCTGTTCGCTGTATAATGACTCTATGTCTTCCTCTTCTGAAATTTGTAGAGTCTAGATAATTCTGGCAGATTTCTCTTTCTTGTTGGGACAGGTTTTTGCAAAATGTCTTGTCTTTCCACAGATGAAACATCTTGTCCCTTTTTTCCTTCCCTGGAATGCCTTTTGCTTAAAAAATTTCACCTTCCTTTTCCCTTTAAACCTTTTCCGGTTCTGGGGATGATCTTTGAAGTTCTTTTTCTTGAAGGATTTTCTTTTGCATGAACTATCCTTCTCTTTGCACTTTATCTCCAAATATTTCTTTTGGCACGTTTTGGAGTATTTCTTGTGGTTGTTGATGATTCCTTCAAGTAAATATTGTTGGACACAGAGTTTTTCTAGAGCAGCAAGACAGATTTGTTGGATCGCCCCGAAGGTTAACTGGGTGATTTCTTTGTTTTGAGCATTTATCATCCTGTGCATTTCTCTTTGAATTTCTTTAGGGAGTGAGGCTACATACGTGTTCTTCAGACTGGGATCATTATATCCGTTTAGCTGGTAGAACCGCTGTTGCATCCTTTGGAAGTGTCGCTGAATGTCTTGTCTTTTGAGAGAACAACGATTTCATCTCAAAATATTCTTGTCGAATTTCTTTACTGGCTAAGTCAACATCGCCAATAAACTCAAAATGAATGGCAGAGATCACGACATCTATACTTTCAAAATTGTGGAGTTGCTCCTGATTTACAGGGCCAAGACTTTTGTACCATTCTTTTAATGTTCTCGTCATTCTTGCACAAAATTCTTCGATGACGCAGAATTTTTCGGATGCAGGATCTACTAATTTTGCTTCCATCCATGATTTGAAGTTTGTAAGTTGCTTTTTCCATTTTCTTGGAGGGATGTTATCTAATGTGAAGAGAGGTCCTCCTTGGGCAGTATTTACTGGAGTATTCATTTCTTGCATATGTAATCCTGGTCCCGGAGTAGAAGTACCGGGATCTCTGTCATGAGAAGCCATTAATATTGAGAGATCCGCATATTCTTTTTCAGAATCTTCTTCTGATTCGAACTCCAGAATTTCTGGAACGCTCTCTCCCTCAAGTTTTTTGGAGGATAGGAACATCTTCTTTAGGGGATACCATCAGTTGTGATGGTGGCTTTTTTGGTGTACTTTGTTTTTCAACTGAGCTTGCTTGAACAGCTACTTTCATTGGTTCCTTGTCTTTCCTTCCAAAAAAAGTAGTTGGTTCTGGTATACTTGGCGGGAGAAATGGTGGTTTTACTGGTTGTTGAATAACAACACTCATCATGAGCTTTTGGGGTGAAATTAGAAATGGATTATACAAGTCTACCGGGGGAGGAGATTTTGCAGTTTGTCTTATATAAGATTCAATCTCCAAAATTTGTCTTTTGAGCTTTTGTAACTCTTGCTCCTTCCTTGTGAACTCATGGAAATTCTTTGATGCAATTTCCTTCATTTCCTCTTCTAGGGACTCAATCTTCTTTTTTGTTTCCATATAGGCCTTTTGAATTCTTTCATTCATTTGATTGAGTTGATAGAGAAAATCTTCAGCAAGTTTATCTACCTTTTTCTCTATAACCTTTAAAAGGTTATTTTGTGCCAGTGAGTTTGAGGTCTGCCAATTTAGAACTTCTTCAGCTTGCGAAGAGGCCTTATGTGTTCCATCAGGGAGGATTTCAGTTGGCTGAATAAAAGGTTTTGTGGAAACCTTTTTCTCTGCATCAGTTTTTCTCTCTAACGATGGAAAGTCTTCATTTGTAAACATCATGCAAGGGATTGCTGGTGGCTTTTTTCTGAAAAGATTTGAGCAATGTTTCGGCGGTGGCCAGGTGATAAGGTTTGAATCTGCCGGTGGAGGTGGATAACCTTCTTTTCTGAGGGCCTTTATTCCTTCTTTATGGATTGGTAAGGGTTTTGTCAATCTGTGTATTCCTACCCATGGACTGTCATCGGGGTTATGTCTTCTTGTTGGTTTTGGAGGTGGCTTGCACCTCTTCTTTTTTCTTGAACCATCCTCATCTTCTGTATCTGAAGATAGATCAGAGTCAGAGTCATGGTTGCACTCTGGGTCACACAGTGATGGGTCTACGTCCCATGGGAAATGTCCATTTAATCGATCTGAGAAGATTGGTTTTCCATTCCTCTGGAAAGAGTGGACTGGAATCTTTCTTTCTTTTTCTCCTAATGTAATCATCATCGTGTGAAATACCGGAGGGGGTTTGCTGCTTTCTCCTTCATCCTTCCATCTGAAGGTAGTCTTAATGCTACCGTCAACAGAGTTTCTTCTGAAAGTGGCTTCTGTGGCCACTATCTGTTTCTCCCTTTTCTTGAAATTCTCATAGTCACTTATCCATTCAACAGGGATAAGTTTCTTGAGTTCGTCTCTAGGGATTTGTCTCGGAACTTGGACTATTGTAGGTGTGTCTTGGTCATCAGTGGCCAAAACCATAAGGGCATTTCCCTCAAAATTCTCATTCTCTAGGAAGATCAAAGCAATGATCTTGAATCCTGTAGATGATTTGGTGATGAAGAGTGGTTGAAAGAGCACTCTCATCCTGTGGTGCTCCTACAAGCTATACTTGTACTTTGAATCTGGTTGGTAACGTTGGATCCTTCAATTGGACATTGAAATTTGGGAAAATAGTCATAACAGCGCTCCCAGCATTGAGAGTTGTTAGTACTGTTCCAATTACCGCCTGCTCGTACTGTTGATATGTAGAGTCCAACAAAGTGACTCTGGCAGTGACAGGTAGTCCTTTTCTTCCATGAAGGGTCAACATTAATCTGACTGCTCCGAGGTGAAGGGCAACATAGTCAAGAGATCTCCATTGTTTGATTAGTTCTCTACTAATCTCCAAATCTACGTATTGTTCTGCACTAGTAGCATTTAACGCCACCTGATCCATCCTGGAACTTTGGATGTACTCTCGGCAACCTTTTCTTGGTGTAGAGATTAGCTTCTGAATAGAAGAAATCCAAGGAAAGTTTGACTTGTGTCTTCTGAAAACATTGTAAGGACTCAGGAGAGGAGGTAAGGAGTGGTCTATTTGAGATTCTAAAGGAATATGTTGATATTCTATCAGATTTCCTATTTTTGAGGAAAGGGTCTTTTTACAAGATTCTGGGATGGTAATCTTAGAAGAAATGGTTACGGGTTGTTTAGATGTAGATGGTTTATCCATGATCTTTGAGTAGTCTCTCACTCTCTTCTACTCACTCTTAATAATATTATATGATGCACCTAGTTTTTCAGAAAGGAGATATGTTGAGTAGCTATCCGTTTGGCTCTGATACCACCTGGGGGGCTCAACCTCACTATACATATTATATACATAATATTCATAACATTCCTCACGTTACTTCTTCGCCAGCGGCTCTGAACTGGTATTTCTGTTGTTCCCAAAGGTCTGGATGTAGTATCTTGGGGTTCATCATCGTTCTAGAGGCTGCAATGTCAATGAAGGCAATGGCTTTGATTGAAACTTCATACTTTGATGGAAATATATGGACTTCAATATTTGGAAATAGGAAATCTGATAGAATATCAACATATTCCTTTAGAATCTCAAATAGACCACTCCTTACCTCCTCTCCTGAGTCCTTACAATGTTTTCAGAAGACACAAGTCAAACTTTCCTTGGATTTCTTCTATTCAGAAGCTAATCTCTACACCAAGAAAAGGTTGCCGAGAGTACATCCAAAGTTCTAGGATGGATCAGGTGGCGTTAAATGCTACTAGTGCAGAACAATACGTAGATTTGGAGATTAGTAGAGAACTAATCAAACAATGGAGATCTCTTGACTATGTTGCCCTTCACCTCGGAGTAGTCAGATTAATGCTGACCCTTCATGGAAGAAAAGGACTACCTGTCACTGCCAAAGTCACTTTGTTGGACTCTACATATCAACAGTACGAGCAGGCGGTAATTGGAACAGTACTGACAACTCTCAATGCTGGGAGCGCTGTTATGACTATTTTCCCAAATTTCAATGTCCAATTGAAGGATCCAACGTTACCAACCAGATTCAAAGTACAAGTACAGCTTGTAGGAGCACCACAGGATGAGAGTGCTCTTTCAACCACTCTTCATCACCAAATCATCTACAGGATTCAAGATCATTGCTTTGATCTTCCTAGAGAATGAGAATTTTGAGGGAAATGCCCTTATGGTTTTGGCCACTGATGACCAAGACACACCTACAATAGTCCAAGTTCCGAGACAAATCCCTAGAGAAGAACTCAAGAAACTTATCCCTGTTGAATGGATAAGTGACTATGAGAATTTCAAGAAAAGGGAGAAACAGATAGTGGCCACAGAAGCCACTTTCAGAAGAAACTCTGTTGACGGTAGCATTAAGACTACCTTCAGATGGAAGGATGAAGGAGAAAGCAGCAAATCCCCTCCAGTATTTCACACGATGATGATTACACTAGGAGAAAAAGAAAGAAAGATTCCAGTCCACTCTTTCCAGAGGAATGGAAAACCAATCTTCTCAGATCGATTAAATGGACATTTCCTATGGGACGTAGACCCATCACTGTGTGACCCAGAGTGCAACCATGACTCTGACTCTGATCTATCTTCAGATACAGAAGATGAGGATGGTTCAAGAAAAAAGAAGAGGTGCAAGCCACCTCCAAAACCAACAAGAAGACATAACCCCGATGACAGTCCATGGGTAGGAATACACAGATTGACAAAACCCTTACCAATCCATAAAGAAGGAATAAAGGCCCTCAGAAAAGAAGGTTATCCACCTCCACCGGCAGATTCAAACCTTATCACCTGGCCACCGCCGAAACATTGCTCAAATCTTTTCAGAAAAAAGCCACCAGCAATCCCTTGCATGATGTTTACAAATGAGGACTTTTCATCGTTAGAGAGAAAAATTGATGCAGAGAAAAAGGTTTCCACAAAACCTTTTATTCAGCCAACTGAAATCCTCCCTGATGGAACACATAAGGCCTCTTCGCAAGCTGAAGAAGTTCTAAATTGGCAGACCTCAAACTCACTAGCACAAAATAACCTTTTAAAGGTTATAGAGAAAAAGGTAGATAAACTTGCTGAAGATTTTCTCTATCAACTCAATCAAATGAATGAAAGAATTCAAAAGGCCTATATGGAAACAAAAAAGAAGATTGAGTCCCTAGAAGAGGAAATGAAGGAAATTGCATCAAAGAATTTCCATGAGTTCACAAGGAAGGAGCAAGAGTTACAAAAGCTCAAAAGACAAATTTTGGAGATTGAATCTTATATAAGACAAACTGCAAAATCTCCTCCCTCGGTAGACTTGTATAATCCATTTCTAATTTCACCCCAAAAGCTCATGATGAGTGCTGTTATTCAACAACCAGTAAAACCACCATTTCTCCCACCAAGTATACTAGAACCAACTACTTTTTTTGGAAGGAAAGATAAGGAACCAATGAAAGCAGCTGTTCAAGCAAGCTCAGTTGAAAAACAAAGTACACCAAAAAAGCCACCATCACAACTGATGGTATCCCCTAAAGAAGATGTTCCTATCCTCCAAAAACCTGAGGGAGAGAGCGTTCCAGAAATTCTGGAGTTCGAATCAGAAGAAGATTTTGAAAAAGAATATGCGGATCTCTCAATATTAATGGCTTCTCATGACAGAGATCCCGGTACTTCTACTCCGGGACCAGGATTACATATGCAAGAAATGAATACTCCAGTAAATACTGCCCAAGGAGGACCTCTCTTCACATTAGATAACATCCCTCCAAGACAATGGAAAAAGCAACTTACAAACTTCAAATCATGGATGGAAGAAAAATTAGTAGATCCTGCATCCGACAAATACCGCGTCATCAAAGAATTTTGTGCAAGAATGACGGGAACATTAAAAGAATGGTACCAAAGTCTTGGCCCTGTAAATCAGGAGCAACTCCACAATTTTGAAAGTATAGATGTCGTGATCTCTGCCATCCATTTTGAGTTTATTGGCGATGCTGACTTAGCCAGTAAAGAAATTCGAAAAGAATATTTTGAGATGAAATGTTGTTCTCTTAAAAGACAAGACATTGAGCGACACTTCCAGAGGATGCAACAGCGGTTCTACCAGCTAAACGGATATAATGATCCCAGTCTGAAGAACACGTATGTAGCCTCACTCCCTAAAGAAATTCAAGGAGAAATGCACAGGATGATAAAAGCTCAAAACAAAGAAATCACCCAGTTAACCTTCGGGGCGATCCAAAAAATCTGTCTTGCTGCTCTAGAAAAACTCTGTGTCCAACAATAGTTACTTGAAGGAATCATCAACAACCACAAGAAATACTCCAAAACGTGCCAAAAGAAATATTTGGAGATAAAGTGCAAAGAGAAGGACTGTTCATGCAAAAGAAAATCCTTCAAGAAAAAGAACTTCAGGGATCATCCCCAGAACTGGAAAAGGTTTAAAGGGAAAAGGAAGGTGAAATTCTTCAAGCAAAAGGCATTCCAGGGAAGGAAAAAAGGGACAAGATGTTTCATCTGTGGAAAGACAAGACATTTTGCAAAAATCTGTCCCAACAAGAAAGAAAAATCTGCCAGAATTATCCAGACTCTACAAATTTCAGAAGAGGAAGACATAGAGTCATTATACAGCAAACAGGAGTACCCAAATGAGGAAACTGTTTTTGGTATAGATTTTTCTGAGGATGATCATGATAGTTCAGATGAATCTGAAGAAGAAGAAGAATCTCATCACCATTTTCCCATATTAGCACTTGAAGAAGTCTCAAAGGCAGAGGAACAGATTTTTGTTACTAGACCACCAGCACCAAATATTGAAGTCCATATATTTCCATCAAAGTATGAAGTTCCAATCAAAGCCATTGCCTTCATTGACACTGGAGCCTCCAGAACGATGATGAACCCCAAGATACTACACCCAGACCTTTGGGAACAACAGAAATACCAGTTCAGAGCCGCTGGCGGAGAAGTTTTCACAACAGAACTGGTTTCCAAGAGAAAAATTGGAATCAGATTTTTCCCAAATTGTGTAATTTACACAAAGGTCATTGGCACAAATCTTCCAGGAAAAGACATTCTCGTCGGGATGGATGTCTATACCCATATCAGAGGAATACAATTACTCCCCACAGGAATAAAATACAGGAACAATTTTAAGCCTTTCAGTTCTACCATGAAAATGTTCAGTCTTGAAGAAACCTCTCCAGAATATGAAGAGTTCAGACAAAAACTCCTAAGGGTGTGTGCTGACAGTCATGATCTGTTTCAACATCCAAGACCTCTTTGGAAAAATAGGGATTTTTTCGTTCAATTACCATTCAAGTTAAATGAAGATATAAATCCTACAAAGGCTGTTCATTCTGGAATGTCACCTAGTGACAGAAAAGCTGCATTTGAAGAATGTCAAAAACCCCTAAAGCAAGGCTTGATTGAACCAACCAACTTTGACTGGGCTTGCCAAGATTTCTGTTCTTGCCGGTTGACCCGCCTGTCAGTTGACTCACGACACTCACACGCCTCCTTCCTCACGTTGATATGTGCTTGGTTCTTTCGAAGCAATCTGCACCTGTAAAAGAGAAAGGGGGCGCCCTAGAGGCCGTTTGCACTCCGACGCTCAAGTCAGTGTAAGGCAAGGAACACCAAGTGTATTGAGTTTCTCTCTGTGTTTAGGTCTAGAAACTGCGTACCTTTGTGAAGTATTTTACTGTCCTTTATATAGTCTTAGCGCCGCTAGCCCTAATTAGGGTTTACTGCGCTGCTAGCCATATTTAGGATTTACTGGAATACCCTTGCGCCGCTATCACCCAATCTTAGGGTAATCTAGCACATAAGGTTTCCTTCTCTGGAGTGCAAACTCTCACAGGGTGACCACCTGGGTGCCTCCTTGTGCACCTAGTCTCTGGGGCCACCTGTTCTGGGAGTGCCTTCACTGTTTACGTGCCATGCATGTAGCTTCACTGGGAAAACCCTAGCTCTGGTGAGTACTCGTCCCCTCAGGACTCTACACCCAACTGTGCTCTCCCTGCTACCCGCATAGGCACTTCGTGATCCAGGCCTCTCCCTAACTCTGGGTATTTAACTGGTCTTCCCCCAAGGCCGATGTCACCTCGTCTTCACCCAAGGCCGATGTCACCTCGCCATACTCTGAGTGGCGATGACACCTCAGCCCATCCTGGTGGTCTGACGACTACTCACCCTTCCCTGTGGGGACGCGCTGATGACTAATCACCCTTCTCTGAGGGGACACACCGATGACTGATCACCCTTTAATCCAAGCTGCCTGCGGGGTCCACTCCACGTGGCTTTGGCCCATGCTGTGGGACCCAGCTGACGTGATTCGCCCTTTACTACCTATTCTCGGTGTCCGAGGACTGGTCGGTACAATTTCTATGTGGAGAAAAGATCTGAAAAAATTCGAGGTAAGAAGAGACTTGTCATTGATTACAGACCCCTTAACATGTTTCTCAAAGACGACAAATTTCCTCTACCAAAGATATACACCTTGTATTCGTACATAACAAATGCCTTCATCTTTTCAAAGTTTGACTTAAAGTCAGGATTTTGGCAACTTGGGCTAGACCCAAAAGATAGGCCCAAAACTGCATTCTGCATACCCAATGCCCACTATCAGTGGACTGTTTTGCCCTTTGGCCTAAAAGTTGCACCATCACTATTCCATAAAGCCATGACCAGGACCTTTGAACCAATCTTAACATCCTCACTGATCTATATTGATGACATTTTGCTATTCTCACCGGATGAAGAAAGCCACAAAAAACTACTTGAGAAGTTCAGTGAAACATGTCACCAGCATGGCATTATGCTCTCAGCCTCAAAATCTTGTATAGGGACAACTAAAGTAGAATTCCTCGGAATAAGATTTTCTAGAGGAAAGTATTCCCCACAACCTCACCTTGTGGAAGAATTACCAAAGTTCCCTGAAAAGAATTTTACCATCAAGCAGATTCAACAATTCTTAGGAATTTTGAACTATGTCAGAGATTTCATCCCAAAAGTTTCACACCACACTTCAAAGCTTTCAAAAATGTTGAAAAAGAATGCTCCAACATGGGGAAAAGAACAGACAGATGCTGTGAAAGCATTAAAAGAAATTGCTCAGAATCCTCCTCCATTAAAAATCCCCAGAGAAGGAAAACGTATACTTCAAACTGATGCCAGTGATTACTACTGGGGAGCAATTCTGATCGAAGAAACCGAGGGACAAAAGTTTTATTGTGGACATGCTAGCAGACAATTCAAACCAGCAGAAACTCATTACCATACCACGTACAAAGAATCACTTGCTGTAAAGTATGGAATTCAGAAATTTGATTTCCATCTGAGAGGACACTCTTTTGAAGTTCATCTTGACAACTCAGCATTTCCAAAAGCGCTAGAGTTAAAGAACAAAATCCCACCAAGTCCTCAGATTCTTCGTTTAAAAGAGTGGTTCACCAGGTATGATTTCGCAGTAAAACATATAAAGGGATCAAAAAACATTATCCCTGATTTTCTCTCAAGACCAAAAGAACTCCTTCAGAAGCCACAACAAAACCAAATCAAAGAACTGGTATCATCCATACCCATTTTTACAGATACTCATGAATATCCTCTCATTTTAATGAATGAACCTTTTAACAAAGGTCTCCCTTCACAAATATCTCCACATGAGTTCCCTCCTGAATTACTGAAAAATCAGCCCATTACACCTTTATCCATAAAAACCTTTGCAGAAACACACATGTTCCATTATCTTGCCACTACTATCCAGGAACACCAAATAAAACCAAAACCTACATGGTTTAACCCTGCAGCGCCGTATCTGAATATTTTTCCATTATTAATGGATCAAATGTTCATAGAAGTTGATATGTGGTATCTATGGTGTGCCACTGCACTGTTCAAATATTCCATCATCTTTCCAACTTTCAAAATGACTGAATGGTTAACAGACCAAAACAGCAAAGATACTCTGCTGTGGAAATTTCTTTCATGGTATGCTCCTATATCATGGTTCAGAGAACAAGTCGAGAAAGAACTTTCAAAGCATAACACCTGGAAACTAAACCAAGAAGAAGCAGAAAAGTTTATCTCGATCTTCTCAATTCACAGACCTTATTTCAAACATCCAAGTGGACAAATATATACACAGAACCAGACATTATCTTATGCAACATTTCTAGATTTAAAAAGGTTCATGGAGTCAGAAAATCCTCCTTTTTGGAAAGAAGAATTAACTCTCCATCTTCATGAGATAAATGGTTTCAAGATAAGACAAGATCCAACATCTTCTAGTTGCAAGAAACTAAAAAGTCTCGATATCATTTGTTCACCAGATTGGGAAGTCAATCCAGATTTCTTGAATGAAGAACTCAAAGAAGTCCACATGTCTCAACTTCCTCCAAATAATTTCCTTACAAAAGGAAATCTTCTTTGGCAAGATTGGCTACATGACGGACAAACAACTCAAGGAGAATTCTGGAAAGAAGAAAAGACCAGCCAAACGGATAACACCATCTGGCAAGATTCTCAAGACCCTTGGCCTGACCCTAGAGCCTAGCCACCATGGCCTACAACCTCAAAAGAAGAACCAGATGAGTCAGATACAGGTGGATGAGATTCGTTTCTATCTAAAGAATCTCTCAGAAGATAACAAAGGACAGACAAAGAACACTGTAGGTACAGAATAAAGTGTCCTTGTAATATACTGTTTCTACTTTATGTCTTTCTTATCGTCCTTTCTAAATTATTATGTCTAGAGTGAATGACAACTCGTTTGTCTGTTTGTAAACTCCTTTGCTTATATAAGGAGGTTGGCAAAATGTAATGGATATAGAAAAATCCTGAGTGAAATAAGAAAGAGTTTGCTATAGTTATGAATCTCTAAGCTTCATTCTTTCCTCTCTTCAAAAACTTAAGGTTTTATTATGTGATTCAGTTAGTAGGAAGAAAGGGATTATGTTGAGCTAGCTTTTAGACATTGTGTATGCTCTACACTTGCCTCTTAGGAGGATCCTATGTATCAAAAACATGTCTGAACTGATCCATTCGATTATTGTCTTAACCCTTTATATGTGTTATGCGTGTATTATTCATAGCTGTCTAAAAGACGTGAAAAAGTAGGCAGGAGGCCGAAGAAGTATAGTCACAATGAGAGTTATCTTACCAAACTTAGCTTTAGCTTTAGCATTGTAAAGTGTATTATGAAAACTGATAATATTTGTTGGAAAAGTTCTAGCATCAATGAAAGATTAGCAATACCAACTACTCTTTTAGAATTTAGAAGTCCACCTTTAATTTGTATGGAAACTTCTCTGCATAAAATACCATAGCATATAGGTGCAATAATTACTAAACCTAAAATGAATTTTGTTATATTAAGACCAAAATGCACTTGAAGAAACAATAGTAACAAAACCATTAAAAATAGTGGTCCTTTCAAACTTTATAAACTCTCACCCAATCGTATTTTCTCAATTTGTGATACAAAGGAGATTGGAAACATAGGAAATGAGAGCATTGAAGATGGACCTTCAATAGAGGGTGATAAGACAAAACCTTTGTCAACTGGTGTTGAAGACATTAACATTGAAGGTGGTGTTGCAACTCACATTGAGTCTAGTGACGTGGACATACTTGCACAACATTTCAAGGTTGTTGAAGAAGATGATAAGATGAATAAAGGCAACACAAGAATCATGCCAATCCAAGAAATCCAAGTAAAAGAAGGGATGAAACTATTAAACAAACAAAAGGAGATAGATATTGTTTCTAACAACAATATTGACATTTCTCCAGGTTTTTAATTTCTTATTTTCTTGTTTCAATCCTATATTTTCATATCACTCTCTAAAAAATTTTATAGCTTTTGCAGATATCCATACAAGATTGGAAACATATAAGCATTTTGTTGATCTGGATGATGCACAAATTGCTCTTTTGGTGAAGGCAATAACAACATATCCTCATCTTTGGAATGCTTGCGAGAAGTTTAGTGAGCGCTTTCAAGCATGGAGGTTGAAAATTTTGGCAGATATGTTGTTATTCCTTCATAAGGAAAGTGTTGATAATGTTATTCCTCAAAGAGAAAAAGAGTTCCATAAACTATGTGAAGAAGCTGTTGAGATTGGATTTGAGAGTTCATGGGTAGATGAAATGCGTCAGCATGTTTTGATGAGGGATCCTAAGCTGAGAGAGGACATTGCGGAGAGACAAATGCATGAGAATCCTAAGAGGTATGATCATTGAACTTTTTGACTATGTAATGGAAATAATGAATGAAATGAAGAGTCTTAAATGACTTTATTGATGCTCAGATAAAATGTATCAATTTTTTTTTGTGAATTTGAAATTATATCTCTATGTTGGTTGTGTGGATTTTCTCTTTCTGTTTATATATACATTGTGGTAGTATTTGAAATTCTTATAAAACTGATACCATCAATTTCTAAGTTTTCTACTCTTTGGGATGCATAAAGCGAAAAATTTAAGTTTGTAACACAGGTCTAGTAGTATGAACATGGTAGATTTTCAGCCTATTGAACAAGGTGATGGGCTTAATGAAAATTGCAAGAGAAGTTTTGTACGTCTGAAGACCCAAAATGTTAATAGTAGCTTCGAAGATGGTGAAATAAGTGTTGTTTCTAATAATCGCATTGTGGCTTCGAGAATTGAAGAACCAAAGAGGGAATTTGTTGCAAAAGTTTCCACTTCAAAAATACCAAGAACAACAACATCATTAACAAACTCACAACCAGTTGAAAGGTCAACTCCATGTTATTTGAATATTCCTCTACATGAAACACCCTCAAATGTGAGTCTAATAAATATTTTTCCTATTGGATAAAATTGAAGTACTAAGAGTATAGTAATTCCACACTTGTTCATTACTTTGTTTAGGCATTGGTGGACAAACAGTGGATTAGTGAACCGTGTTTGATGAATCGACAAAAGCCACTCGGAGAAATTGTAAGTAGCTTTGAAATTTCTCAGGTAAATGGCAAAGAAAAAAATCAATTATTTTAAATTTTAAAATTAACATGCATGTCCACCCGCCATTAATACCAACTCTGCTAGTACATATCTTTTTTCTTATGCAGAGTATTGAGCGAGAAGCTGTACAGGAAACCATAGAAAAGAATACTAGTATGACAGCTTCATCAATTCATTCTGAATCCACTAGCTCACAGTTGGACCAAATATTTACTTTGCAAACTAAATCACATCCGCATGTAAGTTTATTTTATGCAATTCACATTTTCAACATATTTGATCAACATAAAAATGATGTTGCCATTCTGATTTATCATTTTCTGCTAGAGTGGAATTAAAAAACTAAAAGTACTAAATTTCAAGTTGGAATTTAAATTTAATGAATTTGTTACCATCACTCTCACAAATATGCTTTGATAAAAAATGGTTTAAGGAACTCAATACTTTGCAAGTGTTGTGTCTTGATGCTAATGTATTTTCTGTTATATTTTCTTCTTATTCCTCTAAGAGTGAAATTAGGAGCAGCCAAACTGAGACACAGACGGCTAAAGAAAGTGAAGGCCATTCTAAAATTATTCAAGACTTTGGGGGTAATGATATCATGAGTTTATTTGCACCAGTTGTTGTAGGGAAAGAGGGTGAAGATAACTTAGTTGGAAAGACCCTTGTTGAGTTGGAAAAGTATCTAAAGATGTCTCTAAAGGACATAGTTAGCTCTGAGACTAACACCATTCGCCTTTTGTCTGCTCTCAATTTCCTTTCCAACCTTCCTTTCAATGATGTAACTCTATCATATGGACTCAGAGTTATTATAGGCACTATGCAAAAAGAGTTCCCAAGTATTGTATGCTCCTTTAAGCAACGCTTTGCTACCACTGAGAAGTTGGTAGAACTTGAAGCTCGTGAGGTGGCTATTACTCTTGGTTGCAAAATTTTCAAGGCAAAGAATTTCTATGATGAAGCTCAACTGAAGGAAGTAGTTTTGAAGGAACAAGTTATTAGGTTGAAGGAAGAAATAAAAGTTTGTGAGGATGCCTTATCATCTTTGGAGGAGGAAAAAAATAAATGGATTGCGGAAACTATTGGGTACAAAATGGAGCTAGAAAATGTGAGGAAAGACAAGTCTCAAATGGTGAAAGATCAAAGAAAAGTTCAACAAGAATTGTTTAAGGTGGCGTATAAATGGTCAGTTTTGTGTAGTCAATATGAGTACAATCTCATGACTGCTAGAAATCCCTCATGAAAGTTTTCTTTGCTCACTGTTATTAAGGACCAAACGATTCATTACTTAAAAAAGAACCCTAAACCCTAAACTTAATGTGCATCAGTTCCACTCATCAAATAGTTTCAATTTACTTTCTAAATTTTGATTATTCTATTTTGTTGTATGTTTGTTATCTTATTTGTTGTTGTTGTGTAAGAGGTTGCTCTTGGTGAGACAAAGACAAAACAAGTGTTGTGAAAAATAAAATTAAACACTATTTGTTCTTTTATCTAATCTGTAGTAATCAAATATGTCTTCTTTTTCTTGAAAATTACATAAACCATTTTTTTCTATTCCCTTCCTTTCCTTCAATGAATGCCACTGTCATTCTGTCTCTTTGTGGATATGATTCCAATAGGCATAATAATATATGTTTGAGAGAAAAGATGTTGCATTGAGTGCTTTAGCCCATTTGGCATTCTTCTTTCTTCTAATGCCGCAATCACTTAAATTCAACGTTCCACTGTCTTTATGCTCTTCAATAATAAACCCAACAAAATTATAGGAATCCAAAAAGTTTAAGTCCTACATTAAATAAAAAAGAAAGAAAGTAATATATACCATTTACATTATCGTTGATTTGTAGTTAACTATTTATTGATTGATCTATAATTTGATTTTCAAAAAATGTTTTTAATCTTGTTTCGGTGATAATTTTAATCTTTAAAAGAAATATATTGTTAAAACAAATAGTTATAAGATAAAAAGTGTTGGGATATTTTAAAATGAAATGTCTTGATTAAGGAAAACAATTGTTGTAATTTTTTTTTACATTTCTTACATTATTTTAAATTTTTTGAGTGATTGATTTACTTTTTCGTTTTAAAGATTTGTGGATTAATCTTTACTCCTTTAAGCTTTATAATTTTTTAAAAACTTTTGTTTCTGTTTATATATATAAATATTGTGGTGGTGCATGCAATTCTTACAATATTGATATCATAAGTTTCTGAGTTGTTTTTTTTAGTGCATAAAACGAACAATCTAATATCGTAACGTGGACATGGTACTAGATTTCCAAGCTGTTGAACAAGGTGATTATATGATTCAGAACTTTAACTTACTTTGTTCAAATCACAATTCTAGAAGAGACTATTGACAATCTAAGGATTAAAAATTATGAAAAAAAAAATTGATATATAACAAGTGTAACTTATTAAAAATTTCCCACTTAAGTAAGAAAATTTTCTGTTCATTTGACATATAAAAATTTTGGCATAATCTCAATAAAATTAATAAAGATTTGAACTATTTACCATCAACGATAAATTCTAGAGAGATGAGACATGTAATAAAAAAATAATGTACATGGTATCTACTTTGGTAGAAAAGTTAAATATAAAATAAAAAAAGATTTTCATAATAAAGTTGTTAAGGAAACTTGGTGTAGTATACATGAAAAAAAAAAAAATAGGACTTAATACAACAAATTAAAGTCTTGAACATTTCCTGGTATACATCAAACTTCTAAATAATATTTTTTTTCTTATAATGAATGCTTACTTTTTTTTTTCTTCTTTCAAGAAGATCTTGTAAAATTTTGTGAAACATCAAAGATTTCTTTTAAGAAAGTGTTGTGAACCGTTCACACAAACAACTTTTCCAGTGCTACAAAGTCAACAAATTGCGTTCCAAATAATAGATACCCACAAATAATATGTATGGATGTTTCAATTATTCACTCTAGGGATATGGGTATCATAGTATCCAAAAATACCTCTTACCTGTTAATTATTGTAACAGGTAGAGAATTAAACACTGAAAAATCATTTACAATTTAATTTTATATATTTAAATATTTTTATTTAGATTTGTGAAATTAAAATTATTTTTAGAAATATTAATTTTTTAAAACTTATGTGCAACAACTTATTGAAATTTATTTTTAGAAAGACCAAATTTATTTACATTAATATTTTAGTGTGAAATTTTATTTGAATTGTATTATCCGAGTCTTTATTTTGAAGAATTATTTTTAAATAATTTTAATTAAACTACACATATAAAACAAATCCAGATGTATTTTTTTGACAAATATTGTGAGGGATTTTTTAAATAAGAGGAGTAGCAGTAGACACTACCCATACTTGCGGAGAACTACCATATCATATATCTCTCATTATTTATTTATATATATTAATATGAAGTTTTATTTGTATGTTTATTCAAAAAATCAAACTTAAAGTTGAAGGATGTTGTTTTGCAATGTGCAGGTTTATGGAAATGAAAACTTAAACTGGTACACAGTTACAGTGGCA
Organism: Phaseolus lunatus; assembly: GCA_013389735.1. Lineage (NCBI taxonomy): Eukaryota > Viridiplantae > Streptophyta > Magnoliopsida > Fabales > Fabaceae > Phaseolus > Phaseolus lunatus. Next base: position 351,298 of record CM023859.1, on the reverse strand, counting down.
CCTCCAATAATAATAATAATAATAATAATTATTATTATTATTATTTTTCCATAAAAACCAATAAGAGTTTTAAAATATATAAAAGTGGAAAGTTGATTACATCCCTCAATCATTCACACAGTAGTGATAACAATAATTCACACAGTAGTGATAATAATGACTGATAGAAAAAGAGCAAGACTTTTGAAAACTATTTTTAAAGTGAATTCCACTAAGACCGATTGGGTTCACATCTCTGCTTTCATTCTTATCTCTTGCAGCAGGATTCTCTCTTATACTCTCTTCTTCATTCAACCAATGGATTCCTTTCATCTCTGTGCAGGTTTCAATCACGCTGAAGTTAGCTTTTGCTTTGATTTCATTTCTAATCGATTCCTTTTCAATTGAAGTTGTAGATCATGTGTTTGTATTTATGTTTGTGCAGTAACATAAATGTTTCAGCGTCTCTTTTACTCTCTCCTCGATTCAACCAATGGAGTACTTTCATCTTTGTGGAGGTATGAATCAGTGTGAAGTTAACTTCTGCTTCGATTTCAATTTCTAATCGATTCCTTTTCAATTGAAGTTGTAGATCATGTGTTTGTGTTTATGGTTGTGCAGAAACTTAACGTTTCAGATTCTCTTGTATTGAAGTCATAGATCACCACTTCTTTCTCGCATCTCTCTCTACATATTAGTTAAAGCAGGTAATATTTCCTGTCTCCTCTTCCAAATTAGTTAGATATCAAAGATGAACAGGTTCAGACTACTATATCTGCTTCTTCTTATGGATCAAAACACAATATATTCTGTTTTTTTATGTGAGATCTGAAAAAACCATTTGTATTAGCTGAATCTTTCTTATTTTCCCATAAATTAGGACTTATATTTGCACTTTTGTTTTACTTCACCAACTCTCTTTTTCTTCTAGAATAATGCACTGATTTTTATAATTTATAATATTGTTACGGAAACTAATCTTCATAATAACTCCCTTTAGTTTATAAATAATTATTTTTAAATTTAAACCATTTATATGGATAGAATAGACGTTACATTAAAATAATACTTTTATTTTATAAATAACTATTATAAACAACTTTTATTACAAATACTCAAACATTTGTGAAAACTCAGTATAAACAACCACATAGAGGATAGAGTTCAAAATGGGAATAGCTGGATGCCAGGGAAAAGTGAGATGAGAAGTTCGGAGGATCATGGATGGAATATTTTTAAAATTAAGTCTAAATATAATAAAATAGATTGGATGTAAAATATATATATTCATCTTAACTATATTAAATTAATTTAATTTTTTTTATATTAATTTAAAATGAATTAAATTTAAATTAAATTTATTTGATAATTAGATTAAATTTAACGTGGATGAAGTGTTGAAAATGGGAATAGCTCCAACAGAGTAAAGTGAGATGAAAAGTTCGGAGGATCATGGCTGTGAAAATTTTCAAAATTAAGTATAAATCTAATAAAATGGATTGGAGGTAAAATATATATCTATTTTAACTAAATTAAATTGATTTAAATTTTTTTAATTAATTTGAAATGGATTAAATTTATTTAAATTTAACGTGTGATCAACCTAATTATAGTAGAATTAACTCAATTAAGTTTAACATGGTTTCAACTCAATATGCACTCGATGTATCGGTTGAATATTAATATAACTTGACTTGATCCAACTTGACCGGTCCGCCTTAATCATACCTAATCTTTACTTGACTTGGGCTTGGAGGAACTCGGCTTTATCTAGGGCCAACCTAACATAATCTAATCATACTTTGCATGATTTGGATACAACACAATTTAGTACCAGAGTCCAGGCGGAACATATTAAAAGCGTGTAAAAAGATGCAGTATAGAGAAAACATTTTAATTTAAAGAAGTGAAAAACTTACAAAGACAATCTTTTAAACAATTCTTCGATCTTTTGACAAATATTACAAGCTCTTGAGGGATTTTGATGATATTCCAGAATGAGGGTTTTTCAAGGATTTTTTAATACAAGATTAGAAAACTTCGAAGAAAAAGACCTGCCTCTAGCTTCTATTCTTGCATCTATTTATACAACTTGCAAGTTGGCGGATTTCAAATCCTCGCTCAACTGCGGAACTCAAAATGGAATCTTATTACATAGTGTTGTCATATCTGGTTGGCCACGCCTCTGCTTTTACCTTTGTTACAGAGTGGTGTCCTGTCATTTTTGTCACGCTTCTGCTTTACAGTTTTCAAGAGGGAATATGCTTTTAGTCATGTTGCAGAGTCTTCTCTTGTCTGCCATGCTTTAAAGGAATCTCTTCTTTTACAGTCATCAGTTTGGAGTCATATCTGGTCTGTCACATTTAAGCTTTTATAAAGCGTATTCCAATTCCTTTCTTCGTTAACACGCAGGACAAAGGGTCGAACAACGTGTAAAGAAAGTGGGAATGCGAGCTGGTAACCATTACGGTCATTAACCAGTTCCGCTTTATTCTTATTACGTCAAGAGGTTTTCTGAGTACTGCCTTGTCGTTTCTTTATTTCTGTGTCAAGATGCTCTTTGAGTGCCGTCTTGTCACCTTTTACTTTTGAATTCTACCCTTACAAGTCCAGACCATAACAGTCGTCTTCATTTTGATAGAATGGATCAGAACAACTTTCTTCGTCCTCATCTTCATTATCGGATCCAAGGGAGGATAAGGCTTCTAGTAAAGTCGCTCTTAATTCTGCTTTAGATTTTCCTTTTGTTTAAAGGGCAAGCTTCTTTTGAGTCGCCTGTTTTTCTGGGGTCTTTGGGGAAGCCATTGGACCATTTTTCCATCGACGAAATTTTTCGTCTAAGAATTTTATGTCAAACTTTTTCCACCAAGAAATTTTTATTTTTAAGCATAGATGCCTGGGAAAGGGGGTTGGTTTATGCTGATGAATTTCATACACATGCTGAAGAATCCAGCCCACTCCCATTTTACAACAAAAGTTTATTAATTTAAGATGAGCTGGCATTTCAGGATTCAGCTATTTATAATTATTATAATATTTTAAAACCTTAGGGGGGAAAATGGCTCTTGTAGGTCCGACTCAACAAAACCATTCCTGAAACCATGCCGGTATCTCGGTATTCAATACATTTACGTGGTCGAAAGAGATATACCAAGAATGCCGATTATTAAGATCATACAAAATTTTATACCAGGCTTGCTGGTAATCAAGATAGGTGAAAGTGGCCGGCTCAAAAACCCGTGAGAATTGTTTCTCGGTGATAGGTCGTTGATTCCAGTCTTTCTCTGTTAGAATCTTCTTAATCCGCAACTTGGAGAAACAAGTAGTGGTTTGGTCTTTATCATATACTGGGGTGATCTCGGCAGATCGAGTGTCTATAAGGATTAACTGATAGAATTTTTTGGTCTTTTTAGTAGATTCCCATGGGATCCAAGCCCATTGGGGAGCAAAGAATTTAGAAATTATTTGCGAAGGATCAACTTCTTCCATGTGGGCTTCTAAAACCGTCATGGTTTTACATGACTCTTTTAAGACAGATTCCACGGGGGAATCTTTTGAAGTGTCGGGAAGTGTCCCTAACACAGTGAATTTTGAAGGGGATGAGATGGATGGGGGAAGAATCCTTCCATCGATCTTTTTAGACAGCGTCTCCCTTTAAGATGATAGGAGAAAAAAGAGAAATCCAAATAAAAGATATTCAAAATCCCCATTCTCAATTAAATTACACAAATCAACTATTGTATCAAATGGCGAAAAACGAACCTGAACCAGAACCTAAAAAACAGTCAGAAAGATTAGGAAAATCTTTGATAAAACCTTTTAAATTCTCGGAAGATGAATTAAAAGAATTAAAAATTGGAAGAGATGCAAATTCTGCATTAGACGAAATTAATAAAAAATTAGATGAGCTAAAAATTTCAAAAATAAATACTCTCATCGTAGAAGACGAAGTGGTAAATAAAATAAATAGGGGAAAAGCCCCACAAACATTTCCAACTAGTAGAAATTTCTATAAAAGACCCACTCTTCCTGATATACAATTTGAAGAATGGGAACTCGAGCATCCCTCCGCCTTTGACGGAAATGGGATCACTGAATGGAATATTGATGGAATGACAGACCATCAAATCCTTCGGAAAACTCATGAATTAACAATGGCCGCCTCGGCCTATAGGGTAAAACATTCAGAAGAACAAACGATAAAATTAATAGTTGCTGGTTTTACTGGCATTCTAAAAGGATGGTGGGATAATTATCTTAATTCGGAAAATAGGGTGTATATTACCACCTGTGTTAAAACCGAAGAAAACGTACAAATTCCTTTAATGGTGGAAACATTGGTCACTGCCATTATTCATAACTTTATCGGAGATTGAAAGATTTTCGATGAACGAACTTCAATATTATTGCATAATTTAAGATGTCCCACATTAGGAGACTTTAGGTGGTACGTTGATAATTTTATGTCCATGGTTCTGACACGAGAGGACTGTCGGGAACCATATTGGAAAGAACGCTTTGTAGCAGGACTACCTCTGGTCTTTGCTGAAAAGGTTAAAGAAAACTTACAAACAGAATACCCAGATACCACCTTAAAAGATCTTACCTATGGTAGGATTAGTGCTATGGTTAAAAACACAGGCGTAGTGTTATGTAACGCTATGAAAATCGAAAATCGAATAAAGAAAAATCAACAACTAGGAATAAGGGAATTAGGGGATTTCTGTGCCCAGTATGGGTATGAAAAGATAACTCCCCCGTCCACATCAAGAAGAAAATTAGTAAAATACAAGAATCAGAAAAATATTCCCAGAAAAACCTGGAACAAAAGGGGCCCTACCAAAATAATATAAAGAAATCCAAAACCCCAAAATGGTACTTCGGCCCAAAATACAAACAAAGTAATATGTTTCAAATGTGGACGATTTGGCCACTATAAAAGAGATTGTAGAGTAAAAGAAAAAATTAATAATTTAGATATGAGCGAAGAATTAAGAGAACAGATAGCTAAAATACTATTAGAATCCTCTGACAAAGAAGAAGAGGTCATCGAGGAAACAAACGAAGACTCAGAGGAAGAGTCTGTTGAAAATTGCGAAGAAGACAACTGTGGGGAAGGATGCAGTTGTCGCTATCAAATAAATGTAATATCTAGCGAAACTAAAAGAGCCCTAGAAATGGTAGATTTAATAGAAAATCCAGAAGAAAAATTTAATTGGCTTACAAAAATTAAAAATGAAATATTAGAAGCAGAGGATTGAGAAAAGAAGCAAGAACTAATTAAAAATTTATACGACGCAGTAATTTTTTCAAAATTCGATATGAAATCTGGATATTATCAGATTAAAATAAACGAACAGGATAAATACAAAACAACTCTTGTAGTCCCCTTTGGACATTATGAATGAACGTTATGCCCATGGGCTTAAAAAATGCTCCTTCCGAGTTTCAAAATATAATGAATAACATATTACTCCCGTATTCGGAATTCGCTATAGTATATCTGGATGACGTACTAATATACTCTAATTCCATAGAACAACATTTAAAACACTTAAGAACCTTTAAAGACTTAGTTAAAAGGAACGGACTAGTAATTTCCAGTAAGAAAATAACAATAGGCGTAACAAAAATTAGGTTTTTAGGCCATGAAATATGGCAAGGAAAAATAACTCCTATAACCAGAAGTATAGAATTTGCAAAAAATTTTCCTAATGAAATAATCAATAAAACACAGCTTCAGAGGTTTTTAGGTTGTTTAAATTATGTATCCGAGTTTATTCCGGAAATAAGAATAATTGCAAAACTATTGTATAAACGGTTACGAAAAAACCCACAACCTTGGGGGTCAGAACACACACTAGCAGTAAAGAAAATTAAATCTTTGGTAAATAATCTTTCCTGTTTAGGAATCCAAAACCTTGAAGCAGAGTTAATAGTCGAATCAGATGCCTCTGAATTAGGATTTGGAGGAATATTAAAACAAAAGGTAAAAGATGGTCCTGAACAAATAATAAAATATCATTCTGGAGCATGGAATGAAACACAACAAAAATATAGTACAGTTAAAAAAGAAATTCTTGCTATTGTCTTATGTATAACAAAGTTTCAAACGGATTTAATAAACAAACCGTTTTTATTACAAATAGATTGTAAATCAACAAAAGAAATTTTAGAAGAAAATGTTAAAAATATTGTATCCAAACAAATCTTTGCCAGATGGCAAAGTGTCCTTTCTTGTTTTGATTTTAAAATAGAATTTATAAAAGGTATTAATAATGCTATTCCCGATTTTTTAACAAGAGAATTTTTGCAGGGAAATGACTGAAAATCAAAATTCTGGGGCTTGTCGTTAGACGATTTTGCCCCTCTGGCCTCTAAAAAACTAATAGAGTCAGGGACAAGTTCGTCCACTGCCTCAAAACTTTCTAAAAAGATCGATGGAAGGATTCTTCCCCCATCCATCTCATCCCCTTCAAAATTCACTGTGTTAGGGACACTTCCCGACACTTCAAAAGATTCCCCCGTGGAATCTGTCTTAAAAGAGTCATGTAAAACCATGACGGGTTTAGAAGCCCATATGGAAGAAGTTGATCCTTCGCAAATAATTTCTAAATTCTTTGCTCCCCAATGGGCTTGGATCCCATGGGAATCTACTAAAAAGACCAAAAAATTCTATCAGTTAATCCTTATAGACACTTGATCTGCCGAGATCACCCCAGTATATGATAAAGACCAAACCACTACTTGTTTCTCCAAGTTGCGGATTAAGAAGATTCTAACAGAGAAAGACTGGAATCAACGACCTATCACCGAGAAACAATTCTCATGGGTTTTTGAGCCGACCACTTTCACCTAACTTGATTACTAGCAAGCTTGGTATAAAATTTTGTATGATCTTAATAATCGGCATTCTTGGTATATCTCTTTCGACCACGTAAATGTATTGAATACCGAGATGCCGGCATGGTTTCAAGAATGGTTTTGTTGGGTCGGACCTACAAGAGCCATTTTCCCCCCTCAGGTTTTAAAATATTATAATAATTATAAAGAGCTGAATCCTGAAATGCCAGCTCATCTTAAATTAATAAACTTTTGTTGTAAAATGGGAGTGGGCTGGATTCTTCAGCATGTGTATGAAATTCATCAGCATAAACCAACCCCCTTTCCTAGGCATCTATGCTTAAAAATAAAAATTTTTTGGTGGAAAAAGTTCGACATAAAATTCTTAGACGAAAAATTTCGTCGATAGAAAAATGGTCCAATGGCTTCCCCAAAGACCTCAGAAAAACAGGCGAGTCAAAAGAAGCTTGCCCTTTTAACAAAAGGAAAATCTAAAGCAGAATTAAGAGCGACTTTACTAGAAGCCTTATCCTCCCTTGGATCCGATAATGAAGATGAGGACGAAGAAAGTTGTTCTGATCCATTCTATCAAAATGAAGACAACTGTTATGGTCTGGACTTGTAAGGGTAGAATTCAAAAGTAAAAGGTGACAAGACGGCACTCAAAGAGCATCTTGACACAGAAATAAAGAAACGACAAGGCGGTACTCAGAAAACCTCTTGACGTAATAAGAATAAAGCGGAACTGGTTAATGACCGTAATGGTTACCAGCTCGCATTCCCAATTTCTTTACATGTTGTTGGACCCTTTGTCCTGCGTGTTAACGAAGAAATGAATTGGAATACGCTTTATAAAAGCTTAAATGTGGCAGGCCAGATATGACTCCACACTGATGACTGTAAAAGAAGAGATTCCTTTAAAGCATGGCAGACAAGAGAAGACTCTGCAACATGACTAAAAGCAGATTCTCTCTTGAAAACTGTAAAACAGAAGCGTGACAAAAATGACAGGACACCACTCTGTAACAAGGGTAAAAGCAGAGGCGTGGCCAACCAAATATGACATCACTATGTAATAAGATTCCATTTTGAGTTCCGCAATTGAGCGAGAATTTGAAATCCGCCAACTTGCAAGTTGTATAAATAGATGCAAGAATAGAAGCTAGAGGCAGGTCTTTTTCTTCGAAGTTTTCTAATCTTCTATTAAAAAATCCTTGAAAAACCCTCATTCTGGAATATCATCAAAATCCCTCAAGAGCTTGTAATATTTGTCAAAAGATCGAAGAATTGTTTAAAAGATTGTCTTTGTAAGTTTTCGCTTCTTTAAATTAAAACGTTTTCTCTATACTGCATCTTTTTACACGCTTTTAATGGATTGGGCTCAATTGTTGAGCTCGGGTCAACTTGGTTTTGCATGAACCTGACTTAGAACTATCTTACTTGGGATTAGTTCAACTTAGTTTTTCATAATATAAAATGATCTAGATACATGTGATTTTGGATTTTCAAAATTAAAAAACTATCAAATTTATATTCTATCCAAAACCAATTAAATAGTTTTGAAGTTAAAATGTAAAAATATAAATTTGGGTTTAAAATAAATCTATTTAAGTAGACTTAAATAATATAAATTTGAATAAACATAAATTGGATTTGAGATTGATTTTTTTTCACTTCATGAGAAGGAATGTTGCAGCCTAACAAAGTTGACTTGAGAAACAAAATAGAGGAAGAATAAATTAATGAAATAAAAAAAGAAGAGAGAATAAATATAAATCAGTGTTAATTGAGAAAATAAAAATAGAAGAAACTATTTTTTTGAAATCATTTAAATTAAAATAAAATAAGTAAATTTTTTATTGTTATAATTCTTTATTATATTATTTTTTTGTCGTTATTTATTTATTATCACTTTTTTTATTATTAGGGTCAATTAATTTACTATTATTAATAATTTGTATCTGAACATATTTTTTATAACTATTTTTTGTCATTTTTTAATTATATAATTTTATCTTTTAATAAAATAAATAATTTTTTTAGTTAATAAGTACGCATATAGTTTCTCTACTAAAAAAATTATATAATACTTTTTCTTAAAAATAATTATCATATATTTTTAAATTATTCTTAGAAAGTCATTTATTTTTAGCGTAATAAAAAATACCGTTCATCCGTTTGTATACTTCCATTGATAATATATAAGACGGATACTTTTTCTTACACTATTTTTAAAAATATTTTTGCTCTTATTTATTTCGTAAATATATAAATCCTGTTAAAATAAAGTAATCGTAATATCTTTTAAATTTTATAATTATTTTTTATATATTAATATATGTTTCCATAAAACAATACAGCTTTTACTTTTATTATATTAATTTTTAACTATTATAATACACTATTTTTATATCTCTTCCATTTTAAAAATGATATTTAATAAAAATGCGGGAGCGAGAAACATTCATGATCTATATATTTCATTTTCCAACCCTAACATTACGAGTATATATTAAGATTTTTCATTCGTTTATTCTTTTTAATTGTGTATATTGATCATAAAATCTATAACACCCCTTTATTATTTATTTTGGACTATCCAATCTAAACTATTTAAAATTATATTTGAATTGTACAATTTAGAAAATATTCTTGGATTTGAAAATATCTTTTAGATTGGACAATATAAAATACATATTATAGTAATAAAGTGTTATTATTGTTGAATCTGAAAGCTATAATTGAATGTAGGAAGACCTTTTAAATTATGTATTCTAGACTAAATTTAATATATATATTTATTTTGAATGGTAGAATCTTAAAAACTATTTTTGAATCTAGAAATACCTTTTGAATTGTAAATATGAGAGGTGTAAATAGATAAATAATATTTTCTAATTGTAAAATCTAAGAATTTTTTTAAGTATAAAATGATATTTTGACCTGATCTATAGGGATGTTTGGAGAAGGTATGGAGGTGGATAGGGATGTTTGGAGAAGGTATGAGGTGGAGGAAGAAACATTCAAAAACTTTTTATATCGGAAAATTTTAGTAAAAAAAATCACATCCAATCATCATGATGTGAATAATGAATGGGTGGGTAAAATACAATCATGCTCCTTAATATTCTCACAAATTATACTTATATTCACAGTTTTTAATGAAATTGAATTATACCTATATTTACTGTTTTTAATGAAATTACATGTGATCTAACAAACAATGATAATGTAACGTTTTCATAACAATAGAAGTTTGTGTAGAATTTTTAAAGCACTCGAGTCTTGATTTAATTTGAGAAGAGCTCATAAAGTAACTAGTGTCAACTCATTGTATTTAGTATATGTAATGAGCTAAAAAAAATCATTTATTTTAGACTTAATTAAATTTCAAATACCTTTTTAGATACTTGTAATTAAATTTTTATTGAATATTTTAAAAAATTTATTTTTCAATTGAGTTGTTGTCATTTATTTTTTTCATTAATGAGGTGACACACTATTATTTTAATTCAACATCTTACTTATTTGTTTCCATGAGTTAAAAATGTATGTGGTATAGTTAAAAAAAAATGATACTATTGTTAATGTATCACAAGTGTTTCTTATTGTTTTCATTGAAATGTTGGATAACGAGATTATCATACTTACCTATGACTTCCCTGTTAACATCTACAACGATCAAGGATTGTCGTTGTCATTATCATTGATGTAAGTGATAATGATAGTTCTTTGTTATCTAACACATTCTTTAAATAAAACCAATAAAAATCACATGTCATTTTATATTAATCATTATATACATTACAAGAAAATTATTAAATAAAAATTAATTTTAGAGATAAAAAATAATTAGTCTTATTAACTAAATTAGATAATATTTTAAAGACTAAAAAAATTATTGATCTTTAGAGTAGTTTCTAAATTTATAAATTAATTTATAAATTACTATTTAATTAGCTATCAAGACTTTAACTACCAACTAATTTAGATTTTAAAATTGGTAGCCAAAATTTTTATAGCTAATTACATACAAATTAGTTAATTAGACATCAATTTGAAAACTAGTTTAAAAATTTATAAATGACTTTAGATATCAATAATAATTTAGTCAATATAGTGACTAAAATTATCTCTAAAATTAATTTTTATTTAATAAATTTTTTAATAATAATATTTTTATATTAATTACAAAACCTTTCTTTTCATTTCTTAAGACACTGAAAAAAGTAAGAAGACAATCAAAGATAACAAGCTCGTCAACCAATTAACACATAAAAATTAAACAAGATCTCAATTAAAAAAATATAAATTTTAAATAATCAATAGAATAAAAAAATTTAATAGGTACTAAATTAAAAATATCTAAAAAGGTAGTTGAGCCTTTATTTTATATTAGACAGATTATTTGAAATTAAATTATAAACATGAGTATTTTTAATTTTGTACTCATATCTTGATGTATTTAGGGGTGGCAAAGCGGGGCAACCCGCCCCGTTTAGGGCCGCCCCGCTTAGGCCCGCAAAATACGGGCCGAGTTGGCCTGTCCCGTATAAAAAATGCGGGTTGATTTTCATGGCCCGCCCCGCATGCGGGTTGGCCTGCGGGCCGGCCCGCTTTTTTTTTTTTTTTAAACATGTAGGAGTAGTGGAGCGGCACGAGCGACAACAACGTGGCAGTAGCGCATAACAGTTGCAGGTGAAACTGCGTGGCGTCACAACCGAAGCGAGCGGCAGCACTGCAAAGGAAAATGCATCGTGTGTTGTGTGCGTTTTTTGGAACATCGTAGCTGCCTTGTGTTTTAAGTGAAAACCTAATTTTTCTTTCACTCAAAGTTATCACTCTTCCAATGGGTTGTGTTTTAAGTAAAAACCTAATTTTCTTTCACTCAAAGTTGTCACTCCTCCACTGGACCTTTGCTACCAAATCAATTATTTTTTTATTTTATTTTTTTGCAGCCCAGTGGACCGGCCCGCCCCGCCTCGCTGCTGGCCCGCGGGTTATGCGGGACGGGCTAATGCGGGTCAGCGGGCTGAAAAGGTCAGCCCGCCCCGCATTTTTTACCGCGGGTCGGGGCCGACCCTCTTTGCCAGCCCTAGATGTATTAGTATGCCCAATGCTGCTGAATTTTTTTTTATATTACTTTTGAATACGCATTCTTGTACACTCATTTGGGATTTTAAAATACTATTAATTATTAGCTAAAATTTATTAGAAATAACAACATATTATGAGTCTTCTATTTATCATATTTTGCAACTTTTAATAAATTTAAATCAATAGCATATAATATATTAGAAAGAGTGCGTCAATATGAAAAAAAAAAAAAAAAAGACAATCAAGTATCATGGTCACAACATTTATTCCTTTGAAACTACCATTTTGTAATATAAATGTAATATATTAATATAATTTGGTGAAGCATTAAGATCGCATACAAAAGTTAGAGAATCATTCTTCTAGCTCTATATTATTGGGTTAACTCAACGGTAAAAAACAATAACACAAAAAATTATTATAGAAAGTTCTATAAGAAAAAAATGTATATTATTCAAAAGCTTCACCTGTTTATTTATATTTAGAATTAGGAATAAAAAAAAATGGACGAAACACAATTTATGAGAATATTAGGGTAAACTTAATACTACGGGACATATTCTATTAGATTATCTTTTGTCCTCTTCATAATGTGCTCATGATTTTATAGTCAATGTAACATTTAAAAAAGACTCTATATCATCATAAACCTAACAGAAACTTGAGAGAGGACATGTATAAGTCATAATAATTTCAAAATACAATTTATGCACATGCACATACATACAAATATTTATAAAAGAAAAAACAAAATAAAGTTTTTATTGTTCTCCAGATGATGCTGCCAAACATGTTTCTATACATGCTTGTATACGTAATATAATCATCACAATTATAATACAAACAAGACATGTAAGGATAAACTATTAAAATAAATTTTCAGATGATGCTCCTGGACATGTCTCTACATACTTGTGTACGTAGTACAATCATTGTAATTACATTACAAACAAGACATGTGTGTGAATGCACAATTTTAGTTGTATTGAACTTAATTGAATTCTCAATATGTGTTCAAAAATAAATATTTTGACAAAAATCACATTTCAAAAAGACTAACAATAAAACACAATTCGTTACAAAGAATTTAAGAATAAAATTTTATTGAACATAAACCTCTATTTAATGCGAGATCACAAGAGAATCAACCCCAAAGAATTTAACCTTTCATATGCAGGCAAAACGTAAGGATTACAACAAAGAAAATAAAACACTAAGAAAACTTTAATACTTTGATTTTCGAACACCTATATCAAACTATGAAACTTGATGATTCCTCCTTGAACCTTGTATCTTTTTATAAGTTTTTCTGCTCCAAGGATCTTTGGAAAAATATTATGGTTTAGAATTTTTAACAGAGTTTCTAACTTTCCAGAATTCTCGGATTCTGTTTCTAGTTTTATCATGAATTATGTTTCTTTGTATTTTGTATAAGATTTTCTTCCAATTATTTTTTGAGATATTATAGATTTTATTCTCTAATTCTTCTCCTCGGATTTCAATTTTTGTTTTGATTCAAAGAAGTAATTTCGATTTTTGCATATTCAACCACTCGGGGAGGTAAAAACTTCATTTAAATCATCTAGCATACAATTTACTCTAAAACATAAAATAAAAAAAATAATAGTTAAGACCAAAATAAACTCAATTAGATGAATCTCAATTCAAACAATAGATTTATTCATGATTACAATCCAATAATTTGTCCTTAAAACTTTAAAGTGTGCATAAAATTATGATCGTCAATGCACACAATAACTTAATTCCTAGAACCTCTCTATAGTTTAATTTTTTTAGGAATTACCAACATTTGTTCTTTTCCAATTTGAAAATTTTATCTAAAAGTGCTATAATCTAAAAGAGCTTGTATAAATTTAAATAAATATTAATAAATTTAAACTTACAAAATATATATAATATTAATTTTATATATAATGCATATTTTCGTTCAACCTTTGGTTAAATACATTTTTTGAGTTTTTCTTTCTTCAACTTAACAAATCTTTTGATCTACATACTTGGGTGTCATTTAAGCACATGTTTGAATATAATTTTTTTTTAGGGAGGATAAGAATTTTTTAAAACAAAATTATTTAAAAATAAATATGTTTAACAAAATTATCTAAGTGATGAAAAGGACATTTTAAAAAAAATCTTATCACACATAAACTTTTAAAACTAACCATTAAAGTTATTAGATTTATTTTTATTTCCATTGTGTGTCCAATAATTGATTATTTAAGATATAAAACATTAAATCTAATTACTAAACATAACATCATAACCTTTTTCTGTAATTTTACTATAAAAGTGACGTATTGGAATATGTAATTCAACAAATGATCTTAAAATCTTTTGTTATCTAATACATCTAAATAAAATTATAAATCTTACGATAGATTATTCATCTTCTTTTGTTGAGGTTAAAGAAAGTTGCATTTTGTGGAACAGATTGATGGAGTGCCTATTAGGTTTTGCATCTTCTCTTTCAAGAGATTTAGTGTGTGGAGCATTAAATCAATTATGTTATCCTTGTTGCTTTAACAATTTCGTAAAAAAACTTGAAGAAGAAGAGGGCGATTTGATTTTAACGAGAGATAGTGTCCAAAAATTTGTTACAAATGCCAAAAGACAAACGAGAAAGACTAGTGAAGTTGTTGACAAGTGGCTGGAAGATGCTATCAATGACGTAGACAATGTGAATCAATTGTTGAAAGAGGCAAAAGCCAAAAAAATTTGCTGCTTTGGGCACTGTCCAAATTGGATTTGGCAATATCGTGTAGGAAAAAAGTTAGCAAATAAAAATGTGTACCTTGAAAGATTCATTGCAGAGGGTAGAAAATATGTGCCATTTGACCGCATTGCTACACTTCCTTCCGGAACCGTTCATATTCTCTCAGAAAAATGCATGGATTTTGAGAGTAGACAATCTGCATATGAGAAACTACTGGAATCAGTGAAAAATAATGATGTTGCAATGATTGGATTGTATGGGATGGGGGGTTGTGGTAAAACCACATTAGCAATGGAGGTTATGAAATTAGTAGAAGCAGAACATTGTTTTGATAAAGTTCTTTTTGTGCCTATTTCTAGTACAGTGGAAGTTCGAAGGATCCAAGAAAAAATTGCAAGTTCACTCCAGTATACATTTCCAGAAACTGAAGTAATGGAGAGGGCCCAACGATTGTGGTTGAGATTAAACCAGGAGAAAAAAATTCTTGTCATTCTTGATGATGTGTGGGAGAAGCTTGACTTTGGTGGCATTGGGATTCCCTCCTCTGAATACCATAAAGGCTGCAAGATTCTCATTACCACTAGATTAGAAGAAGTTTGTACTTCAATGGATTGTCAAAGAAAGATTTACCTGCCAATTTTAACGGATGAAGAAGCATGGACTCTTTTCCAAAATAAAGCACTTATATCTGAAGACACCCCTGATACCTTAAAGAATCTGGGAAGATTAATTTCCAATGAATGTAAAGGATTGCCTGTTGCCATTGCAGCTGTTGCTAGTAGTTTGAAGGGAAAGACTGAGCTGATATGGAGTGTTGCATGGGATAAGTTGAGAAGTTCTAAGCCAATAAATATTGAAAGAGGATTGACGGATCCCTACAAGTGCTTGCAGTTGAGCTATGATAATTTGGATACTAAAGAAGCTCAATCACTTTTCCTATTGTGTTCTGTGTTCCCTGAAGATTATGAAATTCCAGTTGAAGTTTTAACAAGATATGCTATTGGATTAGGTGTAGTTGGAGAAGCACACTCTTATGAGGAGGCAAGGAATGATGTGGTTGCAACCAAAATTAAGCTCGTTAGTTCTTGTTTATTGTCGGATGAAAAGAATGAACGTGTCAAAATGCATGACATAGTTCGCGATGTGGCCCACTTGATTGCAAAGAATGATAATAAGATAATCAAGTGCGAAGAGGAAAAAGATGTGACTATTGAACAAAATACAGTAAAATATCTATGGTGTGTGAAATTTCCAAATGATTTGGATTGTTCCAATCTTGAATTTTTATTCTTAAAGACAAAATTGGAAGAATTGGATGAAATTTTCCAAAGAATGGGAATGCTCAAAGTTTTGATTCTAGTTAATGATAAGGATGAAATAACACCATTGTCAACAATGTCTTTAAAAACATTAACAAATCTTCGTTGTCTAGTTATTTCATATTATGAATTGAGTGACTTCTCATTTGTAAGCGATATGAAGAAACTTCAAAGTCTTTCGCTGCGTTTTTGTGAATTGCCTTCATTTCCTGAATTACAAACCAATGTTGCAACCTTAAAATTGTTAGAGTTGTACAAATGTTACATAAAAAGGAAGAAGTTTGAAGTGGTGAAAAGAACCCATCTACTGGAAGAGTTATACATTGTCGATATTGAAGGAGAATGGGATGGTAATAGTGAAGACAATATTCGGTTCTTTAACACGTTTAGTGTTCCCCAAACACTGCAAAGGTATGCAATTGTATTAGGATCCCGTAATTTTGATAATTATATTAATAGGGAATTTTGCTCTCATCACAGAACTTTATTACTTAACTATTTTCACATATCAAATGAGGTAGTTAAGAGTTTGGCAAAAAAAGCAAAGGATCTATTTGTAGCCAATATTGAGGGCGACGCAAAAAATATCATCCCAGATATATTTCAAATTGAAGGAGGAGATTTGGATGAGCTCGTTAAGTTTGATATACGTAATTCTGAAAAGATAGAGTGTTTGATTGACACTAGTAACCATTCGAGTAAGGTGGTAACTCTCTTTTCCAAGTTGTATGAGATCAGAATGAAAAACATGAAAAATCTAAGAGCTTTATGGCATTGTTTTCAACCTACCAATGGGCCTTTTGAGAAGTTAGAGAAGTTGTATTTAAGTGATTGTCCACGGTTGACATCTCTCTTCACATATGTCGTTGCTCAACATTTGGTACAATTGAAAATATTAAATATAACAAGATGTGATGGAGTGAAGCATATACTAGTAGATGATGAGAAAACGGAGAAAAGTCAAGGTGAATTCACCACTGGGCATCCTGTACAAATCTTCCAAAATCTTCAGGAAGTAGAGGTAAATAGATGTAGAAAATTAAAAGATATATTCTCGACCAGTGTTGTAAGAGGCTTAACTCAATTGAAAGTGCTCAAGATACAAGAATGCAACATGTTAGATCAAATATTTGGGGATATTGATCCATTAGTATACCAGGATAAAAATGAAGAACATGCTGAAATCGTTGAGGAAGGTAAGCATCCACATTTGTGTAGCACTTCAACTCCATCAACAACAATTGTGAACAATAGCCCAGGTACATTTTTCTTTTTACTTTTTTTAAATATGTTTAAGCGTGAATTAGGAAGTTATTTACGAGTTACATGAAAACAACTAATCTGTTATTTTTCATTCACGGGGTTCAAACTCAAGACATTATTTAAACCAACTACTTGTTAGTACACTAGTTGAAAAATTTGTCTCTAGTCAAAATTAAAGACAATTATATTTGCATTTTAAACTTTTTAGATAATTTAGAATTATTTTAAAAAAAAATTTTTGTATGATTCTTTTCATCATTATTAACCGATTGTTTGATGCTTAGGATTGTGGTTTAGTTCCTAGAAACCAATGTTTTTAAAATTAGAATGTAACTTGCACACATAACATATATATAATGAACTCTAATATGTTGAGAGATATTTTTCTTATTTATAATTGCTTTCCAGGAAATTTATCAAGCCTTGCAAGCCTTAAGATATATGATTGTCCGAAGTTAGGCTCAATTTTTAGAGCATCTACAGTTAAGACCTTGACTTCTTTGGAAAAATTGATCATAAAAAGGTGCAATAGTTTGAAGCATATAGTAACTCATGAAAGGGTCAATCAACAGAAGGAAAACATTGCCGAGGATGACCATGACTTTCAGAGTGATATTTCAATCTTCCAAAGATTGAAAAAGCTAGATATCAGTGAATGTGACTTATTGCAATGTA
Organism: Phaseolus lunatus; assembly: GCA_013389735.1. Lineage (NCBI taxonomy): Eukaryota > Viridiplantae > Streptophyta > Magnoliopsida > Fabales > Fabaceae > Phaseolus > Phaseolus lunatus. The sequence continues at coordinate 333,388 of CM023859.1, read as the reverse complement.
TATTCCCTATCTCTTTTGTTGGAGGCATGGATATAAGAAATAAAGAGGCTGCTGATTTGAAAGATCTTTCAAGTCAAAATAATTTCAAAGACAATTCTTGTCACCAACAACAAAACAATACTCAAATTGAGCTTCTCGCTTTAGAAGTACGCACACCTGATCATATCATGGATAACACTATTCTTGGCAATTATCATGTAAGATGTCTATCTTTAGGAGAACTATCATTGGGTATTGGGAGATGTGTTGAGTTTTTCACTATGAATTGTTCAACAGATGCTTTGAAAGCTAGACAAGAAGATTATATTGCAATCAAGGTATGATTATCATCACTTATACGTTGTCTCTCTCTCTTTGTGTATTTACGAAAATTACTCCAAACATTTGAATTGCACGATCATGTTTGTGCTAAAAATAAAAAGTGGTCTTACATGCACTATACCAAAGGTGCAACATGAATTTTTAATATCTAAGTATTGGGATAGATTATTTGGAGAAGATTACTTTTGATAAAATTATTCTCTTTTCAACTTTTTCTCGTTGTGCTAAAATAAAAAAATTTATTTTCATAAACAAACAAGTGAATATATACAATAAGTGGTATATCTTAAAATTTTAATTTTCACGAATGATATGTTAGAAGTAAAATACATTAATAATTAAAGTTAAGACACTAATTAGTTTGGTTTAAGAAGTAACTTGGTATATGTATTGCAGATATCGAACTCAGATTTTGTTCCCCCACTTGAAAGTGTTCAATATATTTCAAAACCACCACATGGTTTGACCTTTCTTATTATGCATAACATAAGAAAGATTGAACTGAAAGGCTTTGATAAGGTAAAGTACCTTTTTAAATCGTCCATTGCTTCATTATTGATGTTGGAAATCTTGACAATTGTGCAATGTCATGGACTTGAGCACATTATAGACATTGAGGATGAATATGACAAAGATAATTTGAATGCAATCTTCCCAAACTTAAGAGAGCTCTCAGTGAGTCACTGTGACCAATTGAAATATATGCTTGGCCAATATCCTGTAGCTAATCAGAATTGTGAGGAGATTCATATTCATTTCTCAGCATTGGAAATGCTCTATCTTCAGAATCTACCAAATTTTGTTAGCATTTGTGCTACCAACCTTGTCATTGTGACGTGGCCATCTTTGAATCGGTTTCAGTGCTATGAATGTCCATATCCTTTTTATTATTCTATTTGTTCGACGGCTCCTACGGATTCAAGAGAACCTATCAGTGTAAGTAGGAAGGTAGCCTTGTCTTTATTTTTATGATTATTAGTTATCTGTTCCTTTTTTGTTTTCTTTTTGGATTTTTTACATTTCCTATGAATGTCTTGCAGGATCCAAAAGGGGTTCAGAAAAATTTCCTCGCTTTGCAAGATCTAAATATAAGGAATTCTGAAGTAGAAGGTATTTTTTGTCTTAATGGACATGGAATGATTGGGCAACAAGTGAGTTTAAGGTTAGAGCGTTTGGAGCTGGAAAATCTACCTCAAATGACTTATATTTGGGTGGCTTCCAAGATTTCAGTTAATCTCCAACATTTAATTGTGTTAACAATAAAGGGATGTGCAAAATTGAAAGTAATCTTTCCTCCCTCTATTTTAAGAAGCTTTCCAAAGTTGAAATTCCTAATGATAAAAGAATGCATGGAATTGAAGCAGATTGTTGGATGTGAACTAGGAGCTCCAAAGAATTCTTTTACTTTCTCATATCTTCAAATGTTAGAAATAATTGGATGTGCAAAATTGGAAGTAATATTTCCAAAGTATGTTTTAAGATGCCTACCAGAGTTGCGAACTGTGGAAATAAGAAAATGCAAAGAATTAAGAGAAATCGTTGAAGAGGATGTGAAGGACAAAAAAACGTCTAATATTCTTTCTCCTGAGCCATGCTTCCCAAAACTACAAGCATTGTATGTTGGACATTGCCACAAGCTGAAAAGATTTATCTCTAGACCTGCATCTAACGACTTTCCCAATCTTCATCTTTTGATCATAAATGGAGCCTCTGAACTACAAGAGATTGTTGGATGTGGACAAGGAAAAAGTGACGGGATAAGAAAGAGTAAAGTTGAGCTTCCAAGACTGAAACTTTTAGTATTTATGGATCTTTCAAACTTTCATCAAGATATTGAATTGCCAAATATAAAGAATTGTGTTGTCTATAAATGTCCAAAACTCTCTTTAACTCCAACAACCACTCTTGAGGAGCTCAAGGAAAATTTTCCTTATAAAGGTAAATACTATATATAGTCTTGAAATATAAACTGTTATTGAAAAGTTGTCAAACTCTCAAATTAATCTTAAGCTCTTACTACTAGAGAGTAAACGAGGTAACTTACCATGAAACTTTTTATGAGCAAATGTTGGTGTTAACTCGTGTAAACTCTCAAGTCAAAAAGAAAGTTAACGAGTTTGAAATTAAATGTAATTTTTATCCAACAATGACAATTGTTTTGGACTACAATTATTTGAAGAGTTAGTTTCACATTAAGAACTTCTATTTGAACCACTTTATATGAGTTACATCTATTTAATTTAATTTTTTATGTTGTCGAAATATTAAATTATTGGTATATTAAGAGCATTATATATGTTATGCATATTTATATCATTATATTTTTAATGTTATTTTTTATATTTGGTAAACTCTTTAAAGTTTAGGTGATTTTGCTGCTAAATGTTTTGAATCCGCTTGTTAAATCCAAACTCCACAATCCACTATTAAACATGTTAATCGTTCATAGATTATGATCCCATTTTTAATCCCTCAGTTTCACCTAGAGAAAATATATTTACAAATTAACTTTTTAAATAATTTTTTATTTTAATTGTAGTGATATAATCCATCCTAGAAAGTTGAGGTTGTATTTAATTTTTGTTATGTGTTTCATCGTCACATGATTTCTCTAATATATGTATTTTTTTTTTACAGATTTCAGAAAAACTAGAGTTTATAGATGGGAGATAGAACAGTTCATGTACAATTTACGTCAAGATTCTGCTAGTAGTGAGTTCACTTCATTACATGTAAGAACCAACCAATCTACATTAATGTAAATACAATTTAACAAAATATGAAGAAGGAAGTATAGTCACAATGAAGCCTTGCTTTAGCATTATAAAGTATATTCTTGAAACTGAAAACATTTCTTGGAAAGTTCTAGCATTGGTGAGAGACTAGCAATGCCAACTACTCTTTTAGAATTTAGAAGCCCACCTCTAATTTGTATGGCAACTTCTCTACATAAAATACCTTAGCATATAAGTGCAATAAATGTTCAATATTTCAAACGAAAGTTGGTGTATCAGGAATCAAACAGTGAAGGAGGCTTTTCGAACCAACATGCACTTTAAGAAACAATAGTAACAAAACCACTAAAAATGGTTCAAACTAATATCATACCACCACATGATGTATATTAAAAATAGTGGTCCTTTCAAACTTTTAGAGCCTCTCACTCAATCGTATTTGTTCTTTGTGATATACAGGAGATTGAGGAAGTAGGAAATGAGAGCATTGAAGAGGGGCCTTCAGTAGAGGGTGATAAGACAAAACCTTTGTCAACTGGTGTTGAAGACATTAGCATTGGAGGTGGTGTTGCAACTCACATTGAGTCTGGTGGCGTGGACATACTTGCACAACATTCCAAGATTGTTGAACAAGATGATAAGATGAATGAAGGCAAGGCAGGAATCATGCCAAACCAAGAAATCCAAGTAGAAGAAGGATTGAACCTATTGGACAAACAAGAGGAGATACATATTGTTTCTAACAACAACATTGACATTTCTCCAGGTTTTTTATTTCTTATTTTCTCGTTTCAATCCTATATTTTCATATCACTCTCTCAAACTTTTTATAGCTTCTGCAGATATCCGTACAAGATTGGGAACATATAAACATTTTGTTGATCTGAATGATGCACAAATTGCTCTTCTGGTGGAGGCAATAACAACATATCCTCATCTTTGGAATGCTTGCGAGAAGTTTAGTGAGCGCTTTCAAGCTTGGAGGTTGAAAATTTTGGCAGATATGTTGTTGTTCGTTCAGAAGGAAAGTGTTAATAATGTTATTCTTCAAAGAGAAAAAGAGTTCCATAAACTATGTGAAGAAGCTATTGAGGTTGGATTTGAGAGTTCATGGGTAGATGAAATGCGTCAACATGTTTTAACGAGGGATCCTAAGCTGAAAGGGGACATTGCAGAGAGACAAATGGATGAGAATCCTAAGAGGTATGATCATTTAACTTCTTGACTACATAATGTAAAGAATGAATGAAATTAAGAGTCTTAAATGACTTTGTTAATACCCAGATAAAATGTATCAATTTTTCTGAATTTGAAGTTATATCTCTATGTTGGTTGTGTGAATTTTCTCTTTCTATTTAAATATATGTTGTGGTGGTATTTGCAATTCTTACAAGATTGATACCGCCAATTTCTATGTTTTCTCTGGATGCATAAAGCGAAAAAATTTAAGTTTGTTACACAGGTCTAGTAGTGTGGACATGGTACAAGATTCCCAGGTTGTTAAACGAGGTGATGGGTCTAATGAAAACTATAAAAGAACTTCTCCACGTGTGAAGACCCAATATGTTAATAGTAGTTTCGAAGAAGATTTTAACTTGGTTGATAAAGAAGGTGAAAAAGGTGTTGTTTCTAATGACCACAATGCTGTGAGAAATGAAGAACCAGAGAAGGAATTTGTTGCAAAAGTTTCCACTTCAGAAATACCAAGAACAACAACATCATTAACAAACTCACAACCAGTTGAAAGGCCAACTCCATGTTATTTGAATATTCCTCTATGTGATACACCCTCAAATGTAAGTCTAATAAATATTTTTCCTATTCGATGAAATTAAAGTACTAAGAGTTTAGTGATTTTACACTAGTTCATTACTTTGTTTAGGCATTGGTGGAAAAACAGTGGATTAGTGAACCGTATTTGATGAATCGACTAAAGCCACTTGGAGAAATTGTAAGTAGCCTCGAAATTCCACAGGTAAATGGAAAATAAAAATAGCATCAATTATTTTAAATTAACATGCATGTCCTCCTTCCATTAATAACAACCCTGCTAGTACGTATATATTTTTCTTTTGCAGAGTATTGAGCAAGAAGTTGTAGAGGAAACCATGGAAAAGAACACCAGTATGGCAGCTTCTTTAATTCATTCCGAATCCACTAGCTCACAGTTGGACCAAATATTTACTTTTCAAACTAAATCACATCAACATGTAAGTTTATTTTATGCGATTCACATTTCCAACATATTTGGCCAACATAAAAATGATGTTGCCATTCTAATTTATCATTTGCTGCATAAGTGGAATTAAAAAACAAAAAGTACTGAATTTCAAATTGGAATTTAAATTTAATGAATTTGTTACCATCACTCTCACAAATGTGCTTTGATAAAAAATGGTTTAAGGAAATCAATGCCTTGCAACTGTTGTGGCTTGAAGTTAACGTCTTTTCTGTTATATTTTCTTTTTATTCCTCCAAGAGTGAAATTAGGAGCAGTCAAACTGAGACACGCACTGCTAAAGAAAGTGAAGGTCGTCCTAAAATTATTCAAGACTTTGGGGATAATGATATCATGAGTTTATTTGCACCACTTGTTGTGGGGAAAGAGGGTGAAGATAACTTAGTTGGAAAGACCCTTGTTGAGTTGGAAAAGTATCTAAAGATGTCTCTGAAGGACATAGTTAGCTCTGAGACTAACAACATTAGCCTTTTGTCTGCTCTTAATTTTCTGTCCAACCTTCCTTTCAAAGATGTAACTCTATCAGATGGACTCAAAGATATTATAGGTATTATGCAGCAAGAGTTCCCAAACATTGTATGCTCCTTTAAGCAAGGCTTTGCTACCATTGACAAGTTGGCAGAACTTGATGCTCGTGGGAATGAGGTGGCCACTACTCTTGGTTCCAAAATTTCCGAGGCAAAGATTTTTTATGATGAAGCTCAATTGAAGGAAGTAGTTTTGAAGGAACAAATCATTAGGTTGAAGGAAGAAATAAAAGTTTGTGAGGATGCCTTATCATCTCTGGAGGAGGAAAAAAATAAATGGATTGCAGAAACTATTGGGTACAAAATGGAGTTTGAAAATGTGAGAAAAGACAGGTCTCAAATGGTGGAAGATCAAAGAAAAGTTCAACAAAAATTGTTTGAGGTGACTTATAAATGGTCAGTTTTGTGTAGTCAATATGAGTACAATCGCATGGCTACAAGAAATCCCTTATAAGGATTTTCATTGTTCGTTATTATTAAGAACCAAACTGTTCATCTTTCTAGGAAGACTTGCAAGTATTGTTCAGTCTTTTGTTTTTGCAGTTTTAATTTTTTCACGCCATCAAATAGTTTCAATTGACTTTCTAAGTGTTTTATTTTGTTGTATGTTTGGTATCTTATGTATCTTATGTATTGTTGTGTAAGAGGTTGCTCTTGGTGAGACAAAGACAATAGAAGTACTATGAAAAACAAATAAAAAAACTATTTGTTCTTTTATATGTAACTTATAATGATAAAATGCATCCATTTTTCTTCAAAATTACAGAAGCATTTTTTTCTGTTCCCTTCCTTCAATGAGTACCCATTGTCATTTTGTAATACCTTATTTTTATTTTTATGTATGCTTTATTATATATTTCTTTTGGTTCTAATTTCCCACTCAGTTCCCTCCTCTATGTGATATGATTCCAAGAAGCATAATAATATTCACTCTTATTAGTGTGTCCTACAAAGCATTTAACGGATAAAATTTTTTAGCATTTATGTTTGAGAGAAAAGGAGTTTAGATAGAGTGCTACATATATTTTAATGACAGTTTTTGCACATTTGACATTCATCTTTGTTCTACAGTCCAAATATGCCTCTATAACTGGAAGATGAATTTTGGTGAAGGAACCTCTCTTTTGTTTAAAAAAAACTTCAAAAAAACTTATGGTTTTAGTTACCAGACATAATGAGTGACTTATATTCAACATTCCACTATATGCAACCAAAATTAGTTGATAACAGTTCATCTTTATGCTCTATAATAAACCCAACAAAATGATAGGAATCCAAATAAGTTTATGTCCTATTTTAAATATAATAAGAAAAAGTTTAGTATGATTTCTAGTTTTTATTTATTTATAAATATATTGATTTATCCGTACATGCCATATAAAAATCTGGGTGAAGAATTTGCTGGTAAATGTTTTGAATCCGCTTGTTAAATTCAAACTCCACAATCCACAATTAAACCTGTTAATCGTTCATATAATATTATCATTTGAAATCCCTCAATTTCACGTATAGAAAATATATTTACAAATTAACTTTTTAAATCGTTTTTTATTTTTAATTGTAGTGATATAATTATCCATCATGGAAAGTTGAGATTGTATTTCATTTTTGTTATGTGTTTCATTGTCACATGAATTCTCTAATATATTATATATTTTTTTAAAGATTTCACATTCACTAGATTTTCTTGGTGGAAGATAAATGAGTTCATGAAAAATTTAAATGAAGATTCTGGTAGCAGTGAGTTCACTTCATCACAGGTCAGAACCAACCAATCAATGAATGTAAATACAATTAAAAAAAGTTCAATAACATTTTTGTCTTATTATGAGGAGAATTTTTTCAATTTTAACTCACATGGTAGAAAAACAAATAAGAATTCAGATCATAAATAAGACTCTGAGTCACAAAAATAAAAAGAATATATTTTTATCTTAAAAATATATATTTCTACTAACAATTAAATAAAATATTAATGAGAGTGTGAATTTTGTAAAATCTTTGAATTAGAATAAAAATCACGAAAATATCTTAAAATGATGTATGACACAATAAAATTCACAAAAATTAAATCAAAACTTCCTAGAATAATGCCCTAAAGTTTGATAGTAGTACATGCGACATTACTTTTTTGGATTGTAGTATGTGTGGTCTGAGTGGAGAGGAAGAGGAAACTACGTCCCACCTCTTTTGTACTTGCAGAGTAGCCTGATTAGTATGGTCAAAGTGCTGTGCGTGGTTGGGGGTGGCATCGACGGAGACGCGAGCCAAAATTGCACTTTTTAGTTTTAAGATTAGTGGGATGAAAGCGTTAACCAAATTTGAAATTGTGTGTGGGTAACAGTGGTAGCTAAGTTGAGGAAATATAGGAACAAGAAGATTTTTAAAAGCAGCAGGATAGATCATATTGAAATTTTTTATATGATGCAAGTGAAGATATGGTCATGGGTGAATTTCAAAGCCTGTGAGGTAAGTTTTTTGAGAATTAGTTCTGACTGACTTTGTATAAAGGTTGAAGTATCCTTGAAATACCTCAATTTAATTTATTTATTTATTGCCGATAAAAAAAATTACTTATGTGCATCTTGTCTCCATTTGACATTTAATCAAATTGTAAAGAAGATGCTCCAAAGTTTGACAACAGTAAAAATTGCCATGACTCAATCAATTAATTAAAAAATAAAACCATGTTATTTATAACTTCGTCATGATATGTCAACTAATTAAGAATCAACTAGAAATTATTAAACTAGATATGAAGAAGAAGGGAGTATAATCACAATGAAAGTTACCTCACCAAAATTATAAAATGTATTCTTGAAACTAACAACATTCATTGGAAAAGTTGTAGCATCATCAGTGAGAGACTAGCAATACGAATTACTATTCTAGAATTTATAAGCACAATACCCACTTCTAATTTGTATGACAACTTCTCTACATAAAATGCCTTAGCACATAAGTGCAATAGAGGTGCAAGCAGCAGAGGGTGATAAGACAAAACCTTTGTCAACTGGTGTTGAAGACATTAGCATTAGAGGTGGTGTTGGAGCTTACATTGAGTCTCGTGGCGTGGACATACTTGCACAAGATTCCAAGGTTGTTAAACAAGATGATAAGATGAATGAAGGCATGGCAGGAATCATGCCAAGCCAAGAAATCCAAGTACAAGAAGGGTTGAACCTGTTGGATAAACAAGAGGAAATAAATATTGTTTCTAACAACAACAACATTGACATTTCTCCAGGTTTTTTATTTCTTCTTTTCTCATTACCATCCTATATTTTCATATCACCCTCTCAAACTTTTTACAACTTCTGCAGATATCCGTACAAGATTGGGAGCATATAAACATTTTGTTGATCTGGATTATGTACAAATTTCTCTTCTGGTGTTGGCAATTACAACATATCCTCATCTTTGGAATGCTTGCGAGAAGTTTAGTGAGCGCTTTCAAGCTTGGAGGTTGAAAATTTTGGCAGATATCTTGTTGTTCCTTCACAAGGAAAGTATGGATAGTGTTATTCCTCAAAGAGAAAAAGAGTTCCATAAACTATGCGAAGAAGCTGCTGAGATTGGATTTGAGAGTTCGTGGGTAGATTAAATGCGTCATCGTGTTGTGGCAAGGGATCCTAAGCCGAGAGAGGAAATTGCACAAATACAAATGGATGAGAATCCTAAGAGGTATGATCATTTAACTTCTTAACTATGTAATGTAAAGGATGAATGTAATTAATTAAGGGTCTTAAATGACTCTGTTGATGCCTATATAAAATGTATCGATTTTTTGTGAATTGCAGTTATATCTCTATGTTATGGTTATGTGGATTTTATGTTTCACTTTATATATACATTATGGTGGTATTTGCCTTTCTTACAAGATCTATACCATTAGTTTCTGAGTTTTCTATTCTTGGGGATGCATAAAGCAAAAAATTTAAGTTTGTTACACAGGTCTAGTAGTATGGGTATGGTACTAGATTCACTATATTTATCGTTCAGTCTTTTGTTTCTTGCTGGTAGTGTATTTGTTTCTTGCTGGTAGTGTATGCTTCAATATTTTACCATCAAATAGTTCCAATTTACTTTTTAAATGTTGATTGTTCTATTATTATATGTTTGATATCTTATTTATTATTTATTATTGTATAATAGGTCTTGGTGAGACAAAGACAATATTATGAAAAATAAAAAAACTATTTGTTCTTTTATGTAAATGATCACATGTTTTTCTTCAAAATTACATAAACCATTTTTGTTGCCCTTCCTTCAATGAGTGTCTATTGTCATTTTGTAATACCTTATTTTTCTTTGTCATGTATGCTTTATTATGTATTTCTTTTGGTTCTAATTTCCCAGTCAGTTCGCTCCTCTATGTCAATCTAAAAGGAATCATCCATTTCTATTTTTATTTATTCTTTTATGAAATTGAATACTAAATTCAATTTTCTTCTAAAGCAATAGTTTACTTTTTTAAAATGCGTTTTAAATAATGTTTTAAGAAAATATACAAATTGTAAAAGGACATTTTCCACTTTTATTCATACTAAATAAAAGTAAAATTTATTTAAAAAACTACAATAATCTTCTTAACTTTAATTAGGCTGGTACAACTCGGAAGTTAAATAAGTTTTTTTTTTTTTTCTGTTTGCTGTGTATTGTTTAATAAATAAAATAAATTATTGTTATGTCAGAATGATGTTTCCCCGTTTAAGTGGTAAGTTTTGTGAAAGAGATACAGTGTGCTGCTGCTGATTAACAAAAAAAACTGCACACAGCAATAATAAAAAAATAAGAATAATTATTATATGAAAGAGCAGAAGGAGTTTTAAAAGATATAAAAGTGCAAGTGGATGCATCCTCCTGAATCACGGACATGGTAATAATAATAATAATAATAATAATAATTGATAGAAAAGAGGAAGACCAATGATATCACTGGGAAGAAGACTAATAGTCACTCTTCACATCTCTTCGTTCATTCTTATCTCTTGCAGGATTCTCTCTTATACTCTATTCTTCATTCAACCAATGGAATCCTTTCACCTCTGTGCAGGTTTCAATCACTCTGAAGTTAACTTCTGCTTTGATTTTAATTTCTAATCGATTCCTTTTCAATTGAAGTTGTAGATCATGTGTTTGTGTTTGTGTTTGTGTTTGTACAGTAACATAAATGTTTCAGCGTCTCTTTTACTCTCTCTTCGATTCAAGCAATGGAGTACTTTCATCTCTGTGGAGGTATGAATCAGTGTGAAGTTAACTTCTGCTTCGATTTCAATTTCGAATCGATTCCTTTTCGATTGAAGTTGTATATCATGTGTTTGTGTTTATGCTTGTGCAGTAACTTTACGTTTCAGCATGTCTTGTATTGAAGTCATGGATGACCACTTCTTTCTCTCATCTCTCTCTACATATTAGTTAAAGCAGGTAACGTAAAAACCTTACCTATCATTCCTCTTTTTCCACTTCCAAATTAGTCTCAGGCTACTAGATCTGCTTCTTTTTATGAATGAAAACCCTAGATACTCTGTTTTTTATGTGAGATCTGAAAAAATCATTTGTATTAGAAATACTGAGATCTGTGAAAACTGGGAATATAAAGAACTACAAAGGTTGATTAGGAGAAACAAAATAGACAGAGAAAATTTATAATTTGTATTATAAATTAGATTTAAGAATTTGATTTTTTTAGTCTTGATAAGAAGGAATTTGCAGCCTAAAAACTTGACTTGAGAAACAAAATAGAGGGAGAATAAATTAATGAAATAAAAAAAGATGAGACTTAGAATAAATATAAAACAGTGTTAATTGAGATAATAAAAAGAGAAGTAATTTTTTTTTAGATTATTTAATTTAAATAAAATAATTAATTTTTTTATTGTTATTATTCTTTATTATATTCTTAATATTATTTTTTGTCATTATTTATTTATTATCACTTTTTTTTATTATTAGGGTTGATTAATTTACTATTATTAATAATTTGTGTCAGAACATATTTTTTATAACTATTTTTTTTGTCACTTTTTAATTAGATAATTTTATCTTTTAATAAATTAAATAAAATTTTATTTAGTAAATAATGAGTACATAGTTTCTCTACTAAAAATAATTATATGATAATTTGGCTTAAAAATAATTATCATATATATTTTAAATTATTTTTAGAAAGTTACTTATTTTTATCGTATTAAAAAATAATATTAATCCGTCTCTATATTTTTCTCTATATTTCCATTGATAATATATAAGACGGATACTTTTTCTTACACTATTTTTAAAAATATTTTTGTTCTTATTTATTTCGTAAATATATAAATCCTGTTAAAAATAAATTTATAGTAATATCTTTTAAATTTTATAACTATTCTTTTATATATTAATATATGTTTCCATAAAACAATACAACTTTTAGTTTTATTATATTAATTTTTAACTATTATAATACCCTATTTTTATATCTCTTCCCTTTTAAAAATGATATTTAATAAAAATGCGGGAGCAGAAACATTGGTAATCTATATTTCATATTTCATTATCAATTACGGACCACATGCGTATAAGATAAGCACTTTTTACATTGGAAAAATTTATTAAAAATCACATCCAATCATGAATAATGAATGGGTGAGTAAAATACAATCATACTCCTTAATATTCTAAAAAAATATACTTATATTAACTGTTTTTAATGAAACTGAATTATACCTATATTAACTGTTTTTAATGAAACTGAATTATACCTATATTAACTGTTTTTAATGAAATTGCATGTGTGATGTAACAAACAGTGATAATGTAACGTTTTCAAAACTATAGAAGTTTATGTAGAATTTTAAAAGCACTCGATTCTTGGTTTAAATTGAGAAGAGCTCATAAAGTACTAAGTCTAACTCAGCTCAATGTAATTGAGTATATGCAATGGGCTAAAAAAATTCATTTATTTTAGACTTAATTAAATTTCAAGTAACCTTTAGATATTTTATTTTATTTTATTGAATATTTACAATTTTTTAGGAATTACCAACATTTGTTCTTCTCCTATTTGCAAATTTTATCAAAAAGTGCTATAATCTAAGAGCTTGTATAAATCTAAATAAATATAAATAAAATTAAACTTACAAAATATATAATATTAATTTTATATATAATGCATATTTTAAGCTTTGGTTAAATAATTTTTTACCCGTTCACTTTTTTTTTCTACTTAACAAATCTTTTGATCTAGTTGGGTGTCATTTAAGCACACGTTTAAATATAATTCATTTTAGGGAGGATAAGAATTTTTTTAAAACAAAATTATTTAAAAATAAATATGTTTGACAAAATTTTCTTAGTGATTAAAAGGACATTTAAAAATTCTTATCACACATAAACTTTTAAAAGTAATCATTAAAGTTATTAGATTTATTTTCATTTATATTGTGTGTCCAATAATTGATTATTTCAGATATAAAACATTAAATTTAATTACTAAACATAACATCATAATCTTTTAGGTAATTTTACTATAAAAGTGACGTACTGGAATATGTAATGCAACAAATGATCTTAAATTTTTTTTTATCTAATACATCTAAAAATAGTGATAAAACTTACTATAGAGTATTCATCTTCTCTTGTTCAGCTAAAAGAAAGTTGCATTTGGTGGAACAAATTGATGGATTGCCTCTTGGGTTTTGCATCTTCTGTTTCAAGAGATTTAGTATGTGGAGCATTAAATCAATTACGTTATTCTTGTGATTTTAACAATTTCGTAAAAAAGCTTGAAGAAGAAGAGCGCGATTTGATTGTAACGAGAGACAGTGTCCAAAAATTTGTTACAAATGCCAAGAAACAAACAAGAAAGACTAGTGAAGTTGTTGACAAGTGGTTGCAAGATGCTATAAATGACGTAGACAGTGTGAATCAGTTGTTGAAAGAGGCAAAAGCCAAAAAAATCTGTTGCTTTGGGCACTGTCCAAATTGGATTTGGCAATATCGTGTAGGAAAAAAGTTAGCAAATAAAAATGTGGACCTTGAAAAGTTCATCGCAAAGGGTAGAAAATATGTGCCATTTGACCGCATTGCTACACTTCCTTCAGGCACCCTTGATATTCTCTCAGAAAAATGCATGAATTTTGATAGTAGACAATCTGCATATGAGAAACTACTCGACGCAGTGAAAAACAATGATGTTGCCATGATTGGATTATATGGGATGGGGGGTTGTGGTAAAACCACATTAGCAATGGAGGTTATGAAGTTAGTCGAAGCAGAACATTGTTTTGAAAAAGTTCTTTTTGTGCCTATTTCTAGTACAGTGGAAGTTCGAAGGATCCAAGAAAAAATTGCAAGTTCACTACAGTATACATTTCCAGAAACTGAAGTAATGGAGAGGGCCCAGCGATTGTGCTTGAGATTAAACCAAGAGAAAAACATTCTTGTGATTCTAGATGATGTGTGGGAGAAGCTTGACTTTGGTGGCATTGGGATTCCCTCCTCTAAATACCATAAAGGCTGCAAGATTCTCATTACCACTAGATCAGAAGAAGTTTGTACTTCAATGGATTGTCAAAGAAAGATTTACCTGCCAATTTTAACGGATGAAGAAGCGTGGACTCTTTTCCAAAATAAAGCACTTATATCTGAAGACACCCCTGATACCTTAAAGAATCTGGGAAGATTAATTTCTAATGAATGTAAAGGATTGCCTGTTGCAATTGTAGCTGTTGCTAGTAGTTTGAAGGGAAAAGCTGAGACAATATGGAGTGTTGCATTGCATAAATTGAGAAGTTCTAAGCCAATAAATATTGAAAGAGGTTTGATCGATCCCTACAAGTGCTTGCAGCTGAGCTATGATAATTTGGATACTAAAGAAGCTAAATTACTTTTCCTATTGTGTTCTGTGTTCCCTGAAGATAGTGAAATTCCAATTGAAGTTTTAACAAGATATGCTATAGGATTAGGTGTAGTTGGAGAAGCACACTCTTATGAGGAGGCAAGGAGTGAAGTGGTTGCAGCCAAAATTAAGCTCGTGAGTTCTTGTTTATTGTTGAATGAAGATGATGAATATGTCAAAATGCATGACATAGTTCGCGATGTGGCCCACTTGATAGCAAAGAAAGAGAATAAGATAATCAAGTGTGAAGAGGAAAAAGATGTGACTATTGAACATAATTCAGTAAGATATGTATGGTGTGTGAAATTTCCAATTGATTTGGATTGTTCCAATCTTGAGTTTTTATTCTTAAAGACAAAATTGGAAGAATTTAATGGAATTTTCAAAAGAATGAGAATGCTCAAAGTTTTGATTCTAGTCAATGATAAGGATGGAATAACACCATTGTCAACAATGTGTTTAAAAACATTAATAAATCTTCGTTATCTAGGTATGTCTGGTTATGAATTGAGCGATTTCTCATTTGTAAGTGATATGAAGAAACTTCAAGGTCTTTCGATGAATGGTTGTTCATTTCCTGAATTACAAACCGATGTTGCAATTACACAAGTAACAACCTTAAAATTGTTACAGTTGTACAGATGTGAAATGAAAGGGGAGAATTTCGAAGTGATTAAAAGAACTCCTTTACTAGAAGAATTGTACATTATTGATATTGAAGGAAAATGGAATGGTAACGGTGAAGATAACATTGAATTCTTTAACACGTTTAGTGTCCCCCAAACACTGCAAAGGTATGCAATTGTATTAGGATCCCATAACTTTTATTATCATTATAATTATTTTCACCCCCCTCCCAGAACTCTATTACTTAACCATTTTCACATATCAAATGAGGTAATTAAGAGTTTGGCAAAAAGAGCAACAGATCTATGTGTAGGAAATATCCAGGGAGGCGCAAAAAATATCATCCCTGATATATTTCAAATTGAAGGAGGAGGTTTGGATGAGTTGATTAATTTCGATATACGTAATTCTGAAGAGATAGAGTGTTTGATTGACACTAGTAACCATTCGAGTAAAGTGGTAACTCTCTTCTCCAAGTTGTTTAAGCTTAGAATGGAAAACATGAAAAATCTAAGAGCTATATGACATTATTTTCAACCTGTCAGTGGGCCTTTTGAGAACTTAGAGAAGTTGTATTTAAGTGATTGTCCACGGTTGACATCTCTCTTCACGTATGTTGTTGCTCGAAGTTTGGTACAATTGAAAATATTAAAAATATCAAGATGTGATGAATTGAAGCATATATTAGCAGATGATGACAAAATGGAGAAAAGTCAAGGTGAATTCATCACTGGGCATCCTGTACAAATCTTCCAAAATCTTCAGGAAGTACTGGTAAATAGTTGTAGAGAATTAAAATATATATTCTCGGCTAACATTGTAAGAGGCCTAACTCAATTGAAAGTGCTTAGGATAGTAGAATGCGACATGCTAGATCAAATAATTGGGAATATTGTTCCATCAACAGACCAGGATAAAAAAGAAGAACTTGATGAAATCATTGAGGAAGGTAAGCATCCACATTTGTATAACACTTCAATTCCATCAACAGCAGTTGTAAACCATAGCCCAGGTACATTCTCTTTTTGCATTTCTAAGTATGTTTAAGTGTGTATTAGTAAGTCTACATGGTGCAGCTTAGTTGAAGTTATTTACAAGTTACACGAAAATTGTGAATCTGTTATTGTATATGAAAAACTTAAGTATATTAATTGTACATTGTTTTATTCTGATCATTATTTTCCATTCATAAAGCTCAAACTTGAGACATTACTAATTTAGTTTTATTTGAACTAACAACTTGTTAATACACTACCAGCAAATTTATCTTAGTCAAAATTAAAGACAATTATATTTACATTTAAAATTTTGTGTATAATTTAGAATTATTTAAAGAAAATTGTTTTGTATGATTCTTTTCATCATTATTAATGATCATTTGATGCTTAGGATGTTGGTTTTAGTCCCTAGAAACCAATGTTTTAAAAATAAAAATGTAAATTGCACACATAACATATATATAATCAACTCTAATATGTTGAGGGATATTTTTCTTATTTATTTGCTTTTTAGGAACTCTATCAAGTCTTACAAGTCTTGTAATATTTGATTGTCTTAAGTTATGCTCAATTTTTACAGCATCTACAGTTAAGACCTTGACTTCTTTGGAAGAATTGTTCATTCAAAATTGCCTTAGCTTGAAGCATATAGGGATTCATGAAGGGGTCAATCAAAATTATAAGGAAAATATTGGCAAGGATGACCATGACTTTCAAAGTGATATTTCAATCTTTCAGGATTTGAAAGTGCTACATATTAGTGGATGTGACTTATTGCAACGTATATTCCCTATCTCTTTTGTTGGAGGCATGATGAAATTGAATGATATAAGAGATGAAAAGATTGCTGATTTGAAAGATTTTTCAAGTCAAAATAAATTCAAAGACAATTCTTGTCACCAAAAACAAAATAGTACTCAGTTTGAGCTTCCTGCTTTAGAAGTACTCAAACTTGATCGTACCCTAGGTAGCACCATTCTAGACAGCTATCCTATAAGATGTCCATCTTTGAGAACGTTATCATTGGGTATTGGGATATATATTGGGTTTTTCATGATAAATTGTTCGACAGATGCTTCAAAAGCTAGACATGGGGATTATATTTCAATCAAGGTATGATTATTTATCACTTGCTTTGCCTCTCTTTTCGTGTATTTCAAAAATTGCTCTAAAGATTTGAATTTCAATATTTGTGCTAAAAATAAAAAATGGTCTTACAATCACTACAACTTATTTGTGACCTGAATTCATACCAAATGTGCAACATGAATTTTTAATATCTAAGTATTGGAAAATATTATTTTGAGTAAATTACTTTTGTGAAATTATTCTCTTTTCAACTTTGTCTCGTTGGGCTAAACAAAAAACATTTATTTTCATAAACAAACAAGTGAATCTAAACAATGAGTGGTATATCTTACAATTTTAATTTACACGAAGAATGTTAGAAATGAAATGCATTCATAATTAGAGTTAAGATACTAATTAGTTTCATTTAAGAAGTAACTTGGTGTATATATTGCAGATATCGAACTCGGATTTTGTTCCCCAACTTGAAAGTGTTGAATATCTTTCAAAACAACCACAGGGTTTGAACTTGCTTATTATGCATAATATAAGGGAGATTGAATTGAAAGGCTTTGATAAGGTAAAATACCTTTTTAAGTCGTCCATAGCTTCATCATTGATGTTGGAAATCTTGAGAATTGAGAAATGTCATGGACTTGAGCACATTATAGACTTTGAGGATGAATATGGCAAAGATAATTTGAAGGCTATCTTTCCAAACTTAAGAAAGCTTTCAATGCGTGACTGTGACCAATTGAAATATATGCTTGGCCAATATCCCATAGCTAATCAAGATTGTGATGAGATTCATATTCATTTTTCCGCATTGGAAAAAATCTCTCTTTATAATCTACCAAATTTTGTTAGCATTTGTGCTACCAACACTCTCACTGTGACATGGCCAGCTTTGAAGAAGTTTTCTTGTGATAGATTTTCCTATCCTTTTTACAATCCCGTTAGTTGTTTGACGGTTCCTACCAATTCAAGAGAGTCTATTAGCGTAAGTAGTCTTGTCTTTATTTTTATAATTATTAGTTATGTGCTCCTTTTTGTTTTCTATTTGGATTTTTTTTATATTTCTTATTAATGTCCTGCAGGATCTAAAACGGATTCAAAACCATTTCTTCAATTTGCAAGATCTATCTATAAGGAATTGTGAAGTAGAAGATATTTTTTGTCTTAATGGACATGGAATGATTGGGCAACAAGTGAGTTTAAGGTTAGAGCATTTGCTTTTGGAAAATCTACCTCAAATGACTTATATTTGGGTGGCTTCCAAGATTTCAATTAATCTCCAACATCTTACCACATTAGAAATATTGGGATGTGCAAAATTGAAAGAAATCTTTCCTCCCTCTGTTTTAAGAAGTTTACAAAAGTTGAAAAGCCTAATCATAAAAGAATGCATGGAATTGAAGCAGATTGTTGGATGTGAACAAGGAGCTCCAAACAATTCTTTTACCTTCTCAAATCTTCGAAGATTAGAAATAATTGGATGTGCAAAATTGGAAATAATATTTCCGAAGTATGTTTTAAGATGCCTACCAGAGTTGAAAACTGTGATAATAAGAAAATGCAAAGAGTTAAGGGAAATCATTGAAGAAGATTTGGAAGACAAAAAAATGTCTAATCTTCTTTCTCCTCGGCCATGCTTCCCAAAACTAAAAGCATTGTATGTTGGACATTGCCATAAGTTGAAAAGATTTATCTCCGGATCTGCATCTAATGCCTTTCCCAATCTTTATCTTTTGATCATAAATGGAGCCTCTGAACTAGAAGAGGTTGTTGGATGTGGACAAAGAAAAGGTGACGGGATAGGAAAGACAAAAGCTGAGCTTCCTAGAGTGAAACTTTTAATATTTATGCATCTATCAAACTTTGATCAAGAGATTGGATTGCCGAATTTAAAAAATTGTGTTGTCTACGAAAGTCCAAAACTTTCTTTGACTCCAACAACTACTTTTGAAGAGCTGAAGGAAACTTTTCCTTATAAAGGTAAATACTATATAGAGACTTCAAATATAAATTGTTACATGTTAATAGTTCATAGAATAATATTTCCATATGATATGATATTGGCATGGTTTGAGAAAAATGGTCCCTCAATTTCACCTAAAAAAAATATATTTATAAATTAACTATTTCATTCAGAGAGTACTGTTTCAATTTTCGAATCCAGTATTCACTAGAATTTTTTAAATAAACACATTAAATTATTATTTGCTTCAATTTTTTTTTTAAATTTTAAGCTCTAGTAATTTTAGTTATAGGATGTTATAAAGAAAATGATCTGCTGATAAAAAAAATAAAAAAAAATAAAAAAATAAAGAAAACGATTCCTAAGACAAGTCACCACTTTATTTTCATGGGTGATAAAAAAATTCCAATAAACTTTTTAAATCATTTTTCATATTTAGTTGTAATGATATAATGATCCATCTGGAAAGCTGAGGTTGCATTTCTTTTTAGTATGTCTTTCATTATCACACGAATTCCCTAATATATATATTTTTTGTTACAGATTTCGAAAACACTGGACTTTTTGACTGGGACATAACGGAGTTCATGAGAAATTTAGATGAAGATTCTAGTATTAGTGGTAGCAGTGAGTTCATTTCATCACAGGTCAGAACGAACCATGAATTTAAATACAATTAAAAAAAGTTTAATAAACTTTTTGTCTCATTATTAGGATTTTTCTAATTTAAATTTACGTGATAGAAAAAAAAATAAGATTTGAGATTTTAAATAAGTACTTGAATCATAAAATTAAAAAAAATAAAATTATTATCTTAAAATATGCATTTTTGCTAACAATGAAATAAGATAATCATTAAGCAGACACTAATTTTAAAATAAAAAAAATTAATTATTATATTGACTAAATTAAATATTATTTTATAATTTTAAAAATATTATTAATATCTAAAATAATTTTTATTATTAATAAAATTTATAAATTTATTTTTAAATTGGTATCTAAAAACTAGTTTCTAAATTTTATTGATATTAATAGAAAGTAATTTAAATATCAATAATTTTTTAATCTTTAAAATAATATTAATTTAATTAATATAATAACTAATTATTTTATATTTTTATTAGTATTTATTTAATGATTTTCATGTAATCTTAATAAGAGTGTGAAATTTGTAAGATCTTGGTATTAGAATAAAAATTAAAAAAAGTTTTAAAAAGATATGTGACATAATGAAACTTATAAAAATTAAATTAAAACTTCCTAAAAGAATGCATTAAAGTTTGAGGGTAGTATATGTGTCATTACTTCTTATTATAAGAAAATTATTAAATAGAAATCAATTTTAGAAGAAAGAAATAATTAATTATTATTATTATATTGATAAATTAAATATTATATTAGGGATTAAAAAAATTATCGGTATCTAAAGTAGATTCTAAATATTTATAAATTAATTTCTAAATTAGTATCTAATTAATTATTAAGGTTTTAACTACTACTAATAATAAAAACTATTTTAAATATTAATAATTTTTTTAATTTCTAAAATATTATCAAATTTAGTCAATATAATAACTTATTATTTTTAGTTTCTAAAATTAATTTATATTTAATAATTTTCTTATGGAATCTTGTTGCCCGGTAACACTTAGATAATACTTATGTGGAAATGCAACACAAAGTTTAACAGCAGTAGAAATGTCCATGACTAATCAGTTAATTAAAAAAGAAAAACCTTGTCATTTATAACTTCGTTATATTTGTTAAAAATGTTTAAGACACTTTAGCATTTAGTTGGTCATTTCTTATAAGAGTAGGTGGATGGACAATAAATGAGTGAATCATATATATTTGATAGACCAACCTAGACCATTTAAAAATTCTGATGTGAAAAATCATCTTTGGTAGACAAACAAATGCATATTCAAACCTAAGAAACAAATGAGCAGAGAAGGTTGTTCCTTTTAAACGACTTGAGGTTGATATGCATATTTTTATTTCATTTTTATGCAGAGTGCAAAATATTGAGTGGTGTTGAAGAAGGAACTGCATTAACATTATGTCAACTAATTAAGAATCAACTTGAAATTAAAAACTAAATATGAGGAAGAAGGAAGTATAGTAACAATGAAACTTACCTTACCAAACTTAGCTTTAGTATTGTAAAGTGTATTCTTGAAACTTAGCTTTAGCATTGTAAAGTGTAGATACTAGCAATACCAACTACTTTTTTAGAATTTAGAAACCCACCTCTAATTTGTATGGAAACTTCTCTGCATAGAATACCTTAGCATGTAAGTGCAATAATTACTAAACCTAAAAATGAATTTGGTGATATTAAGACCAGCCTTTGACGAAACAATAGTAACAAAACCATTAAAAATCGATCAAATTACTCTCATACCACCACGTGATGTACATTAAAAATAGTGGTTCTTTCAAACTTTATAAACTCTCACTCACTCACTCGTATTTTCACAATTTGTAATGCAAAGGAGATTGGAAACATTGGAAATGAGAGCATTGAAGAGGGACCATCGGCAGAGGATGATAAGACAAAATCTTTGTCAACTGGTGTTGAAGACATTAGCATTGGAGGTGGTGTTGGAACTCACATTGAGTCTGGTGGCGTGGACATACTTGCACAACATTCCAAGGTTGTTGAACAAGATGGTAAGATGAATGAAGGCAAGGTAGGAATCATGCCAAGCCAAGAAATCCAAGTAGAAGAAGGGTTGAACCTATTGGACAAACAAGAGGAGATGCATATTGTTTCTCACAACAATATTAACATTGCACCAGGTTTTTATTTCTTATTTTCTTATTCGAATCCTATATTTTCATATCACTCTTTCAAACTTTTTATAGCTTTTGCAGATATCCGTACAAGATTGGGAACATATAAACATTTTGTTGATCTGGATGATGCACAAATTGCTCTTCTGGTGGAGGCAATAACAACATATCCTCATCTTTGGAATGCTTGCGAGAAGTTTAGTGAGCGCTTTCAAGCTTGGAGGTTGAAAATTTTGGCAGATATGTTGTTGTTCGTTCAGAAGGAAAGCGTTGATAATGTTATTCCTCAAAGAGAAAAGGAGTTTCGTAATCTATGCGAAGAAGCTATTGAGATTGGATTTGAGAGTTCATGGGTAGATGAAATGCGTCAACATGTTGTGACGAGGGATCCTAAGCTGAGAGAGGTCATTGAGGAGAGACAAACGGATGAGAATCCTAAGAGGTATGATCATTTAACTTCTTGACTACGTACTGTGAAGAATTAATGAAATTAAGAGTCTTAAATGACTTTGTTAATGCTCAGATAAATGTGTCAGTTTTTTGTGAATTTGAAGTTATTCTCTATGTTGGTTGTGTGAATATTTTTCTTTATATTTAAATATACATTGTGGTGGTATTTGCAATTCTTACAAGATTGATACCATCAATTTCTATGTTTTCTTGGGATGAACAAAGTGACAATTTTATGTTTGTTACACATGTCTAGTACTATGGACATGGTACTAGATTCACAGGTTGTTAAACAAGGTGATGGGTCTAATGAAAATTGTAAAAAAACTTCTCGATGTGTGAAGATTGAGAATTTTAACAGTAGCTTCGAAGAAGGTTCTATCTTGGTTGATAAAGAAGGTGGAATAGGTGTTGTTTCTAATGATCGCAATGTTGCAAGAAATGAAGAAATAGAGAAGGAATTTGTTGCAAAAGTTTCCACTTCAGAAATACCAAGAACAACAACATCATTAACAAACTCACAACCAGTTGAAAGGCCAATTCCATGTTATTTGAATATTCCTCTACGTGAAACACCCTCAAATGTGAGTCTAATAAATATTTTTCCTATTGGATGAAATTGAAGTACTGAGAGTGTTGTGATTTTACACTTGTTCATTACTTTGTTTAGGCATTGGTGGACAAACAACGGATTAGAGAACCATGTTTGATGAACCGAAAAAAGCCACTTGGAGAAATTGTAAGTAACTCTGAAATTCCTCAGGTAAATGGCAAAGAAAAATAACATCAGTTATTTTAAATTAACATGCATGTCCACCTGCCATTAATAACAACCCTGCTAGTACATATATTTTTTTCTTATGCAGAGTATTGAGCGAGAAGTTGTAGAGGAGACCATAGAAAAGAACACTAGTATGGCAGCTTCATCAAATCATTCTGAATCCACTAGCTCACAATTGGACCAAATCTTTACTTTTCAAACTAAATCACATCCACATGTAAGCTCATTTTATGCAATTCACATTTCCAACTTATTTGGTCAGCATAAAAATGATGTTGTCATTTTGATTTATCATTTGCTGTAGGAGTGGGATTTAAAAACAAAAAGTACTAAATTTCAAGTTGGAATTTAAATTTAATGAATTTGTTACCATCACTCTCACATATATGCTTTGATAAAAAATGGTTTAAGGAACTCAATGCTTTGCAACTGTTGTGGGTTGATGCTAACGTCTTTTCTGTTATATGTTATTCTTATTCCTCCAAGAGTAAAATTATGAGCAACCAAACTGAGACCAGCATTGCTAAAGAAAGAGAAGGACATCCTAAAGTTATTCAAGACTTTGAGGCCAATGATATCATGAGTTTATTTGCACCAGTTGTTGTGGGGAAAGAGGGTGAAGATAACTTAGTTGGAAAAACCCTTGTTGAGTTGGAAAAGTATCTAAAGATGTCTCTCAAGGACATAGTTAGCTTTGAGACTAACAACATTCACCTTTTGTCTGCTCTTAATTTCCTGTCCAACCTTCCTTTTAATGATGTAACTATATCAGATGGACTCAAAGATATTATAGGCATAATGAAGCAAGAGTTCCCAAGCATCGTATGCTCCTTTAAGCAAGGTTTTGCTACCATTGAGAAGTTGGCAAAACTTGAAGCTCGTGGGAATGAGGTGGCCATTACTCTTGGTTCCAAAATTTATGAGGCAAAGAATTTCTATGATGAAGCTCAACTGAAGGAAGTAGTTTTGAAGGAAGAAATTATTAGGTTGAAGGAAGAAATAAAAGTTTGTGAGGATGCCTTTTCATCTCTAGAGGAGGAAAAAAATAAATGGATTGCAGAAACTATTGGGTACAAAATGGAACTTGAAAATGTGAGGAAAGACAGGTCTCAAATGGTGGAAGATCAAAGAAAAGTTCAACAAAAATTGTTTGAGATGACTTATAAATGGTCAGTTCTGTGTAGTCAATATGAGTATAATCGCATGGCTACAAGAAATCCCTTGTAAGAATTTTCATTGTTCGCTATTATTAAGGACCAAACTATTCATCTTTTTAGAAAGACTTGCAAGTATTGTTCAGTCTTTTGTTTTTTGCAAATACTGAGTGTAAGAGGTTACTCTTGGTGAGACAAAGACAATAGAAGTACTATGAAAAATAAATAAAAAAACTATTTGTTCTTTTATATGTAACAACTTATAATGATCAAATGCATCCATTTTTCTTCAAAATTGCAGAAACATTTTTTTCTGTTCCCTTCCTTGAATGAGTACCCATTTTCATTTTGTATTACCTTATTTTTATTTTTATGCATACTTTATTATATATTTCTTTTGGTTCTAATTTCCCACTCAGTTCTCTCCTCTATGTGGATATAATTCCAAGAAGCATAATAATTTTCACTCTTATTAGTGTGTCCTACAAAGCATTTAACGGATAAAAAATTTCAGCATTTATGTTTGAGAGAAAAGGAGTTTAGATTGAGTGCTACATATATTTTAATGACACTTTCTGCACATTTGACATTCATCTTTCTTCTACAGTCCAAATATGCCTCTATAACTGGAAGATGAATTTTAGTGAAGGAACCTCTCTTTTTTCTTTTTTTTTAAAAAAAACTTCAAAAAAACTTATGGTTTTAGTTTCCAGACATTAATGAGTGACTTATATTATTCCACTATCTTAGCATATGCAACCAAAATTAGTTGATAACAGTTCATCTTTATGCTCTATAATAAACTCAACAAAATGATAGGAATCTAAATTAGTTTATGTCCTATATTATATATAATAAGAAAAGGTTTAGTATGATTTGTAGTTTTTATTTATTTATATAAATATATTGACTGATCCGTACATGCCATATAAAAATAAGTAGATTAATTGCTTACGTTGTTACTATTTTATTACTATTTTATAAAAAAATTGTATTTGTTTTGGTAATAAAGTTTATCTTTGAGATTTATAACATTGTATTAATTTATCTTTGTAATATAGGTGTTGCCCTATAAAGTAAAAATCGATAAAAGGGTAGATTTTCCAAAAAGTTTTATAATCCGTTTTACGTGATAATTTTAATCTTTAAAAATATCTAGTTAAAACAAATAATTATAAGATAAAAGTGTTGGGGTATTTTAAGATGAAAAAATATGATGAAGAAAAGAAGATTGGTAACAAGTGTAACGCCATAATTTATTAAAAATTACCCACTTATTTTAAATTGTCAAGAGTAAGACAGTTTTCTAGTTTGTTTGATCTATAAAGTTTTTAGCACATTGTTATTTTCACAAAACTCGGACAATATACCTTAATAAAATTAATAAATATTTGAATGCTTTACCATCAGTAATAAATTCGAGAGAGATGAAATATGTAATAAAAAATATAATGTACATGGTATTTACTTTGGTATAAAAGTTAAATATACAATAAAAGATCTCCGTAGGAAAAATGTTAAGGAAAAACATTTAAATTTGTCAACTATAAATTTTGTTTATTAATACCTATAAAATGAAACTTTGTGAAATTTTGAAAAATTGTATAATTCAACTTTTTCCTTCTTATATTTTTGCCCTTTTTTCACAATCAATCATGTACTATAAATAAAAAGTTAGTAACATGAAGAAATAGATGATGAACCAAATAGATATAAGGGTTCAATTTCTGCACTTATTTTTAAAGCCATTAAATGTTTGAGATATGAATCAGTGTGAAGTTAACTTCTGTTCTGATTTGAAACTATAATCGATTCCTTTTCAATTGAAACTGTAGATCATGTGTTTGTGTTTATGTTTGTGCAGTAACTTAATGTTTCAGCGTTTCTTGTATTGAAGTCATGGATTAACACTTGTTTTTCTTTCTCTGAGATATTTGTTGCAGTAAGTGTGAGGATTGTCTCTTATACTCTCTCTTCGATTCAATCAATGGAGTGCATTCTTCTCTGTGGAGGTATGAATCGGTGTGAAATTCTAATCAATTCCTATTGAAGCTGTAGATAATGTGTTTGTGTTTGTGTTTGTACAGTAACTTAACGTTTCAGCGTCTCTTAGAAGTCATGGATCACCACTTCTTTCTCTCATCTACATATTAGTTAAAGCAGGTAACGTTCCAACCTTAACTAACTTATTATGGAAACTACTGTTCTTAACTAACTATTTTTAATTTATAAATAATTTCCTTTAAGTTTAAATAATATATATGTCTGAGATGTGAGCTCATGATATGGAGAATAGCTAAATGTAAAAAGAAACTCAAATCACTATCCAATGACCTTTGTTTTTTCTTTCAGATCTTTCGGAAACGGAATGCTGTAATCTGTCATAGTAAAATCCAGAGAGTTTACACAATGAAGCTCAACTAACACTACAAGAAAAATTGAAATTACTTACGGATTTTTTTCCGTATGTAAAATGATCATTACATACGAATTTTTCCGTATGTAAACCCAATGTATATTACATACGGATTATATCCGTATGTAATTTTGGCAGAGTTATTGAAACTTTAATCACTATACCAGACAAATTCTTTTGCAATATTTTAATTTTTATTATAATTATTATTATTTTAAAGATTTTTATTAATATTATTATTGTTAATATTTAATATTTTTATTATTAATATTTAATATTATTTATTATTAATATTATTAATAGTTAATAATATAATTTATATTATGAATATTAATATTAATATAATTTATATTATTAACATTAATATTAACATTAATATAACTATTATAACTAATAATAAGTATAATAAAAATCATAATATGACAGAAGAACTTGTTTAGTTTAGTGGTTAAAGCTTCTCTGGTGACTGGAAGGACTTGTGTTCGAGTTCTATCTATGCCTATTGCAGTTTGCTTGATATGAATGCAATCACATGGTTACTAGAAATCCATTGTGACTATAATATATTGTTTACTCTTATGTTTTTTTTTTTCTGGTAGTGTATGTTTCAATTTTTTTCACATAACTTGCTCTTGAACTAACTTAATGTGCACTCAACCCATCAACCGGTTCCACTCATCAAATACTTTCAATTTACTTTCTAAATTTTGATTGTTTTGTTTTGTTGTGTAAGAGATTGTTCTTGGTGAGATAAAGACAAAACAAGTGTGATGAAAAAAAAAACTATTTGTTCTTTTATATTTAGTGATCAAATGTGTCTTGTTTTTTCTTCAAAATTACCGAAATCATTTTTTTTCCCTGTTCCCTTCCTTCAATGAGTGTCATTGTCATTTTGTAATATCTTATACTTATTTTATGTATGCCTTAATCAGTTCACCCTGTCTCTGTGGAATCATAATTTTTATCCCTTAAATGCTTTGCAGTGACACAGTAATAGGACTCAATATTATTATTCCTATTGGAATCATATCCACAGAGAGAAAAGGAAAAGGAGTTTCATTGAGTGCTACATTAGCCCATTTGGCATTCCTCTTTCTTCTAATGCCGCAATCACTTATATTCAACACTTCACTGTCTTAGCCATATGCAACCAAAAGTATCTTTATGCTCTACAATAATAAACCCAAACAAAATTATAGCAATCCAAAAAGTTTAAGTGCTACATTAAATAAAAAAGCAAGAAAGTAATAAATACCATTTGCTTTATCGTTGATTTGTAGTTACTTATTTATTGATTGATCTATAATTTGATTTTCAAAAAATGTTTTAACTCTTGTTTTGGTGATAATTTTAATCTTTAAAAGAAATATCATGTTAAAACAAATAATTATAAGATAAAAGTGTTGGGATCTTTTAAGATGAAATGTCTTGATTAAGGAAAAAAGTTGTTCTAATTTTTTTACATTTCTTACATTATTTTAAATTGTTTTACTTATTGATTTACTTTTCGTTTTAAAGATGGTATAATTACTTTATTGATTCCTACATTTATGGTCAATATTCAATTTATTATCTTAGTTCTTAAAAAAATTAATTTAATCCCAAATTTTTTTAGAAAGTATGCAATTTAGTTCTTTATGTTAGATTGACATGAACAATGTTAAGTGGCGATAAGATGACACATTTATTTATAGATTGAGTCCATATATTATGTTACGTTTATAATTAATTATTAATTATATTTATTTTTAACTTTTGAATATTATCTTTCCATCTGCATAAATCTTAATCCCAAACTCAAACAAATATTACTTCTTAGAAGATAGTTTTGAATATAGTATGTGTTTGTCGATGAAGATAGTTTTATCTATGTTTTATGAATCATAAGCAAGATGGTAAGATAATAGGTTTTTGTATAAGGGTTGAGACATCCTAAAATGTCTTTTTTGTTTTATTAATTCTTTACTGATAAAGAAAAAAAATTAAATTGATAAGAGAATTAATAACAAATGACATTTAACCATGTGTCACTGTATTGAATTTATTTAAAATTAATATTTTTTTGTGTTTATATTCAAATTTATCTCTTTAATAGTTAAGTTCATTGGGAAATTTTCCAGGCTTTTTTGGTGGCTGCATGTTGCATTTAACTAATGCAAATTGATGAAGTGTTGGCATTTGTTTACAATTAAAGAAATGAATTGGTAACCACTTGCTAGGAAGCACGACAAAAAAGAAAAAACAAAAAGTATTTTGTTTGGAACATATTAGATTATATTAAAATGATGTGACTTTTTTGCTATAAAATTTATAAGGTAGAAACTTTCATGATAATAATTGATTAATATATACAATTGAACCTCATGTACACCAATAATTAGGAAGTGTTCAAAGCCACAATAGTTGCAAATCCCATTTACTTTATCTTATTAAATTTTCATCTTTTTTTTTATATATTTTTCTTAAAATTGAAAGTAAATATAAATTACTTTTGAACCTTTTTAAATTCACAATAATTGCATTTATTAATAATACAAAGACATGCACAATGGATTATGTCTAATGTATCAGTTTTCACATTATTAATTAGGTTGGTACAACTGATAAGTCAAACAAGTTTATTTTTTAGACTTTACCAAATTTTTATAAACCAAATTGTTCTTATATACCAAATTTTAAATTCCAATGCATATGTTAATAATAATAATAATTTATAGAGAAGAGGAAGACTAGGGTATTTTAATATGAATAAGAAGAAGACCAATAGTCAGTGTGTTATTAAAAAGGTGTGCTTGCCATAATCTTCACAACTGTGCTTTCATTCTTAACTCTTATGAAATGGAGTGTTTTCATCTCTGTGGAGGTATGAATCAGTGTGAAGTTAACTTTTGCTTTCATTTCAATTTCTAATCGATTCCTTTTCAATTGAAGTTGTAGATCATGTGTTTGTGTTTGTGCAGTAACATAATGATTCAGCGTCTCTTTTACTCTCTCCTCGATTCAACCAATGGAGTACTTTCATCTCTGTGGAGGTATGAATCAGTGTGAAGTATTAACTTCTGCTTTGTTTTCAATTTCTAATCGATTCCTTTTCAATTGAAGTTGTAGATCATGTGTTTGTGTTTATGTTTGTGCAGAAACTTAACGTTTCAGCTTCTCTTGTGTTGAAGTGATGGATCACCACTTCTTTCTCTCATCTCTTTCTACATATTAGTTAAAGCAGGTGATGTTTCCTATCTTTCCTCTTCCAAATTAGTTAGCTATCAACCATGAACAGGTTCAGACGACTAGATCTGCTTCTTCTTATGGATCAAAACACTAATACTCTCTTTTTTATCAGCTGAATCTTTCTTATTTTCCCATAAATTAGGACTTATATTTGCACTTTTGTTTTACTTCACTTACGTAGCTCGGTTAAACTAAGATTGAACCAACTAGACTCGATTGGGTATGAACCGACTTGACTTGACCTAAGCTCAAATCGACTTGGCTTGATTCAGATCCAGGTTAACTTGGTTCAACCTTGTATGAGTTCGATCTGGTGCTACCTTACTCAAATCTAATTCAACTTAATTTTCATAACTTAAAATGACTTAGTCGGTCGGTAATTTTGAATTTTCAAAATTATAAAACTGTCCAATTTATATACCATTAATTAAATATATTGAACTTAAAATGTAAAAGTATAAATTTAGATTTGAGATAAATCTATTTAAAGTAATATAAATTTGAATAATTATCAATTGAATTTTAAGAATTTTATTTTTTTCGACACTCTTGTAAGAAGGAATGTTGCAGCCTAAAAAGTTGACTTTGAGAATCAAAATAGAGGGAGGATATATTAATGAAATAAAAAAAAGATGAGACTTAGAATAAATATAAAATAGTGTTAATTGTGAAAATAAAAAGAAAAGAAATTATTTTTATGAGATTATTTAATTTAAATAAAATAAGTAAATTTTGTATTGTTATTATTCTTTATTATATTATTAATATTATTTTTTGTCATTATTTATTTATTATCATTTTTATTATTATTAGGGTTGATTAATTTACTATTATTAATAATTTGTATCATAACATATTTTTTATAACTATTTTTTTTGTCATTTTTCAATTAGATAATTTTATCTTTTAATAAATTAAATAAAATTTTATTTAGTAAATAATAAGTATATAGTTTCGCTACTAAAAATAATTATATAATACTTTTTCTTAAAAATAATTATCATAAAACAATACAACTTTTAGTTTTATTATGTTAATTTTTAACTATTATAATACACTATTTTTATGTCTCTTCCCTTTTAAAAATGATATTTAATAAAATGCGGGAGTGAAAAAGATTGATGATCTATATTTCATATTCCATTATCAATTACACACCACATACATATAAGATAAACACTTTACATATGAAAATTTTCTTTAAGGAGATGATATAACTATTATTTTTATGCGTCATCTTACTTTGTTTCCAGAGTTAACAATGTGAGGTTTTGTAATTAAATAAAATTATATCAATATTAATATATCACAAGTGATTTTTATTGTTTTAATTGAAAATATGTTGGATAAGGAGATTGTCATAATTGCCAATGACTTTTATGTCAACATCTACAATAACTAAGAAATCATCACTGAAATAATAATATTTTGTTATCCAACATATCTTCAATAAAAAAAAGTTACATGTCATCTTATATTAATCATAATATGTATTAAAAAAAAATTTAAATAGAAATAAATTTTAGAGACAAATAATTAGTCATTATATTGATTAAATTAGATAATATTTTAGAGACTAAAAAAATTATTAGTATCTAAATTTATTAAGAAAATAATAATTATCAAATTATACACAATTATTGTATATAATTATTGTACGATATTGTGCAATATTATACGCAATTATATGCAATTAATTTAATAATGATAGAATCTCATGATTAGTGGATCCTACCTAATTAGCTTTAATTTTGAGAGAGAAGGTCTCCATACACTTCTATATATTTGCTATACATTGAGTGATGTAAATACACACAAGAGAATAAGAAACATTTCTTTCTTCTCACCATCTTCTTATATATCATTTTCTTATATGGTATCAGAGCACCGATCTTGGTGCTCTGACAGCCTCTCCATGTTTATCCGCTAAATAAGAAATCATGTCTTGCAAAGAAGGCACCAATAACGAGTCCGATAAAAACCTCGTACAAGGCTTCACTGCTGAGCAAATTCAACAATTGGCAAAGGCTACTTACCCACTCCTGTTCAACATTCACTCAACCAACCTTCTTCTCCTACTTGTCATGATACACCTGAACCTCCATCAAACCAACCTTTTTCTCCTACTCATCACAATGCACCTGAACCTCCACCAAACCAACCTTCTTCTCCTACTCATCATAATGCACCTGAACCTCTAGTAGACCAACCTTCTTCTCCCACGCCAAGAAGTCTAACACCTATTACCGAACCTTCTCCAACTGACCTTCCTGTTCGACGATCCAGTCGCATATCAAACCCACCTTCCTGGCTACAAGACTACGTAACGGGATCCCAAGCCAATCATTCGACCACTGCCCAAGACCGGCCGAATGGAACCAGGTATCCTATGCATCATTTTCTTTCTAATTCACGATTTTCTTCTACACATAGTGCATATCTTGCTAACATCACAGCCACCAAAGAACCTCACACTTATGCTCAAGCTATCCTTGATCCAAATTGGCAAAAAGCAATGGACGAAGAGCTTTCTGCCTTGCAGCTAAATCAAACGTGGACCTTGACACCGTTACCCGTTGGGCAGAAACCAATCGGATGCAAATGGGTCTATAAAATAAAGTACAACTCAGATGGCAGCGTCAACAGATATAAGGCGCGCCTTGTCGCAAAGGGGTACACTCAGATTGAAGGTGTCGACTATTCTGAAACTTTTTCACCAACAGCAAAATTAACAACTTTGAGGTTTCTCCTCACTATTGCAGCAGCCAGAAATTGGTTTACTCACCAACTAGATGTGCAAAATGCCTTCTTACATGGCACATTGCATGAAATTATTTACATGGACTTGCCACCCGGGCATCATCGACAGGGGGAGAACATTGTATGTCGACTCAACAAATCCCTTTATGGTCTCAAACAGGCATCCCGAACATGGTTTTCAACATTTTCTCATGTGATTAAATCTGTAGGATTTCAACAGTCCAAGACAGACTACTCTCTATTCACAAGACAGAATAACTCATCATTTACTGCCCTTTTGATTTATGTGGACGATATTCTTTTGACAGGAAATGATTTGACAGAAATTCAGCATGTTAAAGACTGTCTATTACAACAATTTCGTATTAAAGATCTTGGAGACTTAAAATATTTTCTAGGGATTGAATTTTCCCGTTCCAAAGCTGGTATTTACATGTCACAAAGAAAATATGCACTTGATATTTTACAGGATACAGGACTCACAGGTGCTTACAGGCGACTTGTGGGACGACTGATATACGTCACAGTTACTCGGCCTGACATAGCATTTTCAGTTCGGACCCTAAGTCAATATATACAGGCTCCACGGAAACCTCATTGGGATGCTGCAATTCGAGTTATAAAGTACATCAAAGGATCACCAGGACAAGGATTGTTATTGCCATCTGAGAACAATTTGACATTGACAGCTTATTGCGACTCAGACTGGGGGGTTGTCAGACAACTCGGAAATCAGTATCTGGCTATTGCATTTTTCTTGGTTCCTCTATTATCTCATGGAAATCAAAAAAACAGACAAACGTATCAAGATCATCTGCAGAAGCAGAGTACCGCGCAATGACCAATACTTGTTTGGAGATAGTTTGGTTGCGATATCTGTTGCAGGATATAAAGGTGCCATGTAACTTGCCACCTCAACTTTTCTGTGATAATCAAGCTGCATTACATATAGCAGCAAACCCAGTATTTCATGAACGTACAAAACACATTGAGATAGACTGTCACATTGTGCGAGAAAAATTACAAGCCGGGATAATCAGTCCTTCATATGTACCGACAAAGTATCAGCTCGCAGATATTTTTACAAAGGCATTGGGCAAGGAACAGTTTTTGACGCTGCGACACAAGTTGGGGGTTCATGATCTTCACCTACCAACTTGAGGAGGAGTATTAAGAAAATAATAATTATCAAATTATACACAATTATTGTATATAATTATTGTACGATATTGTGCAATATTATACGCAATTAATTTAATAATGATAGAATTTCATGATTAGTGGATCCTACCTAATTAGCTTTAATTTTGAGAGAGAAGGTCTCCATACACTTCTATATATTTGCTATACATTGAGTGATGTAAATACACACAAGAGAATAAGAAACATTTCTTTCTTCTCACCATCTTCTTATATATCATTTTCTTATAAAATTAGTTTTTAAATTGATATTTGATTATGTATCAAGGTTTTAACTATACCAACTAATTTAGATTCTAAAATTTGTAATTAATTAGATACAAATTAGTTAATTAGATATCAATTTATAAATGTATAAATTACTTTAAATACAAAAAATAATTTAGTCAATATAGTGATTAATTATCTTTTTATATCTAAAATTAATTTTTATTTAATAATTTTTAATGATATTTTTATATTAACTAGAAAACTTCTCTTTCCATTTCTGAACGCGTGAAAAAAAAGTAAGTAAAATGACAGTCAAAATAATTAACACATAAAAATTAGACAAAAATTTAATTAAAAAATATAAATTTTTTGAATAATTTAAAATATCTAAATTTATAAGGTACTTTAACCTTTAACCTTTATTTTATATAAGGTGGATTATTTGAAATTAAAATATAAACATGAGTATTTTTAATTTTTTACTCATGTCTTGATGTATTAGTAAAGAAAAAATGAAGACAAACAAAAAATTTAGTATGCCCAATGCGGCTGATTTATTTTTTTTATATTCCTTTTGAATACGCATTCTAGTACACCCATTTGGGATTTTAAAATACTCTTAATTATTAACTAAAATTTACTATAAATAACAACATTATGAGTCTTCTACTTATCATATTTTACAAATAAATTTAAATCAATAGCATATAATATATTAGAAAGAGTGCGCCTAAGGAAAGATCCTCTGAAACTACCATGTTGTAATATAAATGTAATATATTAATATATTAATATAATTTAGTGAAGCATTAAAACCTTGATACAAAGTTAGAGAATCATTCTTCTACTGGGTTAACTCAACGATAAAAAACAATAGGACAAAAAATTATTATAGAAAGTTCTATACGAAAAAAAATGTATATTATTTATAAGCTTCACCTGTTTATTTATATTTAGAATTAATAATAAAAAAATGGACGAAACACGTTTTGTGAGAATATTAGGATAATCTTAATACTACGGGACATATTCTATTAGATGATCTTTTGTCCTCTTCATGCTCATGATTTTATAGTGAATGTAACATTTAAAAAAGACACTATATTATAAACCTAACAATGTGTAAATCATAATAATCTCAAAATATAATTTAAACACAAGCAAGTTCGTACATACATACAAGTATTTACAAAAAAATAAAATAAAATAAAGCTTTATAATTCTGTAGATGACGTTTCCATACATGTTCCGATACTTGCTTATGTATGTAGAACAATCATTGCAGTTATAACACAAACAAGACACGCAAAGATAAACTATTAAAATAAATTTTCAGTTGATGCTTCTGGACATGTCCCTATACATGCTTATGTACGTAGTACAATCCTTGTAGTTATACTAATGTATTATAGCTATTAAAATAAATTTTCAGCATATGAAAAATGTATAAAAGAAGACACTTTAATCAACAAATCATAATCATTCAATCTCATTCAAATACCAACATACAACAATAATATAAAACACATGAATCTATACAATTAAAGATATTTAACAAGCAAAATATCGACTGACGTATTCCAGAAGACTCATATTAAGTTCAATACAACCCAAACTGTGCATCCACATATGTCACAAATGACACCTAATCCAGAAATGTTAACCACACAGTGTCAAACATAACCAAACAAACATCAATAAAATAAAACAAAATATTATCACCAAAACAAACGTCCACTGATGTATTCGGTATCTCACAAGTTCCAATGTCTACTTGTTAGATGTTTATCTTCTATCTCTTGAATAAAGCAAACAAGACATTGATTAAGACTAAGAGAATTAACCAAGAACTCAAATTAAAGAAATTAACTAAATTCTCAATAAGCGTTAAAAAACAATTATTTTGACAAAAACCACATTTCAAAAAGACTAACAATAAAACACAATTCGCTACAGAGAATTTAAGAATAAAACTTTATTGAACATAAACCTCAATTTATTGCGAAATCATAAGAGAATGAACCCCAAAGAGTTTAGCCTTCCATATGGAGGCAAAACAAAAGGATTACAACAAAGAAAATAAAACACTAAGAAATCTATATACTCTGTTTTACGAACACCTTTATCAAACTCCGAAACTTGATTATTTCTCCTTGAACCTTTTATTGTTTCATAAGTTTTTTCTGCTCCAAGGATCTTGGAAAAATATTCTGATTTAGAATTTGTTAACAAAGTTTCCAACTTTCCAGAATTCTCAAATTATTTTTCTAGTTTTATTGTGAACTATGTTTCTTCATATTTTGCATAAGATTTTATTCAAATTATATTTCTGAAATATTGTAGATTTTACTATTTAATTTTTCTCTTCGAATTTCATTTTTTTTCTATTTAAATAAACAACTTCAACTTTCGCATATTCAACCACTCGAGGAGGTAAAAACTTCCTTTAGACCATCTAGCATATAGTCTACTCTAAAAACACCAAATTAACATAAATAGTAGTTAAGACCCAAATAAACGCAATTAGATAAATCTCAACTCAAACAATAAATTTATTCATGATTAAAATCCAATAATCTGTCATTAAAGCTTTAAAGTGTGCATAAAATTATTCTAGTCAATGCACACAATAACTTAATTTTTAGGAATTACCAACATTTGTTCTTCTCCTATTTGCTAATTTTATCAAAAAGTGTTATAATCTAAGATCTTGTATATATTTAAATAAATATTAATAAAATTAAACTTACAAAATATATATAATATTAATTTTATAGATAATGCATATTTTAAGCTTGGGTTAAATACATTTTTTACTCGTTCACTTTGTTTTTCTACTAACAAATCTTTTGATCTACTTGAGTGTCATTTAAGCACTTGTTGAAATATAATTATTTTTTGGAGGGAGGATAAGAAATTTTGAAACAAAATTATTTAAAAATAAATATGTTTGGCAAAATTTTCTAAGTGATGAAAAGGA
This sequence comes from Phaseolus lunatus, assembly GCA_013389735.1. NCBI lineage: Eukaryota > Viridiplantae > Streptophyta > Magnoliopsida > Fabales > Fabaceae > Phaseolus > Phaseolus lunatus. The sequence continues at coordinate 296,036 of CM023859.1, read as the reverse complement.
CATTTAAAAAATCTTATCACACATAAACTTTTAAAAGTAATCATTAAAGCTATTAGATTTACTTTTATTTCTATTGTGTGTCCAATAATCGATTATATAAGGTATAAAACATTAAATCTAATTACTAAACATAACATCATAACTTTTTCTGTAATTTTACTATAAAAGTGACATAATGGAACATGTAATGCAACAAATGATCTTAAAATCTTTTGTTATCTAATACATCTAAATATAATTATAAAACTTACTATAGAGTATTCATCTTCTCTTGTTTAGGTAAACGAAAGTTGCATTTCGTGGAACAAATTAATGGAGTGCCTCTTGGGTTTTGCATCCTCTGTTTCAAGAGATTTAGTATGTGGAACATTAAATCAATTACGTTATCCTTGTTGCTTTAACAATTTCATAAAAAACCTTGAAGAAGAAGAGGGTGATTTGATTGTAACGAGAGATAGTGTCCAAAAATTTGTTACAAATGCCAAGAAACAAACAAGAAAGACTAGTGAAGTTGTTGACAAGTGGCTGCAAGATGCTATCAATGATGTAGACGAAGTGAATAAGTTGTTGAAAGAGGCAAAAGCCAAAAAAATTTGCTGCTTTGGGCACTGTCCAAATTGGATTTGGCAATATCGTGTAGGAAAAAAGTTAGCAAATAAAAATGTGTACCTGGAAAAGTTCATTGCAGAGGGTAGAAAATATGTGCCATTGGACCGCATTGCTACACTTCCTTCAGACACCCTTCATATTCTCTCAGAAAAATGCATGAATTTTGAGAGTAGACAATCTGCATATGAGCAACTACTAGAAGCAGTAAAAAATAATGATGTTGCCATGATTGGATTGTATGGGATGGGGGGTTGTGGTAAAACCACATTAGCAATGGAGGTTATGAAGTTAGTCGAAGCAGAACATTGTTTTGAAAAAGTTCTTTTCGTGCCTATTTCTAGTACAGTGGAAGTTCGAAGGATCCAAGAAAACATTGCAAGTTCACTGCAATATACATTTCCAGAAACTGAAGTAATGGAGAGGGCCCAACGATTGTGCTTGAGATTAAACCAGGAGAAAAGCATTCTTGTGATTCTAGATGATGTGTGGGAGAAGCTTGACTTTGGTGGCATTGGGATTCCCTCCTCTGAACATCATAAAGGCTGCAAGATTCTTATTACCACTAGATCAGAAGAAGTTTGTACTTCAATGGATTGTCAAAGAAAGATTTACCTGCCAATTTTAACGGATGAAGAAGCGTGGACTCTTTTCCAAAATAAAGCACTTATATCCGAAGACACCCGTGATACCTTAAAGCATATGGGAAGATTAATTTCCAATGAATGTAAAGGATTGCCTGTTGCCATTGCAGCTGTTGCTAGTAGTTTGAAGGGAAAAGCTGAGACGATATGGAGTGTTGCATTGAATAAGTTGAAAAGTTCTAAGCCAATAAATATTGAAAGAGGTTTGATTGATCCCTACAAGTGCTTGCAACTGAGCTATGATAATTTGGATACTAAAGAAGCTAAATCACTTTTCCTATTGTGTTCTGTGTTCCCTGAAGATTATAAAATTCCAATTGAATCTTTAATAAGATATGCTATAGGATTAGGTGTAGTTGGAGAAGTACACTCTTATGAGGAGGCAAGGAGTGAAGTGGTTGCAACCAAAATTAAGCTCGTTAGTTCTTGTTTATTGTTGGATGAAGATTATAAATGTGTCAAAATGCATGACATAGTTCGCGATGTGGCCCACTTGATAGCAAAGAATGAGAATAAGATCATCAAGTGCCAAGAGGAAAAAGATGTGACTATTGAACAAAATTCAGTAAGATGTCTATGGTGTATGAAATTTCCAAATGATTTGGATTGTTCCAATCTTGAGTTTTTATTCTTAAAGACAAAATTGGAAGAATTGGATGGAATTTTCAAAAGAATGAGAATGCTCAAAGTTTTGATTCTAGCCAATGATAAGGATGGAATAACACCATTGTCAACAATGTCTTTAAAAACATTAACAAATCTTCGTTATCTAGTTATTTCTGATTATGAATTGAGCGACTTCTCATTTGTAAGCAATATGAAGAAACTTCAAAGTCTTTCGTTGAATGGTTGTTCATTGCCTTCATTTCCTGAAATACAAATCGATGTTGCAATTACACAAATAACAACCTTAAAATTGTTACAGTTGTACAAATGTGAAATGAAAGGGAAGATTTTTGAAATGATCAAAAGAACCCCACTACTGGAAGAGTTGTACATTGTCGATATTGGGGGAAAATGGAATTCTAACAGTGAAGACAATATTGAATTCTTTAACATGTTTAGTGTCCCCGAAACACTGCAAAGGTATGCAATTGTATTAGGATCCCGTGACTTTCATTATAAATATAATTATTTTCACCCTCCTCCCAGAGCTCTCTTACTTAACCATTTTCACATATCAAATGAGGTAATTAAAGGTTTGGCAAAAAAAGCAACAGATCTATGTGTAGCAAATATTCAGGGAGGCGCAAAAAATATCATCCCTGATATATTTCAAATTAAAGGAGGAGGTTTGGATGAGTTAAGTGAGTTTGAGATACGTAATTCTGAAGAGATAGAGTGTTTGATTGACACTAGTAACCATTCGAGTACGGTGGTAACTCTCTTATCCAAGTTGTATAAGCTCCGAATGGAAAACATGAAAAATCTAAGAGCTTTATGGCATTGTTTTCAACCTGTCAGTGGGCCTTTTGAGAACTTAGAGAAGTTGTATTTAAGTGATTGTCCACAATTGACATCTCTCTTTACGTATGTCATTTCTCGAAGTTTGGTACAATTGAAAATATTAAAAATATCAAGATGTGATGAACTGAAGCATATATTAATAGATGATGAAAAAATGGAGAAAAGTCAAGGTGAATTCACCACTGAGCATCCTATACAAATCTTCCAAAATCTTCAGGAAGTAGAGGTATATAAATGTACAAAATTAAAAGATATATTCTCGACCAGTGTTGTAAGAGGCTTAGCTCAATTGAAAGTGCTTGAAATAGAAGAATGCGACATGTTAGATCAAATATTTGGGGATATCGATCCATTAGCATACCAGGATAAAAAAGAAGAAATTGCTGAAATCGTTGAGGAAGGTAAGCATCCACATTTGTATAGCACTTCAACTCCATCAACAACAGTTGTGAACAATAGCCCAGGTACATTTTCCTTTTTGCTTTTTTAAATATGTTTAAGCGTGTATTAGGAAGTCTACATGTTTTGCTTAGTTGTACCCAAGACATTACTAATCTAGTTTTACTTGAACCAACTACTTGTTAATACACTTGCAGTAAAATTTGTCTCCAGTCAAAATTGAAGACAATTATATTTGTATTTTAAACTTTTTAGATAATTTAGAATTATTTAAAGAAATTTGTTTTGTATGAAAATTTTCATCATTATGCTTAGGATTGTGGTTCAGTCCCTAGAAACCAATGTTTTTAAAATTAGAATGTAACTTGCACACATAACATATATAAAATGAACTCTAATATTTTGAGTAATATTTTTCTTATTTATAATTGCTTTCCAGGAACTTTATCAAGCCTGGCAAGCCTTAGGATAAACTATTGCCCAAAGTTAGGCTCAATTTTTACAGCATCTATAGCCAAGACCTTGGCTTCTTTGGAAGAATTGATCATAAAAAGGTGCGATAGTTTGAAGTATATAGTAACTCATGATAGGGTCAATCAGCAGAAGGAAAATGTTGTCGAGGACGACCATGACTTTCAGAGTGATATTTCAATCTTCAAGAGTTTGAAAAAGCTACATATCATTGAATGTGACTTATTCCAATGTATATTCCCTATCTCTTTTGTTGGAGGCATGGATATGAGAAATAAAGAGGTTGCTGATTCGAAAGATCTTTCAAGTCAAAATAATTTCGAAGACAATTCTTGTTACCAACAACAAAATAATACTCAAATTGAGCTTCCTGCTTTAGAAGTACTTACATTTGATCATATCATGGATAACACTATTCCAGGCAATTATCATGTAAGATGTCCATCTTTAGGAGAACTATCATTGGCTACAGGGAGATGTGTTGAGTTTTTCACTATAAATTGTTCAACAGATGCTTCGAAAGTTGTACAAGAGGATTATATTGCAATCAAGGTATGATTATTATCACTTACTTTGCCTCTCTTCGAGTATTTACAAAAATTACTCCAAACATATGAATCGCACAATCATGCTTGTGCTAAAAATAAAAAATGGTCTTACAAGCACTATGAATTATTGGTGACTTGAATTCATACCTAAGGTGCAACATGAAATTTTAATATGTAAGTATTGGGATAGATTATTTGGAGTAGATTACTTTTGTGAAATTATTTTCTTTTCCCCTTTCTCTCATTGTGCTAAACAAAAATCATTTACTTTCATAAATAAACAAGTGAATCTACACAATGAGTGGTATATCTTAAAATTTTAATTTTCACGAATAATATGTTAGAAATGAAATGCATTAGTAATTAAAGTTAAGACACTAATTGGTTTGGTTTAAGAAGTAACTTGGTGTATATATTGCAGATATCAAACTCAGATTTTGTTCCCTCACTTGAAAGTGTTCAATATATTTCAAAACCACCGCATGGTTTGACCTTACTTATTATGCATAACATAAGAGAGATTGAACTCAAAGGCTTTGATAAGGTAAAGTACCTTTTTAAATCGTCCATTGCTTCATTATTGATGTTGGAAATCTTGACAATTGAGCAGTGTCCCGGACTTGAGCACATTATAGACATTAAGGATGAATATGGTAAAGAAAATTTGAATGCAATCTTCCCAAACTTAAGAGAGCTCTCAGTAAGTGATTGTGGCCAATTGAAATATATGCTTGGCAACTATTCCGTAGTAAATAAGGATTGTGAGGAGATTCATATTCATTTCTCAGCATTGGAAATACTCTCTCTTTCTAAACTACCAAATTTTGTTAGCATTTGTGCTACCAACACTTTCACTGTGACGTGGCCATCTTTGAAGCAGTTTAAGTGTTATGAATGTTCCTATCCTTTTTATTATTCCATTAATTGTTCGACAGCTCCTGCGGATTCAAGAGAACCTATCAACGTAAGTAGGAAGGTAGTCTTGTTTTTATTTTTATGATTATTAGTTATTTGTTCCTTTTTTGTTTTCTTTTTGGATTTGTTTTACATTTCCTGTGAATGTCCTGCAGGATCCAAAAGGGGTTCATAACCCTTTCCTCACTTTGCAATATCTATCCATATGGAATTGTGAAGTAGAAGGTATTTTTTGTCTTAATGGACATGGAATGATTGGACAACAAGTGAGTTTAAGGTTAGAGCATTTGTTTTTGAAAAATCTACCTCAGATGACTTATATTTGGGTGGCTTCTGAGATTTTAGTTAATCTCCAACATCTTACCACATTAAGGATAAAAGGATGTGCAAAATTGAAAGTAATCTTTCCTCCTTCTATTTTAAGAAGCTTACCAGAGTTGAAACATCTAATCATAGAAGAATGCATGAAATTGAAGCATATTGTTGGATTTGAACAAGGAGCTCCAAACAATTTTCTTACCTTCTCAAATCTTCAAAAATTAGAAATTATGGGATGTGAGAAATTGGAAGTAATCTTTTCAAAGTATGTTTTAAGATGCCTACCAGAACTGAATACTCTCAAGGTAAGCAAATGCAAAGAATTAAGAGAAATCATTGAAGAAGATGTGGAGGATAAAAAATTGTCTAATCTTCTTTCTCCTCAGCCATGCTTCCCAAAACTACAAGCATTGTATGTTAGACGTTGTCACAAGCTGAAAAGAGTTGTAAGTGGAGCCTCTAATGATTTTCCCAATCTTCATCTTTTGATCATAAGTGGAGCCTCTAAACTAAAAGAGCTTGTTAGATGTGGACAAGGGAAATGTGACGAGATAGGAAAGACAAAAGTTGAACTTCCAAAATTGAAACTTTTAGTATTTATGCATCTTTCAAACTTTGAACAAGAGATTGAATTGCCTAAATTAAAAAATTCTTTTGTCTATGAAAGTCCAAAACTCTCTTTGACTTCAACAACTACTTTGGAGAAGCTCATGGAAACTTTTCCTTATGAAGGTAAATACTATATTTCCTTACAAATTAACTATTTCATTTAGATAGGACTCTTTCAAATTTGCAACCGAGTATTCTCTAAAATTTTTTACATAAACACATTAAAAACTGTAATAAAGAAAATGATCCTTAAGACAGAGTCACCATTTTGATGGGTTCTTATCATGAAACTTTTTAAATCATTTTTTATATTTAATTGTAATGATATAATGGTCCATGATGGAAAGCTGAGGTTGCATTTCTTTTGTTATGTCTTTAATTTTCACATGAATTCCCTAATTTTTTTTATTTTTTTTTTACAGATTTCAAAACCACTGAACTTTTTTACCGGGACATAAGGGAGTTGATGGAAAATTTAGATGAAGATTATAGTACTAGTGGTAGGAGTGAGTTCACTTCATCACAGGTCAGAACCAACCAATCTATGAATCTAAATACAATTAAAAAAAGTTTAATAACCTTTCTGTCTCATTATTAGGATTTTTTAATTTAAACTTACGTGATAGAAAAATAAGATTTGAGATTTTAAATAAGTATATCAATCATAAAAGTAAAAAATCATTTTGTTATCTTCAAAATATATATTTTTGCTAATAATGAAATAAAATAAATTACAAGAAACTCACTAACTAAAAACTAATTTTAAAATAAAAAATAATTATTTATTATATTAACTAAATTATATATTATTTTAGAGATTAAAAAATTATTTATGTATAAAGTAGTTTTTAAAATTTATAAACTAGTTGCTTGGTATCTAGAAACTAATTTGTTATTTTTATTAATATTAATAGAAATTAATTTAGATATTAATAATTTTTTTAATCTTTAAAATAGTATTTAATTATTTGTTATTTTTAAAATTGATATCTATTTAATTATTTTCTTGTAGAGCTAATAAGAGTGTGAATTTTGTAAGATCTTGGTATTAGAATAAAAATTAAGAAAAAGTTTTAAAAGGATATGACATAATGAAATTTATAAAAATTACATTAAAACTTCCTCAAATAATGTCCTAAGAGTAGTATATATGTTATCACTTCTCACTATAAGAAAATCATTAAATAAAAATAAATTTTAGAGACAAAAAATAATAATAAGTCACTATATTCACTAAATTAAATACTATTTTAGAGATTAGAAAATATTGATATCTAAAGGTTATATTGTTAATAAAAGTTATAAACTAGTTTCTAAATTAGTATCTAATTAACTATCAAGATTTTAGTCACTAACTTTAATTTCTAAAATAGTATCAAATTTAATCAATATAATAATTAATTAATTTTTTCTAAAATTGATTTTTATTTAATAAATTTAATGTAGTATCTTGTTACCATTTCGTACTGTTATGGAGACTCTCCAAAGTTTGACAGCAGTAAAAATTGTTATGACTAATCAATTAATTAAAAAAAGAAAAACCTTGTAATTTATAACTTCGTTATATTTGTTAAAATTGTTTAAGACACTTTAGCATTTAGTTGTTCATTTCTTATAAGAGTAGGTGGATGTACAATGAATGAATCATATATATTTGATAGACCTAAATCCAAACCAAACTATTCTACCAAATTACACATCTTCTGGACTTATGAAGATTGCAAACTATTGGGTGGTGTCGAAGAAGGAACTAGATAATGTTATCATATGTTAACTAATTAAGAATCAAATTCAAATTAAAAACTAAATATAAAGAAGAAGGAAGTATAGTCACAATGAGAGTTACCTCACCAAACCTAGCTTTAGTATTGTAAAGTGTATTCTAATTTGTATGGAAACTTTTCTGCTTAAAATATCTTAGTATATAAGTGCAATAATTACTAAACCTAAAAAGGAATTTGGTGATATTAAGACCAACATGCACTTGAAGAAACAATAGTAACAAAACCATTAAAAATCGATCAAACTACTCTCATACCACCACATGATGTACTTAAAAATAGTGGTCCTTTCAAACTTTATAAACTCTCACTCAATCGTATTTTCTCAATTTGTGATACAAAGGAGAATGGAAACATAGGAAATGAGAGCATTGAAGAGGGGCCTTCTGCAGAGGGTGATAAGATAAAACCTTTGTCAACTAGTGTTGAAGACATTAGCATTGGAGATGGTGTTGCAACGCACATTGAGTCTGGTGTTGTGGACATACTTGCACAAGATTCCAAGGTTGTTGAAGAAGATGAGAAGATGAATGAAGGCAATGTAGGAATCATGCCAAGCCAAGAAATCCAAGTAGAAGAAGGGTTGAACCTATTGGAGAAACAAGAGGAGATACATATTGTTTCTAACAACAATATTGACATTTCTCCAGGTTTTTTAATTCTTATTTTCTTGTTTCAATCCTATATTTTTATATCACTCTCTCAAAATTTTTATAGCTTCTGCAGATATTCGTACAAGATTGGGAACATATAAACATTTTGTTGATCTGGATGATGCACAAATTCCTCTTCTGGTGGAGACCATAACAACATATCCTCATCTTTGGAATGCTTGCGAGAAGTTTAGTGAGCGCTTTCAAGCTTGGAGGTTGAAAATTTTGGCAGATATGTTGTTGTTCCTTCAGAAGCAAAGTGATAATGTTATTCCTCAAAGAGAACAAGAGTTCCATAAACTATGCGAAGAAGCTATTGAGATTGGATTTGAGAGTTCATGGATAGATGAAATGCGTCAACATGTTTTGACCAGGGATCCTAAGATGGGAGAGGACATTGCAGAGAGACAAGTGGATGAGAATCCTAAAAGGTATGATCATTTAACTTCTTGACTATGTAATGTAAAGAATGAATGAAATTAAAAGTCTTAAATGACTTTGTTCATACCCAGAGAAAATGTATCAGTTTTTGTGAATTTGAAGTTATATCTCTATGTTGGTTGTGTGAATTTTCTCTTTCATTGTTGTGGTATTTGTAATTCTTACAAAATTGATACCATCAATTTTCTATGTTTTCTTGGGAAGCATAAAGCAAAAAATTTAAGTTTGTTACACAGGTCTAGTAGTGTGGACATGGTACTAGGTTCCCAGGTTGTTAAACAAGGTGATGGGTCTAATGGAAACTGTAAAAGAAATTCTCGATGTGTGAAGACCCATAATGTTAACAGTAGCTTCAAAGAAGGTTCTGACTTGGTTGATAAAGAAGGTGAAATAGGTGTTGTTTCTAATGACTGCAATGCTGCGAGAAATGAAGAAACAGAGAAGGAATTTGTTGCCAAAGTTTTCACCTCAGAAATACGAAGAACAACAACATCAATAACAAACTCACAACCAGTTGAAAGGCCAACTCCATGTTATTTGAATATTCCTCTACGTGAAACACCCTCAAATGTGAGTCTAATAAATATTTTTCCTATTGGATGAAATTGAAGTACTAAGAATATAGTCATTTTATTCTAGTTCATTACTTTGTTTAGGCATTGGTGAAGAAACAACGAATTAGTGAACCGTGTTTGATGAACCGACAAAACCCACTTGAAGAAATTGTAAGTAGCCCCGAAATTCCTCAGGTAAATGGCAAAGAAAAATAACATCAATTATTTTAAATTAACATGCATGTTCACCTGCCATTAATAATATCCTACTAATACGTATCTTTTTTTTTATGCAGAGTATTGAGCGAGAAGCTATAGAGGAAAGCATAGAAAAGAACACCAGTAATGCAGCTTCATCAATTCATTTCGAATCCACTAGTTCACATTTGGACCAAATATTTACTTTCCAAACTAAATCACATCCACATGTAAGTTTATTTTATACAATTCACATTTCCAACATATTGGGTCAACATAAAAATGGTGTTGCCATTCTGATTTATCATTTGTTGCAAGAGTGGAATTAAAAACAAAAAGTACTGAATTTCAAGTTGGAATTTAAATTTAATGAATTTGTTACCATCACTCGAACAAATATGCTTTGATAAAAAATGGTTTAAGAAACCCAATGCTTTGCAACTGTTGTGGCTTGATGCTAACGTCTTTTCTTTTATATTTTCTTCTTATTCCTCCAAGAGTGAAATTAGGAGCAACCAAACTGAGACACACACTGTTAAAGAAAGTGGAGGCCATCCTAAAATTATTCAAGACTTTGGGGCCAATGATATCATGAGTTTATTTGCACCAGTTGTTGTGGGGAAAGAGGGTGAAGACAACATAGTTGGAAAGACCCTTGTTGAGTTGGAAAAGTATCTAAAGATGTCACTGAAGGACATAGTTAGCTCTGAGACTAACAACATTCGCCTTTTGTCTGCTCTTAATTTCCTGTCTAACCTTCCTTTCAAAGATGTAACTCTATCAGATGGACTGAAAGATATTATAGGTACTATGCAACAAGAGTTCCCAAGCATTGTATGCTCCTTTAAGCAAGGCTTTGCTATCACTGAGAAGTTGGCAGATCTTGAAGCTCGTGGGAATGAGGTGGCCATTACTCTTGGTTCCAAAATTTATGAGGCAAAGAATTTCAATGAGGAAGCTCAATTGAAGGAAGTAGTTTTGAAGGAACAAATCATTAGGTTGAAGGAAGAAATAAAAGTTTGTGAGGATGCCTTATCATCTCTAGAGGAGGAAAAAAATAAATGGATTGTGGAAACTATAGGGTACAAAACGGAGCTTGAAAATGTGATTAAAGACAGGTCTCAAATTGTGGAAGATCAAAGAAAAATACAACAAGAATTGTTTGGGGTGACTTATAAATGGTCAGTTCTGTGTAGTCAATATGAATACAATCGCATGGCTGCTAGAAATCCCTCATGATGGTTTTCATTGTTCACTGTTATTAAGGACCAAATTGTTCATCCCTCAAAAAGAAGACTTGCAACTATATAATATTGTTCAGTCTTTTGTTTTTCTGCTGGTAGTGTATGTTTCAATTTTTTCAGGCCATCAAACAGTTTCAATTGACTTTCTAAATGTTGATTGTTCTATTTTGTTGTATGTTTACTATCTTATTTATTTTTGTGTAAGAGGTTGCTCTTGGTGAGACAAAGACAATACAAGTGCTATATGAAAAAAAAAAAACTATTTGTTATTTCATGTAACTTATAATGATCAAATGCATCCCCTTTTTCTTCAAAATTACAGAAAGCATTTTTTTTTTTTACCTTCCTTCAATGATTGCCCATTATCATTTTGTAATACCTTATTTTTATTTTTATATATGATTTATTATATATTTCTTTTGGTTCTAATTTCCCAATCAGTTCGCTCCTCTCTGGGATATGATTCCAACAAGCATAATAATATTCACTTTTTTTTTTAATCAGCATAATAATATTCACTCTTATTTGTGTGTCCTACAAAGCATTTAAGGGATAAAAAATTTCAGCATTTGTTTGAGAGAAAAGGAGTTAGATAGAGTGCTACATATATTTTCATGACAGTTTTTGCACATTTGACATTCATCTTTGTTCTACAGTCCAAATATGCCTCTATAACTGGAAGATGAATTTTGGTGAAGGAACCTCTCTTTTGTTTAAAAAAAATTTCAAAAAAACTTATGGTTTTAGTTACCAGACAAAATGATAGGAATCCAGCCATAATTTATTAAAAATTACCCACTTATTTTAAATTGTCAAGAGTAAGACAATTTTCAAGTTTATTTGATCTATTAAGTTTTTAGCACATTGTTATTTTCACAAAACTTGGACAATATACCTTAATAAAATTAATAAAGATTTGAATACTTTACCATCAGTAATAAATTCGAGAGAGATGAAATATGTAATTAAAAAATATGACTGTGTTAGTATTTTAAATCGAATCTTCACAACTGTACTTTCATTCTTAAAGTGAATAACAAGAAAGGTAATTCCCAACTGTGCTTTCATTCTTAAACTGAATAACAAGAAAGGTATTGGCGCACGAATCTTCACAACTGTGCTTTTCATTCTCAAAGTGAATAACAAGAAATGTGTTGCTGCGCCATTCTTCGCAAATGTCCTTTCATTCTTAACTCTTATGCAATGGAGTGCATTCGTCTCTGTGGAGGTATGAATCAGTGTGTGTGAAGTTAACTTCTGCTTCCATTTCAATTTCTAATCGATTCCTTTTCAATTGAAAAGCTGTAGATCATGTGTTTGTGTTAATGTTTCTGCAGTAACTTAACGTTTCAGCGTCTCTTGTGTTGAAGTCATAAATCACCGCTTGTTTCTTTCTCTGAGATATTTGTTGCAGTAAGTGTGAGGATTGTCTCTTATACTTTCTTCTTCGATTTAATCAATGGAGTGCATTCTTCTCTGTGGAGGTTTGAATCGCTGTGAAATTCTAATCGATTCCTTTTCGATTGACGCAGTAGATAATGTGTTTGTGTTTGTATTTATACAGTAACTTAACGTTTCAGCGTGTCTTGTATTGAAGTCATGGATCACCACTTCTTTCTCTCATCTCTCTCTACATCTTAGTTAAAGCAGGTAAATTAAGCTTAACTATCTTTTCTCTTTTTCCACTTCCAAATTAGTTAGATATGAACCATGAACAAGTTCAGTCTCAGGCTCCTAGATCTGCTTCTTCTTATCGATGAAAACACAATTTACTCTGTTTTTTTGTTTTTTATGATATTATTATGGAAATTACTGTTCTTAACTAACTCTTTTTAATTTATAAATAATTTTCTTAACATATAAATAATTTATATGTTGAGATCTACGTTAAAAAAAATATTTTATTTACAAATAATTATTATTTATAAAATAATTTGTTTATGTGAGATCTTAAAAAAAAATCAATTAGAAATACTCTGAAAACTGGGAATATAAAGAACTAGATGGAGAATAGAGAGTTCAAAATAGTGAGAATGGCTCAAGTGAGATGAGAAGGGTGAGAAAATAGTGAAATAAAAATAAGAAGATGAGACTTAGAATAAATAAAAATCAGTGCTAGTTGAGAAAATAAAAAAAGAGAAGAAATTATTTCTTTTCAGATTATTTAATTTAAAATACAATAAGTAAATTTATTATTATTATTATTATTATTCTTTATTGCATTATTCACTACTAAAAATTATTAAATAGAAATTAATTTTAAAAACTAAAAATAATTAGTTGTTATATTGACTAAACTAGATATTATTTTAGAAACTAAAAAAATTATTGATTTCTAAATTAGTTTATATTATTGATAAATAGTTTTTAAATTGGTATCTAATTAGATACCAATGTTTGATAGTTAATTAGATACCAATGTTTGATACCAATTAGAAACTATTTATCAATAATAAAATCTAATTTACAATTTAATAAATTTTTTAATTTTTAAAATAGTATTTAATTTAGTCATTATAACAATTAATTATTTTTTATCTTTAAAATTGGTTTTTATTTAATGATTTTTTTATTATATGCTTTTGTCATTATTTATTTATTATCACTTTTTTATTATTAGGGTTAATTTATTTACTATTTTTAATAATTTTTATCAAAACATATTTTCTATAACTATTTTTTTTTTCATTTTTTAATTAAGTAATTTTATCTTTTAATAAATTAATAAATTTTTATTTAATAAATAAGTAAGTATTTTCTCTTCTAAAAAGAATTATATAATATTTTTACTTAAAAATAAGTATCATATATATATATATATATTTAAATTATTCTTAGAAAGTTATTTATTTTTATCGTAATAAAAAAAAATACAAGACGGATACTTTTTCATACACTATTTTTAAAAATATTTTTGTTCTTATTTATTTCGTAAATATATAAATCCTGTTAAAAATAAAGTAATCGTAATATCTTTTAATTTTTAAATTTTATAATTTTTTTAATATATTAATGTATGTTGCCATAAAACAATACAACTTTTAGTTTTATTATATTAAATTTTAACTATTATAATACACTATTTTTATATCTCTTCCCTTTTAAAAGTGATATTTAATAAAAATGCGGAAGCGAGAAACATTCATGATTCATATTTCATTTTCCATTATCAATTACGGACCACATACGTCTAAGATAAACACTTTTTACATCGGAAAATTTTATTAAAAATCACATCCAATTATGATGATGTGAATAATGAACGGGTTGTAAAATACAATCATACTCCTTAATATTCTCACAAATTACACTTAAATTAACTGTTTTTAATGAAATTGCATGTGTAATGTAACAAACAGTGATAGTGTACGTTTTCAAAACAATAGAAGATTTCTGTAGAATTTTAAAAGCACTCGAGTCTTGGTTTAATTTGAGAATAGCTCATAAAGTACCAAGAACTCAACTCAATGTAACTAAGTATATTAGGGATAGATTTCTTTGTTGATAAAAATAAAATTAAGGATAGATGGTAGACTGAAGACCGTCTATATAAACTTAATACTACATATGTATTATAATATATGATCTTTTGTGTTTTTCATAAGGAGATTATGATTTTAGAGTTAATATAATATTTTCAAAAGAACTATCCACTATACTAAAAATCTAACACAAATATGTATAAAACATAAAATATTTTAAAATACAACTTAAATACATACAAATTTGTACATATATATATATATATATAAATATTTACAAAAGAAAAGATAAAATAAAGTTTTTATTGTTATTCAGATGTTGCTTCCGAATGTCTCTATATCTGCTTTTGTACCTAATACAATCATTGCACTTCAACATAAAAAAATGTATTAAAGAAAACATTTTAATCAATATATCACAACCATTCAATCACATTCAAATATCAAAGTACAACAACAATATAAACAACACATGGATCTTTACAATTAAGGATATTTAACAAGTAGAATATCTACTAACACCTTCCGTACGACTCATATTAACTTAAATACAACTCAAGTTGTGCATCCACAATATCTACTAACACCTTCCGTACGACTCATATTAACTTAAATACAACTCAAGTTGTGCATCCACCTATGTCACAGTGTGCAAGAACTTTCCCATCAGATTGTCATCACTTGATATCTTAATCTATGTGTCGTAGATCATCAGTAAAGTAATGGGATATCTATTACAACATAAGTGAAAATAGGGTTAAATGCAAGATTGATTTGCAGTGCTATTTTTGCTTGAGTGAGGATTGGCTCGCTTGAGCGAAAATATCATAAAATCAACCTCATGTAGCATAAACATATTTTTAAAGTTTTATCCAAAACCAGTTTAACAAGTACAACTCTCAAACACATTAATGACTAGTACAATAAAAAATTTACTCAAACATCATCTTTCATTCATTTCAATTCAACACTCATAAAGTTTTTAAACAAAACATAATCCCAGGGATCAATGGTTATCAACTTTTAATAATTCAACCGAATTGGGGTCAATGCTGATAAAATTTTTAATAATAGAGTTGAGTTGGGGTCAATATTGATAAGCTTTTTAATAATTAGGTTGATCCAGGGTCAATGTTGATAAACATTTAAATAATCCCATTGAGTCAGGGTTGAGTTTGATTAACTTCTTAATAATTTGGCTGAGCCGAGGTTGATGTTGATCAACAGTCGAGTCAAAGTCGTTGCTGCCTAATTAGGTAAGCCTTCCACTTTTTACACTAATTCTTATCTCCCCTGAAATCAAAGACTTTAATGCTTTGTTTCGGTTAGGAAGTAAAAATGAGGGAATGAATTTGAGATGATTTGAAGGAAAAATGTAAAGAAAGTTAGGATGTTCTGATTAAGGTAAATAGAGTGGAAAGTGCAGGGAAAGTTTATATTTGTGAATGATATGATGGGTGTGATTGAAATTATATATTTTTAATTGATAAAAATATAAATTTACAAATTTATCCTTACATTTAAAAATTATTAAAAAATTAATTTTATTTATTTATTTATAAATTATAATTATTTTTAATTAAAATATTATTTAAATATTTTTAATTTAAATATTATTTAAATATTTTTAATCAAAATATTATTTAAACATTTATAATTATAAATATTTGATAAAAAATTATTTTTATATTAAATAACACTATTATTTTTACTTTTACTTTTTTGTAATTAATATAATTATTATATAAATTTACTTTTATTATTAAAAAATATTTTTTATTATTATTATTTTTATATATAATTTATTATATATAAAATATGATTAATTATTAATAATAGTTTTTTATAATTTTGATTATATTTTTATATTTAAATTATAATTTTATTTTAAATAAAAATAAAAGTAATTTGAGTTTAAAATAAAAGGGTAAAAAAGTAAATTATAATTAATTAATTAATATACGTGTATACAACTTTCTTGGCATTTTGAAACAAAAAATTCTTTGATTTCCATGTTTTTTCAAAAGTTTTTGCTTTGGTTTTCCAACTTCCTTGCAGCACAGTAAATCATCGTTTTTTCTTTTACTGAGAAACAAAACGGTGCCTAAGTAATCTTAACCAATTCATGCTTATAATCAGGAACATGACATTTTGTATTTGAATCACCAAAATCAAATGTACCAGTGACATCACCACATTCTTTTTTCCAAAACAATTTCACGTATATTCGATATGGAAGAATAAAAACTCTTCTAAGTCATGCAACTTCTGAAACAATTAAACAAATAAAAGAAACATATATGTATCTTTAGGATTTATGAAACAACTCTTTGACCATTGTTGTAGCCCATCATCCATACCTAGCTACTTACTATCGGACACAATTATCATTGTTTACACATATCAGATGTGGATTAATGGTGGATTTCTCTATGAACCCTCCAATTTCAGTGTTAAGTCGACCTCCATTTGCACTAGCTCCTACCTTTGTCTAACAACATTATGAAATTGTTGCTCATATATGATTCTCTCATCTGATTGCCCTAGCTTGGCATTGTCTAACTCCTTGTCGTAAGGGTTTCGCACGGAATGGTGGTGCTCAACAATAGCATACCACTCCTTGCGGGACAGAGCGAGGGAGAGTCAGGTATCGAAAGGAAAAATGGTTGGATGAAAAAAGGGGGAAATTCCTAAAATTGAAGAATTTGTAATAACCGGAATTGGGAAAGCGAGAAGAAATAGAGAAAGAGCTTAAGATTGCGAAAAGGGTTTTAGGGTTGAATGAAGTGAGAGGGTATGTTTGGTGAGCACTAAAAAAATTTTCATATTTACCTTTGGATTATTATAGACAGATATAGTTATGTAGGTAAATTCTACCGCATATGAATCTTACCCATAAATATAAATTCATATATAAATTCATTATTACATAAAAATATTATCCATAAATACAAATTTATATATAAATTGATTATTACATACAAATATTACCATATTATCCTTAAATACATATTTATATATAAATTGATTATTACATACAAATATTACTTAAATTGATTATTACATACGAATATTATATATATATTTTTTATAAATAAATTTAGTATTACATATACATTATTAATAATATGAATAACGATATAATTATTATTATTATTAATATTATTATAATTATTATTATGATTATTAACATTATTATCATTATTATTAAAAATAACATTAATAATAATAGTAGCATTAATAAAATAATAATAAAGTTATTAATAATATTAATGCGTATAATCATTACATATGAAAAAATTTCATATATAAATATTCTTAATCATTACCAAGAAAACTTTTTAGTTAATCATTACATATGAAAAAATTTATGTATGTAAACGCTCATATTTATCACATACGGAAAATTTCCTGTACGTAAATACTCTAATCATTAATACGGAAAAAATTGTATGTAGATATTATTATTGTTATTATTAATATTATTAATATTATCACTATTATTATTATTAATATTAAGAATATGATAAGGTATAGTAGTTATTCGATATATGTTAAACATGGTAGGTTCATGTTTCTCCATCAAGATATTGTTAATAATATTAATAAAAATAATAATATTATTATTCTAATTCAAAATTTAAATGATTTCAAACTAAACTAAATAATTGTACACTTATATTAATGGAATTTTTTACACAAAGTATAATATTATAAACTCGATTTTAATTGCTTAAATGGCGAAAATGAGGATGATGAATTAATACATTTCATCGTAATGAATTAATATAATTCATCAACATAAGTAACAAGCGTTGAACACTTTAAAGTATGGTATTGTATAACGGCCTATAACCCTATATAACACTTAACATTTTTAGGAATTATTACCTAATTTTGTTCTTTTCTTATTTGCAAATTTTATCTCAAAGTGCTATAATCTAAAAGAGCTTATATAAATTTAAATAAATATTAATAAAATTAAATTTACAAAAAAAATATAATATTAATTTTATATATAATGCTTATTTTAGTTCAAGCTTTGGTTAAGTACATTTTTTACTCGTTCACTTGCTTTTTTTCTAATTAACAAATCTTTTGATCTAAGTGTGTCATTTAACCACATGTTTGAATATAAATTTTTTTTTAGAGGGAGGGTAATAAATTTTTAAAACATTATTTAAAAATACGTATGTTTGAGAAATTTATCAAAGTGATGAAAAGGACATTTAAAAAACCTTATCACACATAAACTTTTAAAACTAATCATTAAAGTTATTAGATTTTTTTAAAAAATTTTCATGGTGTATCCATTGGCTATTTAAGATAAAAACATTAAATATAATTCAAAAAATAACACATAACCTTTTTATGTAATTTCACAATAAAAATAACGTACTAGAAGATGTAAGAAATGATCTTAAATAAGTTTTTCTCTAATATATCTAAATATAATTATAAAAATAATATAGAGTGTGTTCATTTTCCACTGTTCAGGTTAAAAGAAAGTTATATTTGGTGGAATAGATTGATGGAGTGTCTCTTGGGTTTTGCATCTTCTGTTTCAAGAGATTTAGTGTGTGCAGCATTAAAACAATTACGTTATCCTTACTCCTTTAACAATTTCGTTAAAAAGTTGGAGCAAGAAGAGGACGATTTGATTGTAACAAGAGATAGTGTCCAAAAATTTATTGTAAATGGCAAGAGACAATTGAGAAAGACTAGTGAAGTGGTTGACAAGTGGTTGCAAGATGCTATCAGTGACGTAGACAATGTGAATCAGTTGTTGAAAGAGGCAAAAACGAAAAAAACATGTTGCTTTGGTCACTGTCCAAATTGGATTTGGCAATATCGGGTAGGAAAAAAGTTAGCAAATAAAATTGTGTACCTTGAAAGATTCATTGCAGAGGGTAGAAAATATGTGCCATTTGAGCGCATTGCTACACTTCCTTCAGGCACCCTTCATATTCTCTTAGAAAAATGCATGAATTTTGAGAGTAGACAATCTGCATATGAGCAACTACTGGAAGCAGTGAAAAATAATGATGTTTCCATGATTGGATTGTACGGGATGGGGGGTTGTGGTAAAACCACATTAGCAATAGAGGTTATGAACTTAGTCGAAGCAGAACATTGTTTTGAAAAAGTTCTTTTTGTGCCTATTTCTAGTACAGTGGAAGTTCGAAGGATCCAAGAAAAAATTGCAAGTTCATTGCAGTATACATTTTCAGAAACCGAAGTAATGGAGAGGGCCCAACGATTGTGCTTGAGATTAAACCAGGAGAAAAAAATTCTTGTCATTCTAGATGATGTGTGGGAGAAGCTTGACTTTGGTGGCATTGGGATTCCCTCCTCTAAACACCATAAAGGCTGCAAAATTCTCATTACCACTAGATCAGAAGAAGTTTGTACTTCAATGGATTGTCAAAGAAAGATTTACTTGCCAATTTTAACGGATGAAGAAGCGTGGAGTCTTTTCCAAAATAAAGCACTTATATCTGAAGGCACCCCTGATACCCTAAAACATCTGGGAAGATTAATTTCTAATGAATGTAAAGGATTGCCAGTTGTCATTGCAGCTGTTGCTAGTAGTTTGAAGGGAAAAGTCGAGACCATATGGACTGTTGCACTAAATAAATTGAGAAGTTCTAAGCCAATAAATATTGAAAAAGGTTTGACTGATCCCTACAAGTGCTTGCAGTTGAGCTATGATAATTTGGATACTAAAGAAGCTAAATTACTTTTTATGTTGTGTTCTGTGTTCCCTGAAGATTTTCAAATTCCAGTTGAACTTTTAACAAGATGTGCAATAGGGTTAGGTGTAGCTGGAGAAGCACACTCATATGAGGAGGCAAGGAGTGAAGTGATTGCAGCCAAAATTAAGCTTGTTAGTTCTTGTTTATTGTTGGATGAAGAGGATGAATGTGTCAAAATGCATGACATAGTTCGCGATGTAGCCCACTTGATAGCAAAGGATGAGAATAAAATCATCAAGTGCGAAGAGGAAAAAGATGTGACTATTGAACAAAATTCAGTAAGATATTTATGGTGTGTGAAATTTCCAAATGATTTGGACTGTTCCAATCTTGAGTTTTTATGCTTGCGGACAAAAGTGAGAGAATTGGATGAAATTTTCAAAAGAATGGGAATGCTCAAAGTTTTGATCCTTGTCAATGCTGAGATAAACAATGGAGAAACACCATTATCAAAAGTGTCTTTCAAAACATTAACAAATCTTCGATTTCTATTCATTAGTGATTATGAATTGAGTGACTTCACATTTGTAAGTGATATGAAGAAACTTCAAAGTCTTTCACTATTTGGTTGTTCAATGCCTTCATTTCCTGAATTACAAACTGATGTTGCAATTACACAAGTAACAACCTTAAAAGTGTTAGAGTTGTACGAATGTAACATTGAAGAGAAGAAGTTTGAAGTGATGAAAAGAACCCCACTACTGGAAGAATTGTACATTGTTGATATTGAAGGAGAATGGGATGCCAGTGAAGACAATATTGAATTCTTTAACACGTTTAGTGTTCCCCAAACACTTCAAAGGTATGGAATTGTATTAGGATCCTATAATTTTGATGATTATATTCATAAAGAATTTCACTCTCATCACAAAACTTTATTACTTAACTATTTTCACATATCAAATGAGGTAGTTAAGAGGTTGGCAAAAAACGCAAAGGATCTATTTGTAGCCAATATCCAGGGAGGCGCAAAAAATATCATCCCTGATATATTTCAAGTTGAAGGAGGAGGTTTGGATGAGTTAATTAAGTTTGAGATACGAGATTCTGAAGAGATAGAGTGCTTGGTTGAAACTAGTAACCATTTGAGTGAGGTAGTAACTCCCTTCTCCAAGTTGCATACACTAAGAATGCATAACATGAAAAATCTAAGAGCTTTATGGCATTGTTTTCAACCTGCAAATGGGCCTTTTAAGAACTTAGAGAAGTTGAATTTAAGTGATTGTCCACGGTTGACATCTGTTTTCACGTATGTCGTTGCTCGATCTTTGGTACAATTGAAAATATTAAAAATATCAAAATGTGATGGACTGGAGCATATACTAGTAAATGATGAGAATAAAGAGAAAAGTCACGGTGAATTCACCATTGGGCATCCTATACAAATCTTCCCAAATCTTCAGGAAGTGAAGGTAAAGAGATGTAGAGAACTAAAACATATATTCTTGGCCAGTGTTATAAGAGGCTTACCTCAATTAAAAGTGCTTAAGATAGCATATTGTGACAACCTATATCAAATAATTGGGGATATCTTTCTATCAGAAGACAGGGATAAAAAAGAAGAACTTGATGAAATTATTGAGGAAGATAAGCATTCACATTTGTATAGCACTTCAAATCCATCAACAACCGTTGTGAATAATAGCCCAGGTACATTTTTCCTTTTGCATTTCTAAATATGTTTCAGAGTGTATTAGGAAGTCTACATGTTATTGCTTAGTTGAAGTTATTTACAAGTTACACAAAACTGCTAATCTATTATTTTTTATTCACAAGGTTCAAACTCAAGACTTTACTAATCTAGTTTTACTTGAACCAACTACTTGTTAATACACAAGCAAAAAAATTTGTCACTAGTCAAAATTAAAGACAATTATATTTGCATTTTAAAAATTTTAGATAATTTAGAATTATTTAAAGAAAATTATTTTGTACGATTCTTTTCATCATTATTAATCGATCGTTTGATGCTTAGGATTATGGTTCAGTCCTTAGAAACCAATGTTTTTAAAATCAAAATGTAACTTGCACACAAAACATATATATAATGAACTCTAATATGTTGAGCAATATTTTTTTTATTTATAATTGCTTTCCAGGAACTTTGTCAAGCCTTAGGATAAACGATTGTCCGAAGCTAGGCTCAATTTATACAGCATCTATAGTTAAGACCTTGACTTCTTTGGAAGAATTGATCATAAAAAGGTGTAATAGTTTGAAGCATATAGTAAATCATGAATTTGTCAATCAACAGAAGGAAAGCATTGTCAAGGATGACCATGACTTTCAGAGTAATATTTCAATCTTCCGAAGTTTGAAAAAGCTACATATCAGTGAATGTGGGTTATTGCAACATATATTCCCTACCTCTTTTGTTGGAGGCATGGATATAAGAAGTAAAGAGGTTGCTGATTTGAAAGATCTTGCAAGTCAAAATAATTTCGAAGACAATTCTTGTCACTAACAACAAAATAATACTGAAATTGAGCTTCCTATTTTAGAAGAACTCACACTTGATTCTATGATGGATAACACTATTGTAGGCAATTATGATGTAAAATGTCCATCCTTGGGAAAACTATCATTGGCTATTGGGAGATGTGTTGATTTTTTCTCTATAAATTGTTCATCAGATGCTTCGAAAGCTAGACAAGAAGATTATATTGCAATCAAGGTATGATTATCATCACTTACTTTGCCTTTCTCTTTGTGTATTTACAAAAATTACTCTAAACATTTGAATTGCATGATCATGTTTGTGCTAAAAATAAAAAATGGTCTTACAAGCACTATACCAAAGGTGCAACATGAATTTTTAATATCTAAGTATTGGGATAGATTATTTGGAGTAGATTCCTTTTGTGAAATTATTCTTTTTTCAACTTAATCATTTATTTTCATAAACAAACAAGTGAATCTACACAATGAGTGGTATATCTTAAACTTTTAATTTTCATGAATAATATGTTAGAAATGAAATACATTAATAATTAAAATTAAGACACTAATTATTTTGGTTTAAGAAGTAACTTGGTATATGTGTTGCAGATATCGAACTCAGATTATGTTCCCCCACTTGAAATAGAAGTAGAAGGTAATTTTTGTCTTAATGGAGATGGAATGATTGGGCAACAAGTGAGTTTAGGGTTAGGGGATTTGGTTTTGGAAAAGCTACCTCAAGTGACTTATATTTGGGCAGCTTCTAAGATTGCAGTTAATCTCCAACATCTTACTACATTAAAAATAATGGAATGTGCAAAATTGGAAGTAATCTTTCCTCCCTCTGTTTTAAGAAGCTTACCAGAGTTGAAGCACATAACCATAATGGAATGCATGGAATTGAAACAGATTATTGGATGTGAAATAGAAGCTTCAAATAATTCTTTTACCTTCCCAAATCTTGAAAGATTAGAAATAATGCAATGTGCAAAATTGGAAGTAATCTTTCATCCCTCTGTTTTAAGAAGCTTACAAAAGTTGAAAAGCCTAATCATAAAAGAATGTATGGAATTGAAGCATATTTTTGGATGTGAAAAAGAAGCATCAAAGAATTATGTTACCTTCTCAAATCTTAAAATATTAGAAATAATTGAATGTGCAAAATTGGAAGTAATATTTCCAAAGTATCTTTTAAGATGCTTACCAGAGTTAAAAGCGGTGAAGATAAGAAAATGCAAAGAATTAAGAAAAATCATTGAAGAGGATGTAGAGGATAAAAAATTGTCTAATCTTCTTTCTCCTCAGCCATGCTTCCCAAAACTAGAAGCATTGTATGTTGAACATTGCCAGAAGCTGAAAAGAGTTATCTCTGGATCAATATCTAATGAGTTTCCCAATCTTCATTTTTTGATCATAAATGGAGTCTCTAACCTAGAAGAGGTTGTACAAAGAAAAGGTGACAAGATGGGAAAGACAAAACTTGAGCTTCCATGACTGTAACCTTTAATGTTTATGCATCTTTCAAGCTTTAGTCTTCAAATATAAAATGTTGTTGGAAGGTTTTATAAGTAAATGCTAGTGCTAACTTGTATGAACTCTCAAGTCAAAAAAAAAGGTTTACGACTTTGAAATTAAATGTAATACAATTTTATTAGACTCAAATTATTTGAAGAACTAACTTTAGTTATTTTCACATTAAGAACTTATGTTTGAATCAATTTATATGAGTTACACCTATTTAATTTAATCTATATATCTTATTTAGCACTAGTGTGCTGTTACTGCTAAATGTTTTGAATCCGATGTTAAATCCAAACTCCATAATCCACAATTAAACCTGTTAATCGTTCATAGATCACATTCGAAATCCCTCAATTTCATCTATAGAAAATATATTTACAAATTAACTTTCTAAATTATTTTTTATTTTTAATTATAGTGATATAATTCATCATGGAAAGTTGAGGTTGTATTTCATTTTTGTTATGTGTTTCATTGTCACATGAATTCTCTAATATATATATTTTTATTTTTTTATTTACTTTTTTTGTTACAGATTTCACAAACACTAGTCTTGATGACCAGGACGTATATGACTTCATGCGATCTTTAGAAGAAGATTATGGTAGCAGTGAGTACACTTCATCACAGGTCAGAACCAACCAATCAATGAATGTTCAATAACATTGTTGTCTTATTATTAGGAGAATTTTTTCAATTTTAACTCACAAGGTAGAAAAAAAATAAGACTTCAGATCATAAATAAGACCATGAGTCACAAAAATAAATAAAAAAATATTTTTATCTTAAAATTATATATATTTCTACCAACAATTAAATAAAATATTAGTGAGTGTGAATTAGAATAAAAATTAGAATAATGCGCTAAAGTTTGAGAGTAGTACATGTGACATTACTTCTTGTCTCCATTTGTTATTGTTATGGAAATGGCCCAAAGTAAAAATCGGCATGACTCAATCAATTAATTAAAACAGAAAAACCTTGTCATTTATAACTTGGTTATATTTGTTAAAAATGTTAAGTTGTTGAGCTTCTGAATTAGTATATTTTGGCTTTGTTCAGATTGATGAACAATCAATGACGGAATTTATTGAGGAAGATCCTGGTTCAGAGATATTGGAAATGGATTCAGAGCATAACGCAAGTGCTTTGGATATTTTTCAAAACGAAGCACACTCACAGGTTTGCATACTATAACCTCTTCTAAATACCTTAGCACATAAGTGTAGTAATTCCTAAACCTAGAAATGAATTTTGTGATACTAAGATCAACATGCACTTCAACAAAACAAAACCACTAAAACTCGCTCAAACTACTATCATACAACTACTATGTTATTAATTAGGAAGTATAGTCACAATGAGAGTTACCTCACCGAACTTGGTTTTAGCATTGTAAGCTCTATTCTTCAAACTCACAATATTTATTGAAAGAGTTCTAGCATCAATGAGAGGCTAGCAATACCAACTATTCTTTTAGAATTTAGAAACCCAACTCTAATTTGTATGGAAACTTCTCTGCATAAAATACGATAGCATATAAATGCAATAATTACTACACCTAAAAGTGAATTTGGTGATATTAAGACCAACATGCACTTCAAGAAACAATAGTAACAAAACCATTAAAAATCGATCAAACTACTCTCATACCACCACATGATGTACATTAAAAATAGTGATCCTTTCAAACTTTATAAACTCTCACTCAATCATATTTTCTCAATTTGTGATACAAAGGAGCTTGTAAACATGGGAAATGAGAGCATTGAAGAGGAGCCTTCAACAGAGGGTGATAAGACAAAACCTTTGTCAACTGGTGTTGAAGACATTGGCATTGGAGGTGGTGTTGCAACTCACATTGAGTCTGGTGGCATGGACACTCTTGCACAACATTCCAAGGTTGTTGAACAAGATGATAAGGAGAATGAAGGCAAGGCACGAATCATGCCAGACCAAGAAATCCAAGTAGAAAAAGGGTTGAACCTATTGGACAAACAAGAGAAGATCCATATTGTTTCTGACAACAATATTGACATTTCTCCAGGTTTTTTATTTCTTATTTTCTTTAATCCTATCTTTTCATATCACTTTCTCAACCTTTTTATAGGTTTTGCAGATATTTATACAAGACTGGGAACATATAAACGTTATGTTGATCTAGATGATGCACAAATTGCTCTTCTGGTGGAGGCCATAACAACATATCCACATCTTTGGAATGCTTGCGAGAAATTTAGTGAGCGCTTTCAAGCTTGGAGGTTGAAAATTTTGGCAGATATGTTGTTGTTTGTTCAGAAGGAAAGTGTTGATAATGTTATTCCTGAAAGAGAAAAAGAGTTCCATAAATTATGCAAAGAAGCTGTTGAGATTGGATTTGAAAGTTCATGGGTAGATGAAATGCGTCAACATGTTTTTACGAGGTATCCTAAGATGAGAGAGGACATTGTGGAGAGACAAATAGATGAGAATCCTAAGAGGTATGATCATTTAACTTCTTGACTACGTAATGTAAAGAATGAATGAAATTAAAAGTCTTAAATGACTTTGTTAATGCCCAGATAAAATGTATAAGTTTTTTGTGAATTTGAAGTTATATCTCTATGCTAGTTGTGTGAATTTTCTCTTTCTATTTAAATAAACATTGTGGTGGTATTTCCAATTCTTACAAGATTGATACTATCAATTTCTAAGTTTTCTTGGATTGCATAAAGCGAAAAATTTAAGTTGGTTACACAGGTCTAGTAGTATGGACATGGTACTAGATTCCCAGGTTGTTAAACAAGGTGATGGGTCTAATGAAAACTATAAAAGAACTTCTCGATGTGTGAAGACCCAGAATGTTAACAATAACTTCGAAGAAGGTTCTAACCTGGTTGATAAAGAAGGTGAAATAAGTGTTATTTCTAATGATCGCAATGCTACAAGAAATGAAGAACCAAAGAAAGAATTTGTTGCAAAAGTTTCCACTTCAGAAATACCAAGAACAACAACATCATTAACAAACTCACAACCAGTTGAAAGGCCAACTTCATGTTATTTGAATATTCCTCTATGTGAAACACCCTCAAATGTGAGTCTAATAAATATTTTTCCTATTGGATGAAATTAAAGTACTAAGATTATAGTGATTTTTCACTAGTTCATTACTTTGTTTAGGCATTGGTGGACAAACAGTGGATTAGTGAACCCTGTTTGATGAATCGGCAAAAGCAACTTGGAGAAATTGTAAGTAGCTCCGAAATTCCACAGGTAAATAGCAAAGAAAAATAACATCAATTATTTTGAATTAACATGCATGTCCACCTGCCATTAATAACAACCCTACTAGTACGTATCCTTTTTAATTATGTAGAGTATTGAGCGAGAAGCTGTAGAGGAAACCATAGAAAAGAACACCAGTATGGCAGCTTCATCAATTCATTCTGAATCCACTAGCTCACAGTTAGACCAAATATTTACTTTCCAAACTAAATCACATCCACATGTAAGTTTATTTTAAGCAATTCACGTTTCTAACATATTTGATCAGCACAAAAATAATGTTGTCATTCTAATTTATCATTTGCCGCACGAGTGGAATTTAAAAACAAAAAGTACTAAATTTCAAGTTAGAATTTAAATTTAATGAATTTCTTACCATCACTCTCACAAATATGTTTTGACAAAAAATGGTTTAAGGAACTCAATGCTTTGGAACTATTGCGACTTGATGCTAATGTATTTTTTTTTTTAAATTCTTCTTATGCCTCCAAGGGTGAAATTAGGAGCAACCAAACTGAGACACACACTGCTAAAGAAAGTGAAGGTCACCCTAAAATTATTCAAGACTTTGAAGCCAATGATATCATGGGTTTATTTGCACCAATTGTTGAAGGGAAAGAGGGTGAAGATAACTTAGTTGGAAAGACCCTTGTTAAGTTGGAAAAGTATCTAAAGATGTCTCTAAAGGACATAGTTAGCTCTGAGACTAACATCATTCACCTTTTGTCTGCTCTTAATTTCCTTTCCAACCTTCCTTTCAATGATGTAACTCTATCAAATGGACTCAAAATTATTATAGGCACTATGCAACAAGAGTTCCCAAGCATTGTATGCTCCTTTAAGCAAGGCTTTGCTACCACTGAGAAGTTGGCAGAACTTGAAGCTCGTGGGAATGAGGTTGCCATTACTCTTGGTTCCAAAATTTCTGAGGCAAAGAATTTCTATGATGAAGCTCAATTGAAGGAATTAGTTTTGAAGGAACAAATCATTAAGTTGAAGGAAGAAATAAAAGTTTGTGAGGATGCCTTATTATCTCTGGAGGAGGAAAAAAATAAATGCATTACGGAAACTATAGGGTACAAAATGGAGCTTGAAAATGTGAGGAAAGACACGTCTCAAATGGTGGAAAATCAAAGAAAAGTTCAACAAGAATTGTTTGAGGTGACTTATAAATGGTCAATTCTATGTAGTCAATATGAGTACAATCGCATGGCTACCGAAAATCCTTCATGAGGGTTTTCATTGTTCATTGTTATTAAGGGCCAAACTATTCATCACTCAAAATGAAGACTGCAACTACACAATATTGTTAAGTCTTTTGCTTGTTCTATTTTGTTGAATGTTTGCTATCTTATTTATTGTTGTGTAAGAGGTTGCTCTTGGTGAGACAAAGTTACAAAAACCATTTCTTTTATGTTCCTTCCTTCAATGAGTGCCATTGTCATTTTGTAATAGCTTATATTTATTTTATGTATGCCTTAATCAGTTCACCCTGTCTATCTCTGTGGATATGATTCCAACAGGCATAATAATATTGAGTCGTATTAGTGTGTGACTACAAAGCATTTAAGGGATAAATTATGTTTGAGAGAAAAGGAAAAGGAGTTGCATTGAGTGCTACATTAGTCCATTTCGCATTCCTCTTTCTTCTAATGCCTCAATCACTTATATTCAACATTCCACTATCTTAGCCATATGCAACCAAAAGTATCTTTATGCTCTTCAATAATAAACCCAACAAAATTATAGCAATCCAAAAAGTTTAAGTCATACATTAAATAAAAAAGAAAGAAAGTAATATATACCATTTACTTTATGTTGATTTGTAGTTACTTATTTATTCATTGATCTATAATTTGATTTTCAAAAAATGTTGTTAATCTTGTTTCGGTGATAATTTTAATCTTTAAAAGAAATATCTTGTTAAAACAAATAATTATAAGATAAAAGTGTTGGGATATTTTAAGATCAAATGTCTTGATTAAGGAAAAAAATTGTTCTATTTTTTTTTTTACATTATTTTAAATTTTTGGAGTGATTGATTTACTTTTCATTTTAAAGATTTATAGATTAATCTTTACTCCTTTAAGCTTTAAAAAATTTTAAAAACTTTTGTTTATATATATATATATATATATATATATATATATATTAATGATATGCAAGTCTTACAAGATTGATACCATAAGTTTCTTAATTTTTTTTTCTTTAAAGCGAATAATTTAATATAGTAATGTGGACTAGATAATTTTTTTCTTTTTTCAAAAAAGCCTTGTAAAATTTTGTCAACATCAAAGATTCTATGAAGAAAGTTTGAAAACTGTTCACACAAACAACTTTTCAATTGAAACTGTAGATCATGTGTTTGTGTTTATGTTTGTGCAGAAACTTAACGTAAGCTTTTCTATCTTTCCTCTTTTTCCACTCCCAAATTAGTTACATATCAATCATAATATTTTATTTTATTTAGGTCTAGTTTAACTTAGCTTTTCTTAACAAAATATCTAGACCTACATTCATTTTAAATTTTCGAAAAACTTGAAAAATTATTCAATTTATATCCAATCTAAACTTAATTATAACTATTTGTTTTTCATTTTTAATTAGATAATTTTATCTTTTAATATGTTAAATAAAATTTTATTTAATAAATAAGCAAGTATATAGTTTCTCTACTAAAAATAATTGTATAATATTTTTACTTAAAAATAATTATCATGAACTTTTTTAACTTATTCTTAGAAAGTTATTTATTTTTGTCGTAATAAAAAGTATTCTTCATCCGTCCCTATATTTCCATTGATAATATATAAGACTGATACTTTTTCTTACACTATCTTTACAAATATATTTTTTCTTATTTATTTCATAAATATATAAATCCTGTTAAAAATAAAGTAATCGTAATATCTTTGAATTTTTTAAATTTTAAAACTATTTTTATATATTAATATATGTTGCCATAAAACATTAAAACTTCTAGTTTTATTTATATTAATTTTTAACTACTATAATACACTATTTTTATATCTCTTCCCTTTTAAAAATGATATTTAATAAAGATGCATGTCTAATGTAACAAACAGTGATAATGTAACGTTTTCAAAACAATTGAAGATTTGTGTAGAATTTTAAAAGCACTGAAGTCTTGGTTTAATTTGAGAAGTGCTCGTAATGTAACTGAGTATACGTAAGGAGCTAAATAAAACTTATTTATTTTAGACTTATTTAAATTTTAAGTAACTTTTTAGATACTTTTAATCAATTTATTTTATTTTATTTTATTTTATATTTAAAATTTTAATATTTTTAATTCAGTTTTTCTTATTTACGTTTTTTATTAACAAATTATGTGACTATTATTTTGACTCAATATTTTAGTTATTTTCTTTCACATGTTAAAAGATGAGAGATTTTGTAATTAACACAAAATAATATCGTTATTAATTTATCACATGTAATTCTTATTTTTATTAAAAATGTGTTGAATAGGGAGATCATCATATTGAAATATTGAAATTTATAAGATAATTGAGCCTTTATTTTATATAGGGTAGATTATTTGAAATTAAAATGTAAACATGAGTATTTTTAATTTTTTATTCATATCTTAATGTATAAGTAAAGAAAAAATGAAGACAAACAAAAAATTTAGTATGCCCAATGCTTCTGAAATATTTTTTATATTACTTTTGAATACGCATTCTAGTACACTCATTTGGGTTTTAAAATACTCTTAACTATTAACTAAAATTTATTAGAATTTGTGAGTCTTCTATTTATCATATTTTACAACTTTTAATAAATTTCAATCAATAGCATAGAATATATTAGAAAGAGTGCGTAAAAGGGAAGATCCTCTTTAATGAAAAAAAAAAAGACGCAATCAATTATGATGGTCACGACATTTATTCCATTGAAACTACCATTTTGTAATATAAATGTAATATATTAATATAATTTAGTGAAGGATTAAGATCGCATACAAAGTTAGAGAATCATTCTTTTAGCTCTATATTATTGGGTTAACTCAACAACAACAAAAATAGCACAAAAAAATTATTATAGAAAGTTCTATCATTACAAGAAAATCATTGATTGAAAACCAATTTTTGAAACTAAAAATAATTAGTTGTTATAGTCACCAAATTAAAGATCATTTTAGAGACTAAAAACAATTTTAGTTCCTAAATTAGTTTTTATTATTGTTAAATGATTTTTAAATTGGTATCTAAATAGCTATCAAGATTTTTGCTACCAAATTTATAATCTAAATAATTGGTAGTTAAAATCTTGGTAGCTAATTAGATACCAATTTAGAAACCATTTAACAATAATATAAACTAAGTTAGGAACCAAAATGTTTTTTATTCTCCAAAATAGTCTCTAATTTGGTCATTATAGTAACAAATTATTTTTTGTCTCTAAAATTAATTTCTAATAAATGATTTTCTTGTAATGTATACGAAAAAAATGCATATTATTTAAAAACTGTTTACTTATATTTAGAATTAGGAATAGCTAAAAATGGAGATTTATGAGAATATTAGGTTAAACTTAATATTATGGGAGATGATCTTTGTGTTGTGCTTTTCATAAGGTCTCATGATTTTATAGTTAATCTAACATTTCAAAAAGACACTCTATTATAAACCTAAGCCTAAGAGAGGACATGTATAAATTCAAAATGCAAGTTAAACACACACAATTTTGTACATACATACAAACATTTACAAAAGAAAAAAATAAAATAAATTCTTTATTGTTTTCTAGAAGATGCTCTTGAATATGTTTTTATATATGTTTGTGTACATAGTACAATCATTACTAATAAATTTTCAGCATAAGGAAAATGTATAAAAGAAGATATTTTAATCAACAAATCACAACCACTCAATTTCATTCAAATACCAACATATAATAACAATATGAACTACACATGAATTTATACAATTAAGGATATCTAACAAGAAGAATATCAGTCGATCTAGAAGACTCATATTAAGTTCAATACAACCAAAATTGTTCATCCACATATGTCATGGTATGCAAGAATTCTTCCATAGTATTTTGCAACCAACAAATAAAACAATAAGAAAACTCTAATGCTCTATTTTTCGAACACCTTTGTCAAACTCTCAAACTTGATGATTTCTCCTTGAAGTTTCTATCTTTTTCTGTTCAAAGGATCTTGGACAAAAATTTTGGTTTAGATTTTGTTAACAAAGTTTCCAACTTTCCAAAATTATCAAATTTTGTTTTTATTTTATTGCGAACTATGTTTTTTCATATTTTGCAGAAGATTTGCTTCCAATTTTATTTATGAGATATTGTAGATTTTCTCCACTTATTTTTTTTTTAATTTATTTAAAGAAGCAACTTGAACTTTCATATATTCAACCACTCATAGAAATAAAAGTTTCCTTCGAACCATCTAACATAGCGTCTACTCTAAATATAAAAAATTAACATAAATAATAGTTAAGACCTAAATATACCTAATTAGATGAAGCTGAATTAGAACAATAAATTTATTAATGATTATAGTCTTTAAAGCTTTAACTAGTAAATAAAATTACGTTCGTTAGTGCACACAATAACTTAATTCCTAGAACCCTCTGTAATTAACATTTTTAGAAATTACCTAATTTTGTTCTTTTCCTATTTGTAAATTTTATCTAAAAGAGTTGGTATAAGTTTAGATAAATATTAATAAAATTAAACTTACAAAATATATAATATTAATTTTTTAAATAAAGCATATTTAAGTTCAAGTTTTAGTTAAATATATTTTTTATACGACAAGAAAATCATTAAATAGAAATTAATTTTAGAAACCAAAATAATTAGTTACTATTTGATTAAATTGGAGATCATTTTATGAACTAAAAAAGTATTGGTATATAAAGTGGTTTCTCTTATTAATAAAAATTTATGAAATAATTTATAAATTAGTATCTAACTATTAAATTATAAGGTTTTGGCTACTTACTACTTTCTATTTTAAATTAGTCTCTATTAGTTTTTTAGATACTAATTTAGAATTTCAAATATTAATACCTAAAAGCTTGCTAGCTAATTTAGATACGAATCTAGAAACTATTTTATAAATTTTTATTAATTATAAAAACCACTTTAAATATGAATAATTTTTATATCTCTAAAATTATATCTAATTTAGTTAATATACTGATTAATTTTTTAAAAAAATTTGATTATTATTTAATGATTTTTATAGGGTTACTCGTTTACTAGGTTTTTTTTTTATATATAGAACAAATCTATTGATTTCCATAATTGAGTATCATTCAAGCACATGTTTGAATATAAATGTTGTTAGAGGGACCGTAAGAATTTTTTAAAACAAAATTATATAAAAATAAAGTTAACAAAATTATCTAAGTGATGAAAAAACATTTAAAAAATTTGATTACACATAAACTTTTAAAACTAATTCTTGAACTTATTAGATTTTTTTTATTTCTATTGTGTGTCCAATAATTGACTATTTAAGATATAAAACATTAAATTAATTACTAAACATAATATCATAACTTTTTTTTTTGTATTTTACTATAAAAGGGATGTCCTGAAATATGTAACGCAACAAACTATCTTAAAATCTATTGTTATCTAATATATCTAAATATAGTTATAAAAATTATTATAGAATATTCATCTTATCTTATTGAGGTTATAGAAAGTTGCATTTGGTGGAACAGATTGATGGAATGCCTCTTGAGTTTTGCATCTTCTGTTTCAAGAGATTTAGTGTGTGGAACATTAAATCAATTACGATATCCTTGTTGCTTCAACAATTTCATAAAACAACTTAAAGAAGAAGAGGGCGATTTGATTGTAATGAGAGATAGTGTCTAAAAATTTGTTACAAATTCTAAAAGACAAACGAGAAAGACTAGTGAAGTTGTTAACAAGTGACTGCAAGATGCTATCAATGATGTAGACAATGTGAATCAATTGTTGAAAGAGGCAAAAGCCAAAAAAAATTGTTGCTTTGGGCACTGTCCAAATTTGATTTGGCGATACTGTGTAGGAAAAAATTTAGCACAAAAAACAATGGACCTTCAAAAGTTCATCGAAAAGAGTAGACATTATGTACCATTTGATTGCATTGCTACACTTCCTTCAGGCACCCTTGATATTGTCTCAGAAAAATGCATGGATTTTGAGAGTAGACAATTTGCATATGAGCAACTACTAGAAGTAGTGAAAAATAATGATGTTTCCATGATAGGATTGTATGGGAGGGGGGGTTGTGGTAAAACCACATTAGCAATCGAGGTTAGGAAGTTAGTAGAAGCAGAGCATCTTTTTGAAAATTTTATTTTTGTGCCTATTTCTAGTACAGTGGAAGTTCAAATGATCCGAGAAAAAATTGCAAGTTCATTGCAATATACATTTCCAAAAACTGAAGTAATGGAGAGAGCCCAACGATTGTGCTTGAGATTAACCCAGGAGAAAAAATTTATTTTGATTCTAGATGTTGTGTGGGAGAAACTTGACTTTGGTGGCATTGGGATTTCCTCCTCTGAACACCATAAAGGTTGCAAGATTCTCATTACCACTAGACTGGAAGAAGTTTGTACTTCAATAGATTGTCAAAGAAAGATTTACTTGCCAATTTTAACGGATGAAGAAGCGTGGAGTCTTTTCCAAAATAAAGCACTTATATCTGAAGGCACCCTTGATGCCTTAAAGCATATGGGAAGATTAATTTCTAATGAATGTAAAGGATTGTCTGTTGCCATTGCAGCTGTTGCTAGTAGTTTGAAGGGAAAAATTAAGACAATATGGAGCGTTGCATTGAATAAATTGAGAAGTTCTAAGCCAATAAATATTGTAAGAGGTTTGATCGATCCCTACAAGTGCTTGCAGTTGAGCTATGATAATTTGGATACTAAAGAAGTTAAATCACTTTTCCTTTTGTGTTTTGTGTTCCCTGAAGATTCTGAAATTCCAATTGAACTTTTAACAAGATGCGGAATAGGGTTAGGTGTAGTTGGAGAAGCACACTCATATGAGAAGGGAAGGAGTGAAGTGATTGCAGCCAAAATTAAGCTCGTTAGTTCTTGTTTATTGTTGGATGAAGAGAATGAATGTGTCAAAATGCATGACATAGTTCGCGATGTAGCCCACTTGATAGCAAAGAATGAGAATAAGATCATCAAGTGCGAAGAGAAAAAAGATGTGATTGTCGAACAAAATTCAGTAAGATATCTATGGTGTGTGAAATTTCCAAATGATTTGGATTGTTCCAATCTTGAGTTTTTATGCTTAAGGACAAAATTTAAAGAAACGGATGAAATTTTCAAAAGAATGGGAATGCTCAAAGTTTTTATGCTTTTCAATTTTGAGGATGAAAAAGCATCATTATCAAAAGTGTCTTTCAAAACATTAACAAATCTTTGATATTTATTAATTTACGGTTATGAATTGAGCGACTTCACATTTGTAAGCGATATGAAGAAACTCCAAAGTCTTTCGTTGCATGATTGTTCATTGCCTTCATTACCTGAATTACAATCCGATGTTGCAATGTCACAAGTAACAAACTTAAAATTGTTAGAGTTGAACAAATGTGACATTAAAGGGAAGAAGTTTGAAGTGATCAAAAGAACCCCACTACTGGAAGGGTTGTACATTGTCGATATTGAAGGAGAATGGGATGCTAACAATGAAGAAAATATTTAATTCTTCTACACATTTAGTGTTCTCCAAACCCTGCAAAGGTATGGAATTGTATTAGGATCCCTTAATTTTTGAAAGTATAATAATGAAGAATTTCGCTCTTTTCACAAAACTTTATTACTTAACTATTTTCACATATCAAATGAGGTAGTTAAAAGTTTGGCAAAAAACACAAAGGATCTATTTGTATCCAATATTCAGGGAGGTGCAAAAACTATCATACCTAATATATTTCAAATTGAAAGAGGAGGTTTGGATGAGCTAATTAAATTTCATATATGTAATTCTCCAGAGATTGAGTGTTTGATTGACACTAGTAACCATTTCAGTAAGGTGGTAACTCTCTTTTCCAAGTTGTATAAACTCAAAATGGAAAACATGAAAAATCTAAGTGCTTTATGGCATTGTTTTCAACCTGCCAATGGGCCTTTTGAGAACTTAGAGAAGCAATATTTACATTCTTGTCCACGTTTGACATCTCTCTTCACATATGTTGTTGCTTGACGTTCGGTACAATTGAAAATATTAAAAATATCACAATGTGATGGACTGAAGCATATATTAGCAGATGATGAGAAAACAGAGAAAAGTCAAGGTGAATTCACCACTGGGCATCCTGTACAAATCTTCCAAAATCTTGAGAAAGTGGAGATTTTTAGATGTAGATGTTGATTTCTCTCGGCAAGTATACCGAATCAACTATAATATAGTACTCTTTAAACTACGAATGTCGAACCCACAGGGAACAATTCTAATTAAGATTTTCTATTATAAAACTCATTAAATATAGAATATAATTTTTAGAACTTTTTCATAACCAAATTAAAGATTTCACAAGTAACTCAAAGGTTTAAGGTTTGATTCAACCAATAACAAAACTAACTTATCAAATATAGAGAAAGATACTTGGGATTGAATTGCGTCTATCTCAATCATCTGTATTTTGGAATAATACAATATAATCTACTCAAAACTACTTATTCTTGATGCTTAATTTAAAGTCATTCACCTTGATTCCTCACAGATGAAATTCATAAGATAATTTCTCAAACACTGATTCCTCAGATATTTAACAAATCATTCAGCTTTATGAACAGAATTACAATGCAATTAATAACTTGAAATCTATTCCTAGCATTACGAGTTATCAAGTATTTTTGTCTATTTCATATCTTTAAAAGTACTTTCCAGTTAAATTTAAGGATCAAAATCAAGACTCCATTGATCAAATAGAATCAAGCAATAAGCATGAAACGAAAATACCAAGAACAAGTAGAAAAGAGAATATTATATATATATATATATATATATATATATATATATATATATATATATATATATCACATTTGAAAAGAGTAGATTACATTCAATCCCAAGTTAGAAAGCACTTAGCCACTCATGACAGCTCCTCCAATCTTCATTCTTGATCTGGATTGCATAAGAAGGGTTGATCTGAGCAACTTCCTCTCCTAGAATAGAGTTCTCCTTCTTCTTCTCTCACTAACTTCTCTCTAAAAATCACTTCTTTCTTCCACCGCTTAGGTTTTAACTATGCCCCAAAATTTATATGATGAAATTTAGCTCAAGCGAGCCAATTTAGCTTAAGCTAGATCTTTCGGTGTTGTTTAGCTTAAGCTAGATCTTTCGATGTTGTTTAGCTTAAGCTAGCTATTTTAGCCTGAGCTAAATCAATACTGCACCATTAATCAAATCTGGACAATTTTAGCCTGAGCTAAATGCTTTCTTTCAATTTTCCTTCTTCACTCCTTCTTGTGATCCAATTAAGTCTTTGCTTTCTTTCCCTTAATGCTTCATATCCATCTAAAATCTACACAAAATCGGGATTAAATTTCTTCATTTTTTTCTTGGTTCAAAATATATAATTGGATTCAATAATTCTCAGAATAAGGTAATTTTCTAACATTAAGCAACAGCTAAGTTCCAAAGTGTTCAATTTCCTCAATCATAAATACTACGCATTGGCACTTATCAGTAGAGAATTAAAAGATCTATTCTCGACCAGTGTTGTAAGAGGCTTAACTCAATTGAAAGTGCTTGAGATAGAAGACTGCGACATGTTAGATCAAATATTTGGGAATATCGATCCATTAGCATACTAGGATAGAAAAGAAGAACTTGCTGAAATCGTTGAGGAAGGTAAGCATCCACGTTTGTATAGCACTTCAACTCCATCAACAACGGTTGTGAACAATAGCCCAGGTACATTTTCCTTTTTACTTTTTTAAATATGTTTAAGCGTGTATTGGAAAGTCTACATGTTATAGCTTAGTTGAAGTTATTTACAAGTTACATGAAAACTACTAATCTATTATTTTTCATTCACAAGGTTCAAACTCAAGACATTACTAGTCTAGTTTAACTTGAACCAACTACTTGTTAATACACTAGCAAAAGAATTTGTCTCCAAACAAAATTAAAGACAATTATATTTTCATTTCAAACTTTTTAGATAATTTAGAGATTAAAAAGTATTGATATTTAAAGTAGGTTTTATTATTAATAAAAGTTATAAACTAGTTTCTAAATTAATATCTAATTAGCTACCAAAATTTTAGCTACTAACTTTAATTTTTAAAATAGTATCAAATTTAGTCAAAGTAATAAATATTTTTTTTCTTTCTAAAATTAGTTTTTATCTATTTATTTTCTTGTAGCCCTTTGATATTGTTATGCAGACGTTCCAAAGTTTGATAGCAGTAAAATTTGGCATGATTAATCAATTAATTAAAAAAGAAAAAGCTTGTAATTTATAACTTCGTTATATTTGTTAAAAATGTAAGTCTAATAAATATTTTTCCTATTGGATGAAATTAAAGTACTAAGAGTATAGTGATTTTACACTAGTTCATTACTCTGTTTAGGCATTGGTGGACAAACAGCGGATTAGTGAACCGTCTTTGATGAACCTATGAAAGCCACTTGGAGAAATTGTAAGTAGCTCTGAAATTCCACATGTAAATGGCCAAGAAAAATAACATCAATTATTTTAATTAACATGCATGTCCACTTGCCATTAATAACAACCCTGCTAGTATATATCTTTTTTTCTTATGCAAAGTATTGAGCGAATTATTGTGCAGGAAACCATAGCAAAGAACTCCAATATGGCAACTTCACCAATTCAATCCGAATCCACTTGCTCGCAGTTGGATCAAATATTTACTTTGCAAACTAAATCACATCCACATGTAAGTTTATTTTATGCAATTCACATTTCCAACTTATTTGGTCAGCATAAAAATGATGTTATCATTCTGATTTATCATTTTCCGCAAGAGTGGAATTTAAAAACAAGAAGTACTGAATTTCAAGTTGGAATTTAAATCTAATGAATTTGTTACCATCACTCTCACAAATATGCTTTGATAAAAAATGGTTTAAGGAATTTAATGTTTTACAAATGTTGTGGGTTGATGCTAACGTCTTTTTTGTTATATTTTCTTCTTATTCCTCCAAGAGTGAAATTAGGAGAAGCCAAACTAAGACACACACTGCTAAAGAAAGTGAAGACCACCCTAAAATTATTCAAGACTTTGGGGCCAATGATATCATGAGTTTATTTGCACCAGTTGTTGGGGGGAAAGAGGGTGAAGATAACATAGTTGGAAAGACCCTTGTTGAGCTGGAAAAATATCTAAAGATGTCTTTGAAGGACATAGTTAGCTCTGAGACTAACAACATTCGCCTTTTGTCTGCTCTTAATTTCCTGTCCAACCTTCCTTTCAAAGATGTAACTCTGTCAGATGAACTCAAAGATATTATAGGCACTATGCAGCAAGAGTTCCCAAGCATTGTATGCTTCTTTTGCTACCACTGACAAGTTGGCAGAACTTGAAGCTCGTGGGAATGAGGTGGGCATTACTTTTGGTTCCAAAATTTCCGAGGCAAAGAATTTTTATGATAAGGCTCAATTGAAGGAAGTAGTTTTGAAGGAACAAATCAATAGGTTGAAGGAAGAAATAAAAGTTTTAAAAGTTTGTGAGGAAGCCTTATCATCTCTGGAGGAGGAAAAAAATAAATGCATTTCGGAAACAATGGGGTACAAAATGGAGCTTGAAAATGTGAGGAAAGACACTTCTCAAATTATAGAAGATCAAAGAAAATTTCAACAAAAATTGTTTGAGATGACTTATAAATGGTCACTTCTATGTAGTCAATATGAGTATAATCGCATGAGTGCTTGAAATCCTTCATAAGGGTTTTCATTGTTCCTTGCTATTAAGGACCAAACTCTTCATCACTCAGAAGGAAGATTTGCAACTACACTATATTGTTCAATCTTTTGTTTTTTTGCTGATAATGTATGCTTCAATATTTTCACACCATCAAATAATTTCAATTTACTTTTGATTGTTCTATTTTATTGTATGTTTGGTATCTTATTTATTGTTGTGTAAGAGGTCTTGGTGAGACAAAGGCAATGTTATGAAAAATAAAAAAAATTATTTGTTCTTTTATGTAACAAATAATGATCACATGTTTTTCTTCAAAATTACAGAAACCATTTTTGTTGGCCTTCCTTTAATCAGTGCCAATTGTCATTTTGTAATACCCTATTTTTCTTTTTATGTATGCTTTACTATATATTTCTTTTGGTTCTAATTTCCCAATCAGTTTACTCCTCTCTGTCAATATAAAAGGAATCATCCATTTCTATTTTTATTTATTTATTTTATTTATTCTTTTATGAAATTGAATACTAAATTCAATTTTCTTCGAAAGCAATAGTTTACTTTTTAAAATACGTTTTAAATAATATGTTTTAAGAAAATATAAAAATTTTAAAAGACATTTTCCACTTTTACTTTTTACATTAAATTTTAGGATGAATTTAAATCGGGTTGAAACATTCATACTAAATAAAAGTAAAATCTATTTAAAAATTTACAATAATCATTTTAACTTTAATTAGGCTGGTACAACTCGGAGGTTAAATAAGTTTTTTATTTTATGTTTGTTGTGTATTGTTTAATGAATTAAATAAATTATTGTTATGTTAAAATATGTACCGCAGATTAAAAAAAAAACTGCACAGCAATAATAAAAAATAAAAATTATTATTATTATTACTATTGGAAACACTCATTCATGTGTCTCTGGTGTATTCATATTTTTTATTTTTATTTTTTTGAATTTTTCTTTATTTTTTAAAAATTAAATTCTCTCACATTTTTTTTATTT
Organism: Phaseolus lunatus; assembly: GCA_013389735.1. NCBI lineage: Eukaryota > Viridiplantae > Streptophyta > Magnoliopsida > Fabales > Fabaceae > Phaseolus > Phaseolus lunatus. Next base: position 254,815 of record CM023859.1, on the reverse strand, counting down.
TTCTTTCTTTAATTTTTTTTTATTTTTCTAAAATAATTTTAAAATATTAAAATAAAAAGTTAAAAAAAAATACCTAAAATTAATAAAGAAGTGAAAAACTATAGTTAAAAAAAATGTCACATGTTAGAAAAAGAAATAATGAATCTTCAAAATTTAACATTAAAAACTATTTTTTCAATTCAAAACTTTTTATACTAAATATTTTAAATTTTTAAAATTAAAAAATTATTTTATTAATTTTTAAAATTATAAAATATTTAAATAAATAAATAAAATAAAATATTAAGTAAGAATAAAATAGAAAAATAAGTGAGAATAATTAAAATATGAAATATATGTATAGATATAGATGATTATTAATGTAAAAGAAAACAAAGACTTTTAAAAGATATAAAAGTGCAAGTCAATGCATCCTCAATCATGCACATGGTAGTAATAATTGATAGAAAAGAGGAAGACCAATAATAATATCACTGGGAAGAAGAGCAATAGTCACTGTCCCCACTCTTCACATCACTGCTTTCACTCTTATCTCTTGCGGTATTGTACTCAGTGTGAGGTTTTCTCCGTTATACTCTGTTCTTCATTCAACCAATGGATTCCTTTCATCTCTGTGGAGGTATGAATCACTGTGATTTCAAATTCTAATCGATTCCTTTTCAATGGAAGCTGTAGATCATGTGTTTGTGTTTGTGTTTATGCAGTAACTTAACGTTTCACCGTCTCTTGTACTGGAATAACTGTGCGTTCATTCTTAACTCTTGCAATGGAGTGCGTTCATCTCTGTGGAGGTATGAATCAGAGTGAAGTTAACCTCTGCTTTATTTTCAATTTCTAATCGATTCCTTTTCAATTGAATCTGTAGATCACGTGTTTGTGTTTATGTTTCTGCAGTAACTTAACGGTTCAGAGTCTCTTGTGTTGAAGTCATGGATTACCACTTCTTTCTCTCATCTCTCTCTTCATATTAGTTAAAGAAGGTAATATTTCCTATCTTTCCTCTTCCAAATTAGTTAGATATCAAAGATGAACAGGTTCAGAAAACTAGATCTGCTTCTTATGGATGAAAACACAATATACTCTGTTTTTTGTTTTCTAAACTAAAGTAGTGATGTTTATGATTTATAATATTATTATGGAAACTACTGTTCTTAACTAACTCTTTTTAATATAAATAATTTTCTTTACATTTAAATAATTTATACCTGTGAGATCTCCATTAAAATAATATTTTATTTATAAATAATTATTATTTATGAAATAATTTGTATGTGAGATCTTAAGAAATTTCTATTAAAAATACTCTGAGATCTGTAAAACTGTGAGATCAAAATAGGAAGAATAGCTCAAGTGAGACGAAAATTATTATCTGGTGTAATCATTATTATACCCTGTAGAATATTGCATATATCATTTATCTTAAAAATGTTTTAGCTAAATGTAAAAAAATTGAATCGATATTTAAGTACGATATTTTATAAATTTTTACTAATTTTGAATCGATTTGACTGAATCTTTATTGGCTCTTACAAGTTTTATGGTAATAATTTTAATTTAGCAAAATTAATAAAGGTCATCCCAAAAACATAAAATCATAGCACATATATAGCCTATTATCAATTATGGACCATATATTAGTTTAATTTGAGGAAACCTAAGAGCATCATTATAGTTTACTTTAAAGAGAGCTAACGTAGGACTGAAAATGTAACGAGCTCAAAAGTTTATTTGGATCTAATCAATTTTTTAGAGGATGAATTATTTGAAATTAAATATGAACATGTATATTTTTAATTTTTAATTTTTTTCTCATAATTTGACATATTAGTAAAGAAAAGATATGGAACTATTTATAATATAAATGTAATATATTAATATAATTTAATGAAGAACTAAGATCTCATACAAAGTTAGATAATCATTGTTCAAGCTCTACTCATGTGTAAGCATTGTTATCACTTCTCTTTTAACCATCATTATTTATGACAATTTATTTAGTTAAAATGTAACATGCCTCTTCTAATTAGACATGATTCATTTTTTTTTCTAAAATAAAGTCTTGATCCATTACCGAGATTTTAGTTTAGTGCTAAAGTTTAAAAGTTTCACTTCGATTTTTTAAAGCTTTTATTTCAAACCAAATTTATACTTTTGTTAGTTTACTATACTAATTTAGTCAATTTGATAATATATGGTTAGCTGTTGAAAATGTCACTTCAGTCAAAGTTTCCAATAGTGATACCAAAATCTTATATAAAAAAATTAATTTAGTCTAATAAAAATATTATAAGTAATTAAAGTTAAGTTTTTAAATTTAAAAGAAAAAATTGAAAATTAAATTATAGATAAGAAATCAAAGTATCTTATATTAATGGAATTTTTTTTGAAGAGAGGGTATATGATAAACTATCTTAACAGATCAAATGGGGGGAAATGATGATGATGATGAATTAATATATTTCATCATAATAAATTAATATAAGTAAAAGTGCTGAATAACGAACTGCTATAAAGTGATTTTTGGGTAGGAGTGGTTATATATTGGATTTTTCAAAATTTAATCTAATATAATTTTAATAAAATGGATTGGATTTAAAATCTACAACAATTTTAATTATATCAAATTTATTTAGATTTTTTAAATTTTATTTAAAATTATTAAATCCTCTTTGTATATTAGATTAAATCCATCTAGATCTGTAAACGAGTTGATCTGGTTTGACTTGTGTTCAGACCAACTCATCCTGGATCCGAACCGGGTCGGCTTGACCTAGATATGGGCTGACTACGCTCAACCTAGTACTAGAACAGTTCAGCTTGACCTGGACCGAATTGACTCGACCTAGTACTAGGCCGACTTAACTCGACATGGTCTTGAACCCACTTAGCTTGATATGGGTCTGGGCCCACTCGGCTCGACATGAGCCGAAGCCCACTCGGCTAAACATAGCCCCAAGTTGACTCGGATCGATATGGGCTCGAACTGACTCAACCTGGGCCCTAACCATCTCGGTTCGATCTGGGTCCAGGCCGACCTGGCTAGATCTGGACCCGGGTCGCGAGTTGACTCTACTCAACATAGGCTCAAACCTACTCGAATCAACCTTGGCCCAAGCAAACTTCGCTCTACCTGGGTTTGGGCAGAATTAGCTCAACCTGAACCGGAGCCGACTCGACCTTTTACCAGGCTAACTTAGGTTGACATGGGCTTGAACCCACTTAGCTCGACATTGGCCCAAGCCCACTCGGCTAAACATGTTCCATTCACTCGACATGGACCCAGGCCAATTGGACTCGACATGGACCAGGGTCAACTCAGCTCGAGATGGGCTTAGATCGACTAGACTTGGGCATGTGCTGACTAGGGTCATCCTTGGCCCAGACCTACTCGGGTCGATTTGGGTCTGGGATAACTGGGCTCAACATGGGCCCAGGTCAACTCGGAACGAAATGGACCTGGGCCATTTCGACTCGATACTAGTATAGGCCCACTTGAGTTGACATGGGCCAAGGCTGACTCAGCTTAACATGAGCCCGAGTCGATTAGGCTCAACATGGGCCCAGACTAACTAGGCTCGACTTGGGCCCAGGTCGACTCAGCTTGATATGGGCCCATGCAGACTCGACTTTACATGGCCTTGGGTCAACTCGACTTGATATGGCTTAGGCCGACTCGGATCGACTTGGCCCTGGGCTGACTCGGCTTGAGATGGGCTCAGACCAACTTGTGTCTACCTAGGCCCGAGCCGACTAGGCTTAACATGGGTCCAGGCCGACTCGGCTTGACATGGCCTAGACCGACTCAGCTCAACATTGGCTTTGGCCAACTCGGGTTGACATGAGCCCAGACCGACTTAGTTGAACATGGATTCAGGCCGACTGGCTCGACATGGGCCTAGGTCGGCTGGGCTCGACATGAGTTTGGGTTAACTTGGCTCAATATGGGCTCAAGACAACTAGGCTTAACTTGGGCCCAAGACAACTAGGCTTAACATGGGCCCAGGCTAACTAGGCTTGATCTTGGCCTGGGCCGACTCTGCTCGAATTGGACCTTGGCCGACTCGGCTCTGCCTAGACCTAGGTCAGACCGATTCGACTCGACTTAGGCCCAGGTTGACTCAGTTAGACCTTGGCTTGGACTAACTTAGCTCGACTAGATCTGAGTTGACTCGACTCAACCTGAGCCTAGACCAACTCAAAATTCAACCCAAAATCTATTTTGGATAATCCAAAAATATATCTAATTAAATGGATTGGACTTAAAATCTAAAAATATGGATTTAGATTGAGATAAATCCATTTAAATGGATTCAAAAGTAATATGAATTTCGATATTTATTAATTGGATTTGACAATTTGGATTATTTTCCCACCCCGTAAAGTGCAGAACTCTAGTTACTCATCAATCTATATATAATAACTTAATTCCAAGAATGTTGTATAACAATTAACATTTTAATGAATTACGTATTTTTTTTCATTTCCGATTTGCAAATTTTATCTAAAATTGATATAATCTAAAAGTATTGATATAAATTTAAATAAATATTAAAAAAATTAAACTTAAAAAATATATATAATGCATGGTTTAGTTCAACCTTTGGTTAAATACATTTTGTACTCATAAGTTGTTTTCTCCTACTTAACAAATATTTTGATCTACATATTTATGTGTCATTTAAGTACATGTTTGAATATGATAATTTTTTTTGAAGGAAGGGTAAAAAAAATTTAAAATAAAGTTATTCAGAAAAAATATTTTTGAAAATTAACCAAAAGTGATGAAAAAAAAAACATTTAAAAACTCTATCACAAGTAATATTTTAAAACTAATGATTAAAGTTATTGAAGTTTGTTTTAATGTGTATCCAATAATTGATTATTTAGGATATAAAACATTAAATTTACTTACAACACATGACTTATAACCCTTTTTTCTGTAATTTTACTATAAAAGTGACTTACTAGAATATATAATAAATGATCTTAAAATATGTTTTTGTCTAATGTATCTAAATATAATTATAAAATCTATAGAGTGTGTTCATTTTCTCTTGTTCAGGTTAAAGAAAGTTGTATTTGGTGGAACAAATTGATGGAGTGTCTCTTGGGTTTTGCATCTTCTGTTTCAAGAGATTTAGTGTGTGGAGCATTAAATCAATTACGTTATCCTTGTTGTTTTAACAATTTTGTCAAAAAACTTGAGCAAGAAGAGGGCGATTTGATTGTAACAAGAGATAGTGTTCAAACATTTGTTGCACATGCGAAGAGACAAACTAGAAAGACTAGTGAGGTTGTTGACAAGTGGTTGCAAGATGCTACCAATGATGTAGACAATGTGAATCAGTTGTTGAAAGAGGCAAAAACAAAAAAAATATGTTGCTTTGGGCACTGTCCAAATTGGATTTGGCGATACCGTGTAGGAAAAAAGTTAGCAAATAAAACTCTGGACCTTGAAAAGTTCATTGAAGAGGGTAGAAAATATGTACCATTTGACCGCATTGCTACACTTCCTTCAGGAACCCTGAATATTCTTTCAGAAAAATGCATAAATTTTGAGAGTAGACAATCTGCATATGAGAAGCTACTGGAAGCAGTGAAAAATAATGATGTTTCCATGATTGGATTGTATGGGATGGGGGGTTGTGGTAAAACCACATTAGCAATGGAGGTTAGGAAGTTAGTGGAAGCAGAACATCTTTTTGACAAAGTTCTTTTTGTGCCTATTTCTAGTACAGTGGAAGTTCGAAGGATCCAAGAAAAAATTGCAAGTTCACTACAGTATAAATTTCCAGAAACAGAAGAAATGGAGAGAGCCCAACGATTGTGCTTGAGATTAACCCAAGAAAAAAATATTCTTATGATTCTAGATGATGTGTGGGAGAAGCTTGACTTTGGTGGCATTGGGATTCCATCCTTTGAACACCATAAAGGCTGCAAGATTCTCATTACCACTAGATCAGAAGAAGTTTGTACTTCAATGGATTGTCAAAGAAAGATTTACCTGCCAATTTTAACAGATGAAGAAGCATGGACTCTTTTCAAAAATAAAGCACTTATATCTGAAGGCACCCCTGATGCCTTAAAGCATCTGGGAAGATTAATTTCCAACGAATGTAAAGGATTGCCAGTTGCCATTGCAGCTGTAGCTAGTAGTTTGAAGGGAAAAGTCGAGACGATATGGAGTGTTGCATTGAATAAATTGAGAAGTTCTAAGCCAATAAATATTGAAAGAGGTTTGACTGATCCCTACAAGTGCTTGCAATTGAGCTATGATAATTTGGATACTAAAGAAGCTAAATCACTTTTCCTGTTGTGTTCTGTGTTTCCCGAAGATTTTGAAATTCCAGTTGAACTTTTAACAAGATGCGCAATAGGGTTAGGTGTAGTTGGAGAAGCACACTCATATGAGGAGGCAAGGAGTGAAGTGATTGTAGCCAAAATTAAGCTCGTTAGTTCTTGTTTATTGTTGGATGAAGAGGATGAATGTGTCAAAATGCATGACATAGTTCGCGATGTGGCCCACTTGATAGCAAAGAATGAGAATAAGATCATCAAGTGCGAAGAGGAAAAAGATGTGACTATTGAACAAAATTCAGTAAGATATTTATGGTGTGTTAAATTTCCAAATGATATGGACTATTCCAATCTTGAATTTTTGTTCTTACAAACAAAATTGAAAGAATTGGATGAAATTTTCAAAAGAATGGGAATGCTCAAAGTTTTGATTCTTATCAATGATGAGGATGGAAAAACGTCATTGTCAAAAGTGTCTTTCAAAGCATTAAAAAATCTTCGTTTTTTACTCATTTGCGGTTATGAATTGAGCAACTTCACTTTTGTAAGCGATATGAAGAAACTTCAAAGTCTTTCGCTGCATGAATGTTCATTGCCTTCATTTCCTGAATTACAAACCGATGGTGTAATTACACAAGTAACATCCTTAAAATTGTTAGAGTTGAACAATTGTGACATTAAAGGGAAGAAGTTTGAGGTGATCAAAAGAACCCCACTACTGGAAGAGTTGTACATTGTTAATATTGAAGGAGAATGGGGTGCTAACAGTGAAGACAATGTTGAATTCTTTAACACGTTTAGTGTCCCCCAAACACTACAAAGGTATGGAATTATATTAGGATCCCATTATTTTGATGAGTATATTTCTAAAGAATTTTGTTCTGATCACAAAACTTTATTACTTAACTATTTTCACATTTCAAATGAGGTAGTTAAGAGTTTGGCAAAAAAAGCAAAGGATCTATTTGTAGCCAATGTTCAAGGAGGTGCAAAAAATATCATCCCTGATATATTTCAAATTGAAGAAGGAGGTTTGGATGAGTTGAATAAGTTTGAGATACGTAATTCTGAAAAGATAGAGTGTTTGATTGACACTAGTAATCATTATAGTGAGGTGGTAACTTTCTTCTCTAAGTTGCATAAGTTGAGAATCCATAACATGGAAAATCTAAGATCTTTATGGCATTGTTTGCAACCTGCCAATGGGCCTTTTCAGAATTTAGAGAAGTTACATTTAAGTGATTGTCCACAATTGATATCTCTCTTCACGTATGTCGTTGCTAGACGTTTAGTACAATTGAAAACATTAAAAATAACAAGATGTGATGGATTGAAGCATATATTAGCCGATGATGAGAAAACAGAGAAAAGTGAAGGTGAATTCACTACTGGGCATCCTATACAAATCTTCCAGAATCTTCAGAAAGTAGAGGTAAATAGCTGTGGAGAATTAAAACATATATTCTCGGTCAGCGTTGTAAGAGGCTTAGTTCAATTGAAAGTGCTTGAGATAAATAAATGTCACATGCTAGATCAAATAATTGGGGATATTGTTCCATCAACAGACCATGATAAAAAAGAACTTGATGAAATCATTGAGGAAGGTAAGCATCCAAATTTGTATAGCACTTCAACTCCATCAACAACAGTTGTGAGCTATAGCCCAGGTACATTTTTCTTTTTGCATTTCTAAATATGTTAGTGTGTATTAGTTAGTCTACATGTTGTTACTTAGTTGAAGTTATTTACAAGTTACATGAAAATTGTGAATATGTTATTGTATATGAAAAATTTAAGCATATTAATTGTACATTGTTTCATCATGATCATTATTTTCTATTCGTAGGGTTCAAACTCAAGACATGACTAATCTAGTTTTACTTGAAGCAATTACTTACTAATGCACTACCAGCAAAATTTGTCTCAGTCAAAATTAAAGACAATTCTATTTGCATTTTAAACTTTTTGTATAATTTAGAATTTTTTAAAGAAAATTGTTTTGTATGATTCTTTTCATCATTATTAACCAATCAGTTGATGTTTAGGATTGTGGTTTTAGTCCCTAGAAAACAATGTTTTTAAAATTAGAATGTAACTTGCACACATAGTATATATGAAATCTTGAGTGATATTTTTCTTATATATAATTGCTTTTCAGGTCTATCTAGCCTTACAAGCCTTGGAATATACGATTGTCCGAAGTTAGGCTCAATTTTTACAGCATCTACAGCTAAGACCTTGATTTCTATGGAAATGTTGTCCATACGAGATTGCCATAGTTTGAAGCATATAGTAACTCATGAAAATGTCAATCAAAATCAGAAGGATGATCATGAATTTCAGAGTGATATTTCAATTTTCCATAGTTTGAAAGTGTTACGTATCAGTGGATGTGACTTATTACAACGTATATTCCCGGTCCCTTTTGTTGGAGGCATGATGAAATTGAATGATATAAGAAATAAAGATGTTGCTGATTTGAAAGATTTTTCAAGTCGAAATAATTTCAAAGAGAATTTTTGTCACCAACAACAAAATAATACTCAGATTGAGCTTCCTGCTTTAGAAGTACTCAAACTTGATCGTACCCTGGGTAGCACCATTCTAGACAGTTATACTGTAAGATGTCCGTCTTTGGAAACACTATCATTGGGTATTGGGACATATGTTGGGTTTTTCACGATAAATTGTTCAACAGATGCTTCGAAAGCTAGACACGGGGATTATATTTCAATCAAGGTATGATTATTCATCACTTGCTTTGTTTTTAGCAAAATTTTTGCAAGGGCTAAAAATAATAATGGTCTTATAATAACTACAACTTATTGGTGACCTGAATCCATACCAAAGGTGCAACATAAGTTTTAATGTCAAAGTATTAGGATAGATTAGTTGGAGTAGATTACTTTTATGAAATTATTCTCTTTTCAACTTTCTCTCGTTGGGCTAAACAAAAAACAATTATTTTAATAAACAAACAGTGGTATTTCTTAAAATTTTAATCTATACAAATAATATGTTAGAAATGAATTGCATCAATAATTACGTAGTTTGGTTTAAGAAGTAACTTGGTGTATATATTGCAGATATCGAACTCAAATTATGTTCCCCCAGTTGAAAGTGTTGAATATCTTTCAAAACAACCACAGGGTTTGACCTTTCTTATCATGCAAAATATAAGAGAGATTGAACTAAAAGGCTTTGATAAGGTAAAGTACCTTTTTAAACTGTCCATTGCTTCCTCATTGATGCTAGAAATCTTGACAATTAAGGAATGTCATGGACTTGAGCACATTATAGACATTGAGGATGAATATGGCAAAGAGAATTTGAATGTTATCTTCCCAAACTTAAGAAATCTCTTTGTGCGTGATTGTGGCCAATTGAAATATATGCTTGGCCAATATCCCATAGCTAATCAAGATTGTGAGGAGATTCATATTCATTTCTCAGCATTGGAAACGCTCTCTCTTTATGAACTACCAAATTTTGTTGGCATTTGTGCTACCAACACTTTCACTGTGACTTGGCCATCTTTGAACAAGTTTGAGTGTGATAAATGCTCCTATCCTTTTAATGATTCTATTAGTTCTTTGACGGTTCTTACAGATTCAAGAGAGCCTATTAGCGTAAGCAGGAAGGTAGTCTTGTGTTTATTTTTATAAATTATAATTATTAGTTATTTGGTCCTTTTTGTTTTCTGTTTGGATTTTTTTACATTTCCTATTAATGTCTTGCAGGATCCGAAAGGGATTCAAAACCATTTCCTCACTTTGAAAAATGTATCCATAAGAAATTGTGAAGTAGAAGGTATTTTTTGTCTTAATGGACATGGAATGATTGGGCAACAAGTGAGTTTAAGGTTAAAGGATTTGGTGTTGGAAAATCTACCTCAAATGACTTGTATTTGGGTGGCTTCCAAGAATTTAGTTAATCTCCAACATCTTACCATTTTAAAAATAATGGGATGTGCAAAATTGAAAGTAATCTTTCCTCCCTCTGTTTTAAGAAGCTTACCAGAGTTGAAATGCCTAATCATAGAAGAATGCATGGAATTGAGGCAGATTGTTGGATGTGAAGAAGGAGCTCCAAAGAATTCTTTTACCTTCTCAAATCTTGAAAGACTAGAAATAATTGGATGTGCAAAATTGGAAGTAGTCTTTCCAAAATTTGTTTTAAGATGCTTACCAGAGTTGAATCTTGTGAAGATAAGAAAATGCAAAGAATTAAGACAAATCATTGAAAAGGATGTGGAGGATAAAACATTGTCTAGTCTTCTTTCTCCTCAGCCATTCTTCCCAAAACTAGAAGCATTGTATGTTGGACATTGCCACAAACTCAAAAGATTTATCTCCGGATCTACATCTAATGAGCTTCCCAATCTTTATCTTTTGATCATAAATGGAACTTCTGAACTAGAAGAACTTGTTGGATGTGGACAAGGAAAAGGTGACGAGATAGGAAAGACAAAAGTTGAGCTTCCAAGACTCAAACTTTTAATATTTATGCATCTTTCAAACTTTGGACAAGAGATTGAATTGCCGAATTTAAAAAATTCTGTTGTCTACGAAAGTCCAAAAATCTCTTTGACTCCAACAACTACTTTTGGGGAGCTCAAAAAAACTTTTCCTTATAAAGGTAAATACTATATAAAGTCTTCAAATATAAACTGTATATAAACTGTTACCTGAAAATAGTTCATAAATAAGTCTTTAATGTGATCAATTTTGAAATAAGTCTTGCATATGCTATTGGTATGGTTTGAGACAAATCGTCTCTCAATTTCATGTAAAGTAAATATATTACAAATTTACTATTTCACTGAGAGAGGACTGCTTTAAAATTCCAACCAAGTATTCCCAATAAGTTTTTAAAATAAACACATTAAATTATTTTTTAGTTCGAGTTTTTAATTTTAAGGTCTAGTAATTTTAGTTATGAAGAACATTGTTATAAAGAAAACGATCCTTAAAACAAAGTCACCACTTTATTTTGATGGGTGCTAAAAAAAAATCCTACCATAGAAACTTTTTAAATATTTTTTTTAATTGAAATGATATAATGATCCATCATGGAAAGTTCAGGTTGTATTTCCTTTTTGTATGTTTCATTATCACATGAATTCCCTAATATATATGTTTTTTTAACAGATTTCGATGACACTGGAATTTTTAGGTCGGACATAAGGGAGTTCATGAGAAATTTAGATGAAGATTCTACTATTAGTGGTAGCAGAGATTTCACTTCATCACAGGTCAGAACCAACCAATCTATGAATCTAAATACAATTAAAAATAAGTTTAATAACCTCTGTTTCATTATTAGGAAAAATAATTCAATTTTAACTTGCGTGGTAGAAAAAAAAAACAAAATTTGAAATCTTAAATAAGAACCTGAATCATAAAAGTAAAAAGTTATTTTGCTATCTTAAAAATATATATTTATGCTAACAATCAAATAAAATATTAATAAAAGTGTGAATTTTGTAAGATCTTTGTATTAGAATAAAAATTACAAAAAAGTCTTAAAAAAATGTGTGACTAATTAAAACTTCCTAAAATAATGTCCTAAAGTTTGAGTGTAGTATATGGCATTAGTTCATTGCATCTTAATTAAAAAAAAAAACCCATGTTATTTTTAACTTGGTTATATTTGTTAAAAATGTTAACTTTGAGCTTCTGAATTAGTATGTTATTGGGAAAGATCCTGGTTCAGAGGTATTGGGAACTGCAACTTCAACGGATTCAGAGCATAACGAAAGGTCTTCTCCAAGTCCCTTGGAAATTTGTCAAAACGAAGCACACTCACAGGTTTGTATACCATAAACTCTTCTAAATATTAGAGGAAGTGAATGACTTTAGACACTTTTGCAATGCCAACTACTGCTTTAGAATTTATAAGCCCAACTCTAATTTGTATGGCAACTTCTCTCCATACAATGCCTTAGCACTTAAGTGCAACAATTTGTGATATACAGGAGATTGGGGACGTAGGAAATGAGAGCATTGAAGAGGGGCCTATAGGAGAGGGTGATAAGACAAAATCTTTGTCAACTGGTGTTGAAGACATTAGTATTGAAGGTAGTGTTGCAACTCACATTGAGTCTCATGGCGAGGACATACTTGCACAAGATTCCATGGTTGTTGAACAAGATGATAAGATGAATGAAGGCTTGGCAAGAACCATGCCAAGTCAAGAAATACACGTAGAAGAAGGATTGAACCTATTGGATAAACAAGAGGAAATACATATTGTTTCTAACAACAACAACATTGACATTTCTCTAGGTTTTTTTATTTCTTCTTTTCTTGTTTCCATCCTATATTTTCATATCACCTTCTCAAACTTTTTACAACTTTTGTAGATATCCGTACAAGATTGGGAGCATATAAACATTTTGTTGATCTAGATGATGCACAAATTCCTCTTTTGGTGGATGTAATAACAACATATCCTCATCTTTGGACTTCTTGCAAGAAGTTTAGTAAGCGCTTTCAGGCTTGGAGGTTTAAAATTTTGGCAGATATATTGTTGTTCCTTCAGAAGGAAAGTGTGGATAGTGTTAGTCATCAAACAGACAAAGAGTTCCATAAACTATGCGAAGAAGCTGTTGAGATTGGATTTGAGAGTTCATGGGTAGATGAAATGTGTCAACATGTTGTGGCAAGGGATCCTAAGCTAAGAGAGGACATTGCACATAGACAAATGGATGAAAATTCTAAGAGGTATGATCATTTAACTTCTTGACTATTTAATGTAAAGAATGAATGAAATTAAGAGTCTTAAATGACTTTGTTGATGTCTAAATAAAATGTATCAATTTTTTGTCAATTGGAAGTTATCACTACGTTGTGGTTGTGTGGATTTTCTGTTTCTCTTCATATATATATACATTGTGGTGGTATCTACAATTCTTACAAGATTGATACCATTAGTTTCTGAGTATTATGTTCTTTTGGATGCATAAAGGAACAATTTAAGTTTGTTACACAGGTCTAGTAGTGTGGACATGGAACTAGATTCCCAGGTTGTTGAACAAGGTGATGGGCTTAATGAAAAGCGCAAAAGAACTTTTGTAGGTCTGAAGACCCAGAATGTTAATAACAGCTTCGAAGAAGGTTCTAACTTGGTTGATAAAGAAGGTGAAATAGTTGTTGTTTCTAATGATCGCAATGTGACTGCGAGAAATGAAGAACCAGAGAAGGAATTTGTTGCAAAAATTTCCACTTCAGAAATATCAAGAACAACAACATCATTAACAAACTCACATCCAATTGAAAGGTCAACTACATGTTATTTGAATATTCCTCCACATGAAACACCCTCAAATGTGAGTCTAATAAATATTTTTTTCGAGTATTGGATAAAATTGAAGTGCTGAAAATATAGTGATTTTACACCTCTTTATTACTTTGTTTAGGCATTGGTGGACAAACAACGGATTAGTGAACCGTGTTTGATGAACCGAGAAAATCCACTTGGAGAAATTGTAAGTTGCCCCGAAATTCCTCAGGTAAATGGCAAACAAAATAAAACCACATTGGAACTTCATTAAAAGGCATTTTGTTGACACCGATGTTGTCATTTTTAAAACAAAACCACATACACCAAAGCTAAATATTTTTTGTTCTTGTGCAGAGTATTGAGCGAGTTGCTGTAGTGGAAACCATAACAAAGAACACCAATGTGGCAGGTTCATCAATTTATTCTGAATCCACTAGCTCACAATTGGACCAAATATTTACTTTCCAAAGTAAACCAAATACACATGTAAGTTTATTTTATGCATTTCACATTTCCAACATATTTGGTCATCATACAAATTATGTTGTCATTCTGATTTATCATTTGCCACATGAGTGAATTAAAAAAACAAAAATTACTAAATTTCAAGTTGGAATTTAAATCCAATAAATTTCTTACCACCACACTAGGAGTTTAAGTTCTACTGCTTGAACTTCTATGATTTTATCAAAATTGATTTTAAGTAACTCAATGCTTTGCAACTATTGTGGCTTGGTGCTAACGTTTTTCATGTTATATTTTCTTCTTATTCCTCCCAGACTAAAATTAGGAGCAACAAAACTGAGACACGCAGTGCTAAAGCAAATGAAGGTCATCCTAAAACTATTCAAGACTCTAGGACCAATAATATCAAGAGTTTATTTGAAACAGTTTATGTGGGGAAAGAAGGTGAAGATAACCGAGTTGGAAAGATCCTTGTTGAGCTGGAAAAGTATCTGAAGATGTCTCTGAAGGACATAGTTAGCTCTGAGACTAACAACATTCGTCTTTTGTCTACTCTTAATTTCCTGTCCAACCTTCCTTTCAAAGATGTAACTCTATCAGATGGACTCAAAGATATTATAGACACTATGCAGCAGGAGTTCCCAAGTATTGTATGTTCCTTTAAGCAAGGCTTTGCTACCACTAACAAGTTGGTAGAACTTGAAGCTTGTCAGAATGAGGTTGTTTCCAAAATTTCCGAGGCAGAGAATTTCTATGATGAAGCTCAACTAAAAGAAGTAGCTTTGAAGGCTGCCTTATCATCTCTAGAGGAGGAAAAAAATAAATGCATTGCAAAAACTATGGGATACAAAATGGAGCTTGAAAATGTGAGGAAACACAGGTCTGAAATGGTGGAAGATCAAAGAAAAGTTCAGCAAGAATTGTTTGAGGTGGCTTATAAATGGTCCCTTCTATGTAGTCAATATGAGTACAATCGCATGGCTGCTAGAAATCCCTCATGAAGGTTTTTGTTGTTCAGTGTTATTAAAGAGCAAACTTTTCATCACTCAAAAGGAAGACCTCAGACTATATTATACTATTCAGTCTTCTATTTTTTCCTGGTAATGTATGCTTCCTTTTTTCATGTAGCTTGGACATGAATTAACTTAATGTGCACCCAACCCATCAACCAGTTCCAGTCATAAAATAGTTTCCATTTACTTTTTAACTTTTTTATTGTTGTTTTTTATTATATGTTTGTTATCTTATTTGTTCTTGTGTAAAAACTTGCTCTTAATGAGACAAAGACAAAACTAGTGTTATAAAAAATAAAATAAAAAACTATTTGTTCTTTTATGTGATCAATGCATCTCCTTTTTCTTCAAAATTACAGAAACCATTTTTTTTTTCTGTTTCCTTTCTTTTATGAGTGTCATTGTCTTTTGTAATACCTTTTTTTTTTTTTTACGTATGCTTCATTATAGATTCCTTTTGGTTCTAATTTCCCAAATCAATTCACTCCTCTCTGTGGATATGATTCCAACAGACATAATAATATTCACTCCTACTAGTGTGTCATTGTAATGCAGTTAAGGAACAAAAAAATTTCAGCATTTACGTATGAGAAAAGGAGTTAGATAGAGTGCTAAATATATTTTTAATGACAATTTTTACACATTTGTTCTTTCTTCAACAATCCAAATATGCCTCAATACAAATTAAAATACAAAAACATAAAACTAAAAAGCTTCAAAAATTTCGATCTAGAGGCAAAATCTCGACCATGATAATTGCATTTGATGTTCACTGGATTTTAGCTAGACCAGTGATAGACAAAGTTGTAGGTATTTCTTTTAACTTTCTAGAAATATTGATTTGATTTTTTTTTTAAATTGAAGCATCTAAGTTTTTTTTTTATAAAATTTTAATGTAGAGCATAACTATAAGAAGACATATATATTGCATTCAATTTTTAATGCTCTTTGTATACAAATTAATTTGGGGGATTTTAAGAATTAAAATAGAATTTAAAAAATTGAAAATGAGAACAATTGGAAACACTTTTTTTATCATATTTTTAAAAATATTTATATCCAAATTTAAACAAATAATTGATTTAATTAATTAATTCAATCGAACAATTATTAAATAAATATACTAATCAAATTAAAATATCATTTAATCTAATTTGTATTAAATTATTAAATCAAGATCAAATTGGTTCCTAACAATAAAATGAGATATTAGAGAGAAGAAGATCAAACTCAAAGACTTAGATGATCAATGCAAAATTCAATTTTGATTGTATGCTTGTGATTCCATGGATTGAATTTTACGAATTAGTTCTTTGTGGATGAAGAAAGAACACAAGAGAGAAGAAAACGAAAAGACAATTCATAAATTAAAAGAAAAGGATAGGAAGTGACAATTTCTAAAACTAAAAAACTAGACAGATGAATTTTATTTTTCTAGTTAAAACTCACTTAGTGTATGTGTAAGCTCTCTAATAAGTTGTGCAAATTCTCCCTACACCATATCAATATGAACTGCACCCTACAAAATTTTAAAATGCCACAATTACCCTCCATTGTTTTATTTGACATTAGGAACCTCTGGCAGTGTATGTTTTGGTAGTTTGCAATGGTGGTGAAGGTGACATTCTGGCGCGGTTAGATGCGGTGGAGGTTGTGTTCATGTGTAAAAGCTTGGATGTGGTGTTTAAGGTAAGTATGTGTGCTTAAATAGGGTGTGGGAAGGAAATAACAAAAGAATATTTTCCAGATATCAGAGTTTGGATAGATATTACGAATGCAAATATTTGGAATTGTTAATGTAAAAGTTGTATTGAGTTCCGAATGAAACTTTGTGGAATGAGTAAAACATGATCTATAAATCTGCATCCAAACACTAATTTAGTTTGGGTGAGTGACTTTCAGATGAAGAGATACATAATTGAGTTTGTTGGTTGGGTTAAGACCCACAGACACAGAGATGCGAAAATCAAATTAGTTTAACCAGATGAGATTATCCAGAACATATTATATAGTTCTGAATATGAATATCCGAAAATAAGAGAATATTCGTATGTGTTACGCCATAAAAAAAATTGTAACCAAAGGGACATCAAACTCACATTTCTTCTTCAACAAATGCGACTTCAAAAAAATCACTACTTAAAAGCACTCCAAACCATTGCAGAACCACCACAAAACCACCACAACACACTCTAGAAAACACACGTGAATGCTACCAGCCACTCAAAATGCCAAATGACTCGCCCACCGTTGACCATCGTCACTCAAACTCACTATTGAACATTGTTGTTGTTGCACACTGCCACACAAACTGTCAAAGAAGTTGCCAAAATTGTAAATCCTAAATTCAAATTCATTAAAGACAAACTAGTAAAATTAATTTATTTGTTGGATAAAAGTTCAACTTGATATGATGTAGGGAGAATTTGTCAATAAGTTGTACACATAGATCTAAGTGTAGACTTTAATTAGGTCTATAAGTCCAATTAAAATAAATTCAAACTAAAACTAAAAAGTTAAATTTGTATGAGTTTCTATTTAAAAATAAACAATGAAGTGCATTTAGTGAAAATATGTATATAATTAATTATCTTATTACAAGCAGTGTAAAGGATGTTACCAGATGAAGACTCTAATAAATCAAAATATTATAAGATGCAACATGTTTTGTTTTCTATATACTATTCGTCAAACGCATTTTGTGTGTATATGCAAGAACAATTTTTTATAAAGAACTATACAGTCCAAACATAAATAAAAATTAATAACATTAGTGTTGATTTTTCTTAATACTACGTATAATAATAAAAAATTCTCATAAATATGCAAGATTCATTTTCTGAATAAAAATAGCCAATTCAACATGAATCATTATAAGTAAATATAAGTAATTATGAGTATGAGATGTTACAATATTGGAAAACCCCAATTAAAGATGATTAGTCAAATTTTTCAATAAAGACTAGTTATCAACAAAGTCGGTGCCCATGATTACCCAAAACTAAATAATTTTGAATATATCATAAATGGAATAAATTTAATCTTCAAGTTTGAAACTAAAGGACATTTTTGGTTATGAAATTGAGAAACTAAATTATATAACGTAAACTTTTAAAAATACTTGTAAAAATACGTTGATGCTTAACTTAAAAGAGGTGTTCATGCAAGTATAAAAGGAGTATTAGAACTAGTTATATACCTTTTTGCTTATGCCTTCTCTATATATTGAATTTCGAATACATAAAGAAAACAAATAGAAAAAAAAATCTGTATATATTAATATCAAATTAGGTTAAAAAGCATAAAAAATAAATAAATAAATAAATACTCAATAAAAAACTTGTGGGTCTTATATCATTATTAATTTTCTCTTCTCCCTTGATTTCAAACAAAGGGTGTAAGAAGAATATTAGGATAATCAAATAATATTTTTCTTAGCATGTCATATTTTGATTTGTTGTGAAATACAATATTTGTTTTAGTTTTAGCTTTATCAATATTATATATTTATTACAAATAAAATTTTTATTTTATTTCTTGTTCTAATCTATTTTTTTATAACAAGCTTCTTTATTTACTTACACTAAATAAAAAATGATTAATCTTTAATTTGTTTCTTTTAACTATTATATTTGTGATAAATTTTTATTTTTGATGTGATGTTTAAATTTGAGATGAAAGATTTGTTAATCATTTTATTAATTTTTTTTTCAATTTCTGAAAGTCTATAGTAGATTTACAAGCCTGCAATTATGCAAGACCAATAAGATACACTAACTTGCATTTGAAAATCAACTTAGTTTTTTTTTATATTAAAATAAGTATTTGTTTTTGTAAGAGAAAAATAAAAGAGTTATTATAATATAAGCCGTGTCAGCGTGGGGCCCACTGAGCCGATACATAGATCTCAAAACGACAATGAGAAGGATACAGAATAAGTGCGTTTAGGCCACTTCTTAATCACCTGCTTCATCCCCACCCCAACTTCCTCTATCTATAGCCCTCTGATCTCAATCACACGCTCACAATTCAAAACCATCATTTACGTTTCTAATTTCTCTCAATTTTTTCAAGATGATTTTTTTTTTTTTAATTTACAAAACTTGGACTTTGATTCACCTAATCAATTAATAAATTTTTAAAAAAAATATGATAAAATATGCTATTAACTCAATTTTTTTAAAAACATATTTTAAAAATATGCTATTATTATCCTTTGACCGTCTCCACCTTAAAATAACAACAGCATATAAATAAATAAGCCTTTTTCCTTTTGTTAAGACCAAGTCCATATTACCTTATTTATCAGTCAACAACTTGCTTTGTTTTTTTTTCCCACTTGACTCCATTCTTTCTTTTTCTTTATCTTTTTCTCCTTTTGTTTCCTCCTTTATTTTTTAATAGAAAGAAAATAAAAAAGAGAGAGAACTAATCACTTTACCATTATTTTTCCTAATGGATATTTCTATGAATATGAAGAAGAATGGTAGTTTAGAAAAGAATTGAAGGTGGGCTAATTTATATATATAATAAATACAACTTACACTTACACTAATACAAGTAGAGAATTTATGTAATTGTTGATATATTGGTTGTTAAAGAATATATCATAGTAAATGTGTTCACACATATTTTTCTTAATTTAGAAAAAATCAACGTAGTTTAATATAGTAACAACTTTTATAATAATTAATGTCGTTAAAGTAGGGTTTTTTTTTTTCACTGTTGAGTAGTTTTTAAGGTATTGTTGTTTAGGGTGTGATGAATGATGTCTCTCGTCCAAGAAATATGAATACCTACAAAAGATACTTTGATGCTCAGATTAGTTATAGGGTAGTTGAGAAAAATAAAAGTTATTAAATGTAACCTTACCTATTCTAATATCAACATATATATAAAGTTAAAACGTGGATGTGAGTCATCGGTGGGTGTGAGAGCATGAACTCGATATTTATGATTAGATTGGAGTGTTGAGTTGATGCCCCGAGAAGGGCAAGGGATCTTGTTGTTGAATAGATTGAGAATGTTCTTCTTCTTCGATCGGACTGGGTTATGGGTGGATAGATTCCTGCGTGACCAAGTACTTTTCGAAGTATCGTTGATCATCCAGGCTAGAGTCTTTTTGCAATGAGTGTGCCTATGTTAAAGGTTGATGTTGTTTCTATGGAGCATTGTAGTGCCATAGATAGTGTTTGTCATTGTCGATAGGGGCCCATACGAGTTCTTTTATATGTATGTGTGCTTGTTTATGGATGTTCATGTTTGCCTCCATTTCAACGAGTTCATCATAGGGGTTGTTCAAATTTTAAACGTTGTCCCTACGCAGTTGAATGCTAACACATGGTCTTCTTTGCAAGTGTTTCAGCTTTTATGTTACATGTTTCATTTGAGTTTGTCTCCTTGAAGTGTTTCTTTATCATTACCTTTTGATTTAATCGACTAGTTGTCGCTCGTTGGTCAACTAGGTACATATCTTTTTCACTTTATTTTCTCTTATAAAAATTTCAATGGTAGTTTTTTAAAGATCATAATAGAGCCTCTAGGTCATATGTTTTTCTATGTTAGGATTAAAATTCCTCTTTTTTTAGACTAGGAACCCCACTCGATACTATAATTGGTCAAGGTTTATAATGAATCGAAAATTACAATTCGTTTAAGATTTTAGATAAGTTGTTGAAGCGATTACTAATAAAAAAAATCTTTATCATGTTTTTTATCAAATCTTTGGATGAACCTTTCTATATGTAAAGTGTTTTTCTTAATATATTTTAGTCAATCTTAATTTTGTTAAGTAGTTATGTGTTTTTTTAGGAGTTATGCTTGTTGTGTGTCTTAATTTTTCTTATATTTTCTATAACTTGTTTTGATGGTACATGACTATAGGGTTAATTTTTTTGAAGTTACTACCGAGTAGATCTCAGTTTATTTAATGATAACTTTTCTATTTTATATGTTTGTCATAATTCTTTATCTATGGGTATAAAGCAATCATTTGGTGATTAATTTTTCCATATTCAGATGCTAAATGATGAACATAAGCAACGTTTTTACGGGAAAAGAATTGATACTTTCCTAAGGCTGAAGTCATAAAATAATTCACCAACCTATATATAATATATCATATTTAATTCAAAATCTAAAAGTGCTCTAACTTTAGCCACACCACTCATTTTTTACTTAAAAATAACTATAGAAACTAGAAAATTATTATCACGACAATTGTGTATTTATTTGATCAATTGGTTCATTTGAACATGCAATTCCAAATATTTGAGAAGAAAAATAATATTTTTAGCTTAAAACACTACACATTTTCAACATTAATATTTCTTTTTATGATAGAGAAGAATTAACCATAAATAAATAAAAAAATACTTGATTAAATATGTGACTTACGTTACAAATCATCAGTGATCTCACACATTACTGTCATATGAAAGTGACATAGTAATGTTTTTTTTTCCCTTTTTTTTTTCATTTTCGAGACAAAGCAACAAAATAGGTTTGAAAAGAATGAAGTCCTACCAAATTATTAATTAGGTATTTTCTTAAAAAAATCTATTCTAAGCAAGGAACACATTAAAGATAATTACAAATTTTAAGATAAATACATTGGGTTTAATTGTACCTTTGTTTTCCCAAAAATGCAATTAAATTTATTGAAGTTTTACTTTTTATCGAGTTTCTAACTATAGCCCATATGCAATTTTAGTTTCAAATTTCAAGTATATTAATTACATATTAAAAATGTTGTAATTGCATATGATTTTAATATCTTTCAATTAAAATTCCTTATATTATAGTTCTTATACTTAAAATACTAAAATTGCACAATTGCAATACTAGATATAATTAAAATTCACAAAGTAAAAGTAAAAAATTAAAATTTTTTTTTGTGAAAAATTAATTTGATATTTTCTTTTTTACCATTTTATAGTACAATTATTTATAAAGAAATATCCAAACAAAGTAAGCAAGAATGGATGAAGAAAGATTTTCAATGAGAGGATAAGAAACATAAAATTAATCCTCAATTAACACAATTAAAGATTAAGATTACACAATGGTTAGAAATTAAAGTGTGATTAAATGAATAATTAATTAATTAATTAGCATGATGGTGTTCTTTTATGGAAAGACGGTGACGGTGTTCCCAAATTAGAAGTCAAGCCTCCGAGGGTCAATTTCGTCAATTCAAGTGTCGTATGCATTGAATTTTGTTTCAAATTTCAAAATTGGTTGGCAAAAGAAAAAAAAAAAAAAAAGCCATCAATTTTTAAACGCCACAAAATTCCATAAATAAAAGATGACATCCTTTAAATGCCTACATAATTTAAGAGTAATAATTTTCTTGAAATGCAATAAAAGAATAATAATAAATAAAAATAGATATTAAAAATTAAGACAAATTTACTTTTTAAAAATTATATAATTAAATACATTAGTTTACCATCTTTAAATATTTTTTTATTAAAATTTAAACTAAAATTATTTTTCTTCTTCTTCTTGTTCTTTCTAATTGTTGTGATGTTAATTTTTTTAACCGTTGTAACAAGAAGCGTTTCAATATTAAGCTTTCGTATTCCTATGTTGATTTAAAAATAAAGAAAGGGAAAGTAAAAAAAGTTGGTTGTTGTCCAGAAGGCGTGGATGGTTGGCGAATGAGTAATGGTTTCTCGAAAACCAAAGAATTAGAAACATCCCTTTTGTCAGAGAGATTGTTCTCTAACTTCTCACTCACACCAAACACGCCAACGATCTCCTTCACTCACACTCACTGCGTCTTCTTCTTCTTCTTCTTCTTCGGAAGTTGATCGGTCAAGGAACTTCACTAGGTCTTTTTTTCTTTCCACCTCCGCTTTCTCTGTTGCCTCTTTCTTTTTCTTTTTTGCTTAATTCATTACAGAGCGTCAAATGAATTGGAAACTTGTCATGCTCAATTCTTCAGTGAGGAGTTCGAGTTTCTGTTTTTCCTGCTTTCTCAAGTCAAGAATTCGGAAGTGAGATTGTTGAATTTTCGCTATTTTTTGTGTTGATGTTTTTTAGTGTTCGTGATTCGGGAAATCGGAGGATCTGTGTGCAATTGTTGCAGCGGCATTTTTAGTTTCTTTAATTAGTTTGAAGCGTGGAGGTGGTTTTTGAACTTTGAAAAGATGTTTTGAGTGTCAGATCGGGGATGGTTTAGGTTTCGTTGAATTGAAGGTTTTGCTTTGGTGAATTGATGGTTTTGAGTTTTACAGGTTAGGTGTTGGGATGAGGTTGAGCGAGAGAGCGAGTGAGTGACAAATTTTAAGGGATGGATACAACGCAACGCGGCACAACACTTGAGAGTTGAATCTGTGTCTTGAGCTATGGTCCCCTCCCCTCCATTATTTTATGTATGTTTTTATCTGAAATAGCCATTCAATGGGGCCTTGTTAAAAAGTTTGAGAGGCTCTTTTTGGTTTAAAAGGGAATCTTTTTCTTTATTTATTTGGAAGAAAATCTAACTATTCGTTTACTCCTGCATTTTGAAAATCTATCTTATGCTCGGTTCTGTTGTGGGCTTGTAGCAGAGCTATTTAAAGGATAATGTCTGTGACATCCAAGGTCATGCCTGCACTCCACTCCATCAAATCGTTGCCTCCTGAGTTCAAGATTACTTCTGGTAAAATGGAAAACCGTGGAGATGCTAAATTGAAAAGCGGCGATGCTACTGGATCAAGTAGTCCGGCTAATGATGTTTTGGTTGGGGAGGTTTCTGAGGAAGCTCTTAACCATGCCGGTGACGTGGGTCTTTACGACGAGGATGTAGCGTACAGCAGAAAGGGTGTTTCATTAGAGGACAGATCGTCCATTGCCGATGAAGACCTAGAAACCGTTCCCATGTCCTTCCCATCAGTTTCAATGTCCTCCAGAGAACGCAGGTGGAGTGATACAACACCTTATTCTTCCAAAAAGGTACTGTTGGCTTCGGATTTCAATTTAATCTCAGGTTGAATTTTAATGCGCTTATGGATTTCTGTGATTAATTATTCAGTTGTGTGAATAACTTGATTTTTCTCAAAGAATGTCCAAGAAATTGATGTATTTTTAAAATATCTTTAATTTCATCTCAGGTTGAATTTTTAATGTGCTTATGGATTTCTGTGATTAATTATTCCGTTGTGTGAATATCTTGATTTTTCTCAAAGAATGTCCAAGAAATTGATGTATTTTTAAAATATCTTTAATTTGGAAGTTTGCACATTCAAGTTTTGTCTGGGTTTGTTGTAGGTTATTATTTATATTATATTATACATGATAGCTTTTTACATGATTTGTTAGAGTTGTATTCAGGACCTTCAGAGTACTGTAACTATGTAAACATCTTTCCTTTATAGCATAGATGTAGTGATCTACCATAATCGCTACAGAGTTTGCTTCCAAAGCCATGAGTGTTGGCTAGCAAGTAGCAACAATAGCAGAACCTCTTACTAAAATTTGACTTTAGTTTGTAAAAGGTTACTTCACACAGGCTATCTAGGACGGAGACAACGGTGGGAAAGTTCACATTCTGTCAGTTTTGGTTAGGTGTTAGATATGGATCATGATCAAAACCAATTGCGTGGTGAAAGTACATCCTAAACAAAGACAGGTCAAAAGGGACGAAAGATGGGAGTAGATATTGATGTAGGCATCTAGCAGATAACATAGAATCCATGGGTAACACCTTAAAAGAAAGCGAAAAAATTCCTAAAAGCAAACTAATCTAGTGGAGGCACCTTACTGTGTGGTAAAACAACTAAATAAATAACCTGCTATGGAATCACAAAAAAACCATAAAATACCATTATAATTGGCCCCTCTTCCTCCTGCATCAACATGTTTCTTAGGTAAGTCAATTATTTTAAAAACTATTTGATAATTTTTTGGATTGATGTGGATTGTAGGATATTGAGGATTAGAAAGAGCCGATGAGAAACTATTGTGTGTATTTAGCTTTGGCACCAGTAATTAGTTAAGAAAACTACAGAAAAGTTGCATTAAAAAAGTCTCTATTCATTTGGAAGTTGCATATATAAGAGTTTCTATTACATCCATTACCTTTTATTTGAGAGAACTCTCTTTTGTCCTGTGAATCTGTGCTAAAAAGTTCACAATGCCAGGGTAATAGCCTTAAAAGATAGTGTACATAAATGGAATATTTATTTCCATTCCAATGTCTTTCCTGCAATAAATTTGGAAGCCGTTAAATGCCAGGGCCGTGTGGCTTCTTTTGTCATCTTCTATATCTTTAATTTAGTGTTGTTTTTGTTAGAATATCCTTGTGTTGAGGTTTGAAAATTGAAGTAGAGTCATTATTCAGTCTCTGGACGTTTTTCATTTTATTGACTCAATTCCTTATATCTCTTTACAATTGTCTTGGTATTAAGTAATTTATATATTTAAATATTTGCTATTGTTGGCTGTTAATCACTATTCCAGTTGGAAACAAAGACATATATTCCTTGTTATTTCTATTTTTGTTTGTTTGATGGTTTACTGTGT
The DNA here is from genome assembly GCA_013389735.1 of Phaseolus lunatus. Lineage (NCBI taxonomy): Eukaryota > Viridiplantae > Streptophyta > Magnoliopsida > Fabales > Fabaceae > Phaseolus > Phaseolus lunatus. The sequence continues at coordinate 229,247 of CM023859.1, read as the reverse complement.
ATTTTGCTTTGCGGGGCCATGTAATTTATCTTTTCATTCGCCGTTTTCTTATAAAAATGTCAAAACAGTGAATGCCATGTAAACAATTGAAGACAATTCTTTATAGTTCATTTTAGTTATTCCCCATTACTAGATAGATAATTTAAAATTTGTTTTTTCTTATCCTTACTGCTGAAGTTCACTATTACAGAAGCTTCAGTCTTGGTTTCAACTTCCGAATGGGAACTGGGAGCTGGGGAAGATGATAACAACTTCTGGAAATGAATCCATCATTTCACTGTCTGATGGGAAGGTAAGATAAATTACAATATTCCTCAAGAGTGGTACTCTTCCTTTTTAGGTTTACTAATTATGCCGTCTTTGCCCCCCTTGTGGGCCTTATAATAGGTTTTGAAAGTGAAAGAAGAAAGTTTAGTGCCCGCAAATCCTGATATCCTGGATGGGGTGGATGACCTCATGCAACTTAGTTATTTAAATGAACCGTCTGTTTTATACAACCTGCAATATAGATACAATCAAAACATGATTTATGTAAGTCATTATGTCTCTTTAATGTTTTCCTCAATTATTTGTTTCATGATCATAACTTCTAATGTATTTATGTGCATCGCTATGTACAATTCAGACAAAAGCAGGGCCTGTTTTGGTTGCAATAAATCCCTTTAAGAAAGTTCCTCTTTATGGTAATGATTATATTGAAGCCTACAAACGTAAAGCAATTGAAAGCCCTCATGTATATGCAATAACAGACACAGCCATCAGAGAAATGATACGGGGTAACCTTTTATTTCTTTATATTCACATTCATGGTTGCAACTTTAGTGTGCAAGACCACTTCCATTTGTTTTACAAGAAGTTGCTGACTCTTGGTCTGTTTTCCTTCCAGACGAAGTTAATCAATCTATAATTATAAGGTCAGTAATTTTTTTGTTGAATTATTATTTTTTATGAGCATCTCTGGTAAGACAACTGTGGTTATTTTCTTTTCTGTAAGCTGCTTTAATTTAACCTTTTTGTTATTACATCTATTGTAATTTTTATGAAAACCAGTCTTAAGTTTCACTCTTATATTTAAATTCTGAACTGAAATTGTCATGATTATTGCAATTTTTTTTGTGCAGTTAATTTCTGAATAATTAACTAATATTTTAATTTTTTAAAAGCTACTCTGAATCTTAGACTGTTAATTTCCACAGGAAGTTAGTTCGGATCAAGTGAGGTACTAAACATATAAAAAAGGACATTTCGGTTAAAATACTTCCAACAGTTTAGCAGCAATTAACTACTCAAACAGTTATTTAAAGAGCATTTAAGAAGTAACTGCTTGACTTATTAATTGTTTTCATTCCATTTTCTTAGTCTTCTAGATTTTTCTGGAAAGCTTATCTGTCCATATATATTCATAATATTCCAGATTCCAGCTACCCCAACCCCCAACCCACACCAAACGGGTTATGTTTGTCCTAGACGTCCCAAAAGTTTGACCAGGGTCTTTTATTTGATCTTGAACCCAACAGCAAGTTTGTGGATTTTCTTTCTTATATAACATTCATCTTGCTCATTCCTATTCAATGTAAGACTTAAACTCACTTGAAATCCTAGCTATCTCCACTTCAAGTGTGAGTTCCTTCCACATTGGTACACTTCCCCTTAAGCAACAGTGGTAACTTACTTGTATCACATTTTTACCTCAACAATACATGCTTACCTGAATCCCTTTTTAGGAAGACTTTTGATACAAAAAATCTTTTAATCTAGGATTCTTCACCCACTCGTGTTCGTTCCACGTTCATCGCACTACTCTGTTGGGTTTTTTGGGGGACACTCTGGAAAGATTCAGCACCAATAAGCTATGAGCGAACCATATAAAAGATCAAGACATCACCTTCAACCCAAAAGGCTTTGGGTTGGAGGTGGTGTTCTTTTGGGTTGAAGGTGGTGTCAAATCTGTCCTCAAAAGGCATCTGGACTGATTTTAAAATTTGAACCTCTTAATTAGGCTGGGTTAGTGGGCTGAACCAGATCATGCTCACTCCACTTCCTTAAAGAAATAGAAACAAGTGACAAGAAACCTTACAATCCCTAGTTGTTCATAGATTTGATTTGATATTTATGACATGCTCTTTTATTTTTTTTTCTTTTGGGATTCAAGTGCCAAGATACATGCATTTGGTTTTGACTATAAAATGCCTGAGTTGCAGAATTTCTTTTGGGATGTAAAATGGCTTCTTCCTGCTGTCTGCAGATTTTTTCGTTAATGACATGCTCTTTCTTGGATATCAATCTTACGTTCCCCTTGATTGCTTGTGTTTGAGTTGGGACCCATAGTAATAGTTATCATACACCTTTTCAGTGGCGAGAGTGGTGCAGGGAAGACTGAGACAGCAAAAATTGCAATGCAGTACTTGGCTGCCCTTGGTGGTGGAAGTGGAATAGAGCATGAAATTTTGAAGACTAATCCAATATTAGAAGCCTTTGGAAATGCAAAAACATTGAGAAATGACAACTCAAGTCGTTTTGTAAGATTCCTGACTCGTGATATTAATTCTTTAAGTAGTTATAGAATGAGTTGATAAATTATGTGACTCTAGACAACCATAATAAGGCCCACTAAATTCCACATTAATTCCCACTAAACAGTATTTAATGTCCATTAGTAATTCCTGTTATATGCATCATTATTTCCCACAATGAAATCATGAATAGTTCACCTTCTCTTGTGATTTTCGATCTTCCCATGTACAATTCAGCCCCTTAATTAAAAGAACATAATAAAAATTACAAAGAAAACCCACAATTATATTGACCCCTCCAGATCATATCAAAATACCCCTAGCACTTTCCCAAGCTTGGGCCTAGGCCAATTACCTACTTTGGCTGATGATGTTTAATGAATTTAGTAATGGGTTGCTTACAGTTTATAGTTGTGATTCTATTTATATTAAGCTGTGATCCCATATCCTTTTGATTCTAAAAGTTCTTGTAACTTGGTTGAATGTGACAGGGAAAGCTCATTGAGATTCACTTCAGTGAAACTGGAAAAATCTCCGGTGCTAATATTCAAACATGTAGGTTTTATTCTGTTTAATAGTTGAAACCACCTGTCTTTTTTCCCACCAAAAATTTGCAACTAACCATTATGTTAAATGTTTGCATCCGTGTTGGAATACGCGATTCTCCTTGCATGACTAATACAGTCTTGCTGGAAAAGGTAATTCTTCTTCAGAGCTAACTTTTGTTATGCATCAACTCTCTCAAAGGCTTAGACTTCTGGGTGGTGACACATGAATGGTTTTATAATACATTTCTAACTTTTTTGGGTTTTACATTGTGCTCAGTTAACTCTAGTTTTATTTGGTATGTGAACAGTCTAGAGTAGTCCAGTGCAATGAAGGGGAAAGATCCTATCATATATTTTATCAGCTATGTGCTGGCGCACCTCCATCTCTCAGGGGTAATTACTAGTTTATAATATCTTTTCACCTCTGCTAATATATTTGTTGCAAATACTGGGTAGTTTTTAAGTCTCTATATTGTCAATGGAGAAATAAATTATTCCTTGGAACTGATGCAAATTGTTTCTATGAATTGTGAAAATCTTCTAATTGAACCCACAAAAATGGTGCATGAACAATGTGTTTAATATCGTTCCTAGCTCAAAAGTTCTGAATTTCTCTTTTTCAGTTAATTTGTTTGATAAGAATAATAATTTTATAATAAAACTATTTTACTATCAAACCCAAACATGCACATAGTTCCCTATTTAATGCTTAAATTTTAATTCAATAACTTTTATTTTATGTTTGCAATTAGGGGTTTTGATCTCTTTATTTAGGGCAATACTGATAACATAACATTAACAAACAAATTAACAAAAACAATTGGAAAATTTGAATGAAGCTTACGTAAGCTTGGTATATTTGTGTATGTCTTGTCTGTAACATTTAGTGTTGTGTTCTTGTCAATTTGACTTTCTATTTAATATTTTGTTTGATTTATAATTCAGGGAAGCTAAACCTACAAAATGCAGAAGATTATAAATATCTGAGGCAGAGCAATTGTTATTCAATTACTGGTATTAATGATGCAGAAGAATTTCGCACAGTCATGGTACACTATCTTTGTAGATTAAAGATGATCTGCCTCCATAGACTCTTCAATGATTTCTTACTTCTGCTTGACACAAAAATGAATATATACTATTGCCAACTTCCAGGAAGCTCTTGATGTTGTCCACATTGGTAAAGAAGACCAGGAGAATGTATTTGCAATGCTTGCTGCAGTATTATGGTTGGGAAACATATCGTTTACTGTAATTGATAATGAAAATCATGTTCAAGCAGTAGAAGATGAGGGTAAGAAATTTTCAGAGCCTCTACTGATAACGTCTACCTAATTGTATTATGAATTGAACATGTCAAAATATTAAAGAAGGGTTAGTTCTCTAGGTTTTGTGAAGATATTATTTAACACATCAACATATCAGCACATTGTCATACATCTATGTTAATACGAATTCTGTTTTTCAATTTTGTGTCACTTCCTCTCTTCATACCTAAAATCCGATAGTGTCAACAATAACAATATAAAGTAGGAACCATATCAATATGTTATCGTCACACTATCAATTTCTAATTTTGTGTTTGATCTCCTCTTTTCTTTGTTCTTCATCTAAATCGTATAGGATCAAGAGTTTGATCCTTGCACCCGTTTTTCTAGATAAAATTTGAATTTTAGCCCAGTAAAAGGCGCACTTTGCATTGTCCATGCTTCTACCACAAAGGGTCATGTGTGAGGGAGTGTGTTTGAGGCAAGTTATAAAGAAATTTATCATCCATTATTGGACATGTTAAGGTTTTAGGAGAATTGGTCCTTCACACTGAACCTATCATTTGAATTTTTTGCAGTAGAAGTTACTTGATTTCGTTTTCATCTGATAAGTTTTATTTATGTATGATGTATTTCATGTCTAAGTTTTGGTACATATGTTTTGAACATGTTTTAGATGCCTTAATGTGTTTCAAGTTATTCAATACCTGGTTAGAAATGACCTTTTCTCTGGCTTCTTATAGGTCTGTTTCATGTAGCCAAATTGATAGGCTGTGAAATTGAAGATCTCAAGTTGACTCTATCAACTCGCAAGATGAAAGTTGGTAATGATAATATTGTCCAAAAGTTGACACTATCACAGGTAAAATAACTGTCATGCTAACATACCTTTGATTTTGTAAAGTTCATGGTGACATGGAATCATAATGATACATTTTTTATTTCTCAATATCTCAAATAATACATTTTTTTTTCTTACAGGCAATTGATGCAAGAGATGCTTTGGCAAAGTCAATATATGCATGCCTGTTTGATTGGTTGGTTGAACAGATAAATAAATCACTTGCTGTTGGCAAAAGACGTACTGGCAGATCAATCAGTATTCTAGATATCTACGGGTTTGAATCTTTCAATGTATGTTTACATAAAACCTTGTCTACCTCATTCTTTATGTTTATTATTTATCTTACCGTCTTCATCCTGTTTGCATATTAAATATTTTAGCGCTATTGCTGCTATGACTTTTTTGCCTGTAGAGAAACAGTTTTGAGCAGTTCTGCATAAATTATGCTAATGAGAGATTACAGCAACACTTCAATCGTCATTTATTCAAATTAGAACAGGAGGTACATATCCCATACTTAAACACCTCTTGAATGTCCTAGTTAGTAGTACCTAAAATGAAAGAAAATATTGAATACCTCTGGAAATCTAAATTTCTGGTTATGCTTGTGGATTGTTGTTTTAAGGAATATATTCAAGACGGCATTGACTGGGCCAAAGTTGAATTTGAAGACAACCAAGACTGCCTTAATCTTTTTGAAAAGGTACAAAATATCATAGTTCCCCCTGACTCCTTTACTGCATAATCTCCAGTGTGCTTGTTAATTGAATGATTTCAGTGGGAAAAGGTTATCTAGTTAGTTAAGCCTGGTAGAATATGAAGGGCTTACATACTCCAAGAAATTTATGTCATTTTGTCATGTCTTGTATGTATCAACAACATATCAGTGTAAAAGAAAAAAACTCTGAATTTACAAAGGGAAAGATATATGATTGTTTTTCATGCATGGGTTTAATAAGCTCTATATATTCTGAAGCTTGATCGGAAATACTGTATGTATAAACATGCATCACATGTTTGTATTAGATGTAGCACGTGTAGAATTACTCTTTCCTTATTTCTAGGGGTGTGATTAATTACCTTTATTACTGTATCATTTTATTCATTATTTTGTACTTATAGATACACATGTACTGTTCTAGACACAATTACCAAAACCTTGTGTGGTATCAATAGTCTGATCCATTTTTTGAGCCTAGAAAAGCCTCTCTTTTTTTTCCCTGCGCAAAGAGTATCATCATCTTCCCTGGCCTGTTTCTCTTCCAACACGGCATCCTTTCACCTGTGTGAGACCCCATGATAAGGAGCCCCCTTGTTACAACTACACTTTTATTCCTTGCTGTGAATACTCTGACATTCATGATTAGAAACTAGAACTCTTGTGACTTAAACTTGACTTATGATATATTTGCAGAGGCCACTGGGGTTGTTGTCCCTGTTAGATGAAGAATCTACTTTCCCAAATGGCACAGATAAAACATTTGCGAATAAGCTTAAACAGCATCTGAATTCTAATTCATGTTTCAAAGGAGAAAGAGACCAAGCCTTTACTGTTCACCATTATGCTGGGCAGGTATTATTCTGATCATGTTCTACAGGAATGTTCTGGTCTTTGGCCTAAACTTGTCAACACACAGTTATTTATTTGTTGTATTGCCAACTTAATGAGTCCCACTGGACGTTCAAAGTCAACCAATATTAAAGAAGGTGCTAAAGTGGGTGTTGTTGGCATCTTCGCTGTATATTGGTTTAAAATCTGTTGATATGTTTACAGGGACAATCAATTTAACCTTGTGATCTTTATAATGTGATATGGCTAGGTTTTAAGGAGGATACTGGTTGTAAGACTATTCTTCCAAAATTTGAATCCTCTTATTAGTGAACCATTGCTTTTATTTAGATTTCAGTAAATATTTTTTAACTCCCAAATGCAATCTTTATAGAGAGTAGAGGGTTACTCATTTCTTATAAATTTTAGTTTTCTCATCTGGCCTGACTGTTTGATAGTTCTACTTGTTGCTCCACTCAGGTAACCTATGATACAACTGGATTTCTGGAGAAGAACAGAGACCTATTGCACTTGGATTCCATCCAACTTCTATCCTCATGCACATGTCCTCTTCCTCAAATATTTGCATCTCATATGCTCACTCAATCTGATAAACCGGTAGTTGGTCCCTTGCACAAGTCAGGTGGGGCAGATTCCCAAAAGCTAAGTGTTGCTACAAAATTCAAGGTACATTAGCTTAATTATAAAGTGAGAAAAAAACTTCATTTTTCACAAAAGGATCTAACTGATGTGTGATCTGCAAGTATATAGGATTGCACCATGTAATTTATCATTCACGTGAGGATTGTTCCTCCAGAACCGAGTTCACAATCAGAAGAGTGTGGATGAGTATGTCCACTAAGTGAGAAACTAAAATTACCAATGAAAATATTCACACAAAACAAGGTGAAATTCACTATTTAGCGGTAGTTAGGGTCCAATTCATCTCAGTCTTAGCTCATGCAATCAGTCCTGTTCTTAATTCAGCTTTCAAATTTTCAATGCCAAATTGATAATCCAATTTACAAAGTAAGGTCAATTCCAATCCCTTGGTAATTTTACCTATGTCTTAAATTCCTAATTCCTTTGGTGAGTTCAAGTGAGACAAGAATTAGGTTTCGGAATTGCAAAGATCACATAAGAATCAACTCAAATCATTTGATAATCAATAATTTTGTTGTTCACTTCAGATCCTAACAATTTACCAATTCTTAAATTGTGAGGAAAATCCTAAAATCACTAGATAAATGGCCAAAATGAGCATTGAAGCAAACAATCAAATTTGACATGGAAAACCTTAGATTGAAATTGCTAGAAACGGATTACGTGAGCTCAACTTCAAATTGGTAAAATCTCTTCCCTTAACCTAAACGTTTAGCAAAACATAGCAAAAGAAGAAAGTGGCAATCCAATACATGAAGTTGAAAATAAAATTTCTTATTTTCACAACGTCTTAGCCCCACAATCAGAGAAATGAATCTCTTTATTCTTGTTCAAAAAAATGGCAGGTGCCGAATTTAGTTAATACGTCTATCAAAAGGCACTTGACATGTACACAATAAAAATGAAGTCTGTACATGGTGATATAACAGTAACACTTCATGATTCAAGGTCGGTGTATACAGGGAAAGATATGGTACCTTTATTTAATTGGAACACTCAAACAACAAATAATCATCTTGTGAATGTTGAGGTAGCGGAAGTAAAATCCTTGGAAACAACTCCATTGTGGCCACATAAGGCTTTTGGAGTGCACATACTAGTGCTCCAATAACCAGTTCCATTACTTTACTAATCCTTTGGGACTTTCCTACATCCAAACCGAAATACACGATTTTGATGAAACCAAGATGGAAAATCATTGAAATCTAAACTAATAAAGGAACGAGTTCTTACTGTGAATCTTAACAAAATGTTGGAGAAATATTTGAAATTAAGCCCTATTTACCCTCCAAATCCACTTATCTTATGGATTATTATACAGTGAAGTGGATTTATTGCACATGCTTTGGCAAATTAGTATTTAGTTTATTTCTAGTTATTTCTTTCATTGTTATGAATGAATAATAATTAATTCGTGTCACATGTTTTACTGAATGAATAGTGCTTGTAACATGGTTCAGCTGATAAGTAGAATGGGGTACAGATACAAATATTGTAATTTTTTTGGGACGAAAAATGAAAGTGGTGGAGAATAGAATAAAAGTTCAAGTGTATTAAACCAAATATTATTTGGAAGGTAGATAAATTGTCTTTCCCCACTACTAAAAGCTACTTATATATTCATTTTCATTAATATTGATATTGATATTTATTGCACTTTATTTGATATTGAAATTATTTCCTCTGTTGATGTCCAGGGTCAATTGTTCCTATTGATGCAACGACTAGAAAGCACTACTCCACATTTTATTCGCTGTATTAAACCAAATAATCTCCAATCACCTGAATCATATGAGCAAGGGCTTGTATTGCAACAACTGAGATGCTGTGGGGTCCTGGAAGTTGTTAGAATATCAAGATCGGGTTTTCCAACAAGAATGTCTCACCAAAAGTTTGCCCGAAGGTATAATAGCAGAGAAACTGATGATTTAGTTTAATCAGATATGGTTTTGCAAGTGTCTAACCTTGTTTTTATCGCTGCATTGAATCAGATATGGTTTTCTCCTCCTTGATAATGTTGCATCTCAGGATCCACTTAGTGTTTCGGTGGCAATTCTTCATCAGTTTAATATTTTGCCTGAGATGTATCAAGTTGGCTACACGAAATTATTTTTCCGAACAGGACAGGTAATATGTGTTTATTTTTTTAATTTATACAATTTTTTTTCTCAGACCCCCCAAAAATCTTTTACTAACTCCATGTGCTTTTTAAAACCAGGAAATTTTGAGCTTTAGTGATTTGGTATTAGGTTGAATTATAATTTCTAGTTTGTAGTTCTATTTATATCCCGCTATTTTATGAAAGTTGTAGGAGCATAATTTATTTTAAGTATATTCCAATTTGTGATGCTTGACGACTATGCAGATCGGTGTGCTTGAAGATACTAGAAATCGTACCCTCCATGGTATTTTACGTGTACAAAGTTGTTTTAGGGGTCACCAAGCTCGTCGTTCTCTCAAGGAGCTTCAGGGGGCAATCAGTACTTTGCAGTCATGTATATTATTTTTCACTACCTTATTCTTTAAATCATATATGTTTTGTGCAGAAAAGTGTAACGAAATGAACACGTCTTTCCTAATCATGCAGTAATTAGGGGGAACAAAACCAGAAAAGAATATTCAGCTTTAGTGAAGAGGCATAGAGCTGCTGTTATTATACAGAAGCGCGTGAAAGCAGTATTTGCTAGAAACAGAATGAAGACTATTAGTGATGCGGCAACAGTCATACAAGCAGGTAAGATAATACATGATAAATTCTTAGATATATGATACCAATTTTTGTTTTTTGGGATATTTAAATTAAGGCTGTTAAAGATGACACCATTTATTTTTTTCAAGAATAAACGGGGATGAAGCCCAAGATAATTTACATAAAAATGCTATTTTTTGTTGGAATCTGGACACCAGTCTTTTCAATGGCGAGCTGTCAATAAAATTTTCACAATTTTATTTGACCTACCTTTTGCAGTTATTCGGGGTTGGTTAGTCAGAAGATGCTCAGGAAATATTGGATTTTTGAAATCTGGAGACATGAAGGTATTCTCTTTCCCATACTACTATGGACTCATTTTTTATATTATATTATGCTTATAAAGGAGGATCTTTGTGATTCTTACCATCATGAACTCCAAAACAGATAAAAGAATCGGACGAGGTTGTGGTTAAGGCATCTTTCCTGGCCGAATTACAGCGGCGGGTACTTAAGGCTGAGGCTGCCTTGAGAGAGAAAGAAGAGGAAAATGACATCATTCGTCAACGACTCCAACAATATGAGAGCAGATGGTCTGAATATGAATTGAAGATGAAATCCATGGAAGAAGTGTGGCAGAAACAAATGAGATCCCTACAATCTAGCCTCTCCATTGCAAAGAAAAGCCTTGCTATTGATGACTCTGAAAGAAATTCAGATGCATCTGTTAATGCGAGTGATGAGAGGGATTACAGCTGGGATGTAGGAGGTAATCACAGACGGCAAGAAAGCAACGGGGCAAGATCAACGAGTGCTGGTTTAAGTGTTATAAGTAGGCTGGCTGAAGAATTCGAGCATCGGAGTCAAGTATTTGGTGATGATGCCAAGTTCTTGGTTGAGGTAAAATCTGGTCAGGTAGAAGCAAGTTTAAGCCCAGATCAAGAGCTTAGGAGGTTAAAACAAATGTTTGAAGCTTGGAAAAAAGATTATGGGGCTAGACTGCGTGAAACAAAAGTCATTTTAAATAAACTTGGAAATGAAGACGGTGCACTTGAGAAAATGAAGAAAAAGTGGTGGGGAAGAAGAAACAGTACACGGATAAATTGAGTTTTTCTTCTTTCAAGTTTTAATTTATCTTTAATTTTATTTTTTTTAAAGGTTCGGCTTTGGTCTATGCACTTTTTCCAGTGCATTGCCAATTATATATCCGAAAGTGAGGAAAATACAATAGAAAAGGTTAAAGGAGTAGGAGTGTTAGAATTAATGAATGAATGAATGAATTTACTGTAGTTTGGTTAGTTGTTGCTAGCCAGCCACCTTTATTAGTAATGTCTGCCTGAGTGGAGTTGTTAAGTGTTGATACCCATTGCTTGTCAAATTTGCTGTGGGGCCCCAAATGTATACACACTAAGCACTTTGTTGGCCCTGCAAAAATTGTAAAAATTCATATTCTTCATATTTCCGAGCCTTTTGCTTCTTCCTGCACTTGTCAATTTTAAACTTGCAACCCCACAGTTGGATGAAATGACTGAATTGCCCTTCGTCCATTTCTCTCAATGTTGTTGCCACTACTCGCCACCACTGTGGTAAATGAACTTAGAAGTCTAACATCTCCTTAATTGTTTTTTATTGTCTTTTATACTTTCACTTTATTGTTATTGCTTAATTTATTGCTTAGTAAGTTTTGAACTCAAAATTGAATTTGCTGAAAAACGACTTCAAATAAACTGATCTCTTTTGGATGAGTTTGTCCTCTGTTAGACGATATTGTTTTAATTTGGTTGTAAAACAGACAATAAATTAGTAACAAACAATTCACCTTTGAAATAATTCCCAAAATGCAAATGGCTCACCGAATTAGATTACTTCACAGGCAAAAAGTTACTCAATTAAACAAGATATAATAGAAAGGTTGATGAGTAAATGGGATAAAAAGGACAAATAATTTATATACGCTAATTCTGGTTTTAGCTATACATTTGACGTTGAGAATCAAATCTTGTGAAAGCAATATCCAAAGAAGCCAAATTTATGTCAAAACCATGGGTCTGACCTCCATACTGCACATACAGATGTTCTTTGGGTGACATGGGAAGAGGGAGAATTTGAGAGATTTGTGGTAACTGTGGTGAAGGTGGAGGAAAATCTTGTGTATATTTAGTGTAATATATGTCAGCTAAGAGAAGCCATACAAGATCTGGATCAATAGATGCAAGTCCATGGAGGGCATTCAGAGAAGCATCTCGAAGTCCAACAACACTGCTACAGGCTATCCCCACAACCAAGCCACTAACCTTCTTCAGAACAAGTTCTAACGCAGAGGAACTGCTCTTGTTACGGCATAAGTCCGCAATCATGTTGAGCACTGCAATCTGAACCTTGAGATAGGATGTCTCAGCCAATGAATCCTCTGAACTTATGGAACTGCTTCTATAAGGTAGTTGCAAAGGGATTTTCTCATCTTTGAAAAATGACTTTTTATGAAATGGGGATGTTGTCAGAAGTTTCCAAAAGTGAGCCCCATCAGAGAGGAAACGACGTGTGAAGAAATTTCCTCCACAAACGGGCACCACATTGCTGATCACACTCAAACATCTCCGCACAGCCTGCCAAAATGAGTAGCATCCAAAAATATGTCAAGCAAAATCAACCATAACTCGTTATTATACCAACCCTAAAGTAAGAAATGACCGTAACGAGGGACTTCTCACCACTGGATTCCTGTTCTGAATACAAGTAACCAGGAACGGCCATATTTTATTCATTGCCGGAAGTAGCCTGTTTTCGTCAGCCCCTTCTTCATTAGCTTCCAAAGTATCCTTCAGCTGATATAGTGATAGTGATTCTAACGCTTCTTCAGTTGCTTCTTTAATTTCCCTTTCATGTTTATAAGCTGCTTCTACTTTTGCTATTGCCAAAGTACCACTCTGAAACCAGAAATTATCCAAATAGCAATGAGAAAAATACAAAATAGGATCTTATTGTTCAAGATTATTTTAGATTCATACTCAATCTAGCAGGCAAATAATAACTGACAATCACATTCCAAACCCCTGCCATTGTGTCCAATTCTGCAATATAAGAACCCCGTGTCATTTGGAATAGCTATCCATACAAATTTACTTCTATAGAATTGAGTTAGGCCCTACACAAGGATTTACTTTAGGTTAAGAAAATAATTCATTACTAATGGAAGTTGTGTAGAATATATCTTCCCGCAAGGAACCAAGAACAGGATGTCAGAGATGCCTAAAAAGGCTTGAACTCAATGAATGTCAACAAATAAACCTCCTAGGTAACAGAAATACAAAACAAAGCAGAGCAACTATATAAAGAAAAGTGCTTAAGAAAAACCTGAATATAAACATCAGTACAATAAAGCAGTCAAATATCCCTAAATATGAATGACAAATAAAGATAGATGAGCCCATAAAACAACTTTACCATTTAATCCTATTTCTAATTCAAAACAAAAAATAACGAAACAATGAAATAGAATCCTTTACTGGTGTCAAATTTAACAGCTTACTGCTGTCGAATTTAACAGCTTTTGGCTGTTTCAAGTGAATGAGAGAACGTAAATTTTCACACGCTAGACAAGGAGGTAGCAGGGGCATATCCTCTTCTTTTTTTTTACCTTTTTTAGCATATTTCTAACAAAGCAATCTTACTATGACAACTCTCTATTCCAGTAGTTTGACATTTGATTAGACCTTTCAAAAATAAGTTTAAAGCTTCACTGTTTCTTTTTGCTAAACTACTAAGAAAATGAGAGAAATTAAGTTGAAACCATGCGTTTATGAGATGTCATGGATGCTTTATTTATACTGAAAGAAAGAAATCAATAGATTAAATAGAGGAGATTTAATATCCTCTAGAAATAAATATATGATTTAGATATTATTGATTATATAGGATGTGCTTCTTATTTCTACAATTATAAAACTTTTAATGCTCACCCAGGGTATTTTCTTTAAGAGTATATCTATTTTAAAAAAAGATTGACTCATTTAATCAAACCACCTCTATTTTCAACAGCTTAGTTTGAGATATTATAAACCCTTCAAAAATGATATTTAAAAGTTGATTTTTAGAGAAATGCCTGAATTTATTTTTCCCAAATCCGCCCCCTATTTCTTTGAGACCTTGTTTTCTTCATTGTCCATCAATATGAACTTCAGACCTTCCATCTCTCTATTTTTTAAATTTACAGTTTAATCAAAATGGCTGATCAGAGTCCAGCAATTCATAAAGTATAATTCAAAACTGCCTGAAGTACCAATAAAGAATATATGCTTCTCATATTTACATTAATGGCTAACATGTTGAAGTGTAAAAAGCATTTTAACCAAAAGATACCTCAATTATATCCAAGGCAGCTAAGCATATCTCTTGCTTGATAGATGCTAGAAGTGGGATTGCAGCAGTAACACATGAACCAGCAATAGAACCAACTGTTCGTCTATATCTTCTAGAATCATTTAACTTGAATAAAATGTCCTCCCACTGATCTACAAGCAAAACACTTCACTTAATAATAATTGACAAACCACAATTACCACAAGAGAATAGCTATTACAGTCTGGTTGATGCAGAAGCACTAAGTCCTATTATACTTGTTAGATATTATTAGATATTATGAGATATTATAGTTATTGTTTTATATTTCATATTTATGTAATGGACTTAGTCCATATGTTTATTTTTCTTATATAAACATAACTCTATGTGTTCAATATACACAAGGGATTTACCCTATTCTTTCTTTTCCTTTAATATGGTATCTAGAGCATAAGGTTAGGGTTCAAATTTTATTGGTGAACCCACTGTTCACTGGAATTTTCCAGCCACCGCCCCACCACCTTGCCAGAACTGCCACCGCTGCCGCCTCACCGGAGCCGCCGCCGGAATCTCGCCGGAGCCACCGTCGGAATCCAGCCGGAACCGTTGTCGAAATAGCTGCTACCGCCAATTGACTGGTGACTGGATTTAATTTTTGTCCTATATGGCTTCTTCCGCTTCCGCTACCACTACGACTTCTTCCGCTGCCACTGCTACTGTGCAACCTTCTACTGTGGACCATACTTCAATTGATACCCCAGGCCAGCCTGCTATTTTCAATGAATTTCTTAAATGGTATGAGGATCGTCAGAACTTTAGTTCCACAGCTTCTGTTGCACATTCAGGTACATCTTTTGTTGGCCTCACTCACTCTACTTCCGTTGGCCCTTGGGTTCTAGATTCAGGTGCCACAGATCACATTACTGGTAATAAATCTTTTTTCTCTTCCCTATCTACTACGGGTTATTTACCTTCAGTTACCATGGCCAACGGATATAAGGTACCATCACATGGTGTTGGTACTATTAACCTTTTTCCTTCTTTATCTATTGATAATGTTCTTTATGTCCCTGGGTCTCCATTTAACTTATTATCCATTAGTCGTCTCACTCGTTCCCTTGATTGTGTTATTTCTTTTACCAAAGATTCTGTTTCTGTACAGGACCGGAGCTCGGGACGGATGATTGGCACCGGATGTGAGTCTCATGGACTTTATCATCTACAGATCTCTGCCCATGTTGGCGCGATTATGGATTCTCCATCTCTCATTCATGCTCGATTGGATCATCCTAGTCTTGCCAAGATGCAGCAGCTTGTTCCAAGTTTGTCTAATGTGTCTAGTTTATCATGTGAGTCATGTCAGTTAGGGAAACACATTCGTAGTTCTTTTCCTAGTAGTGTCTTACAACGTGCTTCATCTCCTTTTGCCTTAGTTCACTCTGACATTTGGGAACCAAGTCGTATTAAGTCTAATTTAGGATTTCAGTATTTTGTTACTTTTATTGATGATTATTCAAGATGTACTTGGGTGTTTTTAATGAAAAATCGTTCTGAGTTGTTTTCTATATTTCAACTATTTTACAATGAAATTAAAAATCAATTTGGAATTTCCATTCGCGTTTTGCGTAGTGATAATGGACGTGAGTATCTTTCTCATTCTTTTAAAAATTTTATGGCTTCTCATGGTATTCTTCATCAAACTTCATGTGCTTATACACCTCAACAAAATGGGGTAGCTGAGCGCAAGAATAGACATCTTGTTGAAACAACTCGTACTATTTTAATCCATGGTGATGTTCCTCAGCGTTTTTGGGGTGATGCTGTTCTTAGTGCATGTTATCTCATTAATCGAATGCCATCTTCAGTTTTAAATAACAAAATTCCTCATTCTATTTTATTTCCACATGACCCTCTCCACTCTTTACCTCCCAAAGTTTTTGGGTCCACATGCTTTGTTCATAATTTTAGTCCTGGTCTTGATAAATTATCTCCTAAATCACACAAATGTGTCTTTTTAGGGTTCACTAGATCACAAAAAGGATATAAATGTTTCTCACCTTCTCTAAATCGTTATTTTATTTCAGCAGATGTCACCTTCAGTGAATCTTCCCTTTACTTTAAGTCTTGTCTTTCTCCTTCTATGTCTTCATCTAATCAAGTTAATATCCCTCTTGTTGTACCTAGTGCACCTCAAGATTCACGACCGCCACCAACTCTTCAGGTGTATAGTCGTCGTCAAACGTCTCATCGTCCATCAGATGACTCTCTTCTAGTGCCAACACCTCATCCCCCTCCGGCTCCGACAGTTGAACCTCCGATAGTTGAACCTGATCTTCCTATTGCTATCCGAAAAGGTATACGTGCTACCCGTAATCCCTCTCCACATTATACTGCTTTGAGTTATCATAGACTATCTCAACCCTTTTATACTTGTCTTTCGTCTATTTCTTCTGTATCTATTCCAAAATCTGTAGGTGATGCCTTAGCTCATCCTTGTTGGCGTCAGGCCATGCTTGATGAAATGAATGCGCTTCAGAATAATGGAACTTGGGAACTTGTTCCTTTACCATCTAGGAAATCTGTTGTTGGTTGCAAGTGGATTTTTGCTATCAAAGTTGGTCCTGATGGTACTATTGATCGTCTCAAAGCTCGTCTTGTGGCTAAGGGTTATACCCAAATTTTTGGTTTAGACTATGGTGATACTTTTTCTCCAGTGGCAAAGATGGCTTCTGTTCGCTTATTCATAGCTATGGCTGCTCTTCAACAATGGCCTCTTTATCAACTGGATGTCAAAAATGCCTTTCTTAATGGGGATTTGCAGGAAGAAATTTATATGGAGCAACCTCCCGGTTTTGTTGCTCAGGGGGAGTCTTCTGGATTGGTATGTCGTCTTCGCAAATCCTTATATGGCCTCAAGCAGTCTCCTAGGGCATGGTTTGAAAAATTTAGTAATGTTGTTCAACAGTTTGGTATGACTCGCAGTGAAGCAGATCATTCAGTTTTTTATCGTCACTCGAGTGCTGGGTGTATTTATCTTGTAGTATATGTTGATGACATTGTTCTTACAGGCAGTGATCACCATGGCATCTCACAAGTAAAACAACACCTTTGTCAACACTTTCAAACCAAAGATCTTGGCAAACTCAGATATTTCTTAGGGATTGAGGTAGCACAATCCGATAATGGTATTGTTATGTCTCAAAGGAAATATGCATTAGATATTTTGGAGGAAATTGGGTTGATGAATTCGAAATCTGTTGATACTCCCATGGATCCCAATGTCAAGCTTCTACCCAATCAGGGGGAGCCTCTTTCAGATCCTGAGAAGTACAGGCGATTAGTTGGAAAATTGAACTATCTCACTGTTACTCGTCCTGATATTTCTTTTGCAGTCAGTGTGGTGAGTCAATTTCTTAATTCTCCATGTGAAGATCATTGGAATGCAGTCATTCGTATACTGAAGTACATTAAAGGTTCTCCTGGAAAAGGTTTGTTATATGGTCATAATAACCATACTAAAGTCGTTTGTTATTCAGATGCTGATCGGGCAGGATCTCCATCTGATAGAAGATCAACTTCTGGTTATTGTGTCTCCATTGGTGATAACTTGATCTCTTGGAAAAGCAAGAAACAAAGTGTTGTGGCCAGATCTAGTGCAGAGGCAAAATATAGAGCTATGGCCTCAGCTACTTGTGAGCTTATTTGGCTCAAACAGATACTTAAAGAATTGCAATTTGGAGAGGTCCCTCAAAAAAACACTTATATGTGATAATCAGGCTGCTCTTCATATTAGCTCAAATCCAGTTTTTCATGAAAGGACCAAACATATTGAGATTCATTGTCATTTCATTCGAGAAAAGATTATATCGGGAGATATCAAGACTGAGTTTGTTAATTCAAATAATCAATTAGCAGATATTTTTACTAAATCTTTACGACGGCCTAGGATTGATTACATTTGTAACAAGCTGGGTACATATGATCTATATGCACCAGCTTGAGGGGGAGTGTTAGATATTATTAGATATTATGAGATATTATAGTTATTGTTTTATATTTCATATTTATGTAATGGGCTTAGTCCATATGTTTATTTTTCTTATATAAACATAACCCTATGTGTTCAATATACACAAGGGATTTACCCTATTCTTTCTTTTCCTTTAATAATACTCTTCTACAGCAACACAATCAAGGAAATTAACAGTATTAGTAATAAAACTATGGGTGTGAACCCAATAAAGTCTTAGAAGACCTAGCACTTGACAGAAATGGTAATCCTAACAACATGAACATATAAATGATTGATATACTATTTAAAAGTAAGGTAAGAGTAATTCATATTATCCAATTTACTTACTAATTACTATCACTCTAACATTATACTATTATAAACTGAAATCTGAAGAACTAGAAGATAGTTGTTTGTTGGTGGTTAAGACCTCATGTTAACTTCATCAATTTTAAAGATCCCAACAAGTTTGGGAAAGTAGAAATTTACGGACCCTAATGTAGTAACACACAAATGTTCTGTTTATTAATGGATCAATAATGGATAAAATAGTGCTCTCTTGAATACTAACACAAACCTTTACTAGCATTTATGGATTAGGAATTTTATGAAAATCTCTTTTTAAGTTTACACATGAAGCAAGATATTTTAGAAAATCTAGATGCTCTTGATATATATTATCAAGGACTAATAGCTTTTTCTCCCTTCATCCAGCCTCTCTTTTTAAAGGAAATTTCAATATTAAAATAAAATCATGCAGTTGATTATCAAGTTATGCCTACATATGGGCTTACTGGGACGCAGTTTTGTTGGTTTTTCCTTAGTTAATTACTTTATCAGTTTATTTATGTTTCAGTGGTTTGTTACGGGCTAGCTTTTTTATTTTCTATCAGCTAACAATTAATAGTAATGAACTTTAACAACATGACTTCGTGTCTACACCCTAGAAAGAAGAAATCTTCAAGAATTTACTGAATTTTCTACTATGGTGTCCACTTGTGGAAGGGAGGCCATGGTAATAGGGAAGAACATGGTAGACAAGGGTGAACTATGCAAAAAGAATGCTACTTATAGAAGGAAGCATTTTGTACTCAAGTCAATGATTCCTTGAGAACTAAAAAATAACTCTAAATAATTGTAATTCCAAACCTTGCATAGTTTCTGCTGAATTGGAGATTATAGACTTCACATCTCCTGCGAACAACTCTGCCTGAGTGGGTAACAGGAAAGCTTCAAGTTTTGATGCCTTCACAATTTCTGCTACTGCCTGAATCAACCAATTTACAGAGCATTAACTGATATTAGAACTAAGTAAATATTTTGAAACCAAAAAGCCCTTCAGATATGTATGCTAATTAAATAAGAAACAAATTGCAAAAAGAATAGCCATATCTATTTCTAAATAAAAAAGAATGGTAAAGAATATAAAAAGATGGAGGAAATAGTGTGATTCAAATCCACTCAACAAGGAAATGGAAGCAATTTTAGAGGTTGTATGGAGGAAATAGTGTGATTCAAATCCACTCAACAAGGAAATGGAAGCAATTTTAGAGGTTGTAGCTTGCAACAGACCTTTAGGAATGGAATAGTAAGATCAGGATGTTGATGTCTACCCAGTATTTCAAGTTCCACTGACACAGAGCGCATCTGTTCAATTACACATAGTTAGACCACATGGCATTAGGAAATAAAGTCTAAGCATGTAGGAAGGTAATTATTTGCTTTCTATATATGCATTGTAATCAAATGCAGTAGAGTTAATGACCATGTGAAGGCAACTATTAGCCAACAATACAAATTGAGCATTATTAGGAAAGTTAACCCTTCCATGGTGGTATCTGAACAACACTTTTGGCACAATGTCAAACAATTAAAGGCCACAAAAATTCAAAAGAAGAATAATCACACATAGAACAAACAATCATGAAGCTCGTTTGCTTAAAATGGCAATAAAAGGCCATGGTCATACTGGTTCCTCAAGCAGAGGCAAAATCTTGTGCGCTACTCCAATGTAGGACAGCATGGATGCTAGCACGTTTGGCACATGATGATTTAGGTCCAAATGACGTAATTGTCGACATATTGAATCAACCACATAGTCTGCATTTTCCAAAACTAACTGTCCAACCTACATAAATGTATATAAGATAGAAGTCAATAATAGTCATCCAAAAAAATTAGAAAATAAACAAAGATCATGACTAACAGTTGGAAAGCCAGATGTGGTTGAAAGTATATGCAAGACAGAATCTGCTGCGTTTCTAACTCGATAATTTGAAGAACTAAGGTTCTCCAGCAATAAATAAAGTGAAGAGTGTAGAAATCCACTAGAAACAAAATCTCTTCCAAGGCACATATTAAAGATTCCTACTCCATCAATAATAACCTGTTTCACAATAAATAAGCCATTCTTGTTTTTGTCAATTTTCTTCAGAAGTAAATATGAAAACGAAACCAAATCACAATGAATAAACAGCCATGTCAGCTTATGAAATTAGCATCTTTCCTCACGCAGCATTGCAGCATCTTGGAAAAAGTATAGGCTAATATCTTCTTCAACCACAGCATGAAGCGGCAAGTCAGCAGTTCCACAATCAATTGGAACATTCCATACCTCAGCAGATAAATACTCATGTAAGATCCCACCAATGCACTCAACTAAATAACTCCTTACACCTTTATCCTTGGGCATCTTCCAAAAAGATGTATGAAATGCACAACTATGAAATATTCTAGCAAAATCACTACTTGCTTGATCCGATACACCAAATATTATCTCATTTAGCATGCATGCAGCTGTGCTAGCTTGCCTCAATAACTGTCCAGAACCATGCCTGTCATACCACGACTGCCAGCTTTCTTTATTGTATTCTCTTAAACGAAGCTCAGAAACCAATTTACGGAAGTAACCAAGCAGGGTCTCAATCACATGCAACAGAAGCCCTTCACTTATATTATCTAGCAATGACAAAGGAAAAACAAGTAAATCCAGGTTAAAGACAAACACTGTAAGAGCTATGAGAAAAGAAAAAAACATTGAATTGAAAATCACCTGCCACAATAGATAAACCCACAAATCGGAGAATCCCTGCAAGAGGTTGGTATAACTTAAGACTACCAACATAACTAAACCAAGGGGGCATGCGAGGAAGCTCATACTTATTTTGAGCAGTTTTAACAGGATTTTCTAGACTCTTTTCCTCAATAAGCCTACATTTAGGAACTTCAGATAAACCAGAATTTATAAGAGAGGGGCTATAATTGAAAAAATTAGCTCCAGATTTCAACTCAGCAATGGAGGGAAGATATCCCAGGGCTGATGATCGATCTGTCGAAGTGAGTTTTCTGAGCGAACCAGAAAACACTGAATTATGGCTTAGACATGCAGCAAACAAATCTAGGAATCTAGCAGCTTCAACCTAATCATTTCCAAGAATCAGACAGAAGTCCATGAAAGAAAATATGAAAAAGGGTTCATTTGTACTAAAACAATAAAAAAAGAAAATATAAATATAAAGGAGATATAACCTATGCTTTATCTTTTAGAATATGTGGGATTTAGGCCTACCTTAACCTCAAAATCGATTTGTAACATGAGGTTTGTGCTTCCTTACATACTATAATTTGGTTATATCTCTAATTGGTGCAGCATACCCCCTCACACTAAGGACTAAATATCTCAAGCGAGATATTAAATATTTGTAGGTGGTTCGATAACAAACCTTGATAATATAAGCTCTGATACCATCTTAAAAAATGTGTATTTTAAGTCTAACTCAATATCACAAAATTGACTTGCAAGGTTTGTTCCTGCTTATATGCAATGTAATTTTCAAATTAAGTGGACAAACTAGAAGCGTTACACCTAGTCCTAATTAATAGAGATGAAAAAAACCTTCAATATAATGAAATATGGAAAACACTCCTAAAAGATCATCTAAAATATTCCAAGAGACAATAATAATGATATATTTTATAGATATTCATTTGAACCCTCAAGCTAAAGCTTACTAAGCTTTAAGCTTGTTATAAATGAACACATTAAAACTAATTAAATAAGGAAGCAAGTAATGAAGTATAATGAAATTAAAAAACCACTCCTAAGATAAAATACACTTAAATATTCTAAAAGAAAAAAGATCACTTATGAGATATTTTCAAGATATGCTAGCAATAAAATCATAGTTCTCCATATAATAGACATGCCTTGTCACATGCAATTGGTGTTATCATTAAATTAAAGAATATTTTGAATTAACACAGTTACACCTAGTTAGTTACAGGGGAAGTTTAATGTAGAGCCAAAAAAGGAAGAGGTTTGTGTCTTTGTAATTTGGTATCTAAAAATATTGCTTTGGCATATAAATGGTTTTTCCTAGACTTTATCATATCTCTTTATGTCACAAAGCTACTTTTTTTCAGTTCTATTCTTTAATTCACTCAACTGTTTCTTAGGATTTTCACTTTTTAGAAAAGTGATCGGGAATTTTCTGAATTTCAGTCTTAGAGAAAAGCTTTGACAGTGTTCTTAGGCTGCAGTTCTTTGTTATATTTGGTTGGAAAGAAATGTGAGAATCTCCTCGGAATGTTAATCTCCTATTGAGTTCATTCGGTATAGAGCAGATTTTATAGCATCATGGTGTTTTTTTATCAGTTTACTTTGGCTGCGCCAGTTTTAGCCCTAGCAGATTCTATCCTCCTTTTGTATTTTTCTTTTTTATCTTAATAAGTTCTTTCATTATCGATAGTTAAATTACGATGTAGAATATAAACCAATTTGTACCCTGTATGATTAATTAGTTTGTTCCATTCCACTATTCCAAACCAAGATAACAATATCTAAATAAACAAAACAAATCATGATTGTAAAACAGGAGAAATTATAATAGATGTATAGAAAGAATGAGTTCAATTATTATAGAAGCACGTACAGGGGACTGAAGATGAGCCACTAATAGACGAGGACCAGAATAAAATATTACTGTCAGTAATTTCTGAGCATGTAACACAGCGTGTGACTCCTCATGACCAAGCACTACCCTGGGAAGCTTTTCAAGGTGCCTGAACTTGAAAGAGGAAATATTTCTGATAAGGAAAAAACCTAAGGGGGAAACAATTCTCAATGAATAACGAGTCCAAACTAAAAGATGAACCTGATAAAAATCTCAGTAGCACTGTTTTTTATAACGTGTTTCAAATTTTGTGAGAACAAATACTCAAGGAAATCTTGTGCAGTTGAAGACACGTCATTGGATACATCAAAGACCAAGGCACATAAGCACTCCTGAATCATTAGTAAATGTATTAAAATAAAATAAAAATTACAAGAGAAGATTACTTGACAAGATACATATCTTCTGAAATATTCCATAACATGAGAAAAAATAACATAGTTTCATAGAGTTTAATTTTCAGGCAGTTCAGTATAAAAAATTATACACTGTCAATCAATCAGTCTTCTCAATTATGTCTATTAAAGTAGTTAGTTATTATAAAGTTAACAAATTTACCATAGGGGACAATGTGATAGGATGACTAAGTAAGAAACCTTTACATCATCGATGCATTCTAATTAAACTCTTTCATAAATAAGTCCACAAAATATAAAATGACAATTTTTCTCTAAATTAGATAACTTTTTAATGGAGGAACAAAAGCAAAAATAAGATTTAATTCTTTTGGTACACGTCGCAAGCCACACATCTTCATCTGATATGGAAAATTAGGTCATAACCCAGGAAAAAAAAGTTTAACTAATGATCAACGGGCTTGCATGGAATAATCAGAGACAAAAAGGGGTAAAATGAAAATGTAACAAACTTAAAGAAATATTAATAAGAGCAGGTGAAAAAAAATTAAACATGCATTGCCCCCCCACTTCATTGGACCAGAAAAATGCAACTAAAAACAAAAAATTCCTGAGTGTAAGCCAACTTCATTCACTTGCCCACAACTTGGCCGAGGGCGAATAAACTATTTGTTGTTTATTGGAGGACCTTTGTGTTAGCCTTGCATCTTAACAGGCTATACCCACTATCAAAGACAAAGAAGCTCTAGACAGCAGTACCAGTTTTGTTGGTGTTTTGACAGGAGCATAATGTCAACGACGTTAAATAATATCTTCACTCAATAAACCATCCAAGAAGAAAGATCCTGATTTTTAACCTATTTATGGTAATGGATAAAATCTAACAGTTTTTTATTGGTTATATAAAGGCAATGGGGAAGAGAATGCTGTGAGTACTGAAATTTACAAGGATTCAACCAAGTATAGCTATTAAGTGCTTGCTCAGGATTAGATTGCACTAAGCTACACATCCATCAGCAATTTGTTATTATATAATATCATATCATCAACCTGAATAAAGCATACCAATGGTTATGGCACAAACCTAACATAATTCCCAGTTAACCAGTTCAGAGCTCACCAAAAGCATCAGTCTACTTTCCCCCAGTGTGTAGAAGCACTCTGACAACAGTCCTTTTATGGCATCAACAAGTCCCTTTCTCACCTTTTGTGAAGGGTGAATACAGATCTGAAATTCAATGATTTGACTCATCAAATATAAAGTAACATTATATATTAAAATATACACATAGCACTACAGTTTCAAAAATCCAAAGCCAGCAAAATAGAAAAGGAAACTAACATCATGAAACATACATGTGGAAATGTTGCACCCAACAGCTTATTTACATTTTCTGATGTCTTCTGCATCCAACCTTTTGTTCGGTTCACATGCAACGACAAGTTCTCTTTATCAGGATCAGTATTCCCTGTTTCTTGGAGTTGAGTTTGGGAATAAGAGATTTTTTCTGACTCAACACCTACATCTTCTGCAGCTTTTGTATTAACACAATTTTTAACTTGCAAGTGACGAAGCTCCTCCAAAAGAGAAAGGGTTGAATTACACTCATTTGAATCAAAGTCTGAAGATGATTCAATATCCAGGGCAGGTGCATTAGCATCATCCTGGAGGACTATCATAAGAAACTCTGTGAACCCTCTGATTGCTAGGTCAATAGAATCCACATTCCCAGCAGGCCCACTTATCACTGTTTTTGCACTGCGTAAAACTTTAGCTAACTGACTAGAAATGCCAGGTAAAAAGAAGGCTAATGCATCTGCAGAACCAACCTACAAAAGTAAACCAGCACAATCTATTGATTTGATTCCATATTTACATCTAGTTAGAAAGAATCTAAATATGTAAAAAACTAGTTTCATATCGAGGGGACAAAGTCTCTCACTTCATGTATTTTAAGACTTCTCCCAATTTCCACTCCATAACCAAAATCCAGGTGTGCATTTTGTGATGTGTAAGAAAATAGAACAACTTCAGAGGATTCCAAAGATGCAATAAAAGGTAAACCTATACGATGGAGTCCTGTTAATTCAGTTATTTCATAGTTTTCATTGTTGTAATGGGGGATAGAAAAAGCTTTTATACCTTTGGTTCTCTTCCTATGGCTTCTTCATAGAAAAGTCCAATCAAACATGCGGGGAGATGACTATTTTATTTCCCTGATAAACTTGGTTGTATTTTTTCCTTTTTTTTATCTTTTCTGAGGAGGATATCTTAACCTCCTTTATTTATACTATTGCCCATTAATCCCTATAAATATTTATCTTTCCTTGGCAAAAAATGAATAAAAAACTCGTGCAACTATTTCAAAAAGCATATTTTATTGTAATACCTTGGCAACAAGCACTCGCAGAGTTTTGAATGCTTCAATTCGAAGTCTTGCAGAACCTTGCTGTCCCCTGGCAGCCTCTGTATCTGCAGTCTTTTCATAAGACCAAATTGGTACTAAAAATTCAATAATATTTGGCAATTAACTTTCAGAAGAAAAAAAAGGATGGGGAAATTCCATTTAGGTCCCTTCTAAAAAAAAGATTTCTGTCTTAATTACTTGAAGAAGTTATCTTCTTCTATAATAGAAGTGCTATATGCTTTAAAAGAATTTTGGTTATTCTGTTATAAAATGTTATTATCCAGTTAATTCCCCATCCAAAAAAATAAAATAAAAACATAACTGAGTAGGAATTTAACCAAGAAACTCTATCAAAAACAAACATACTTTAAGAAGAAGTGATAGCCAGTGTCCAATAGCAGCTGATGCAAATTGAGACTGAAGAAATGCAAGTAAACATTCTTCTGATTCTGAACCATTCATGAATGTTTTATGAAGTCTATCATTACTATCTTCATCCGAAAGGGTTGGCAAACCGGGAATTTGTTTACACACACAAGACATATCGGAACAGGGATATAAACTCAAAAGCAGTGCCTTGACACACAACAAAATTCCTTCACGAAACTCCTCTGAAGCCTCGGAGGGTGACAACATGGCCCCGTATGTTAACTTTTTTAGTAGCACAACCATCTGTGAAAGAATACCAACGTTCAGTTTCATGCGTTTTAATCTCGTACCAAACACCATTTAGTTAAAATTTTAGACACTATGAGAAGTATGTACTCAATAGCAATCGTGAGTTAATACAGCTACGGAGTAAATACCAGTGAAATTGACACTTGCAAATTACTTAAAGCCTACAAAAAACAGAATGTGCAATACTAGCTAAATATAAACAAAAAATAAACCTCATATAAACACCATTTCACACCACTGGTTATTCAGAAACAAATGAGTCATAACTATTTCAATGTGACACAAAATTATCCAGGGTAAGTAAGCTTAGATCACTACGATCAGCATACAACCCCCTTACATTAAAGAACATTTAAAACGACTGAGGTAAGCAATTAAAAAAAATTAATAATATTGCACAGTATATATACACTTGTTCCACGTTTTACACTAAAAAATATTTAGAAGGGGTCCTTCCTCTCCTATTTTGACCCTAAAGGCTGGAGTACAATGCAGCGCAGCTTAAGTTTCTGTGCATTCAGGCCAGTATCCCCAAATCCACACGTCTCTAGATTCCTTGTGCTCTTTATTTGTTTCTTTTGTTCATCATCCTTCCCTAATGATGAGAGCAGCATAGCTCTCAATTCACAACAAATCCAACACACTCAACAGTGGCAGTTCGATTTTACTCGAGCAATAAAAAAAAAGCAAAACAAAATCCCAATGTAATAAATCGCAATTTGCCTAGAATCCATCCACACCAAATGTCAAAGGCACACATCAATCAGCACACACACCTGATCCACAGAATTCAAACGACACTTCCTCAGAAGCTCCTCCAAACATTTAACCACACCTTCAGCAACTCCATCACTCACTTCAACAGGTGTTTTCAGAACACCAGGCATGTCATAATTTTCCTGAGAATCGATTTTCTGCGTAGACCTACACTGAATCGCTGCATCAAGCAGCAGGAGTAACGGAAAGAGAGTGTAGCTGGGAAACAAAAATCACATCACACGGTGAGAGCGAGTAAAACAAGCACTAAATAAAAAGTGAAGCATGAAATAATAAAACTCAAGATGAGAATACATAAGAAAAAATATAGCAGAACTAATGCGGTGTTAATGAAATTAAAATTAATCTTAAATTAGGGTTTATAGAGGGTGTAGAGTTTGTGGAGAGGTAGCTTACTCGAAGAAGGGTTGTAAAGCAGAGGGCGAAGAATTGTGAAGGAAACGAAGGAGTTGGGGAATTACAGTGACGGAGCAATGCTTCTGATTATGAATGTGAGGGTTTTGCACAAGGTCGAGAAGGTGCAGCGAGTGTGATTTTAAGTGTTGGAAGGTGTTGCTCCTGAGTTGGTCAGGTTCCATTTCTTCTTGGATGAGTTTGTCCATATTGTTGTTGTTGAAAGATGCTCACAAGGTGTTTGGTTATTTGACGCTGAAAGAGAAGGTGATGAGTGTTGTTGAGTAGGATTTTGGTTTTGGTTTGCGAAAACGCGAAACGAAGGAGGTATGCAACGAGGAAGGTATCGATGGTAGAAGACTCTGGGTGGGTTTTACTTGACGCGAATATAGCTTCATATTTTCATCAGTAGTTTAAAAAATTAAATTATTCTCTATTTCCTTCTCATCACTTTCATCTTTATTTGTCTGTTGTGTTATTAATAAATTAAGGAAATAAAATATTATCAATAACTTAAACATGAATTAATTTTAATTTAATATTTGAAAGACTAATATGTTGACGGATTGGTTATCAAATAATTTCTTTTATATTTAAAGTCTGAAAAATATTTCACTTAACATAGAAATACTTCTGTCAGTAAAAAGTTAACACAAACATTACATCAGTTTATTGTCATGTGTGAGTATAAACTTTCATTTGGTTCCTTAAAAAACTTGTAGTTTAGCATTTAAGTCATTTTGTAAAAACATTGACTAAATTTGTCAGACATTCTTTTGTTAATGCACGATAAAATATTTTTGTAGATTTCAATTCATCCTCTTCTTAGTGTAGCTCTTTGACACAACAGTGACTACTTTTTCATACAATCATTTTGAAATAAACCTGAGTTATAGATTTGTCATAAGACTCAACAATCTCTTTCATCACATCATTCTCTATTATTACATTTGGATTTATTTTTCACCTTTAATAGGATGATTCGTTTTCGGAAAAATAAGTTTTCCAATTTTGTTTCCTTTTGATTTGAAACTTATTACACCTTATTTCTTGGATATTTCTAATTGAAATTTTTACCAGACGTTCCTTATTGTGTCTACTCAATTGTGGCCAAGGTTTCAACCTCAAATTCGTTCCACGAGATTTGGAATAAAATTTTTATTCATCATTGTCAGAGCCGAAAGGAAGGTTCAACTTTGTGTGTGAAACTGTTTGATTTTTTTTTTTTTTGACTTAATACTCATCTATTTGACCTTAAATTTGTCGTGTTTTATCCCAAATTCTGTTGAGACTCTCACCTAGAATTTCAGCAAAAAATCCTTTCAGGAAAATTTTTTAGAAATTTTGGGCACTCCAAGGCTATCCTCTTTCCAGATTTTTGAAATTTCGCCCTAGTTTCTGCAATTTTTTCAAGAGCTCATATTACATTAAAAATTGCAAAAAGATTCACACAAGTACTTTAAGGTATTGTTTTTATCCAACTAAGGAGGCACATAGAAAAACAAAACACAAAAAGAGATATGACGTTGAAAAGCCAACACGTTTTGTTTTCGAAAAAACAAGTATTCCAATTTTGTTTTGTCTCGGTCTGGTACTTATTACACCTTAATCCTTGGAAGTTTTGATCTAAAATTTTTACCAGACGTTCCTTTCTATGTCTACTGAGTTGTGGCAAAGGTTTCAGCCTCAAATTTGTTCCACAGAATTTGCAATTAATTTTTTATTTAACATTGTCAGGGTCAAAAGGAAGGTTCGACACTGTGTGAAACTGTTTGATTTTTTTCTTGACTGAATATTCATCCGTTTGACCTGAAATTTGTCATGTTTTGTCCCAAACTATGTTCAGACTCTTACATAGATTTTCAGCAAAAAATCCTCCCGGGAAAAATTTTCAAAAATTTTGGACACTCCAAGGCTATTCTCTTTCTAGATTCTTGAAATTTGGTCCTAGTTTCTACAATTTCTTCCAAAGCTCATATTACGTTTAAAATTAGCACAAAAAAAATCACACCAGTACTTTCAGGTGTTGTTTGCATCCACCTAAGGAGGCACGTCCAAAAAAAAAACACAAAAAGAGATATGAAGAATAAAATCCACAACGTTTCATTTTCGAAAAAAAAGTTTTCCAATTTGTTTGGTCTTGGTCTGGTACTTATTACGCCTTATTGCTTGGATGTTTTGATATGAAATTTTTACCAAACTTTCCTTATTATGTCTACTGAGTTGTGGCCAAGGTTTCAACCTCAAATTCGATCCACAGGATTTGCAATATAATTTTTATTCATCATTGTCAGGGCCGGAAGAAAGGTTCAACTCTGTGTGTGAAACTATTTGATTTTTTTCCTAACTTAATACTCATCCATTTGACATTAAATTTGTTGCGTTTTGTCCCAAATTCTGTTAAGACTCTCACCTAAAATTTTACTAGAAAATCTTTTCGGAAAATTTTTTTAGAAATTTTGGGCACTCCAAGGCTATCCTCTTTCCAGATTTTTGAAATATCACCCTACTTTTTGCAACTTTTTCCAGAGCTCATATTACGCTTAAAAATTGCGAAAAAATTTACACAAGTACTTTCAGGTGTTGCTTGAATCCTGCTAAGGAGGCACGTCGAAAAACAACACACGAAAAGAGATATGATGAGGAAAATCTAGGACGCTTCGGTTTTTAAAAAAACAAGTTTTCCAATTTTGTTTTGTCTCGGTCTAGTACTTATTATGCCTTATTCCTTAGAAGTTTTGATTTGAACTTTTACCAGACATTCCTTACTATGTCTATTGAGTTGTTGATAAGATTTCAGCCACAAATTCGTCCCACAAAATTTGCAATAAATTTTTTATTCATCTTTGTCAGGGTGTAAAAAAGGGTTCGACCATGTATGCGAAACTATTTGATTTTTTTTTTACTGAATACTAATCCATTTAACCTGAAATTTGTCACGTTTTATCCCAAATTCTGTTAGACTCTTACATAGATTTTAGGCAAAAAATTCTTTCGGAAAAAATTTTCATAAATTTTGGGCACTCCAAGGCTATCCTCTTTTCATATTCTTGAAATTTGGTCCTAGATTTTGCATTTTTTTCAGAGCTCATATTACATTGAAAATTTGCAAAAAAATTCACACAAGTACTTTCAGGTGTTTTTTGCATCCAGCTAAGAAGGCACGTCCAAAAACAAAACACAAAAAAAGATATAACAAGGAAAAGCCAGGACGTTTCGTTTTCTAAAAAATAAAATTTTCAATTTTGTTTCATCTTGGTCTGATACTTATTACACCTTATTCCTTGGAAATTTTGATCTGAAAATTTTACCAAACATTCCTTACTATGTCTACTGAGTTGTAGTCAAGGTTTCAGCCTCAAATTCGTTCTACATAATTTGCAATTAATTTTTTATTCATCATTGTTAGGGTCGAAATGAAGGTTCGACCTTGTGTGTGAAACTGTTTGATTTTTTTCACGACTGACTACTCATTTGTTTAACCTTAAATTTGTCGCGTTTTGTCCCAAATTTTGTTCAAACTCTTAGATTTTCAGCAAAAAATCATTTCGGGAAAAATTTTCAGAAATTTTGGGCATTCCAAGGCTATCCTCTTTCCAAATTCTTGAACTTTGGTCCTAATTCTTGCAATTTTTTCCAGAGCTCATATAAAGTTGAAAAATTGCGAAAAAAAATTCACACAAGTACTTTCAGGTGTTGTTTGCATCCAGTTAAGGAGGCATGTAGAAATCAAAAACACAAAAAGATATATGATGAGGAAAAACAAGGACGTTTCGTTTTCAAAAATATAAGTTTTCTAATTTTGTTTGTCTCGATCTTGTACTTATTACACCTTGTTCCTTGAATGTTTTGATTTGAAATTTTTAACGGATGTTCCTGATTGTGTCTACTGAGTTGTGATCAAGGTTTCAGCCTCAATTTGTTCCACAAGATTTGCAATAAATTTTTTATTCATCATTGCCAAAGCCGAAAGGAATATCGGACTCTGTGTGTGAAACTGTTTGATTTTTTTTCTAAACTAAATACTCATCGGTTTGATCAGAATTTTGTCGTGTTTTGTCCCAAATTCTTTTGAGACTCTTACATAGATTTCCATCAAAAAAAAATCTTTGGGAAAACTTTTCAGAAATTTTTTGCACTCCAAGGCTATCATCTTCCAAGTTTCTTGGAACTTTTACCTTGTTTCTGCAATTTTTGCCAGAGCTCATATTACGTTGAAAATTTCTGAAAAATTCACACAAGTACTTTTCATGTGTTGGTTGCATCCAGCTAAAGAGGCACGTCCAAAAACAAAACACAAAAAGAGATATGACGAGGAAAAGTCAGGACGTTTCGTTTTGAGAAAAACAAGTTTTCCATTTTTGTTTCTTCTCGGTCTGGTACTTATTACGCCTTATTCCATGAATGTTTTTATCTAACATTTTTACCAGATGTCCCTTATTGCGTCTACTAAATTGTCGCCAAGGTTTCAGCCCCAGATTCGTTCCAAAGAATTTGCAATAAATTTTTCATTCATCATTGTCAGGATCAAAAGTAGGTTCGACTCTGTGTGTCAAACTGTTCGTTTTTCTTCTTGACTGAATACACATGGGTTTGACCTTAAATTTGTCGCATTTTGTCCCAAATTCTATAGAGATTCTTACATAAATTTTCAGCAGAAAATCCTTTCGGAAAAAAATATCAGAAATTTTGGGTATTCCAAGGCTATCCTTTCTAGATTCTAGAAATTTGGCCCTAATTTCTGCAATATTTTCCAAAGATCATAATACATTGCAAAATTCTGGAACAATTTACACAAGTACTTTCACATATTATGTGCATCCAACAAAGGAGGTACGTCAAAAAAAAGCACAAAAAGAGATATGACGAAGAAAGGCTAGGGTGTTTCTTTTTCAAAAAAACAAGTTTTCCAAATTTGTTTCCTCTCAGTCTGAGACTTATTCTTTGGATTTTTTATCTTAAATTTTACCAGATTTTTCTTATTGATTCTACTGAGTTGTGGCCAAGGTTTCATCCTCAAATTCGTTCCACAAAATTTGTAATAAATTTTTTATTCATCAATGCTAGGGCCGAAAAGAAGGTTCTCTTTTGTGTGTATAGTTATTTGATTTTTTTTCTAATTGACTACTCATCCGTTTGATGTGAAATTTGTCGTTTTTTGTCCCAAATTGTGTCGACACTCTTACATAGAATTTCAACAGAAAATCCTTTCCGAAAAATTTTCATAAATTTTGGGCACTCCAAGGCATCTTCTTTCTAGACTTTGGAATTTGGCCCATGTTTCTATTATTTTTTCAGATCTCATATTACGTTGAAAAACTACGAAAAAATTCATACAAGTACTTTCATTAGTTGTTTACATGCAGCTAAGGAGGCACGTCCAAAAATACAACACAAAAAAAGATATGATGAGGAGAAGCTAAGACCTTTCATTTTTTACAAAACTAGTTTTCTAATTTTGTTTCTTCTCGGTCTGGGACTGATTCCATGGATTTTTTATCTAAATTTTTTATCAGATGTTCCTTATTGTATCTACTGAATTGTGGCCAAGGCTTCAGCCTCAAATTCGTTCCACAAGATTCGCAATAAATTTTTTATTAATCATTCTCAAGGCCGAAAGGATTTTTCGATTTTGTGTGTGAAACTGTTTGATTTTTTTCCTGACTGAATACTCGACGATTTGACCTGAAATTTGTCGCATTTTTTCTAAAATTCTGTTGAGGCTTTTACATAGATTTTTAACAAAAAAAAATTCATTTCGAGAAAATTTTTTAGAAATTTTGGGCACTCCAAGGCTATCCATTTTCAATATTCTTGAAAATTTGCCCTAGTTTCTGCAATTTTTTCCATAACTCTTATTACGCTGAAAAATTCTGAAAAACTTCACACAAGTACTTTCATGTGTTGTTTGCTTGCAGCTAAGGAAGCACATCCAAAACCAAAACACAAAAAGAGATATGACGAGGAAAAAACAGGATGTTTCGTCTTTTGGAAAAACAAGTTTTGCAATTTTGTTTTCTCTCGATCTGATACTTATTACGCCTTATTTCTTAGATGTTTTGATTTGAAATTTTTAACAAACATTCCTTATTGTGTCTACTGAGTTGTGGCAAAGGTTTCAGCAACAAATTCGGTCCACAGGATTTGCAATAAATTTTGTATTCATCATTGCCAGGGTTGAAAAGAATGTTCAACTCTATGTGTGAAATTGTTTCATTTTTTTCCTGACTGAATACTCATTCGTCTGACCTGAAATTTATCGCGTTTTGTCCTAAATTTTGTTGAGACTCTTATATAGATTTTCAAAAAAAAAATCCTTTCGGGTAAATTTTTCAGAAATTTTGGGCATTCCAAGGCTATCTTCTTTCAATATTCTTGAAATTTGGTCCTAGTTTCTGCAATTTTTTCCATAGCTCATGTTACGTTGAAAAATTTTGAAAAAATTCACACAAGTTCTTTCATGTGTTGTTTGCATCCATCTAAGGAGGCATGTCCAAAAGAAACACACAAAAAATATGAAGAGGAAAAGCCAGGACGTTTCGCTTTTGGAAAAATAGGTTATCCAATTTTGTTTCCTCTCAAACTGATACTTATTATGCCTTATTCCTTGGATATTTTTATCTGAAATTTTTACTGGATGTTCCTTATTGTGTCTACTGAGTTGTGGCCAAGGTTTTAGCCTCAAATTCGTTCCACAAGATTTGCAATTTTTCATTCATCATTGTCAAGGATGAAAAGAAGATTCGACTCTGTGTGTGAAACTATTTGTTTTTTTCCTGACTGAACACTCATTGATTTGACCTGAAATTTGTTGTGTTTTGTCCCAAATTCTTTTGAGACTCTTATATAGATTTTCAGCAAAAAGTCCTTTTGGGTAAATTTTTCAAAAATTTCGGGCACTCCAAGGCTATCTCTTTCCAAATTCTTAAAAATTTACCCTAGTTTTCGCAATTTTTTCCATAGTTCATATTACGTTGAAAAATTTTGAAAAAATTCACACAAGTACTTTCATGTGTTGTTTGCATCCAGCTAAGGAGGCACGGCAAAAAATTAAACACAAAAAGAGATATGACGAGGAAAAGCCAAGACGTTTCATTTTCAGAAAAACAAGTTTTCCAATTTTGTTTCCTCTCGATCTGGTACTTATTACGCCTTATTTCTTAGATGTTTTGATCTGAAATTTTTACCAGAAGTTTCTTATTGTGTCTACTGAGTTGTGGCCAGGGTTTCAGCCTCAAATTCGTTCCACAGAATTTGAAATAAATTTTTTATTCATCATTGTCAATGTCGAAAGGAAGGTTTGATTCTGTATATGAAATTGTTTGATTTTTTTTCTGACTGAATACTCATCCGTTTGACCTGAAATTTGTCACATTTTGTCCCAAATTTTGTTGAGACTCTTACATAGATTTTCAGCAAAAAATCCTATTAGGAAAATTTTTCAAAAATTTTTGTTACTCCAAGGTTATCCTCTTTCCAGATTCTTGAAATTTGGCCCTAGTTTCTACAATTTTTTTAGAGCTCATATTACATTTAAAAATTCCAAAAAAAATTCACACAAGTACTTTCATGTGTTGTTTGCATCTAGCTAAGGAGGCATGTCCAAAAACAAAATACAAAAAGAGATATTATGAGGAAAAGTCAGGACATTTCGTTTTCGAAAAAACAAGTTTTCCAATTTTGTTTCCTTTCGGTCTGGTACTTATTACGCCTTATTCCTTGGATGTTTTGATATGAAAATTTTAACAAACGTTCCTTATAGTGTCTACTCAATTGTGGCCAAGGTTTCAACCTCAAATTTGTTCCACAGGATTTGCAATAAATTTTTTATTCATCATTGCTAGGGCCGAAAGGAAGGTTCGACTCTGCATGTGAAACTATTTGATTTTTTTCTTGACTGAATACTCATCTGTTTGATCTAAAATTTGTCGCGTTTTGTCCCAGATTCTTTTGAGATTCTTACATAGAATTTCAACAAAAAATCCTTTTGAGAAATTTTTTTCATAAATTTTGAGCACTCCAAGGATATCTTCTTTTCAAATTCTTGAAATTTGACCCTAGTTTCTGCAATTTTTTCCAAAACTCATTACGTTGAAAAATTGCGAAAAAAAATTCATACAAGTACTTTCATGCGTTGTTTGCATCCAACTAAGAAGACACGTCCAAAAACAAAACATAAAAAGAAATATGACGAGAAAAAGTTATGGGCAAAAATGTACTTATGACTATCTCCTTTACTTTTCAAAACTCTTAACTCCTATTTCATGAGGGGATGATAGAAATAAACAACATATTCTAAAGCTTCACAAAAGTTTCCAATACCAATGGCTTATGTGAGACCCAGATTTTAGCATTCTTTCATGAGTTCTCACCCACCCTTCACATCAAAAGGTATGAGATCTTCCACCTCAAATGAAAATGGAACTTTCCTAGTTCATAAGAGAGGGTCACTAATTCAAGAGTTCTCCACACCAATAGGTAGTTAAAGTGGAAGTTAATGCTTTAACAAAAGGACTTAAATACTAAACAACAACCTTTTCAATGACTCAAATGAAAGTGTATACCTGATATTGTGGCAGTTAACTAACAACCTGAACTTTAGTTAACATTTCACTAAAAGAATGACTAATATGTTAACTGAACTTTTTTTCAAGGACTTAAGTGCATATTGAAGGACCAATCAGTCAGTGCTGCAATTTTTGAAATACTAAATTGGGTATTTACTGATAGAAGTACTAAATTTTTCTTACTTCAAGCATATCTTTGAAAAAAAGTGAGTACATATTAATTTAAGAGGCTTTCACGTAAATTGGAAATGAGAACTTCCTTGATGAGAACTGAGATGTTAGTAAATGAAAAAGATATCCAAGTACTATAGTTGCAGAGTTCTGCATATACCAATAAGTTTTCGAGTGGACATCACTGTTTTGATGAAAGGACTTAAATATTAGATAAAAACTTTTTTAGGGACCAAAATAAAAGACATTGTGGTTGGTTGTTGGAGTGGAATTCAACGTTTGAATGAGACTGATGTTATAACATGTTAATACCAAGACAAATATTCACCCTTCCAAAATACATAATCCATAAAACAAATTGAAATTTAGAGAAGTGTCAAAAAGTACTTCTGAAGTACTTATGTACCTTTAAAGCAATACTTACAATTACTAATTAGAACCTTTGCATCATCTCATCTGGAACACTAACAAGGTAATTTTGGATCATTATGGTCCTTTCTTAAAAATCTAGGACTGCACTTCATAATCAATACTGCAAGAAAGAGCCTAAAACTAATGGGGTTTGGTGAGCTAGACCCCATATACTTTTCATTGGAATAACGAAAATAATCACTTTCAAATTAGTTATACCTTAAAATGTTAGCCAAAATATATTAGAAAGTTGAGTGATGCAGGCTAAAGTGGAAAGTAGAATAGAATTTGATGTTGGATTATCACATACAACACAACAAACATGATTAGAATGCAATGCAATAGGACTTCACCTAGAGTTATGAATTAAAATAATCTTAGTTACTACTACATCACACTGGATAAATATATATACACAAACAAAACCCACAACATACATCATGGTCAAACACTGTATGATCCATCATCTCCACTGTTTACCCTCTACAAAAGGAGTCATGCACTGTCCCTACCACTATCAACACTCTTCCCAAACCTAATGTTCTTCAAACCATAAACACCCTAATTCGTATCCTCAAATGTCAGTTATCACTGTCCACGTATATCTCATCAGCTTATTACAAGCAAATACTAGTGTACAATCCATCTCGTATTCACAAGGTTTCTGCTGGCTGCTTTCAGTCGTGTTTACAGGCACTGCCCAAGAAAATCTTTTTTACCCTATTCCTGCACAAGCACAATGATATGATCGATCAAATTATCTTTTGTCAGTGAAAACATGACCAAGCAAAGAAATTAGACCCTGGTCCTATTTAGATTGACTTTTAGATAAAGACTCACAAGAAAAAATTAACTTTCTGCTATTAGAGATCACACATTGTCTGAACACATGATCAAATTAAAAGTATACAAATGACACATAATCCCCACTTTGCAAATCAGTTTTCTAAGATTAAATTAGACCTAAACTCATATTCTAATATAGTATCAAAAACATCCTAAATCCATCTAAAAAGACCACCTACCATATTTTCTATGTACCGAGCTCAATAGTATTATTGGACATAAACCGATGTATTGAGAAATCCTTAAATCCCACATCAGTAAAAGATAGAGTCTAAAAAGAATATGTGTGTGTATGACGAACAACTCTGACCTTACAGATTAGTTTTGAAAAATTGAGTTATGTCCAAACTTGTTAGAAAATACTTAGGCATAACCTAATTCATACAAGTTCTCTCATTCAGTTTCTCCAAAACCTTAAGCAGTTAATTTTATATAACTTATAAAGAATCTTAATTCATTCTACCTTCTTATTCTTTTTTCCTACTAGTATTTACTGAAGTTTATCCAAAAAGGAGCTAAGTTCACAAGAATATACCAATAGCAAAATGGGGAACCACAACCTACCATTTTTTTCATTTTAACATTTAAACTTGGGGAGGGGAGTCAGGCTCTGAACCACAAAGGGAAGCATATGAAATCGTATCTTCCTTGGATATAGCCACAAAGTTCAGAGGAGCAGTAGACAATCTTCTCATTTCCCTAAAATACCCATTCTGACGGCCAGAGTAGGACCGTGGTGTCAGCAGTTCAGATGTTGTTCCACCACTTAGGGAGTTACGTCGAGGTGTAGGAGGCATAGATCCATTGCCATTTGCACGGTAACTATTTGTCTTTCTAAAGCTGTTATTTTTTCTTGGACTAGGTTTAGAACCATACATGGCTTCCTTTTGATTTAGGAGTAGATCTTGCATCTTCTTATTGTCCTGCAAGATTCAACAAAACACACCAATTATCTATAAAGAGTAGTGAAGCATGTAGCAATATTTCTCAGAACATCAAAGTTGAAAAGAAAAAAAAATCCTGCTGACTTTTAGATTCAAAGATTAATTTGTGGACAACCAAGTAATTGGCCATTGCGTAAGGACAAGTAATTTTACCCTGTGTCGTCTCTTCTCTTCCTCTTTCTGTTGTCTGGCCAGTTTATAATCGTCCAATATTGAAACCAACCGTACCTAAAGATCATATCAACAATCAAATATACCTAGTTAGATATTCACAATCAAATTTACCTACTTAAGAAGCCTTGAAGATAGAAAACACAACCAGAATAGTAATATAGTACATCAAAGCTTACCCCATCATATAGAAAATGAGTCTTCTTTTCATCTTCCCAGGATAGTGTTTTGTTTATAAGATTGTCAACCATCGCTGGAAAGATAATATAGGTCATTAGAAGAAGTTCAAATGGCAGTGTAAAATAACAGATAAGCATGCATGAAAGCAATACCTGGAATTTTGCCTACAGTTATTCTAGCACGTTCTGCACGTTTAAGATTAATGTGTGCGCCTCGCCCGGCACTGTACCGATTGTCATCCTGAAATTATTTGCTACTTCAGAGAACAAACTAAATGAACTTTAACACTAACAGTGTTCATAAAAGAAATCATATGCAACAGCACTTATTTGAACTGCCTGATGAAAAGGGAAAATTGATCATGTCTCTAGCGGAATCCTAATTAGTGGGCACACTATTATTATTGTTTTCAGATAAAAGTATGGCATCACAAATAGCCACACCAGATTGATAGAGTTTGAACAAGACCCATGACAAAAAAAGACCTGTTATATTGACTATCACATAGATACATAAGTAAAACTCGGGGTTACAAAAAAATTATAATCTAAGTATTGTTTCACTTTTCTAAACTTTGGTTTCACCAACTTTCTCTTCAGAACATCTGTCATGGCTCTTTTACAATGTAGTCTAGACAAGTGCTTTTGACTAATCCATACAAGAATCTCTCATTTCTAATAAAAAATACAAGGTATATTCAATAATACTCCAACAAAAAAAGGTAGCATGTGAAACTTCCAATGAAAATAGAAGAGTTTGGGCAGGTACAAGAGACAAATTATAAAGTATAATTTCTAGCTTACTTGATTATATTCATCAAGCCAATTCTCCTCTTCACATGCAGAAAGCCACTTGTCAATTCTATCTGTTACTTCTTTTCTGCTCAAGGCTTCATCTTTTGCCTTAATTATCTGTGCTTCAATGTTGGCTAATAGCTCAGAAGGATCCACCAGGCCTATACAAAAGAACAGTACAATTCCATGTCAGATCATTTCCTTCTAAACCTTAAAAAAATAATTTTACAGAAGTGACTGAGTATGTGTTTGGTTCAACTTATTCAGAGAAATAATCCCATATTTTTGTTAGCTTCTTAAGAGAGCTTTGAGAAGAAAAGGTATTTCCCAGAAAAAAGTTTATCTCTAACACATACTAAGCAGTAGTTTACAGGTAAATAATCTACGAATGCACTGGAACAGACCAGAATCTATTAATGCACTAGCTTTCTCGGCAGCAGTACTTGTATCTGGTTCAATATGAGTCAATCTACATACTTCCTCTAACTCTGACCTCTTCTTAAAAACAAGTTCTTTCATTCTGCTAGCTTTTAGTTTAGCAAGCCTGTCCACTTCGGCTGAAGCCTGCAAAAAGACTCTTCAGTTTAGGAGTTCCATCTCCACAGAATAAATTGCAAGGAATGCAAAAATAAATAAAAATTGAAGGGTGAGGAAACTGGAAGAAACTTCCAGACCTTCTCTATCATCTCTGTTGAAAGAACACCACGATCAGTGATATCTGATTCTGATGTTCCAACAATAGAAGTAATCCTCATAAAACAGTTTCTCTCTTCTTTTGATGAGTCCATTAAATTCCAAAGTTCAAATAGTTTAGCTACAACATCCTTCAGCTGCATTTTTTAAAAGAGTATACTATTAGTCTGAGACAAGAGTAAAGGAAAGGAAGAAATTACAAGAACCGATAATCTAAAAATAAATTAAGTATGGGAGCCCATAAATCACCTTCTGAATTCTAGTTTTCCTTTCTATTTTTAACTTTAGAATGGTCTGCTCTAGACCTTCCAACGTGCTATTGCTAATATTGGTCGATTGTTCCACCTGAGTCCCATGCAAACTTGGATGCACATCACCCACGGTCTGGCCAAAATCCAACCCAAGCACACCACAAAGAGAATGCACCTCATTCACACATTGCAAGACCTTTTGAAGACGGTCAGACTGAAAAGAACAGACATAGAAAATGCAAAAAATGAGTTATAAAGGAGGATTGATAAAGTAATTGATATGAGGATGCAACTTGAATATCTCAAATCCACTCATAAGTAGACTTTTCTTGCCCCCACAGATTCGTTCATGTGTGGTATAAGAGAGGCATTTAAAATAAGACAAAACGGGTCAAGAAAAGCATTTTAATTTCCATATGCATTACGTTTCTAAGGAGAAATAAATAAAGGGCAGGGAGCAGGCACGTATAAGAAACAAATATTACAAGAATTGATCCTTCAAAAAATCCAAAGGGCTATGGAAGTTCATAGATCAGTCTATATGAAAGATCAAAGATCAGATTATATCATAACACAAACCTTTTCCTTTTGAAGAGTTCTTAGATGTGTTTGATATTCATTAAGTCTTCTATGCGACAAGTCCTGTTCATCCTCAACTGTTGTGATCATCAATGAATTATTGACAGAATGGAATCCAAAAATCTCCCCACTTATCCTTTCTATTTGAGCCTTTACATCGTCAAACTGCTTCAACCTTTCATCCTTTTTCTTCTTCAGTTCTTCAACCAAAGGTGTGATGGATGCAAGTTTCTCCTTCAGGGAAGAGGACCTCTTCTCTGTCTTAATCTACAAATTCACGGATAAAAGTATCAGAAAGTCATATCATGCAAGTATATCTTTTATCCTCTCAAAGATCAGAAAGCTAATTCCCAGTTATATCTTTTCAGCATGCTCATATCATGTCACCTTTATCCTCGAACAGGTAGATCGAAGGAACACAAACCATATAAACAAAACAGATACTGCCCTGATCAACACATATAAAGTCCATGAAAACATTCCATACATATTACTCAATACAGGACTATGCTTTGCACATATTTCAGGACAAAAGTAAAAAGTTGCTAATATCCTACAATAATATTCATAATTTCAGACAGTCCTACAGCAGCCACAGCTCTTAAAATTTACAGATTGCAGCAACATCAAATGAATAATATCATTTCCGTCCATTTTTTTCATTGGCATGTTGGAGTGAGGGTGTTGGAATATGAGCAGGGGTTTAAGAGACATAGTGGAAGATTGAAGCTCTAATAACAACATCACACATTCACACTCTCATCTCACAGACTCAAACTGGTGCAAGTTGAGCCACAAACGCCTTAGCAATTTGTATTCACTAATAATTTTACTTTTTCTTTATATCCAGACAGCAAAGTACTGGAATTCCAGTTAAGAAATTGACTTTTGAACAAAAGCAAATTGCTTTACCGGCGAATGAATATCATGTTCACCAAGTGAAGCCATTAGTGTCGCAAGCTCTGCTTCCTTGGCAGCAACCGTTTGATGAAAGCGAGCTTTTGTGTTTGCAGCCTCATCAACCTTTCTCCTGTATACTTCTAAACATTCCCTCTCCAGCTCCATCAACATTCGATCTTTGTCCACCTCGCTCTCCCCAATGTCGTTCCATATTTGCTGCACACATAACAGTGTAAATCAATCCAAGAAAAAAAAACAATAGAGCAAAACTGTAACAAAGAAAGATTAAAGTGAAAATGAAGACAACGAACAGTTTGGTAAATCAACAAAATTATAAAACACTAAGCCAAGGTACACAGTAGTTAAAGAAAGTAACAAATAAAGAATAAAGTACAAATGAAAAAAAAAAAAAACAAATTGGTAATAACTTCCTAGACACATTAATGCAAATCAACAAAACTATAAAACACTACACAAAACCTAAGCCAAATTGTCACCCAATCAGAAACCGGTTCTCTGAGCACAAAGCAACGAGATTGAAGAAACAGTGAACTGTTGTAATAGATGGACTATAAAAGACCAAGTCAACCCAAAATTCCAGACCAACTGCTGAACTGGTAACTTCTAAAATGCTTCAAGAATCCCAATTAAATGAAATTTGAAAACATACAGTAAAAATGAACCTTCGAAATTT
This sequence comes from Phaseolus lunatus, assembly GCA_013389735.1. Taxonomy (NCBI): domain Eukaryota; kingdom Viridiplantae; phylum Streptophyta; class Magnoliopsida; order Fabales; family Fabaceae; genus Phaseolus; species Phaseolus lunatus. The sequence continues at coordinate 186,055 of CM023859.1, read as the reverse complement.
AGACTAAAAAACAAGGAAAACTTAAAAAGCTGAAAAAGGGCCCTTTTACAACTCAGGTAATCAACCTCATGAAGAAAGACAAAGCCCCTTTCCCCCGTAATAAAATAACCTACAGAGACCCTATCAGTGTGCTTTCCCTTTTGACACAGTAAAACAGACAAAAGGTTGACCAGAAGGAAAATAAGACATCATTGGGTAGAGAATACTCAAGAAGAAGAAGATAAAGAAAAAAAAAAGGAAAAGGGTAGGCATATCATGAACAAATAATCACGAGCAGACTCTTCATCGCCAAAAAAAACACCCCATGTCCTCATTTTTTTGCACCGACAAATTCCTCAAAACCCAGAATTCTGAAACACCAAAGAAGGAGAAAGACCTCAAGTTCTCGAAGCAAAGCAGTGCAAGTAGTACTTGTACGGATACTGGTGCCATGTACCCCAATGGCCAGCATTGTTGACCCTCTTTCAGTCGCTCACAAGGTAGTGCTAATTTGAAAGTTACTAAGTAAGGCAGTAGTAGAAGAAAGACTATGTAGAAGAAGAAGAAGGGTCAAAGCAGAAAGCAAGAAACTTTCAACTCATGTGAAAGACCAAGAGACACGGGGTGTCTCCATTGGTTGAAACAACCTTAGCTCCCTCAGATCTAAAGCTGAAACCTTTGGTTGCTTCTTTCTATCACTCTCTCTCTTAAACAGATTGTTTTGGCAGCCACAAAGAGAGAAAGGAAATAAATTGTGAAAAGAGAAATGACAGGATCTGTAAAGAGGAAGTGTGTTGGAGTAGGAGAAAGTGTTCAGAGGGAGAAAATGGAAATGATTGCCATTATTATTGCAGAAGAGGGAAGCAAAATAAATGAAGAGGAAAGAGAAAAAGGGTTAAGCAAAAGCAAAGGGGCAAAGAACAAAGGAAGAGGATAATGCTTTTTTAGGGTTTGGTTGTTAGATGCTCAAATGCTCAAACATGTAGCTGAAAACACAAGAGCAGGTAAAGAACCATGTATTCAAATGGATCTGTATTCTACTCTCTGTATCTCTCTCTCTCTTTCATGTGTTCACACTCACCAATGATTTGTATAGGTTAAAAACTCCACTCAAAAACACAAACATGGCTTCTTATTTTATATTCTATTCTTATCATGAATTAGATCCCATGAGAATTATGTTTTTTCTTCCTTAATCTCTGAATAAAAAGTTCAAAAATTGCATTAAATTTTGTGGCACTAAATGGTATTAGTAAGAGATTAATTAGACATTAATCAAATTACACATTTAAGACAAGGTAAGTTGAACCACTAAATTGTAATTTTTCTTAAACTTCTCTCTCTTATTGATGATGTTGTTGTTGTGTTTGTGAGGAAGGGTCTCACTGAGTCACAGTGTTTGAGTGAGAATTTTTTTGTGACAGGATAGAATCTCCACATTTAATGTTTCGCACTCGTTGTTCGGCGCGTGATTCACACTCTCTAATAAGACAAGGAAGTTGCTCTTTGAAGTTTGTGGAAGCGCGTGGGAATTGTTTTTGGGTTGGATTTCGCTGTGACCCAACTAGCTGTTTTGACATTGAAGTGTTTGCGCCAAATATTTTTTTTATTATTAAATATTTGTATTTCATTTATATATTTGTTAAATAACCTTTTTTTTATAAAAACGATAAAAGCCACGTGATATTATAAAAAAATTGAAGTAACAAATATTTTTTTTAATCAATCTCATATAATAATAAAAATATTATAATTAAATAAATTTTGAGATAAAGCATTGGATAAATTAAAAATATTTATAATTTTAAATCAAAACGGATATATAAACGAGTGAGTTTATAAATACGTATTTCCATTCTGGATTTCATTTAAGAGATTATTTATCATTCATATTTATAGTGATGCTTAATCAATATAAATATTTTCTATTAATATCAAAACAATTTCAAATAATTCATGTAGATACAAGTTGATTTGTTGTGAAAAAAAATTAAATTAAATTAAAATGAAAAAAAAAAACTATTTTAGGTTTCAATGTTTATATATTAATGACGGGTTTGGTATGAATTAATATTATGAGCAGAATTTGTATAGTTTAAGATAAGTTTTAATTCAGATTAGATTTTCATTTGTTTCATTATTTTACCTTTTAAGGAATAACACTTTAATTTTAATTAATCTTAAAGAGTTTATCAAGTAAAATAAGATGGGATCACAGGTTTGAACATGCATTCATTTTTATAAGATAAGATAAGATAAATATAGATATCTTAGTAAATGTTGTTTGAATTTTTAGGTTTTTTTCTATCCTAAAATATGTGCCATTTTTATTACACAGAAGATACCTCATTTATGATTTAGGAATAAAGTCTTGAATGATTCACATGTTTCTTAAATATAAGGTCATGAAATCATTTATAAATTTTAAATATAGAATATACATATATATATATATATATATATATTTGTTGAAAGAGTTTAGTCCTTTGTGGGATTAGTCATTAATTTTTATTCTTAAATAAAATGTAACATATTTATAAAAAAAACTATTAATTTTTATCATTAATAAAAAAAATCTAAACTATTTGAACCTTTTTATTAAGAAGAGTTTTTTTTTAACTTAGTTATATATTGTAATGTTTGTGTCAATATTCTGTGTAAAAGTATCATTTAGATTTTGGTAATGTTTTGTGTATAAAGTTATAAATAGTGTTACAAACTAGAAAAAATAATGAAAAGTTGGTAATGTAGTTTGGTTGTTGATCCTATGTGTGTGTTTTTAAGGTTAAATGTATTTCACCTTAATTATTTTATATACTATTTATGTTACTTAATGGTACTCTTTGTGCTCCAACAACAAAAACTTGCAAATAAGGAACTAAATTGTGAAATTACTATTTTAAATAAAACTAAAAAATAAATAGTTATATAAAATGATAAAATATCAATAAATATAATATTATTACTATACATATATAGATATATTATATTTTTTAAGAAATGACATTTAAAAATAATAAATTTATATTTTTTTTTCATTTAGTTCCAAATTAAATTTTAAATAATATATATTTATATATTATAATAATTAATTATTTTTGCCTTTAAAATTGTTTATTTTTTTTAATAGGTTGTGATTTTCCTCAATTCCTAGTTGCACTCATTTTTTCTTTTATTCTAATAATTAAAGTAGTTGAAGTCACTAAACAACTTCTTAATAGTGGCTTCTGTGAATTTTTTGTGTACGTAAACAATTCAATATTCCTCTGTACTTTTTCAATAAATAACATTCTAGTAAAATTTCTTTTGTTACTCCAACATTGAATAATTTTGACAATGTAAACATTAGTTTTTATTAAAAAAAAAAAAAAAATATATATATATATATATATATATATAATTTTATGATTTTATTTTCTGTTTTTGTAATCAAATGTTTATACTAAATTATGGTAGATGTAAAATTATCATAAAACTACCTATTTTACTATAAATCCAACATTTTTTTAAGGTCTTTATAAAGCATATAAACCCAATATTTTTTTAAAGTATTTATAAAGCATATAAACCCAACATAAGCTCTTTATTAAAATACAACTTAAATATACAATATATATTTATAAAAAGAGGGTTAACATTAAATCTTTAATCTATATATCTTTAAACTCATATAAATAGTACAATCATGATAAATCATCGTACAAATAACACAGGAAACATTTTCATTATCTATCTTAAACAATTCAATTTCAATCAAACAAAAACATAAAAAAGTCATATAGACCATATATGCATCTATACATCAAAGGATATTCAACAAAAGGAATATAAATTTACGTCTTATGAAAGACTCGTATTAAGTATGTCTTATCAAAGACTAACATTTGATACAATCCAAAACTTAGATTAATAAGCGAACCTAAGAGTGAATGGATCACGTTAAGTTCATTATAACTCAAGTTGCACATTTACACATGTCATCATGTGCAAAAACTCTATTATCACTTATCATCACCTCTATCTTACTATATGTCACTTATACTATAAGAAAATTAGTTTAATCAAATTCATTATAAAGCATCTATCACACAAACAAATAAATATAAAAGATAAATAATAAGAGGAAGTACAAGAAAGAATCACACACGAAAATATGTGTCTTTACTTAATACACAATTCAAACAATGGTTCATATATCTTCCTAAATTTGTGACCTTAACTTCATACAATTTCTTATCAGTCTCAACCACCATTATCATACAACAAAACCCATTTTAGAATTGATTAAATATATAAATTAATATTCATTTTATAGTTATATTAAACGTTCACATTAAATCAATTAAATGGAAAAAAGAAAGAAATAATTGAGTAAAAATATTTTTGCTAGAACAAAAATCTAGTCAAGAGTAAGGGTTGAGTTATAGCTCAATTTTTGCTTAAACAAATCCTCCATTTGAGCGAAAAATCATTTACTTAATAGGATTGAAGCAAAGGTTGATGCTTAGCTATATTTTTCTTGAGTAAAAATCCTTTGTTTGAACAAAAATATTAGGAAATCAACCTTATACACCATAACCAAATATATTTTCAAAATTTTACTCAAAATTAGTTGAACAAATTCAACTTTCAAACACTTTTAATATGATCAATAGAATTCATAATATGATCAAACATCATTCTTCGCTCATTTCAATTTAACTTTGATCATTCAAATTCGATATATATATATATATATATATATATATAATTTAAACTTTTATTTTTTCAAGTTTAATTTAGTTTTTTAAATAATCCAATTTTAAAATTCTAAAATATCGCTTTTTTAAAATTCCTTACTAAACAATATAATTTGTTCTAAAACATTTGAAACTCTCTCCTTAAAATTTCCTATCCAAATATATATATATATATATATATATATATATATATATATATATATCCACTATTAATTTAATTAGAAACCTGGAGTTTAATTCATATAATTTTCTTGAGTTTTAATTAGAAGTTAGAGTGAATACGACAAACATTATGAAACATAAAAAGATAAAAGGAAAGAAGGATTTAGTTGTTGTGTGTGTCGACATCATATATGATAATTTGAAAAATGAGTTTAGAAATGATTCCCCAGTTTGGTTAAGTGTCTATTATCTCTCTATCAATCTCTATTCTCTCAAATTTCCCAAACTAACATTCACATTAGAACTACACTAACACCAAACACAACTTCCACAATCATTCCAACTCACAATTTAGACACTTTTATACACTACTAATACTAAAAAATTGTTAAATACCAAACACAACTTCCACAATCATTCTAACTTACAATTTAGAAACTTTTATACACTACTAAAAAATTATTAAATAAAAATCAAGGCAAAAAATAATTAGTTGTTATATTAACTAAATTAAAAATTATTTTAAACACTAAAAAAATTATTGATATCTAAATTAATTTTTATTATTGATATATAATTTTTAAATTTGTATCTAACACTAATAGAAAATCATTAAATAGAAACCAATTTTGGAGACAAAAAATAATTAGTTGCTATATTGACAAAATTAGATATTATTTTAGAGGCTAAAAAGATTGGTATCTAACTTAGTTTCTATTTTTAATAAATAGTTTCTAAATTGGTATCTAATTAGTTATCTAAGTTTTAGTTACCAATTATTTAGATTCTAAAGTTTGTATCTAAAAATCTTGGTATCTAATTAGATACCAATTTAGAAATTATTTATCTAATTTTTTTAATATAACAAGTAATTATTTTTTATCTCTAAAATTAATTTTTATTTAATGATTTTTTTATAGTGTAATAGCTACCAAGTTTTAGTCTCTAAAACAGTATCTAATTTAGTTAATATAACAACTAACTATATTTCGTCTCTAATTGATTTCTATCTAATAATTTTCTTGTAGTATTATTCACATTCTTCACCCTTTTCCCTTTCATTAGATATCAACATCATATTAAAATTATTTCAATGTAGTTTATGTATCATGTTTAGCAAAAAAAAAAAATGCATAATAGATATGAAAAAAATATTTGTAATAAACCATTTGATTTTTGAGGAAACACAGTTGCACATGACTATTGTTGTTATTTATTATTTTTCTCTTTTGTTAGTTTCCATTAAAGAGACAGATATTTTTATATAGCAATATATGTCTATCCACATGAGGAAATCCTATTATAAATAGCTTACTTTATGACTCATTTTTTTCTTTTTCATTTGCCTAACCATTTCCTCAAAATTAATGTCTTCAGACTTGCAACTTCTAATTCATCATGAAAAAGATAGAAGTTACCAGAAATTTAAAATTACCTTGCTCCTACAACATCAAATATTGTTGCATATACAAAGCAACATTTTATTGAATGATATAATTGGTAGAAAGGGAAAAAAAAAAAATAGAAGGACAACTTAGAACTACCTCTGCTTCATTTCTAAAAATTTGAAAACAATATGAATAGATAAAAAATGCATTTAATCCACTACTTTGAGTGTCTTTAGTGACATCAATAAATTAACTAGTAGTGTCACAATAACAAAAATGTTTACTAGAAAAGTAACATAAAGTAATATATTTTATGAACTTTTAACTAATAATGTATAGGTTATTCAAACTAATTTGTAGTTTCTAATTCATTTAATTTATTTTATCTTTTAATATATTTTTTTATTAATTTTAATTTTCTTATTATTACCTATAGTTATATACACATTGAAATATAAAAGAGAAACTCAATATAATAATAGTTTAAATTAAAAAATAAAATAAATACATTTATGAAAATAAAATAAAATTTGATTAATTTTTATTAGATTTACTAATTTTAAAAAATAAATAGAAATACTAAGAAGTTTAATTATTTTTTGAAAATTTTAAAATTATAATTACATAATAATATATTTTTATCTAAAAAATTAAATTTTATCTGTATAATAAAACTTATATGATCATGTTATTTTATGTCATTTTATATTTACTAATTAATTTATCAACTACTCTTATCAAATATTTGTAATCTAATACATTTATTTATTATCACACAATTTATAAATTAACTTATCAATTAATATAATACTAACTTATAAAGCACAGTTTTTACAAACACACTACCAACATTAGTTTTTGTTCTAAATAATGCCAACATAATAGTTCTTTTAAGCCATAGTAGTTTGCAGTTTTAGGTTAGAATTGAAGGAAAGTACACTTGCATATTCATTCATCACTAAATAGTGACAAATAGAACTTACCACCTTAGCTACCTTAAATCATGTGCCATTAAAATAATAACATACACGTGTTTTCTTTAATAACAAAAGTATAAATAATGTAAAAGAAAAAAATATTTATCATTGAATATTGTATTTTTGGCTTAATTGCAAACTTTGTCTTTCACTTACCACTTTCTCGTTAAATTTGTTTTCAATCTTTTTATCATGAATTTTGCCTCTCAGTGTTGAAAATATTGTGAATTTGTCCTTATGTTGTAAGGAGGGTGGATGTGCAACCTCACCTTCCATATGCAATGGTAGAAACAGTGGCCTTTTGTTATAATAACTATAATAATTATTATTGTTGTTTATTATTTTTTAGTTATCATCTTGTATTATTTTCTTCATTGCGCCTTCATCACTTTTTTAAAAAGTTTAATGTGTATTTGAATTCTAATTTTTTTTTAATTTTAGTCCAATCAAAATTTTGAGAAGGCTTGGTCCTAGATATTTTATACACCTTAAATTTTTTTAATGAGTAATTAGGTATTGTAAAGAAAGGAGAGGAGAAAAGATATTCAATATTCAGTCCCACGTAAGATTTAGATATTGAAACTTATATAGCAGAATTACAAAAGAATAACATACTAATAAATATAACATAACTAATTATTTTTAGTAGTGTTATCATCATTCGTGAATTTATGGTTGGTCTTGGGATCACCATAAGTTTGTCTCTGAAATTGTTAAAAGATGCTCCAAACAAAGGCTTCGTAAGAATGTCAATCACTTAATAACGACTAAGAAGATGAATGAGATGAATCAACTTTTACGAAACTTGATCATGTATGAAATGTAAATCAAGCTCAAAGTATTTGGACTTGGAGTGTGAGACAAGATTGGCACTAAGGAGAACAACTCCAATATTATTTGAATAGACCACTAGAGTATTAGAGAAAATTCGAAGTTCTTTAAGTAAAGACATGATCCATGTAATATCTACAAACATAATTGCAATGCTCCTATATTCAACTTTTGTACTGCTTCTGGATATCACCTGTTGTTTATGAGATCTCCATAAAATAATATTGGAGCCAACATAGACACAAAATCTTATAGTATACTTCCTATCATCCAAATTTGATCCTCAATCTGCATCACCAAAGCCAATGATAAATGAAGTCAAAGATTTGTGAAGGAGTAGGCTATTATGAATTATTCTAACAAGATATCATAGGATCCGTTTGAGTGCTTTCCAATGATGCTCTCGAGGCTAATGCATGTATTGACTAACTTTGTTGATAGAGTAGACAAGTAGTACTGGACGAGTAATAGTCACGTACTAGAGAACGCCAAGTATGGATCTATAGAGGATAAGATCACTGAAGGCAATGATGTTATCTTGAGTTAGGCACATGGAAGATGTCATAGGTTTAGGTTGGAACTTAGCTTCATGCATGTTTGCTTTGTGTAAAAGTTGCTTAATATATTTATTTTAACAAAGGTGAATCTTGAAGTTCATGTGCCAAACAACTTCTATAACAAGAAAGTAATGTAAAAGATCAAGATCTTTTAAAGATTTTTTTTTGTTTAAAACATATATAATAGAGATATTTCGGTGGAGGAACTACTTGGTAGGATAATATCATCAACATAGATAAGTTTTAAAAAGTTGGCAGATTAGTAAACAGTGAGAAATGAATGACCACTCATTGTTGGTGTAAAATCCATCATGATTAAGGTTTGGCTTAAATTATGAAACCAAGATTGAGCAACCTGCTTAAGGCTATAAATAGCCTTATTAAGTTTGCAAAATTGTGTAGATGAAAATAATCTATGAGGTTGTTCTATATATACAATTTCATCCAATTCCCCATGAAGAAAGACATTGTTGATGTCTATTTGGTGGATAGGCCAGTTGGAGAAAAGAGCATGAGAAAACACTATGCACATAGTTACTGACTTCACAACATGAATGAGTACTATCATCATTATCTACATTTGAAAACTTAGAGTGATTGATAGAAATAGTGGATCGAGGTTCATTATCACACCTATGCTAGCAATTGAGAGAAAAATGTCTTATTTTACCACCAATTCGACACTAGACTTTATTATTCTACCAAGAACAATAGGCGTTCGACATAGCTTTAGTAGCAAATTATGCCCTTGAATTGTAAGAGTACTTGTTTGAAGCATTATTTTGTGAGAAGTTACGATTGCATTTGTTAAAAGAACCATTGAATCTTGATCTGTTGTTTTATATTGATATTAAGAAGATTAAGAATCCAAAGTATAGTTTGGCTTGAATAATGGAGTGCTCAATAGACTTGTGTTTATCAAATCTTTCTTCTTAAGACAACAAAAGTGTTTCAATTTATTCTACAATATACTCAAGTCGATCCGTAACTTGCTGTAAAAAAAGTACGAAATGAGTTAAACAGTTTAGTTAAACATTTTAGTTTGTTGGTTTGCATAGGTATATAGTGTATAATCTATAGTTTATGTGGATTAAAGTGTGAGTTGACCCACCCTTGACAATTAACATGATTTTTTTAAATTTTTTATAATTGTATGATATTGTTTGTGTGATAATATGACTGAATATTTTTATTTTATTAAATTCATATATTTATAAATATAAATTCAAATTTTATTTTAGGTCCATTTCTATATTTTTTATAATATATTTTGTTATTTTTTTAGTAAATAGTAAATTAATAGTCTTCGATCTTTATTTTGTAATTGGTATATTTACACTTTTACAAGATACTCAAATTGAAAAGTAAAAGGTTATAATTTTTTCTATTTTTAATTTATGTGAGCTTATCTAGAGGACTCACTGCAAATCCAAAATTATGTGACACATAACACACATATTAACCTATAATGTGGATGAACCCATTCCAATAATTTCTGCAGAGCAATAGTAATAAAAGTAGAAGCAATGGAAATATGAAACAGCAAATCTGATACCAAAATAATGGTTGGCGTTTATCTGCTAACATATTTAATTAACATATCTATAGTTGATGAAAATTGTGATTATTGGGTTTGTTAGATTAGGTGTATAAGAAGGATGATTATTGGTTGTTGATTGATGATATAATTTATGTGTTAATATGATTGATCCTTCTGAATTGAATGATGCAGAGCAAAGGTTGAAGCTAAGGATAAGAATGCAATGGAAGACAAAACAACCATAGCTGGCTGCCATGTAGAAGATGGACCCCTCACTCATTCATAACTTATTCATACTTTTATAATTCCACCACCCAATCAATCATCATTGCTTTCTCACTTCTAAATTCCCACCACTTCCCCTAATTTATTATTTCCTCTACACTTTTCCTCTTTTGCTTTATCACAAACCCTAACAACTCATGTAAACCCTAAACTTATACAAGGGCATCTCTTATCTCATTCTTTTAACATTCTTCTAAACAAATTATATATCAAAAAATCTTTAAAATGATTATTGTAACAAAATAAAATCCACTTAACATAAAAATCCTATAAATAAACCCACAGATTAAAAATAAAATCTCATAATAAAATCATATTAACTATTAATTAAAAATAAAAATATTTTATAATATATAAATAGATGTAGATCTTATTTTATAATAGATTCTTATCAATTTAAAATAAAAACACTTTATCATATATAAATAAATACAAGTTTCATTTTATAAATTAATTTTATAAAATTAAATTAAATTTAAAGTTTATTTGTTAATAACCTCATGTATCATCACCTAACTTATTATATAAAATGAAAGATGTTGTAACTAAATTGGAAGGTGAAGAATAACTTGACATTATATTTATTCATCAGCTTCTTTCTAGTTCTTTCCCAATAATTAGAAAATGTGTATATAACCAGAAGTGATCGATGAGATGTTGTACCTAAAAAGAATGAATAATTCAAACAATATTAAACATTTCAATTGAGGTTTATGCAATCTTTGACTTTCTATCCCTGTTGATTTTTATTCTATAAAATTGCTTTGCCCTATGTTTTAGTCAACTGAGGTCTTTACTTCTAAGTTATTTTTCAAACTTATAAAATAAGTTATTTAATCATAAACAGTTTTAATTAAAATGTAATGAAATAATATATTATTGTTTTAATATGTAACACCTAACATTTCTCTTTTTAAATTTCAGTGGTCAACAATGGAGGCACAGTTGTGAGTTGGAGAAGAAGAAGCAAATAAGAGCGATGGCAGTGCATCAACTTCCGACAATGAAAGTAATTAATGAGTGCATGTTCCAAACTAAATAACATTAAAATTTGTGATTAATTATGGTGGAAAAGTGATAACCACATGCCTGTGTGGTGCCTGCTTAATAGGGGAACTTTAAGTTTTATCACCAAAAATTAATTAGTGACAAAGATAAGTGTCATTTCAAAAATGATATATAACTAATTTTCAAGAACTAAAATAAACCTCAAATTGAAAACAGGATCAGGTAATGAAATTTTATAGACAGGAATAAATAAATGAAGTCTCTTTATAAATAAATATTTAAATATATATGTTAAGAAGTGTACTTTAAGCCTAATTCAACCTCATAAAACTGTGTCATAAAATCGGTTTATAAGGTGAGGTTTGCACCCACTTATACAATGAAATGTCTTTATCTCTAGTCGATGTGGAATCTCCAACACACCCCATCATGCCGAAAGTGCAGAACAACATATTATGAGTGGTCCGATAACGGTCCGATAGCAGGTGACCTAATAAACCCAACAAATTCTCACTAGAATGGGCTCAAGCATGACTCTAATACCATGTTAAGAAGTGGACTTTAAGCCTAACTCAACCTCATAAAACCGGCTTATAAGGTGAGGTTTGCACCCACTTATATATAATGAAATGTCTTCATCTCTAGTCGATAGGGGATCTCCAACAATATATGTATAGTTTTATTTAGTGCTTGTTGTTTTGAATTGTAAAGTGATTTTTAAAAAAATTCAAATTTTTTATTGATAAAAAATATGTATATTTTAGGTTGATTCATATATATAAACCTCTTATTCTAAATTACATTGGAGAAAGAAAATTGCATCCATTTGACGAATCACTAATTTATGAATAAATGCTAAAACTATTAGTAATCTAATAAAGGAAATCTTGATATGAAAATAATCTACATCTAATTTTTGTGGGAATATCTTATTACTATTCTATTCTTATGCTTGTCATTTAATCCATGGATACTCACGTGTAATTAGTTTTGTTTCTTCATTTAGTTATACCAAGTTCATTATTCATTACTTTTTCTAATTTAATTCCTTTCAACCCAAAAAAACTCAGATACAATTATCTCAATTAAATTGGTAGAAGACTCTTAAATATGATTCTAATACTACAATTGGTTCCACTTTTATTATAAAAAAAATTAGCTTTCGATTTCCAAAGGAATACTAGGTGAACATCTATGTTGGGTCATGAGCTCAATGTTTAATAGATAAGAAGGGAAACAAAAACAAATACAAGGATATCCACTTAAAAAAGCTCCTATGTAAACCAATCCCTCTTCCATCCCAATTCATATACCCTCACATTCTTTCACCACCTTCCTAGTTCCCTCACCTTTACCTTGTTTGATGTTCAATTATACAATCAAAAAATTTATGCTTAAGAGAAATGCCATTAGATATTTACATAAAATAAAATTGGATAATTAAAATGTTACTCATAATTAATTTATATTAAAGAATAAAACACAAACAATATATCTTTTTTTTATCAGTAAATAATTAATTAAATTTGATGAAGCATTTTAGAATTACTCCAACCCATATACAAAAAAACCTACAACTTCAACCTGCTTATCAACCTTACAATCAACTCTAATAGAATTCCAACTGGATACAATGTTATAAAATTTATACCAATACATTATTCATATTACCATTATCTTTATATCCAGATAACCATAATCTTATAACACCACGTAAGCATAGATATAATTTAAACCAAAGAGATCATGTAACAATAAAAAACCATTAACATAATCATCAAACATAAGTCCTTAGCTCCAAAAAACACCCTTTCCACTATTAAAACAACAACGAAAAAATTATCTTTGAATATTTTGTTTTACCACTAATATTCTCTTCACCTCTTTCAGACCCTTTTGTAAGATGTTAATTGGTATTTCATTCCCTAAACACTATATAAAAATAGTTATATATGTTTTGACAAGTTATGAACTTTTAACACATGTGTGTAGACGTGCACGTGTGTTTATATATACAATTGTTCATTTCCCTTTTTTCTCATGTGTGTTGGGGCAAGGTATATAGATTCATTTTGGAAGGCAACAAAAGACAAACTTTCTTGTTTTCCTCGAGATTCAATTAGAAATAAATAATTCTATACTATTTTACCCTGAAAAAAGTACTGCACGTAATTAATACTATACCTAATATTATACAATGAATTTTATTTTTTACTTATTGGTGTCTTGAAAAATATCTGAAATTTGAAGAAAACAATTACTTTTATGCTGTGTGTGTCGTGTTGCTGTTGACAAAGAGTAAAAAAAAAAAAAAAAACTTTTGTGGTGCAGTGGAGTACACTGCATGAAGATCTTCATGATGACAGATGATGGTTTGAGGAAGTTGGTGAGTGGACAATTAAGGACACTGAACACAACCATGCAATGAGATTGCAAGCAGAGAAAGAGAAAGAGAAAGAGAAAGAGAAAGAGAGAGAAGAATACATATACATGCAGAAAGGTGAAGCATGGCACTTTACGTAGCAGGCAATTATTTTGGCTCAGATTTGTCCATCCAATTATAAGAAGGAAACACAACATGACAAAACCTCTGTGTGTGTTTTGTCCACTTTCTAATTCTAATAAAGAAAAAAAAAACATACCAAACCAATCTATTTATATGCATTCACCGTATCTGTAACAAAATTCATCCAATCCTTTCACTGTAAAAAATGATTTTAACTAAATTCATCTATCAAAACTGAAAGATGTCAGTATAACTTAGATATAAAATTGTATAATAATGTTTAATATGAAAATTTTATATGTATAAAAAAAATCCTATTTGTTAGATAATTTTTATGAAATAAATATTTGAAAATATGAAAACAAATTAATAAATTATCTGGTTGAATTTGTTAAAATTAAAAGTTGATGAAAATAGATATATGTATGTGGAGGGTGTGGTGGGGTTTTGAATTTAGGTGGGAAAGATATGTATTGGGCATAAGATGGAATGATTAGCCGACAAAATCAATGAAAAGCAGAAAATTATGGAATTGGTTACTATGGAATTGACAAGTTTTTGGTATAATTTGAGAAAAGAAACCATCACTTGATGTAATATTACATCAAAGATAGCTAAGTGAGAGGGATCAAACTCTATTTTCCCCACCCTCTCCTTATCTTATCTCATGTCCATATTTAATATACCAAGCATAATCATTTCTGTAATGTCTTTTTTTCTCTAAACCTTATCTTTAATCTATATCCACCATTTATATACTAATAATAGTTTTTATAATACTCATAAATTTTAGTAATAAAGAAACAAAGTTGAGCATGATGGACAGAATATTTAAGTATGTTGGATAAGTAAAGCTACATTCTTAGTATGTTTCTATTACTCATACCACATGGGGTTATACTTTATATATAGAATAAAAACACTAGTAAGAATATAGTTATTGTATATGTGTGTTTGTAATTTAAAAAAAAAATATTAAACGTATTGGAATTTACTTAAGGGTTTATATTTTTTAGGAAGGAGTGTTCTAAAGCTTGATGGTCCTAGAAGATAATGTGCTTTTTGCTATCTTGATTGTCATCTATTTTATTTTTTTTATAGCAAGGACATGTAGTTCACATTTTGATGTCGGTTGCTTACACGTAAACATATTTAAATGATTTGTAAGGGAAACATAGTCACAGACTGAACCATGAAATAGTCATCTATGAAAGGGTTAGAAGATCTAATAAGTTGACCAGCATGGATATCTTTTTGTTGTATCTGTTAGAGAGCAAATGAGAGATTTTTGTTTTTGGTAGAATGAGAGTTTCATGTTTTTTCATTAGAGCGAAGAATATATAAATTAAGAGAACGGAAAACACTTCAGAGATACTCTTACCCTTTTACATAAATATATAGTCTATCAATATCTCCTTCCTCACAACACCTAAACAAAAATGATGAAGAGAGAGCCTACTTAAATACCCTAAGATAACTGGACAACACCAAGAAATGTGATAAAAACTTGTAAACTTAAGGCATATACATCAATGTATCCCTTCACCCTGTTGGAAGAATTTGTAAACTCTTATGCTTCTCTCTACTACTTCAAAAAATCTCCAATAGACTCAACCTAAATCGATATGCTCTTCAAAGTTACCAAACTGATTTATGCATCTCTATAGATAATCATTCTAAACTTGCTCTTATATGTATTTTACCTTCTTCAGCTCAAATGATCTTGATTTATGTACCTATGCACATAACAACAACCTTTCCATCATTTTGAGGTGCATTAATATAAACAATATGATTATGCTAATGAGATTTATTGCTGCCTACACTTAGTTAAATCCATTAATATTCACAACATGTAAAGATAACACTATTGATTTTCATTATCCCACTTCATATTAAAACAGGGTCATGTGACATATGTTATGTACCGTAACTTTTTTTGGAAAAGAAAATTATTGTTGTATATATATGAAATAACACATAAATTTAAATGAGATGTGGACATATAATTCTGGTTATAATCATCATCATTTATAATTCATATGACAACAATTCTAAATCTATCGTTTAATCATTGCCAAAATCTCATTATAATTTGGTTGGAGACTCTCAATATTTGTTGGCCTCACCCTTCATCATCAATAAGTTAAATTTTAAAAAAAAAAACATTGATAAGCTAATAACTTTAATTAAGCATTTATATATAAAGATGACATGGAAATTAGAAAATGAGAAAACCAACCTGTGGATTAGAACAAGTTGTGAAGTGGAGGTGAAAATAAAAAATCATCACAAAATCATATGTTTGCAACAATAAAAAGTCATTTAAATTGAAGTATAGAAGGTTGTCCCAAATTAAAAAGCATTTTATCTGAACTGAATTCAATCATAAGTAAATGGATTATTTGAGCTGTGTAAATTGTTTTGAAAATTTAAAAGAAAATAAAGATAAATTAAAGTTTAGTGATGTATGATTGACAATTATCTTTAATAGAAAATGTCATTCTTTTATGGTAGTTGGTAGTGAAAATAAGTCTTAATAGTTTTTAAAATTTTATCTTTAAACATTATTGTTATGCAATTATGGAATTAATTATATTTTGTTATTATATCTAAACACAATTACAAGATGGAGCATGGAAAAGGGTTCCTACTACAATATTATTATATTTTCTTTCACTTTTGATTTAAAACATTAGAAAGAAATAAATGGTGTAACAAATATACATTGAGTAGTATAATGATTAGTGATATGAGAGTTGAGAAACATTGAGTGAGAAATTATTATATTAATTAATGAAGAAATGAGCTAAAGGAACAACTCATATATCCTCGTCTTATTCTATAGTATATACAATAACTCTTAACCACCACAATACAACGGATCTAAAACTTCACTTCAAAATTTCAATATGCATTATTTCATAATAAAAAAAAAACTATATACTAAATTTGGATTACATTCTTAAAATATATACTAAACCTGAATTTAGAAGTTTAAAATTTCAATCATATTATGGGTTCAGTATTATTAGACTTATAATCCAAATACATTTATAAATTAATTATTAATTAATTTAAATTCTAAAATTGGTAGATAAAATTTTATTAGTTAATTAAATATAAATATAGAAACTAATTTATTAATTTTATTAATAATAGAAACTACTTTAAATATTAATAAGTTTTTTAGTCTTTAAAGTAATGTATAATTTAATTAGTGATTAGTTTTTTTTTTCTCTTGGTTTTTATTTTGATAAATTTCTTGTAATGAAACTTTGAATAAAAATCATACTAAACCTTGGTGTTTTAAAAAATTTGTAGACTATATTCACGAAAATGGAAGCATATATAGAGACTTTGATCTTGATAGCAACTATGAAGAATACTAAAAGCATAGTTTCTCCCATAGTTTTTATGTTATGATAAATAAGAAGTTAATATTTAATTTATTTTAATTGCAAAATTCTGTCGTTTTAGTATTGACATTTGCACAGTAAATAATTTAAATTAAAAAATATAGGTTTAAATTATCGGTGATATGATTTTCAATTAAGCTTTTATTTTGGTATTATGTCCGCAACAGTTGTAACCAAAAGAAAATGTTAGTATTGATTATTTAACCTCTTTGACCATAATAAATAAGTACTAGTATAAAATAATATTTTTATATGTTTATTTGAACTAAATTATAATCTTTTATATTGGTTATTTGAACTAAATTATGTTATTTCAACAACGAAAATAGTATATAAGAAAAACGCACTTACATGTTTAACCATATAAAACTAAATAAGTTTTTGAAAAACTTACGTGGTTAAACAAAACACTTGTATTTATTAAAACCTTATGTTGATAAAATCTTGTTCTATATTTTGTTATTAAGTATATAATCAAAACTAAATATAATATATATATATATATATATATGTTAAAATTGATTCTGAGTAATTTTTATATAAGTTCCTTCCAGCATAAATATAAAAAAAAACTACACCAATTTACATGTTTTTCATCTTACATATTTACTTTATTTTGTAGCAATGAAGGAGTATGATTAAGGATAGTCTTGTAGTATATAATAAGTATAAAACATTTAACTTTTTGATATTAAATGTATCTAATTCATGAAAAAAAAAATGAAAATCTGACAGAAAGACACTGTTTGTAAATTGGTAGAGAGTGATGATGTTCTGGAAGCTGACAGAAGCCATGAAAGAAATGTAGGATTTAATTTATGTGAAAATAGATAGAAAATGGGGTGGTGTGTGTCCTAGGATGCTGTTGTTGGTGTTGGTGGGTTCAGAAGCACAGTGTCCCCCTTATCTGTCTGCAAGAGAGAGCAACTCTGGCCTTTTCTCACTTCACAGCTGGAATTTCTTCCTTGCTTCTCTCTCACCTTCTCACTATTTCAAGAATGAAAAAAAAAAAACAAACACTTTTCCTCACAGTTTCTACAACAACAGTTATTACAAAAGGTTTGGGTTGAATTTTATTTTCCCAAAAAAAGTACTTGTGATGTGAAGGACCACACATTGATATTCGATTATCACAATATTTTATTACATTCAAAGAACACTTATTTGAATGTTGAATTTTTTTTTAAATATCCTTCTTGAAACTGAAAAAAAAGAATGAAGACAGTCTAAAGAAAAAATTCAATTGTTCAATCATGATTATTATTATCTCAACCCTTCACACAAGAACAAAACACTAGTATTGATGAACATATTCTAAGTGCTTAGAAATATTCAAAAGTTTAGGAATTCAAACAAATCCATATTTCTTGGTATTGCTAAAACTTGTTTTGAAGTTGGCTCAAAATATTATGATAGATTTAACCCATAACAGGTAATATATATGGCTTTTTAAATAAGGAAGTATGTTTGTTATTTGATAGAAATGGGAATCGCAATGAAATTTCATTGAAGAAAATGAATATGAAAGCGAAAGATGATGAGTTTTTTTCCTGTAGAAATAGGAAGGAATGAAAGTGAAAAGGTGAAGAGAAAGGGTCTAAAAAGTGAGGAAGTAAAGAAATAAATGGATTAATTTAATCTGCTACAATAATATTCTATTGCAATATTATTTAATAAAGTTTAAGAAGCAGGACACTTTGTTTGAATTGGTTTACTACTTTTAAGAGTAGACCCATCACACGTGAAAAGCATCATAGTTAATGATTTTGTTGAATTAAATTGGTTATGTTCTTGGGATTTTGTTCCTACCACACAACACAAAGTGTCTCCATTATCTATCTTTTCATTATTAATTACTTATCCTAAACCTCCAAAACATTAGACATCAATGAATGAGTAGTAAAAAGCTTCACATAAAACATGTACAAATTTCAATTCTCAAAACCTTCAAATATATTTGTTTCGGCACGGCTAAAATATAGTTTCTTCTGGTTTATGAGTTAAGGTTAAAGACAGTTTAAATACATCTTCCTCTCTTAATTCACCAAACTGCCTTTTAAGGATAAAATCATAATAGAGTACCGATCTCAAAAACAGACAATACTTAAGATGTAATGATTGACCTTAGTGATATTACTCTCGGACTTGAGTTCGAAACAATATTATTTGTAATGTTACTAGTGTAGGCACAAATCTATATATATTTATTGTCATTATTTGTCTTAATTGAATAACAAGACTATTCAAGAAAAGGGGTATGGTTGGTGGGTGAAGTGTGTGTTGAAAGAAAAAAGAAATGGAAAGTGGAGAAGTATGCAATAGTTGATGTGGTGAATGGCAGCTAGGGCAAAACAAATAGTTGGTAATATATTTGAAAAGAAAGAATGATTGCATGGAGATGGAGTTGGGGGGCCTTCATGTGTGTTCACACTTCATTCTCCACCGACACCAACTAAGGATTTCAGAACACATCCCATTTCAGACTAAAAAGTTCAAATTTAAAAGGACATGAATTGCTGTTCTTTTGCATTTTGCATTTTCATGCTCAAAATTTGTGATGCAATAAATATATACTTCTTATAGGTTGAACCTTTGAATGAATGAAATTAGAATTATTAGTGATTGCTTTTGGTTTCAATTCACCATCTTCACACACTCACTATATTCATTATTCATCCTTCAATTTAACTATTTAATGTTACCATTTCATGTCCTTTTAGTTCCTAATTTAGCCATTTCAAATCTTTTATTATCTAAATTTTAACTATACTTACTTTTATTTTTGTAGGATTTTAAAAGGAATATGAGAATAAGTAATTCAGTTTAGGCAATAAAGATGACAGCAAGTACATAATTTTCAAAACTCAAATATAAATAAATTTGTTATGTAAGATTTATTTAATGACAAATTAAAGTGATCGATAAACTATATTTTTATTGAGGGTTTTATATTTATTTTATTTTAATACCTTCAAAAAATTTAGTTAAATACAAAAAATGTTTATAAAAAACGTAGAAGCCAAAATGAGAGATAAGAAATAGTGCTTTTGCATTTTTTGGACTTGGTTTGGCTTTTTTAAATAATGTTCATGTATTATGCAATAGAGGGGTATTCTTTTAAACACTTTTAGCGTATAATTTTTCTGTCTTTTTCATTACAATTGATTTTCCTTCCTATTTCTGATTCTTATAAGTTATAAAGAATATATATTTGTTGTAGAAGTAGAAATTTTGTTTGAAAGGGACAAAAGAAAATAATGAATGCAATGTGTTGTGCTAATTTAAGTAGATGAAGTACAATAAGGCATAAAGTATGAAAAGGACTGAAAATGTAGAAGAAAATGTTTTCAACTTTAATATTAATTTAAGTTTAATTTGAACTCGTTGTTTGTTATATAAAGGTTGAATTTTACCTTTTGGTTCTCCTATATAGTTTTTTTGTTGTACAAAGGAAATGTGATATGATTTTACAAAGTGTATTGAGAGAATATTTGTATTGTCTATTTATTTAGCACCTTATATGATTTTAACTTTAAAATGGACCCACTTCGTCTCCATCAATACCATGCTTCTTCAGAATAAGAGTGTGTAATATAGATACAATTATATTTGAAAAAGTGTGTAATATTCTCTTTAACTTACTTTTCTTTAACGCAATCTTTATTAAAGTTTTAAAAAATTATAAAATTGAGAGTGAGAACCATTAAATAAGAAGTGATATATAAAACTTTGATTTTGAATAAATTTCCACCACTAATTAAAAATATGTTTAAAAAAGTATAGTAAAGAATATGTTGTTAACATTTCTTATTCATATATATCGTCATCTCCTGTATTTAACTTCTCTTTTCAAAAGAATTCTCTTACTTTTATGTAATGTAGGGTTGAGGCCTTCCAGGGTAAGATGTGGGTCAAGTTCGATTAATGGGCTTGAATTCAATAGGGACATATGGCCCAATATCTCTGCCTCATTAGTCAAACATTTTAACTACATTGACTACCAAGCTATATAAGTTGTGAGTGATTAATATTTTTTTTTTTGTTTCTATAAAAATAACATCCTTTTCATTTTAATTCCTATAAATTTTGTTGTCACTTTTATTACTCATATTTTTCTCCACTACCATTATACAATACAGTCTTCACCATTTACTTGATTGCTGATAAAATTGTTGCATGATGTGCTTTATTGTATCATAGGTTTCTCTCTAGGTAAATGATGAATGAATGAGGATGATTCTGAAGAAAGATGGCACCGAGTTCAGCAAAAAAGAAAGAAAGATAGAACCAACTTGCAAGTAATTGAAGCTTGATAGCTGGTCACATGTAGCACAATGTCCTCCATTACTGTCTCATGAATGGAAGAGTGTTATTTCTTAGTTTTTGAATTTTGAACATTCTTCTTTGATATGGCCACATATCTATCATCAAACTCTTCTGCAACCTGAATGTTTTTCTTTTGCCGCCACCTACTAAAGCACCCTTCACACAGAACAGAATTATACAAGTTATCCAAAATACAATCAAGCTAAGAATATGATGTAAATAGTTAGGATAAATGAAGCAGAAGACAGGAGTTAGAATAAGAATTCATATTCTTAATACTCAGTCAACTTCATTAGACTATTTTCATCGGATAATAATATGTACACTTTGTACAGACAATCGATTTTAGCTATCAAATTCAGGAAATTTTAGTAATTGCATAGTGCACCGATGGGCCACATTCCAGATATTAAAAGTGTTTCATTCTTTCGAAGTCCACTTACCTCATATCTCAAGAAGGACCAAGAACATGCTCGAGAATCCTGGTCACCAATTTAGTTATATCATCTTCCTTACATGAGGTCACAAAATTTACTGACAACAAAATCCTTTTGTTACTTGCTCTCATGATCAGTGAAAAAAGTTTGTTCATATGATTGTGTTAGAAAGTCGATAGAAAATCTAACAGGCACACTATATTAGAACCCAGATGCACTTCCTTACCCCATGCAAGAACTGGAAACTCCCATTTCTGTCTAGGGACCGTGATTACATATGAGGTAACCTGCAGAAGTATGTTAGCACTTTACAATAGTATATTACCTCATATTACTTGGAATTTTGAAAAAGTAGTAGGGAATATACCAACCAAGATTGACGCAGCAAGCGACTTAGGAGACCTAAAATGAACCGACATCTCCTCTTTTTCATAGAGAAGATCCATAATATCCATGCAAACTTCAATGCTAATCAATTCACCAACTTTGGCCACTCCCCTGTTCTCCACCATTCAAAAGCGTGAATGAATGAGAAGACGACACGGTGCAAGTAGAGAGATAAAAATGAGTCACACTCACTTGAACTGAACCCAAAGCTCTTGAAGGAAGAAAAAAGCAATATTTGCTGTACCAATCTCAAAATTCAAAACCTGGGGAAATACCAAACCATATCAGGATCAGCTCAACTCCAAAAGTTCATAGGTTTTCGAAAAACTGTGCAACAGAAAAGTCTTTGTGGTCTCAAGGACTGCAATTGATGCCGTATGAACTGCATTGTGTATAATTTTCCACATGATGATGGTATATGAAAAAAACAGAACCCGAATGTAAAAAGGTTGAGTGATAGTTGGGGTTGAAGTTACCTGCATGAAGAGGACCTCCTGCAGAAAAAGTAGGTAAAAGAGTAAGAGGATAGAAAAGGAGAAAAAGGAGATGATGATGATGATGATGGGTGGCTTACTGCTTCTAGGAAATTACGAGTAGTGAAGTGGCGTTCCTTGATGGAAGTGTTAGCCAAGGACTTGAAAGATGCAACGGAGAGTGGTCGAGAGTAGTGTATCTGCATGCATAGAAATTGTGAGTGCGATGTGAGAAGAAGGGTAACAGAGAGATGGATGAAAAGAGAGAAAGCACTTTGGTGGAAATCCAGAGAGAAATAAGCGCAAACAGGTGGAAGGTGGTCTGGGTGAGGGGTCGCAATAGCCAGCTTGAAGAGGAAGTTCCAGCAGTTTGTATGAAGGTTGGTAAAGAGGGAAAGAAGCGATCGACTAAGAAGGAGAATGCAGAGTATTTAACAATGGGGGAAACTTGGAGGTGCTACCATTACAATTACAGAGAAAAGATTAGAAAATTACAAGATTAGAAGAAAGAGTGAAAGAGGCAAAGATCCAAAGACCTTACTTCAGCAGAATTGATCAGAAACTCAACCATGGCAACCCGATCCAACCCACTTTCCCTTCCAATCTCCATCTCCATCTCCATCTCAATATCTTCCATTAATTCTCTACAACAAAATTTTAATCTATCTCTCTATATATTAAAACATTTGATAATTGCGTTTTGTAATAGTGCCCATTCTTCCATGCTAAAACCTTTTGGAATATTCTTCACAAACATCTTTCACAAGCAATAAAACCTCATGGCCCCACAAGATAGTAGAATAAAAGAAGAAGAACATGAATAAATTAAAACAACCAGAAAATTCCACGAAAATATGTTTCACAACAACTCATGAGTATGAACTTAACCTGACACAATGAGCTTCAGAGGTGGTACCCAATGGTGAGAAATTTCACAATGACTGTGCAATTCAGAGGTGTTATGAGGACTATGAAATGTGATAGGAATGTGGTTGGAGAAGTGAGGGTTTGGAAAGCTAATGAGTTTGGAGAATACTAGAAAGTGTAGGAAAAGAAGAAGAAACCAAAACTCATAATAGACTCCTTTTAAATAGCGTGTTTGTGTCGACGGACACATATAACAGAAATAACATTTGTATAACATTTGTAAAATATGTATTGGTGAAATATTTGATTAAAAAAATATTTATTGAATTTCTGACTGTTCTATTATAATTATATTACAATTTTAAAAAGAAGAAATACATTAATTTTTTAAAAACTTAAATTTATTGTATAAATTTTTAATATAATTATAAAAATAAAAAACAAATCTTTTGAATCCGTCATAAAAAATATCTTTCTGTTCAAAAAGAAACTAAAACGTACTTATGAATTTATATAATTTATAATTATATAATATATAAATTCATGTTTTCATATTTTACATTTTAAAAATTATAAGTATCTTCGTATCCATATCTGTATCGTATCAGTGTCTATATCTATGCTACATAGTTTACTATTTTATAGTAAAAAGTACTATACTATAATGTTTCAAAAAATTCTATTATGGTAATACAGTAAAAAATTATATATACAAGAAACAAAACAAATACAACATACTTATTAAACAATTGTAGTTATAGATGCCATATTTCTTTATAGAATTATTGCATTTTCGTAAAACTGTTATATTATAACAACTTTTTTAGAAGTAATAAAAAATATTTAATTAAATGGGAGTTTTGGTGGTGGCCATTTAACAAAAAGTGGGGTTAATGAAGTTTTGGTTTGTTGTGAGCATGTTCCCTCTAATTAGACATGGACACGTATTGAAGCAATTTGAGTGAAGAAGTTGATAATAAGGATTAGAAAAATTAAGCATAAGGGAAAGTCGGTTTTATAAATATATTGAGGAAGAAGTTGAAACTAAAAAATAGGATTAGTGGCGGCGCTTTGGATTGCATTGTGTTTAAGAATCTATTTTCCCATCGAATGGGATTGAAGCAATATTTGGTTTTATTTTATTACTTTTTTATTCATAGATAAATATGTAGAATAAAATAATAGAAAGGAAGAAAAAAAACATTGTATTGTGTGTAAATGATATCTCTAATAACAATTTATCTTTTTTTTTATGCAATGAGGAGAACCTATCAAATATAAAAGTTTGTGTCATTAACTTGCTCAATAATTGACTTATGCTTTATCTTCTTTCAATTTTTAATGCATACTTTTCTTTTATATTTTAACATCATACACCTATGTTTCCACACTACGTACATACTTCCATATACAATCTATGAATTTGAAAAAATATGTTTTTTTTTTACATAATCTAATGCTTTCTTTTTCACTTCCAATTAATATAGTGTAATATTACTTTTAGTAGAGCATAGAATTTTTTTTTTATGGAATTCTTGTAATATCCTTATTTTTAAAATAATATAATAATTAAATTTATCCTCATCCCATTTCAGGTACTCATAATTTATATAAAGATTTGAACGTGATTTCATATTTTAAAAGTTATTCAAATTTAATTTAAATTAGAGATGTAAATTAATCTAATATGTTTACAAAATGAACGGAAATATAATATCTTTAACTTACAAGGTATTATTTATATAATAATCATAAATTTTCATTTTTATACTAATTTGGACAGAATTTTTGAAATTATCTTATATAAGTTTCCTAATAAAGATATGGATCCATAATCATCCAAATCACGTGGGTGGTCAATTCTAGATATTAAACTAATAAATGATGCATTGTTTTCTCTAGGCCACTTCATGAAAGCAATTTGTAGTTCTTAATATGTTCCCTTTAACCAAATCCCAAAACTTCTTAAAATGGCTAAAATTGATACCATTCTATCTAGGAATTTTACTACTATCATAATCCCAAATAATTTTCTTAATTTCCTCCATTGTAATTTTGTAATCCCAAATGGTAGAAAATTTGAGTATAAGGGGTAGTGATCATAAATGGAAAAATGATGTTTGATCCATTCTCTTTCTTTCTCTATGGTCAAATTAAAGGAGACAATTAAGAGGTGTCTTCAACAATCGTAAACTCCATACTTTGTGTTTAGTTTGTGAGTTATTCGTTCTTCTTGGACCACTTGAGCATATGTTTGATTATTAAAAAAGTGGAACTGGTTTGGGTTGAAAAGATGAAGCTTCAAGAAAATGTGTGATTATAGATTATACATTTCATGTTGAATCACATATTTCCACCTTCTACCGGATAACTTAAAAAACTATAGCTACATCATCTTTAACTATTAGTTTCCTTCATCACCTCTGATTTATTCCTTCTGAATTTCTTCTTTAACTACAGTTTTAAACATAAACATGTGTGTGTGTGGATGTACATAAGAACACTAATTACACTAATCATTATTCACAACCGAAAACTTGGTTGTCTTTTAGATACAAACTCATCGGTGGGGGAAACTTCAAAGTGAGTTTTAATCTGTTCAAATCTCTCTGACAGAAACAAGCTTTCAAAGCTTTTCAGTGCTGCTGAAACCCTCACCTGTGCCACAAACAATGCCTTCACGGGCCTGTGATCTGATAGTTTTGACTCACTTCGACCGTACTCAATTTGCTTTAAACCTTTGCCAAGCCATATAATTCTGTCACACCTATAACATCAAAATTTCCAAAGTTTAAGCACAGTCATTCTTATTAGGCCATTTTTGGTGTAGCTGTTTACAGTTTTTTTTAATTAAACAACATTGGTTAACAACATCTATTGTTGGAACAATGTTGTTTTAAAAAACATATAAGCTTTAATTAAGATTTAGGCAAGAGTATGTCTTACCATGCTGGTGCTCGTTTCTTTGCTGTTTTTTTGCAGTGATAACAGCACCCATAGTACAGGTCAGAACTTGGACAATACTTGTAGGTTGGTGCAAATTTGATTGTTCCCTCACGCCATCCTCGTAACATGTTTCCACTCATCACTTCCATCATTAGCTTCAGTTTCATTAATTCAATCCAAGTTAGAAAATATACAGTTAATCCAACAAGATGTATCTGTATTCTATCCATTTTCATTTCCCAAATAGAACATATATGCATCAAGGTGAGAGTATAAAAAGATAACCCTCATGGCATAATTAAAATGAGTAATCTAGATTACTTTAAAGTATATGTATTTGTATTTTTATTTATGGATTTACACACCTGATCATATTCTAGTAGGGAGTCCCAGTCTTCATTTTCAACAAGTAAGCGTGTTGTTTCTTCTGGTAGAGAAATTCTGTAATTTAAATCTCCTAATAGTATTATGTGGCTGCACAACATGTTCATAATTAGTAAATGGTTAAAGTAATACAACTTGCAAGTCAAAGTAAAAGTAATTAAAACTAAATTCTGTTTGAATATTGAGTAATTAACTAAATGGTTAAAAGTCGGCAGAAAGTAAATTCTATTTTAATATTGAGTAATTAAAAGGGGTCAAATGGTTTTCTTTTTAATTATATTTCTATGTGTATGGATAGTGATAGGTGCAAATGTTTTGTATTTTATTCTAATTGGCACCTCTTTGCAACATTTTCATTAATCAATTAATTAACTCACAGTCCCTCTTTAGGTACAAACAAAAGAGCCAACAAAGAATAATATTTTAGGTGTTTTGGCGGCCTTCAATATTTAGATGGACAGATTCAAAAGCTGGAAACACACAATGATGCTTTCAAGTAGCAAATTCTTTATTTTAACAGCCATAAAAATAAAAAACAAAAAAAGAAGTTATTCAATATTGGAACTTTGTTTTCATGATTTGTTGGGAAAGGAACCTAATTACTATTAAAATAAAACCAAAAAGCAATTATTGAGGTTGATTAGTTGGAGGGTTTGTAATTAACAAGAAAATGTCATTGCTTACTTACTCATGATCAAGAATCTTCCTTGGCAAATCAAGCAAAGGGCCCTTGGGAAAGCTTGTCCTTGAAAATATTTCAGCAACATTAGAGTTTCTGTGCCTCTCATCCCCCTCTCTCCCCCCAGAAGCTAGGTGACCACACACAAAGCAAAAACTTGTTTCATGTAACACAAATCTCACAGACACAGAACCCTGCAAATCAAATCAATCACAGTGGAAAAAATAAATAAATATAATCAAGAGGACTTATTCCTAACCAACTGAAACGGATGAAGTTGATGTTGACAGTGATGAGCATATAATTAAACTGCAAAGTGCAAAACCAATAGATGCATGATGCATGATTAGATGTTGAATTGAAGGGTAATTAATTAAGGTAATGAATATGAATGAAGTGGGGTTTGGTTAGGTAACCTTGTTCCCTAAGCAGCCCATAATGCCACATCCCACACATGAGACACTTGGATGTTGAATGAATGGACGAAGGTGTCTCTTAGCCCATACAGATATCATTATACCAACCATTTGCTTGCTAATGATACATTGGAAATCTTGTGGGGCTTCACAGTTCTGCTGACCTGGATTATCATTATTTCTATCATTTCCTTCGTTAATATTGCAACAATTCTTCATCTTTTCATCTTTCAAATCCCTACCATGTGTGCTCTTGTTCAGGGCTTCTCTGATCATGGAGTTCCACTTGGTACAAATCTTACTGTTTTCACACCCCAATACATTGGATGCTTTCAGAGGCACAATTTCTTGAAACCTAAACAGTTAATGATAATAATTAAGCATCTTGCACCACATGCATGATCTTAAAGATTGTTAAAAGAACCTCAATTCATACCCTAGTACATAGATGTCACAGGACTTGTTGCATGTCTCCAACAAATCCTCCATGTTTACTCCTTCATCTGGGGCAACCCCACCTACGTTCCATGTGCTCACAAAAATCCTTAAATCATTAAAGAAAGATTCTTTCAGAAACATATGGAAATAATTAATCAAAATGAAAACAGCATCGAACATTATGGAACTCTATCAAAGATATATATACTGCATTTCATCCGCAGGTTTTCTTATGTGCAGTGAGGGAGTTGTGAGAAGGATAATAAGAACACACGGAATCAATATATACTATATATGATATTCTAATTCTTACTTGTATTTTTGTGTATCTTTGTGATCATTGAGAATTGTTTTGGATCTGAGAGATGAGTGAACATGAGCCAATAAGGGGTCTGTATTAGTTGGATAATCTGCTATAAAGTTGCTGCTTCCGACTCGCTTGTTGAGTATCTTATTAGCGACTAATGCTGGCCACATGAACTAAGGAAATTGTACATGCACAAATAGATTGATATGAGTAAAGAATAGGCAAGAAATTAAAGAAGAGAAGGGAAGTTACAGTATGTATATATACTTACTTCAGTTAGCTTTGCAGTCATGGTAAGAAACAGTGGTTTGTGGTACTTTTGGCGACAGAAAAATGATGAGAAGAGTGAGAAATTGATGAAGAAAAGGCTATAGCCTTTGGAGATTATTAGGATATATTATAAGAAGATTTAAGTGGCATTGATTGTAGCAGGAAGAGGAAGAGAGAAGAAAGCATGGTGTTGTTGGAGAATGGAATGAGTAGAGTTAAATTATATATTGAAGGATATGTTTATGTTTGTAAATGGTGTGCAAGTGGGAGTAGTGTGGTCCATCACAAGGTATTGGCACAACAAGTTGCCAACCGTTTTGCATGCTAACGATATGAGGGCATTTTCATTGTTGGAAAACCACCCAATATATTTTCGTTTAGGACAATCTTCAAATTTGACTGTTTTTTATCATATTATTATAACTTTATCTTCTTTAATAATCTCATCATGCACAAAATATGGACCCGAATTTATATATATATATATATATATATATATAAGATTATATTAATACAACTTAATAGTTTTTATATCATTCAATAGTCGATAAAAAAATAATTAGTTCATATTTTAAATCATTTTGCATTATTTTCTCCCTTTTTTTTATATTATATTATATATATATATATATATTATATGTATATCACTACAAGAAAATAGAAACCAATTTTAGAGACAAAATATAATTAATTGTTATATTAACAAAATTAAATATTGTTTTAGAGACTAAAACAATTATTGATATATAAATTAGTTTCTATTATTGATAAATGATTTCTAAATTGGTATATAATTAGATACCAACTTTAGAATTTAAATAATTGGTAGCTAAAACTTACATAACTAATTAGATACCAATTTAAAAAATATTAATCAATAATAGAAATTAATTTAGAAACTAATATTTTTTTAGTATCTAAAATAGTATCTAATTTAATCAATATAGAAACTAATAATTTTTTGTTTTTAAAATTGGTTTTTGATTAATTATTTTCTAGTTAAGTGTAATATGAATATTTTACTTGAAAAGAAATTAAGAGTATATGAACCTTGTTAAGATTCACATGCTTAAAAGTATTTTTTATTTGGTCGAGATATGATTTCTTTTATGGAAGGATCAAAATGCATTCTTTCTCAATTGAAAAGTAGAATAACTTTGTATGCAAAGACACCATAACAATCTAGTTAATCAGATGGGATATAAATGAGATAATAAATGTGTAATTAATAATAAGTACATGCCTTGGGTTCATCACATATTATAATATTTTAATGAGTTTTTATATATATGGATTTTAGTTCTATGTCAAAGTTGTTTTAATACTTGATTATTGTATAATCATTTGATTATTCACCTAAATACATATTAATATAAATATAAGACAATGGGTTCATCACATATAAATATTAATATTCTAGTCGAGATCTTCACACAATATTATTAGTATAGTCTCCCTTTGAGAAAAAGATAGATGATAAAAAGTCTCAAGTTTAAAGGAAGAAAAAATGATCATTTCTTTAATCCATACTTTGTTAATTATACATCCATACATTAGTTTCTTAGGCTAAGAATAATGAAGAGTCTCAAGAAAGAAGATTTTATTTCCTTGCGCAATATTTTTTTTTTCTTATATTTGTCTAAAAAATATTAAATAGAAATTAGTTTTAAAAACTAAAATAATTAGTTACTATTTGACTAAATTAGAAATTATTTTGTAAACTAAAAAAATTATTAATGTTTAAAATAGTTTCTATTATTAATAAAAATTTATAAAATAGTTTATAAATTAGTATTTAATCATTAACTACCAAGATATTAGCTACTTACTACTTTATATTCTAAATTAGTCTCTATTAATCTTTTAAAGATTAATTTATAATATAGAATATTAACAGCTAAAATCTTAGTAGCTAATTTAGATACCAATTTATAAACCATTTATACATTTTTATTAACAACAAAAATCACTTTAGATACAAATAATTTTTTAGTCTTTAAAATAATATATAATTTAGTCAATATAATGATTAATTATTTTTTTTTTCTAGATTTGATTGTTATTTAATAATTTTTTTTAGTGTATATGTAAAAGGTTTTTCTACTAAGTTTTAGCTTGATCGAATTTTTCAATGTTTTTGCAAAATGTGTTGTTAATCTAAAAATATTAATTTTCTCAAATAGTTGAGGATGGAGTATATATGTGACTTCCAGTGAGAACAAGAAAAAACAGTCAAGCTCTGTATATCGATTTCGTTCTTGTAGCATCTCAAAACAAACCCTAATTATAAGAGATAGGTGAACTTTTCTCACTACAAGAAAATCATTAAAAAGAAATTAATTTTAGATAAAAAAAATAATTAGTTATTATAGTGACCAAATTAGAAATCATTTTAAAGACTAAAAAATTTGTAGTTTCTAAATTAATTTTTATTTTGTTAAATGGTTTCTAAATTGGTATCTAATTAGCTATCAAAGTTTTAACTATTAATTATTTAGATTCTAAATTTGGTAGCAAAAACCTTGGTAAATAATTAGATACTAATTTAGAAACCACTTAACAATAATATAAATTAATTTAAAAATTAAAAAAAAATTTAATCTCCAAAATAGTCTCTAATTTAGTCACTATAGCAACTAATTATTTTTATGTCTAAAATTAATTTTTAATCAATTTTTCTTCTAGTAGTGTCTGAACACATAATTATGAAAGTTGTTAAATGGGTGAAAGTTTTAGATAAGGAAAAACTATTTGATTTCTTCTTCACTTAAGCATTCAAATAAGTATATGAGCAATACTAACTTCTCTGGTTTCAAAGAATGAAGCCTAATCTAATGCCACTTTTTTTTTTTATCAAGTTACAAACTTTTGAGAAATTATATCAAATTACTATTTCTTTATTGTTTATGAGACCAAAGTTCCAAAAATTTTAAAAATATTTCAATATTTTTTCATTCAAACAAGACACACCTTAAACACAAAACGTTAACAGTTTAATATAATAAAAAATTAAAATCTGCCACTAAGGAATAACTTCTTCAAAGTAAAATTATAACTCTAATGACTATTTACTCAATCACTTTTCTTAAAAATTACTATTTAACTATCCAAATCTATACCTCTTTCCATGCATGCTATGAAACATCTCCATTTTAATTCCTCACTGCACTCAGACACTGCATCATTTTTCAAAACTCCTTTCATTTATTAAATATATTACTATCACACTTTATCACTCATGAAGTAATTATTATAAAAGTTAATAAATTTATTATTCAAAGCAATTTGTAATTGAATCACAGTGTACAATTTTACAGTCTCACTCCATATCTATTTTCTTTCATTTGAAATTAATGCTCAACTCTTAAAACATATCTCTTATTAAAAAAAATAAGAGAATTAAGTATATTCTCTTGTTATATGATTTATGTCACCCTTAAAGTTGATATTATATGTATTATAATAAAAAAAATATGTTGTGTTGATTTCATTTATCAAATATTATAACTTAAGGCTATAGCAAACTGTGTTTATCGAATTCTATCAGCTGCAGTACAAGATAAGAAAAGAACCAACAGAAACAAAACAAAAAAAAAAAGTTTTGCAAAGATCCAAATTAAAATATGGAAATGGGAGAATTAAACTAAAAAAAAATAAAAAATATAGAAGTTCATTGATTTTACAGTTAAGAATTCGAATCCACTATGTTATAAGAATCTTCTTTCACTTAGCTGCTCATTATCTGGTTTGCACTATTCGTATGAAGAAAGTGTCACTAAAAACCAAAAGTGTCAAACGAAACTAAAACATGATTGGTTATATTATGAATTACGTGAAGACAAAGGTTAAGTGTTTTTTATGATGGTGACATAATTTTTACACTTTTTGTTAAAAAAAATGAAACAAAAGGGATTTTAGAATGCATGTTTTTTGTTTAATTTGTGTAATTATGATATAAATTAAGTAATCTTGTAGCCATGAAAGTGATGTAATGAAGATTAGTTTGTTTGGTTAGAAACAAAAAGAGAAATAGGAAGTGTGATTGGATGGACGGCACAAGTGATTCCACATTCATCATCAACTTTATCTTATTTTTAAACTCATTATCCAATTAACATGCATCTTCCAACCTCCATCAAAAAATTATATTTGTTTTAGAACACCATCACTCTAAAAGTTGCATCTAATCAAATGGGGTGATTAATATTTTTCAATGCACAAAGAGAGGGAAGTTTCCAACAAAAGAGGAAATAAAGTATAGTTAGAAGAGAGAAGGGTGTGAAAATCAAATGGTAAGACCCAATTTGCCTCCCATGTCCAATCACAACCACACACCTCTCACTCACATCATTACAAAACTAATAACCCTCTAATTAATTATCTATGCACTTTTTTTATGTGCTAAAGCTCTCTTCTATATGCACCAACCAACTCCATAAATAATATCATAATAACAGAGGATATGCTTTGTGATGAGGGTTAAGATACTTAATGCATAAATTTCTCACCATTGTCATCTACTTTAAAAAAAAAAAAGAATTTGAAGGCAAAATATGGATAAATTTTTTCCTTAATTTACTAATTTTTTTAAAGATTTTTTTTAAGGAAATAATACTTTGTCAACCGATGTGTATAAGGAAAACAAGATATTTTGTTGGATAGATTTGGAATTAAAAAAAAATTGTTTTTCATAATGAAAGTTTGAATATTTGTAGAAGTGTCCATGTCGTGGTTAATCACATTACAAAGTAAAAGATCACTACTATAAAATCATTAAATAAAAACTAATTTTAGAAACGACAAATAATTAGTTATTATATTAACTATATTATATACTAATTTAAAGACTTAAAAAAATGATTGGTATCTAAAATAATTTCTATTATTGATAAATGGTTTTTAAATTGGTATCTAATTAACTACTAAAGTTTTAGCTACTAATTATTTATATTCTAAAGTTAGTAGCTAAAATTTTGATAGTTAATTAGATATCATTTGAAACTATTTATCAATATAGAAACTAATTTAGATATCAATAGTTTTTTTAGTCTCTAAAATAGTATCTAATTTATTCAATATAACAACTAATTATTTTTTTGTCTCTAAAATTTATTTATATTTAATTAATTTTTTTAGTGGGTGAGGATGATGAAATTGATTTTAGACGACAATGAAAAACCATAACTTAAATTGTAAAAACCATTGTTCAAACTTTATTCTTTGTCTAGGTGGTTGTGGATTATAGTAATAGATAACCATTTTTTTAATTAAACAACAAAAGTTTAAAAATTGTTGTTTAAAATATAACAATCTTTGTCTAGGTGGTTGTGGACTATAGTAATAGATAACGATTTTTTTAATTAAACAACAAAAATTTAAAAATTGTTGTTTAAAATATAACAATAAGCAACACATTTTTTATCATCTAAATATGAATTATATCATCATTTTATAGTTACTTTTAAATGAATAAAAAATTCAGTTTTTCTTTATTTGAAAGCATTTATCTCTTATGGTTTAAAACTTTTTCTATATCTTCTTATATTGAATTATTTGATTTAAATAATGAATTAGTGTGACACATCCTCTCTTTGAAGTAGCATATATTCTTCATTCTCTTTTTCCTTTAATGTCTTAAAGTTTTTTCTTTGATCTTTTCTAATCTTGTATGGAATGAAGAACATCTCTTCATTACTTCTATAAGATGGTTTGTTTGATTAATAGTTTACCTAATGAGGTTTTTACATAATCCCACAATTTATCAAAATTCAAAACTCCAATCAAATTCAAACTCAAATTTCTCGATACAAGAACCTGTTCATTTATTCCTCTCCAAAATCATGTTTCATCTCTCCAATAAATTCTCAATTGGATAAATCAACACTGGCTTAGAAGAATAGTTATTCAAAGAGTCTTTGATTTTTATTTTTATTTTACTTGTAATAATAGTTAAAAGTTTATCCTTTATGCAGTATACAAATTTTTAAAAAAAAAATTGTTTTATGAGATTTTTAACAAAATTAATCTTAACCTAAGTTGTGATTGCTTTTAAAGTATATAAAAAAAAACTAAATTAAACTTTTAAAAATATAAAAGGTCATATTAAATCAAATAGAAATAAATTAACTAATAACTAAATCTATAGTTCACGATTCTTTAAAAGAAAAACTAATAACAAAAGGTTGGTGTCTCTAATTAATTATCTTTGCACTTTTTGTTGCTTTAAAGTATCACTAGAATGAAGTTCTATTGCACCAACCACCACCATAAACGTAATATTTTTCTTTCTTTCTTTAAGGTTGACTATACTTTAAAAGTGACCTATAATCGTAATTATAAAAAGTAATATTTTTAAAAAAAAAACTAAATATTATATTTAGCATTTTTTATTACAAGATTTTGGAATCTTCATGGTCCCAAAAGGGTCATAGCTCCAAATAACTAGGATAAGATAATAATGCATCTATGAATAGTTCATTCCCATTAGACATTTTTTGAGGGAAAATCACTTACTTAGGCTATGAGAATTATTAAGTGAATCCTAAAGAAAATGAATGATTTAGTGAAGAAAAAAAAGGTGACTAAAGAATTTGATGAAAAAATGAAAGCACCCCTTCCTTGTAAGAGACTTGTGCAACTTTCCTTCTTCACAACCTAAAGACTTAAATAGAAAATGTTGTTGTTTTCTATTTTTCATTCATTTTCTAGCATTGTAATAGTTTATTACCCCAACAAAAATTATAACTCTTTTTTCTTACCAATAAGTTCCCTTGTCATTTTATTTATTTTAGTAAAAAGTCATTACAAATTTCAATTTAGTACTTCATTAATTACTTTTCATTTAAATTTAAAATTGTAACTTTTAGTTTAAAATACAATTGCAGTTTAAAAAATATTTTTAAAAGTTGTGAACAGTATATTATTATCATTTGCAAAATAAAATATATCATTTCTATTTTTATTCATATTTTTTAACATTTGAAATCAAACTTTGCTACTAAAATAATTATTATATTTTAATTTAGATGAAAAATATTTTAATTAATTAGGGATTAAATTAAAATGTGAAATAACTGTATTATTAGATAACAAAATGTAATTGGTATCTTCTTATTGGGAATGATTATCCTTTTTCTTTTGGTAAAATGTGAAGTGTGACCATCCTTAATTAATTAATTGTTCAACACTTATCTTAACCTATTTCTCCATCTTCTACTAATCATATGCATCTTTCAATTGATATGAGATGATTGGTTAGATTTAACATTAATTATAATAAAGTGTTGCATAAATTTAATTGAAAACATAGATTAAGTTATCCAAAAAACACCTCCAATGCCCTCATCAAATTGGAATACTATATGACAAAAATTTAAGTAGAATGAAAACTTTTTTGAATTAAAAATGAATTTTTGGTTTGCTAACGTGTCGACATTTAATGGTTCCTAAAGTATAATTTTAATTTGAATTGAGAAAAGTATGAAGAAGTAGGAGATGGAAGAGTTAGAGTTTTTGAAATTTGAGTCAGCATCACTAACCACTTGGTATATCAAATTATGTAATTGCATGGTAATATCTTAGTTCTTAGTGAATTCATATTTAAACATGAAGAACAAAACAAAAATATTATTAAAAATAGTCCACAGTTTCAACTTCAAAATATGCATGCAGAACACAACAATTTTAATAACAAAATGAGTGATAACAACTATGGAGAAAGGAACAAATGCAATAGTCATTTGCTCTTATCTCAAACTAAGTTTAGGGATCACCAATTAATCAACTATTAATGCCTTATTACTTCAATTTAATTTAATTGCTTCGATTTTTTTTTTCAATACTTGAAGAAGCCTTAATTTTCTACCGTTTCAACTAATTTAGTTTAACTAATTTAAAACAATAAATTTATGAATAATTTATATTAGTGTTCAAAACTTATTCTTCCAGTAAAAACAATTTGTACAGTTTAGACTTAAGAAATGCTATTAAAACCTTAAAAACAAAATATAAAAAGTGAAACTAAAATTCCCATACTTTCTACTTCCACCACAGTGTAGAAAAGGATGAATATACATGTTATAATATTTTATAATCACTTCAAAGTTTTATTCCAATTTACATAAGAGATAACAAATAAATTTATATTGAATATTATTAAACTAAATATGATGTTAATAGAAAATATTTAGATTGATGAGATATAAGTATCAATATAAATAATATCTAATTTTTTCAATCTAAGTTCAGATTTAAAAACAACGGACATGTGCATATTTATCTTGTTTTTGTTCTCATACTTTTTCTATTGATTTATTTGGATATCATTTTGAAATTTATACAATTACAATTTTACCTTATTATTTGGCATTGTTATTCAATTCTTAAATATTTCTTTATTTATTGAGATTTCTATTTTATGTAAAAAAATTTAAATATTTGAACAAGTCAAGTTTCGAAACATACAAATTTCATATTTACCAAGTTTCAGAAAAAAAAAAAAACTACTTCTAAGTCAAAAAATGGATAAAATGAAACTCACATCATATAATTCCAAATTACAATCTCTAAAATATAATTCTTAATTACAAAAATTTTAAATTATGTAATTCAAAATATAGTTTTAAATTTTATATTATAATCCAAAATTATATTACAATTTCTGCTGAAAACACATTCCACATTTTTTAACCTAAAATCATGTCAAATTTTGCTATCCATAACATAATTTCCAGATCTATAACATGAAATTATGTAATCGAAATATATTTCAAGTAAAATATAATTCTGAATTACTTAATACATAATATAATTTAGAAAAAAACGATCTAAATTACCCAATCTCGAACTACGATTAAAGCACTACTTCTACTTAAATGTTTCCAAAAACAAAAAATTATATTCCAAGATTGACAATTATAGAACCTATCCCAGCTTTCATAATCCGGAAGATCTTGGACATATTCCAAAGAGTGAGGGATTTTACTTAAATAATAGATAAAAGTATTTTAGTAAATGAACTATAGCTATGGGGTGAAAAAAATAAAATGTCCAGAAATTTGGATAGTCAGAAGGATACCCTGTGACCAAAAAAAAATGTCCACACAGTTTTTCTTTTTTTAACAAAAAGAACAAAACTTACATAAACGTCATCTTATCCTAGACTAGAGAATGTTGGTGGTGTTACTGTACAGTGTGAGATCGGCATACCCTTCTTGCGAGGGGACTAAGATACAGAGACAAAAATCTTAATCGGCTGAGACATTCCATCGACAGTAAATTCATCGTAGTCTATCAAAATTTAATGGAAAATATTACTTCCTCTAGGCACTGCATCTCCATATACTGACTACAATTGGTACAAGCTCACCAATTCCTACCTTTCACATCAAAAATCTGATTTCCCATTGCTACATCTTGTCAATCTACCCAGACATAGAAAAGAAATGGCATGCCTACGGATATGTAACTCTCGATTACTCAGCAGCACCTACACCGGTCTCCTCCTTTGCAACACCATCACTATTATCAACCATGGTAACATCTTCAGCGCTGTTTTCGGATGGCATATTTTCAGCCACATGGTTATCGAGAGTTGTAGCCTCCTTGATTTCGTGCGGTGTGTCCTCTGCCTGTTGTGGCATATCAGTATCCTCTGCTTGTTCTGGCTTGTCCATGCTGTTTTCCGTATTTTCTGATGGTTCCACTTGATTCAAATAAGGCTCATTTTTATGAAACTCTAGTCTCAACTTTTCCTGGAAATATGTAGAAAAAATCATTGAGTATTTTTGTTGAATAGAACCCAGAAAGAATATAACCTATGGCAAGTAAAGGAGTACAACGAAAGTTCAGCGTGTATTAAAAGAAGCTAGCGTAAACAATATTATCCCACAATAAATATCTCATCGGAATATTTCAGGCATAATGTTTAGAAAAATTGGAAAATAAACTTTACTGTATACTTATGTTAAGGTGGATTCCTTAGCCCGATTTTCTAAACTTTCGGTCTGAATAAATTTATTTTATTAGAAAAGAGCAGGAAAAGAATCAGAGTAACTGAAGATAAAATGGAAAACATTTTCTTGTATTATGAGATTTGAAACATACCTGATACAGTCTATCTATAATACTCCCCATCTCCTCAATGCCACTGACAAGATGTACATGATGTTTAGGTCCAGGATTTTCAACATCTCGTTCAGTATATGATGTTATTTCATTCACATTAAGGGCTAGGTGGTCAGGTCTTTTAAGAAGCAGCTGAAATGTCGGCTGCAGCTCATAGCATTGTTCAAAAAGGGAACGACGGCAAAAGACATACAAACCAAGTCGAGCACGTGACATGGCAACAATTAATCTTCTTACATCACGTAGGTGACCAACAAATCGAGTACGCACAAGAGATAGCAATATAAAATCATTTTGCTGACCTTGAAACTTGTCCACTGTAGTAACCTGAGAGCAGCCATTTATAGAAAACTGACATAAATGAGAATCAAAACTTCAAAAATGTACAACAATTTCAGAGATGTCTGTTTACTCCACCGTCCAAAACATCATAGAAAAAAACGGTATTAGTATGCAAAGTATGACTTGAGTCCCACGTTGGAAGTATGGGATTCTAGAGTGGGGTCTTACAAGGCTTTGGGCTCTCCAACAACAATAGCTAGTTTTTGTGGTGTGGTTTTCCGAATATATTTATCAAAATTTTAGTATCCTTCCTTGAAAGACACTGACATTAGGCTACCCTCCCCTCTAATTTAAAAATTAACCACTCCTTCCCGATAAATGAATATGTAGTGTAAAAAAGCTAATTGCTGGTATTTTTCTCTCTACAATATCCCACACCATCTGCAATGTAATCAGTTCTGAACCCTACTATCAAATTGGGAAGTTTAGAAGATGAAACCAAGATTATAGGTAAAAAAGTTCCAAAGCTGATAACAGGCATGTTTAAAAATTCATTACATCTTCTAAAATCCATAATTGTTTGCAACTACTAAATTCGTTTATGTAAAATGGACGAAATTGTGGCCCATTTCATCTTGGTAAAATGTCTATCAAGAGAGGGAAATATAATACACCCTAATAAGAATAATAATTATAAAATCATATTCAGAAATCAAAAACCCAAAATTGACACTTCCTTCCATTAAAGAAACCATTTTGAAATTTGATCTAAAATATAAATTAAAAGGTAAAGGATGAGAAACATACCTTGCTAGGAGGACCAATGAAGTGATATGGAACACATCTCCTATTTATAACATCTCGGATGAGAAGTTTCTGACCATTATAAGTAGTCAAAATGGATATCTTATTTGCAGGATACCCTAAAAGACGCATGTATATATAGACACTGACAACATATTCTGCTTCTCCCTCATTTTGGTAAAACCAAGGGGATGGAGTCGTCTCCCCCTTATCAAGGTAATCTGGAACATCCACTAACTGATAATCATAAGCAAATCCAGCATTTGCCCTATTGAATATGACTTCTTCCTTTACAGAAGCAAGGTCTCCCAATTCTCTGTATCTCCAATTGTAAAGTTTAGCTATACTTGGCCTGGCTCTTCCTTGAGCGTTTAGCTCAATGTAAGGAATGCCCAATCGGACAAACCTGGTAAATAGACTCTGATCCATGTGACTGTACTTCTGAAAAGCCATGTTCTTCACAACAGGAGGTAACTGGTGATGATCACCAATCAGAATACAGCGTTTAAGCCGTGCATGACCATCCTCTTGCCGCTGGAGTAACATTGGAATGAAAGTCTCAATTTCTAAAATTTGGGCACTTTCTTCCATTAACAAGTTGTCATACTTAAAACCTAACTGGAGGAAATCTTTCCTCTTTAGAGCTGCATGGGTGCAAGTCATTGCCACAATCTTAGCCTGCTTGGTCATTAAGTAGTTAGCCCTATCAGCTGTTGATTTAAGTAATTCAAATGCTCGGCACTCTTCAAGTTCTTGAAACATGGTCTTAAGATGGCAAAAACACCCCATAGCAGCCCGCATATCTTTCTCAAAAGACTCACCTGTAAATACAGGATGGGGTGTATCAGAGAAGAACTCTTTGAAGGGGAAACGATCTTGAACAAATGTTGGCTTTTCTTTATTCTCAGCACAAGCAGCAAGAAATTGCTCCCAGCGAGAATAAACATGAAGTAACCAAAAGTATCCTGCAGTTTCACAAGTGTAACCCACATCCTCTGGTAATTGAAGAGATCTTGCCAGCCTCTCCACTTCACTCAGCAATTCTAACCGTCTAACAAGCATTGCATTAACACGACCTTGCCGACTAAAATCAAGATCAGTTGCTAGCTCTTGTTCTCCTTGACCAAGTCGGAGAAGATACCGTGCAGGAACATCTCTCTAAAGCAAAAAGAATTAAAATGAAACACATGTTAAACTTACGTAAAAAAGACAGAATTAATAAAAAATGAAGTTACTAACTTCCAAGTTAGAACCCTCAATAGAAAATGCCATTCCCAATAAGAAAAACAATACTAAATATTTGGTTGAAACAAAACAATAATGAAAATAACAGATTCAAGATTAATGAAAACAACATAAATGATTGATAATGTGAGCTTGAGGATGCTTCCATCAATGATGAAGCCCAAAAATTTCTTAAACTGCATAGAAGGGAAAATATGGAATTATGTTTGGTAGTTATGAGGGATAAAGGGTTGTGTGGAAAGATAAAAAAACTATAATGATCAGATATTTTATCAGAAGTTAAAAAAGAAATTCCAGAGATCATTCAGAATATACTTCAATCTGCAGCAAGTCACCCCTTTCACTATCCAAGTCTCCCTTTAAGTTCTCTGCCACTTTCATGTTGGCATTGGAGCACAAAATACTCCAGAGAAACATACCACCCTAGGACCAAAACTGCCCATATATATTATTCCCTTCTTTGGAACTGTGTCTGGTATATTTGATTTGTTCCAAAGGATCGTCAGTTGGTGTTAATTTTAGAGGATTGAGCACCATAATTTTCTTTACTTGGATGCGTCAGATTGAAGACAAAGGCTAGAAATTTTACTAGTCAAGTATTGCCTCTAGAGTTCATATGGGATCAAGTAGTTCATCTAGCTTTTTTGCCTTTGTTGGAATTGTTCAACTAGTTTGAATAGGTAAACTTGTAAGAATAGTTTAACTTATTTTTTTAAATACTTACTTATCAGTTAAGTGTAGTTGTTAGAGATTTCACATCAATTAGAGATATGACCAAATTATAATAAATACATGGATGCAAATTTCTCCTTATAAGTTGATTGTAAGATTGAGTTAGGATATCCTAACAAGTTTTGTTGGAACCCACTATTGAATAATTTTTGTTTCCATACTCAAGATATTTGGTCCTCAATGTGAGGGGATATGTTAAAAATCTCACATCAACTAGATATATAGCCAAATGATAGTATATATAAATAGGTGTTCCTTACAAGCTAGTTTTGTAAGATTAAGATAAGCTTAAAGTCTACTTTCTAAGAGTAGTTTTTCAATTGTTCTCTTTCCATCTATGATGTAAGAATTGTTATAAATACATGAACCAGCTAGAACATTAATCCATCTCATAAACATTCTTTCCATATTTTTCACTCCCAAGTTGATATCAGGGCAGATCGATCCTGCTCTATTTATAATTGTCTGGTGAGAACATTGTTTGCCACCAAGACTATCAAACCCTAGGGTTTCCTCGTAAAGCCTTATGAGTTTAAGAGTCTACTATAGGGTCACGAGTTGACTCGTGAGTAAACTCGTTTTTGGGTAAACTCGTAGTAGACTCGATCAAACTCGGTGAGCTCAATGCAAACTCGCGAGTTCGAGGCCGAGTCTCCGTTTCTAGAAAAAAAGCCCATAACGGTTCACATAGTTGCATTCACGTTCTCATCTTCATCATTGTCATTGTCTTCTTTGCCTCGCCGCACCGCACGCCTCAATACACACCTCGTCGCGCGTCTCCCAGCACCACGCCACACTCCTCCCAGGTTTCGCGTTTCTCTTTTCTTAGGGCTTCCTAAATTAGGTTTGGATAGATTGGGTTTAGGTTTAGGGATTTTTTAAATTAGGTTGCGGAGTTTTAAATTAGGTTGGGGCTTTTTAGATAATTGGGTGTAGGGTTATTTTTAGGTTGAGTTTTGGAATTTTTGGGTAGATTAGGAATTTTTTGGCAGATTGGGGATTTTTGGGTTGATCATGAATTTATTTGTTTTTAACTTTTTGTATGACGTAGACTCTTACGAGTCTACGAGTCGGGTTTACAGGCCTCCCACGAGTCTAAGTAGACTCTCGAGTCTGATAACCTTGTTTGCCACTGTCTTAACGCCAACCATTGTCTTGTTTTTCTCCAACAAGCACCTGGTCTTGTTTGTCTTGTCAAGCAAGAGAGAACCAACTATACTCCATCGCAATTTGTCACTCTCAACAACTATAGTTCTTTTGGCAAGCCCCAAATTTGGAGTGTCTATCTAAGCAACGCAAAACCCAATCAATCTTAGAGGAAATTCTTTATGCAGCTCTCCCAAGCACATGTTGTGGACACACTACCTTCCGGTCATTTGAACGACATTGTGCCACCTTTGTTGGTTTCACCAACCCCTCTAGTCCCTATTTTAACCTTTGTTTTTTCCCATCACTACCATTTGAGGTATAGGCCCTCTTGAACACCTTGAAGGTTTTCATTTTTACCCTTTCGTTGATTATCTTGATTATGTTGAATCATTTGCCATGGTGTGTACCCACAAAACAGAAGGCCATGGCAATAGAGGTGGACAAAGAGGTTGAGGACATTATCAATGTCTTTACTAAGAGAGAATGGTTCATACTCAAGAGAACTACTTATATTTATGTGGCTTCCTAACAAGACAACCAATGTCTACAAATCTAAGAATGTTGAACAATAGTTTTCTAGTGAAGAATATCAAGAATATTTAAGCTTAAAATCTAACAATCAAGCACAACCTTCTACCAATCTAGTTTGTCAATAGCTTGTATTCTCAAGTTGTGGAAAGTCAAAATCCATAGATAATTGATTTAAGTGTTTTTTATCATATTTCTACTAATACTTCCTTGTTTTCTTCCATTTCTTCACCTAGAAATGGGACCAAAGATCTTTTTCATGGACTCAATCAAGTCTCCCTTTCTCCTTCTGTGCACCTAAATTTGTCCCCACTTGCCCTTTCAATCTCATTTCTCAAAGTCAATTAACTAAATCATTAAATTATTCAGTAACCTTTGATACCAATTATTTGTTATAGGAATGTGGTACAGATCAATGATTGGAAAACAACATGAATGTAGACTACTCTACTATCTTGAAACCATATTTTTTATCTCCTATTTTGCATCCCCATCTTTTGCATGATCACTTAGGTCATCCACACATATTACAGTTGAAGAAAATGGTTCTTGGACTTAGCAAACTTCAAATTTTTTAGTGTAAGTTATGTCAACTAAGGAAACATGTTAGATATTCTTTTCCAAAAAGAAATTAAACAAGGTGTAACTTTGTTTTTTTCCATGCTTCATCTCGACTTTGGGGTTCAATTCAAGTCATATCTTTAGAACTTCAATATTGTTAGATTTATCA
This sequence comes from Phaseolus lunatus, assembly GCA_013389735.1. Lineage (NCBI taxonomy): Eukaryota > Viridiplantae > Streptophyta > Magnoliopsida > Fabales > Fabaceae > Phaseolus > Phaseolus lunatus. Next base: position 141,139 of record CM023859.1, on the reverse strand, counting down.
ATTAGTATTCTCATTGTCCTTGGGTTTATTTAATGAAAAATCGATTTGAATTCCTTCTTTCTCTATGTCTTTCCTAATGAAATCAAGAATCAATTAGGTCAAATTATCAAAGTTCAGAATTGATGATACCAAAGAATACTTTGCCAAGTTACTAGTCTACTTGTCCTCTCCTCACAAACCTTGTCAAAATGGTATAGCAGAAAGAAAAATAAACATTAATAAACATTTAGTATTACTTATATGTAGGAAAACTTATTTATCTTGCTATTACTAGACCAAATTTATCTTTTGCAGTTGGATTGGTTAGTTAGTTTATCCCGGCTCCCCATCTTGATCATTGAAATGTTGTCATTTGCATCCTCAAGATACTCCAAAAATGCTCTAGGATAAGGACTTTTATATGAAGATAGCATAAATATACAAATCTTCGGGTATTGTGACACTAATTAAGCAAGGTCACTTATAGGCAGGCAATCCACTACTGGTATAGAGTTCTCATTGGGAGCAATATTATTTCCCAAATAAACAAGAAAAAAAATGTGGTTTCTCAGTCTAGTGTAGAAGCTGAATATAAGGACTTCTATATGAAGATAGCATAAATACACAAATGTATGGATATTGCGACAAAGATTGGGTAGGATCACTTATTGGTAGGCTATCCACAACTGATATAGTGGTTTTATTGGAAGCAATATTATTTCTCAAAAAAACAAGAAACGGAGTGTTGTTGCTCGGTCTAGTGTAGAAGTTGAGTATAAGGTGATGATGTCACTTACTTGTGACCTTGTATGAATAAAAACAATTCCTCCAAGGGATGAAATTTTTTAAATTCAACAAATGAGATTGTACTATGACAACCAAGTGGTTGATCACATTGCTTCCAATCTTTATTTCATGAGTCAAACACATAGAACTTGATTTTATTTTTGTTCAAAAGTCGTTGTCGAAGGCAATTTGCTCATAATTTGTCAACTCCAATAATCAAATTATAGATATCTTGACTAAGTCCTTGAGAGGACCACAAATTCAATTTATATGTTCCAAACTAGGGGAAGTGTTGAATTTGTTTACCTTATTTGAAAAGGTTAACTTGATAGAATATTTTAAATATTTTTTTCAATACCAATATGTCACCTAGGCGTAGTCTTTTCAGTTGTACTCTTTGTATATCTGATGTAGGGATTGTCATAAATATATGAATTAGCTAATTAATATATCCATCCCTTAAGCATTTTTTCCATATTTATCACTCTAGTGTGACGTATTTGAAGGGCATATTTGATAGATCTACAAAATTATTAGTTTTATTACACATTTCAAGTTCTTAGTTTTTATGCCTTTTTTGAGCATTTTTTGTCCTGTGTGCATTTGCATCTCCACTTTCTTAATAAATTCTTGGTATATGAATAAAGGAAGGCTTCTAACTAACTTTTGCACAAGGCATTTGTCTGAATAAATTTCACTATAAGGAGTCATAAGAAAAGAAGATTAGGAAAAGCAAAACAAATTTTTCCAAAAGTTAAAATTAAATTATGCATAAGCTTATTAGTAAAAACCCTCTTATATTAGCTTCTGTAAAAAGTTGTTTTAATTTGTTCATGAGATAAGTTTAGCTTTCAATGAAGCTTGTTTCACTTTTTCTCCTTATTTTCTTTTCCAACAAGGCTTCCCTTCCCCAAAATAGGTGCATGGTAATCATTCCATGTACTTTGACATTAACTACTAAAAATTTTAATCAAAAAATTCAAATCACAAAACATGTGAGGAGAATAAAAGCTCACCTGCATTATCTTCTCAAACAGGTCATTCAAAGCCTGATTTGAATGAGTAATTATTAAGGTTCTTTGAGAAGGACAATTATGATAAAGAACATTCAGAATTTGTACAGCTGTATCAGTCTTTCCTGTACCAGGTGGCCCCACAACCATAGTTAAACCAGGCTGAATACCGGAGATAATTGCTTCAACCTGCTTGACAGAAACATTTGACATTATTATTAATATTACTCCTGTGTACTCAGATGGAGAATAGGATGAAGTAAATGGTGGGAAATGTATATGGGGATTTTGATCACCTGCAGTTGAACTGCAGCTAGAGAGAAAGGAAGAACAAGAAGCCACACAATCTTTTAAAATGTGTGAACCATGTTCTCCTTTACATGCTCTCTCCGGCTGCAGCTACTGACAGAAAACTAATGTGGCAAGAAAAAAGAGTCCAATTTCCTTGCAAATTGGCAGTGGAAATAGCTTTAAAACAACCATCAGCAGAACATCACACAAGGAAGGTAAACATAATCTTATTCTATAACAAATGTAAGTGTAATGAGAAAGCCTAGAAAATATGATCCATACTCTACCAAATACATGAGAAAACTACGTAGATTCAACCATGGTCTCCTTACTCTATCAAACCAAATGAAAGGAATGCTATATGAAAAGAATGCTATAGCATCACGGTACAAGATGCAAACCAAAGTAGGTTAGCTCTACTTGTATCAAAACACAAGCACCGCATTTGTACATTCCAGGTGAATCAAATTAGCCATATTAATAAATTGCATTTTGGTAAAAAATCAGACTCACCTACAGTGAGGGAGCAGAGTAAGATAAAAGCAAAAATCAGTATGTCTGAAAAGTGAAAATATATGATTGAGATCAAGAGCTGAATGCACCTGTGTAGGAGTAAATCTAACTGAATTTTGTTTAGGCTGATCTTGAGGATAAGGACCAGGATCTGGAGGAGTATATGCCTCAATAATTAGTGCTTCTTTCTGATCAAAAGTATCAACTGCATTCCCAGTAAGAGCTCCATTGCTAGGTTTGAGTGTTCTCGGAAGCTTGATCCTAAAAGGAGCCCTTGGATTCAAATTTTCTGTGCCATTGGAATTAATAAAAGAAACCTGAAGGATACATGAAGTGAGAGGAAATCACATAAGCACCGAAATTTCATACAAGAATTCCAAGTGGAAAACATCAACCACACCCATGCAACAAAAGCTTCATGAATTTGAAAATGAAATACCTCATAATCTACAAAACATTCTTTCAAGTGATCAGCATCAATAAAAGTATCTTTGAAATCTACTGTCTCTAATAGATCAGGCATATTAGTCCACTGTGCAGCAGAAGGATCCCCGTAACCGAGAAAAATGTTTTCCAACCACTTGGGAACAATACAGTATTCATTCATTAAATCTCTTATTGATTCTAAGATGGCTTTAAAATTGTTTTCTTTTGGCTTCCTCCTCATCAACACATTAAATGTACCATAAACATCTTCTGCCCCTTTCTCAGCAATGTTACTTACATCCATGTGATATTGTGCTGTATCCAAAGCCACAGTTACTGTTCTCAGTTCCCCCTTTGGGGGTTTCCACTCATCACGTTTAATCCTTCCCGAAAAATCATTCATAAGGTTTCCTTCCTCATCCCGAATCTCAATAACTTCACATCCACGTACATATTGTAGGCCTAACTTCTGTGGGACACTAGCCTTCTCTTCTTCCTCTGCACTAAGAGGCTCAAATGATGGGCGAATAGATAGTAAAAACAATACATCATGTTCTTTGAGTGCATCCCATTCTGATCTAATCTGTGCTCTATAGCTGGAAATACTATAAGTAACTTCTGCAGTCACAGATGCTGGTTTGACTTCTCCAATGTTAGGTTGTTTAACTTCAGAAATTTTGAATTCTTTGACTGGCACTCCCATTCTTGACCAACCACGAAAAGCAGTTTCTCCATCATTATTAATATATGCAAGAAGATGTGGAACAGCTTCCTGAATGTCTTCACGTATCTCATATGTTGATTCAAGTCTAAAAAGATTAAAGTTCCGAAGAAGATAATCGTGAAGTGTTAAGAACTGTAAGTTCAGCTTTGGTAATGCTAAACAGCCTTCTCCTGAGTAATTTATGCTAGGTACAACACTTTCATCCCACATAATCAGCTCATTGGGGTAAAGGGGAAGAGCATTAATAGCTTCTTTTTGAGATTGTTGCTTCTCAAAATAGGATACCATTACTTCAATAAGAAAATCAACCCTCTCAGACCAGGGGTCTTCCTTGGAGACCAGTTTGAGCTGCATAACAAAACGATGTGAACAAACAAAGTATGTACTAATGAAAATCAACACATGGTGCATTCTTACAAACACTACGATACAATTTCTAAATTTAATCAACATAACTACTGCATGAGATAATTGAAATACGTACATTAAAATGAAAGTAAACCCACTACAATACGGTAAATATAACAAAATATCACTTCTCCTTATAATCACAAACAGAGTAAGCCAGTATGCATTTTAAAAGGGAGACCAAGCAAGCTTTTAAAATTCAGGAGGAACTCACAAATATCTGGATATGCATAAAAATGACAACTAAATTGGAAAATATATAAGCTAAAAGATACCAGAAAACTGAGAATAAAAAGAGAAAATGATATGAAATAAGAAAGGAAGAAGAATAAGTGAACTTTAAATGAAATAAATATAATCACTTCTAACTCACTACATTTATAAGTGGTACAGGAAAATTGAAGACCCAAAATCAATATTATAAAAAATAGAAGAGTCAAGAGTTAATCTATTAATATACCTTACAGCAAACAAAATCCCTCAACTCCTCTGGAGAAAGAACAGACAATTTCTTGGAAAGATTAGCACGCTTGTGAATAGAACCAATGTTAGTCAAAGCAAGTTCCCGCAGCTACAACCAGAAAAAAAAAAATTATGAAATCTTGTACACAAACATGAAATTAGGGAAAGGTAGGATATTAGTAATACACAGTAGAGTAGGATTCTAGTATATTGTGTTCATTCAGATTAATTATATCTAAACTCTCACCTTTTCCATCTTTTTAAATGCAAGAAGCTGGAATGACTGCAATCGACTGTAATGAGTTTCAAGAACCTCATGATCTGTTAACTGTGTTCCTGTATGATCATTAATCTCAAACCCTTCATAGAATTGCAGCAAATCAACCAACTGGGCAAAAAGCTTCCCCTTTTCATGCCTATAGAGCGCACTTAAATGGCATTTGGCAACTACAGCTACATCAGCCACCAGAGGCCTCAAATACCTACAAATCAGAATCAGAGTCAGGAAATATATGTTCTGTAATATTAGACAAAATAATGATATTGTCTACAAGGATTCTATCTTCCTCCAAGCGTTTAAGAATTGAATCCATTTTAAATTATGGAAGCAACTTGGACATCATTCATACCATTGGCAAAATATATAAGTAAAACTTAAGTATAACATTTGTAGTATTAAACAAAACAACATAGTCATTAAATGAAAAGGACTACAGATAATAGTCATAACAAAATACCTCCTCGTTGGCAATTGACTCAGGAGATCAATTAGAAATTCCATAAACCTCTCACAGTACAGGACACAAGCATCATTAACAAGCCCCGAACCGGTACCATCAAAAATTTCATCATCCCCACCGCAAAATTGTTTCTGGGGAAGTACCTGTGAATCTAGTATCTAAAAGGAAAATGAATACAACAAAAAGAAATTCAGCAAACTACTTTCAAGTAAAAATATTTTGTTGAAGTGGAAAACATTACAGATTATAGTGTACATTCAAACTTTTTAAAACAAAACCTCAAGAAATTCTTCTATGAGGTTTCTCACGAACATCACTTCAACTGTAGTTGAGGGATCTAAATGTGATCCACCTCCTTTGACAGGTTCCTTCTTTATCATCCTTTTCCATTTCTTGATCAAACCAGGATTAAGACAAAGCTCCATCTACATAGGTGAAGACCAATGGCCCAAAGAAATGGCACTTAGCATGCAAACAATAATATGTAACATTAATCAATATTTCATCAACACAAATTGATTTTTTATTCAATCTTACCTGAAAACGACCATAAGATAAACTGTGCCAAGATTTCAAACTTGCCAGTCTCAATATTGTCCTGCTAACAACCTCATCTTCCAAACTCTGCAATGCAAAGTAATAGCTTAGCTACATTTAACAATGATCTAAGGGCCTATTAGGTTCACTATAACTATTACAGTTAGAATGGGAAAGCAGAATGTATGGAATAGAATAAAATGACCATTCCTAGAATCACTCTTGTTAGGCATGTTAAATAATAGATTGACCATTCCGTTTCATTTCAGTTGGACTGCCTTGTCAATTCTCCAAGTAGCACTAACTGACAATCACTAACAAGAAGCCAGATTCAGGATGGGATGATGGATTGCTACAGTTCATGTACAGCAACAGAATTTGATGACTTGAGAAATTGGAAATTATTTTCTCCATTTTGGTATTTTCTTCTATGATGACAGTTTTCGCCAAAATTAAAATTGGAAACAAAACATTCCTATTATATGTCTCAAGGTTTAGGAGCTCTAGCAAAACAAAAGATATTTGAACAAAAATTTGCGGAAAACATAACAAAAGCAGTAGTAAATCAACAACAATGTAAGCCTCTCTCCTTCAAGATATGATAACATTACATACACAGAGTCACATAAACATACATACATGATTAAATTAAAGCCAACAAAAAGTTGTGCATAATGTAAACCAAGAGACAACGCGCAGGTGCGCTAGCAAGCATACCTGGAATGCATTTATCATGAAAACTAGATAATTTGTCTTCTCTGCTATACTCAGTTCTCGTCCCTACAGTCAGATTAAACACAAGATTCAGCAAAATGTCATAATTAACATGGGATTCTAATTGTACAGTCAAATGCCACGGTTCAAACAGTGAAAAGGCGGGGAATGAAAACTCGAAAGCAAAGGTTAGAGAAAAAACTTGAAAAGGGTCAAGGTTCAACCGTAACATCAAGGTTGTTGGACCCTAGGAGACAGAATTGCTATCACAATTATGGCTGTATTGACTAGATTAGTGTGCAATTTGCCGCAATGTCAAGGACTGCATTGCAACGAAACTGCAACTGCGACCGCCAGCATAATTTAAATGTTGCCAGAAAATCCAACTGAACAAGAAAAATTGAAGAGAGGGATACCTCCTTTAAGCGAAGAACCCTCTCAAGAAAGCCTTTGAAAGCGTCTTTCCTCTCATGGAAGCAAGTCCAGGCAGCAACATTCTCACGAAACTGGAAGCAAAGCACACAATATAAGCAACACATGAGTGAAAGACTTGCAAGAATGCAGAACGAAGAGGAGAAAGAAAAAGAAGAGAGTGAAGACCTTCTCGTTGACCATGATGATGATGGACATGACGTGCTCGAAGGTGGCAGTGAGAGGATCGAAATGAGGCCACAAATAATTCTCGAGATACTGGCTAACCTCCAGAATCATGACGCGTTGCAAGGGAACCGGTTTGGAACCCTCCTTCACCAACAATTCGGTCTCGTAGATTTTGCGAACCAGGTCAGGGTCCAACTCCTTCACCCTGGCCGCTGCATCGCTGCTCGTCAGCCAGTTCGCCTCCGCAATCTTGGTCAGCCGGTCGCGCTGAATCTCCGACAGAGTGATGCTGCTCGGAACGGCACCGCTGCCACCACCGGCCATATGACCTACCGCTTTGGAGTCGGCCGGCGTCGCCAGCGGGTACTCGGCAACGCGGTGGCGGCGGAAATCATATGTCCCGGTGCCGTAAACCTTGGTCATGACGGGTGCGAGGGTTGGGGAAGTTGTGAAATTAGGGTTTTGAGGGTTAAACCCTTCACCAACCAAATGCGCTCTTCTTTTCTTTTGGCTATAAAGATTGATTTACGTCTGCATATGAACGTTTGTGAGCATCCACTCCACTGCCCAAGATTCAGTGTTGGTTCTAAGCGCGCCCACCTTTCGATCTCTTTATTTAAACGGTATGAGATGATGTTATACTCCTACTTTCTACTACCTTCCTCCATATATTACAATCTTTCCTATATTTTATTAAAACCTTCACAATTATTTTCCTTGTGAAATTTTGTCTTCTATGAACCAAATTTTATTTTAATTTCAAACATATGTATAAATAATCATCTTGACTTTTTTAAATAAATAAAAGAATTATGAATAATTTTAAAAATCATATTTCTCGCAGATAATTTAATAAATAATATATATAAGTAAGTTATGTCAATATAAATAAGTTAAGTTGCTTATCTCTTCACAGCTTCAATATTTTTTTTTTACAATTAAACTCGTTAGTGTTTGCAAAGATTTTATTTAATCTGGATAAAAAAATTATTTATGGTTCACACGATTTAAGTGTAACTATTGAACCCCATTCTTATATTACTTCTTTTTTGTGTAAGTAAAATCGTTTTAAGTGATGATTCAGTTAAAAGAATTAATGTCTTGTTGACACAATTTATCTATTTATGTAAATAAAAAAAATATTTATTTTGATAATAAACTACTTAAATTGCACACAAAAAACCCTACCTTATTGTATAACTTACGTATATATTTTTGGAATCTTAATAATGATAAAGTTCTCAGATCTAATTGTAATATACATTTATTTTATCTAATGGTATTATTTAAGATATTTATGGTGGCAAAATGCAAACTTGTAGTAGTTAAAAAAAATGAAAACGGTAACAAATATGATGCGAGTTGATAATATGTAGGAGGTCACTTACCTTCCAATTTCTTTGTAAATATAATTAATCTTATAAAAAATTATTGAAATACAATCATTTTACATGTAATCTTTTAAAAATAAATTTTATTTTATTTATTATTCTAATAATTACTTTTTTAAGTACATATTTTATTTATTATAATAAAAAATGGAGATATGTTTCTTGTTGAACACATGACATGCTTAATGAGAGTGAAGAATTCTTAATTGCAAACTTGATTTCCCATTATTAAACAACAAACTAAGGTTCAAAGTCTTTAACAGCAAAATAGTTTCTTGCATCAATAAATAGGCGAAACAAACAAAAGATGCAATCTGAGTAAGGGTTAAAGATTGTAAAAAAAAAAAAAAAAGTGAAAATGTTAGAAACAGAAAAGATATTTGAAGGAGTGAGTTATATACAGAATAAGAAACAGAAGCTGTGAAATTAAATTTTGATGAACAGTAAAATAGAAATGAGTTGGATTCTAGATATCTCGGTGGTTCTGATCGTCGGCATCGTCGTCGGAGGGCGGAGAAGGATCAAGCCTCGCAGCATCCTTAGCCCACTGAATGAGTTTCTGAACTTGAGTCTCTTCGTCGTCTTCACTTTCTTCTTCTTCTTCTTTGCAGTAATTGGAATTGGAATTGGATGATTTGGCCTTGAGAGCATCGAATCTGGCGGAGAGATCTTGGTGGTTAGGTTTGGTCTTCGTTTTGAGGGCCTGGAAGCGACGCTCCAGGTCAAGATCCAGATCTAGACCCGTAACCGGATCCGGATCCGGATCCGGATTTAGAGTGGAAGAAGAAGCACGGGCGATGTGGGCTTGGGAGAGATTCAAGAGAATCTGATCTTGCGCTGCTTGCAACATTTGTTCCACTTCATCTTCTATCTTCGTCTTCTCCTCCTTCATACCCTTCTTGCTTCCCTTCTTCATCTTCTCCACTCAAATCCCTTCCTACATCCCAATATATCATCTATTTTTTAATTTTTTTTATCAGCATCATCTATTTTTTAATAATTGGGCTAAAAAAAAAAATCACACTATAGATTATATTATTATTGCATCACAATTTTTAATTGACTAAATTATTTTAATTTAATTGATGTCAAACATAAAGTTAATTTCTGAAATTATTATACAAAAAAACTTTAAAATAAGTTATAATACTATAAACTCATTTAGTTTTTTTTTAATTCTTGAAAAACCTACTTGTGAATTATAATTGTGCATATATTTGTATACACATTTATAGTTTTATTGTAGATTTATTGTAGAGTGATTTGCACTTTCTATATACTTTATTTTAAGATTTTAATCTATTTTTTTAATAGTAATAAGTTATTCATTGTATATATTTGTTTCAATTTAATATTTTCAATTTATTTTATATTTGTTCACTATTTCGGTCATGACTTTTTATATAAATATTATTTTGGTTTATTATAGTTTCATTGGATCATATATTTCTAATAATTCATAGGGTTTCATGGATTTGGTGTTCTATGTTGTTTTTTATGATTTTTTAAAGTTGAGGTAGATTTGATAAATAACCCATTCAGATTCAATTTTTATTGATTTAGTTTAGACTTTTGTTTTAGCTCATGTTTCCATCAAATTTTATAATTTATTGTTATGGTCGAATATTATATTAAAGAATAATTCTTTTATAGATCAATATTATCAATATCAGTGCTTTCTGATTTCCTAAATTTATCAACTTTTTACTTTCCATTCAATCCACTAAAAGAACTTAAGTTTTAACTCACATTTGTTCCTATTTATTTGTGAATTTTCCTTTAGGTCTTTTTTCACTAAAGATAATCATTTAGTGCACATGACATATCTCTTAGTGACAAATTATTATTTCAATATATTCTTATAATTGATACGAAATTCTTGAAAAAAACGATTTTAACTGACTTTTATGAGTTAAAAAAATAAATAACCTTTTATTTCCACGTTTATTGACCATATAGGTGTAAACAGGTTCAACCTATGCAGGTCAATTTTGTTGCCCATTCATTGAGACATCATATAAATTGTTCTTGAGTTGACAATAATCATGCAAAACCGAATAATTAAGGTGGGCCATGGGTTGTCCTTGAGCTTACCACGACGATTATTCATAGGCCGATTATAGGAGTTGCCCAAATCTTAACAAATGGGTGATTATTTGATGGGTTTGCTCGATCGCTCCAAACTCGGGGATGTGAGTGTATTGAACGTTGTTGTCATTCATAGTTCAAACAGAGGAAACTTTTATTTATCGAAATTTTTCTACCTTTAGATTTAAAATCATAATTGATGTGTCATGACACTTGACTTATAAATAGCTTAAATGCACTTTAAACAGTACACAAATCATTTTACTACTTAAAGTTTTAGGATTTGTCTATTAATCTTCTTTTCTCTCAATTTTGTTCTTAACTTTTCCAATTTTCCCATGCATTGCATTTCATATTCTTCATTCATGAATAACTAAATATTAAGGATCATTTCACATAATGGAAGATCAAATAAGTTGAATTAAGTACTATATCGATTGTTTATTGTTTTGAATTTTTTATTCTTTTGTCTAATTTTACTTTTGCACTTTGTTTTTATAACTCAATGTGTAAGAACATAACTAAATTCTTTTAGTTGTAATTGAAAATTTTCAAGTATGTTCTTTCTAAATGACGTTTAATGAATTTATTATGTTCCTTTCTGAACTTAAGTAATTTTATTGGAGAAATGAACATGCAAAAGGAAGATAATATATGGTTTTGTAATTTTTTGTCAATAAAATTTTAAAAGTTACTCTAGAGTAAAACCCATTTGATGGGATTATAATTAATGTGTGCTCAAATGTCTATTATAAATAATTGATTGAATTAAAATAAGTTGATGAAAGAATTTAAAATATCATGAAACCTAATCATACTCCTTACCTATTGAGGATAGAAAAAAACAACACTTCACTAAAAAAAATAGGAAGATGGTTCCTATCAAGAATACATCTAACTTAAAAGTCAATGTCAACCTTAAATCTCACACAAGACAATTTATTCTTTTGGGTTGCTTTTTAACCTTGCAAGAGATCTTGTTATGTGAATTCATATATGTTTATTTCAAATCATAATCTTGGTGGTTTTCTTCTTTCAAGATACAACTCTTTTACAACAAGTGAAAACACACGTTGGAACAAAAAGGATTAACATACTTCCTAATGGGTGGACATATTTCCAAATAAAACCTTTTATTCATTTTATGTCTATAATGTATTAATTAGTAGGTCAACTAAAAGTAGTTGCATGAATCCCTATTTGAATCCTAGGTAATCTTGTTAAATACTATTTTTTTAAGAATATTTTTATATTATAGTGAATAATGACTTTGAAAGACTTCATATAAGATACCCACACGAAAGATAAAGACATTTTTAGGGAAATGAAACAATGTTTGAAAAAGTGTTTCACAACCAATGAGGATAGAAGAATGATTGCACTTGAATATGATCACATATCATCAAAATGAAATAACTCTACCTCTTTTTCCTCCCTTGAAAATGCATTTTATATTTTATGATTCATGATTTAGGATTTAGAGTTTTTACCTTTGAGTTTAGGGCGTAGAGTTTAGTTGTGATGTTTTTTGTTATAATTTATATTTTATGGTGTATAATTTAGGATTTTAACACCCTTTTTTAATTAATTTTTCAATTAAAATAAAATATTTTTTTATGAAATGAATAAATAATTTTCCTTACAAAATTTGTCAATTTTTAACAATTTAATTAATTACTCCATTTTAAAGAAAGCAAAAGAAAACCATTTAAAAAAAGATCAACAAAATTAAAGTCGTGAGCAACACGACTTCAACTCTGTTGAATTTTTACAGAACTCGTGCATGACAAGAATGACTTTGCTGATAATTAAATTCGTGTTTAGGGTTTAGGATTTCGTGTTCAAGCTTCACGTCTTCTTCCTCATTGGAGCATCTTGGTGATTTTGTCCCTAGTATATCCATGGATCATAACTTTCAAGTTAACCCACCAAAATATTGATAATTTTTTCTTCCACCTCCATGATTTTTTCGTGTATCTCCATAAAAGATGTGAAATAACATTTTTACCATTTTCTTAATTGTTTTTTTCATTGACATAATTATTTTCCTTCTTTTGGATTCAATACATTCTCAACTATAAAATTCAGAATTATTTTTTTTTTTCTTTTGAATTTTAAAATTTGGAAAGTATTTTTTGTGTTCAAAAATATATTCCGAACTCCAAAATTTGAAATACAATTTTATATTTCAAATTTTAAAATTTAAAATATATTTCCAAATTCAAAAAAATACTTTTAAAATTATAAAATTTAAAATATAAAATTATATTCTAAATTTTATAATTTTGAATTATACAATCAAGAAATAAAAAAAAAACTGTGCATTTATGTCGAAAGATAATTTTGAAATTAAAATTGCCTAAAAATACTAGTACTAAAGCAAAACACAAGCTATAATTTTTTTTTTTTTTGGGGCCACAGGTATTAATTTCACCAAATAACCTTATAAAAGAAGGAAATTATGAGAAATTGAAAAATGCATAACATTGCACTTCATCATGATTATCAATTAAACCACACAAGCACCAACATTAGGGTGTGGTTTTAGCTGTCATGGGGAGTTTCTTGCTCCCTTTCTGTTCACTTAATTAACACCATTGATTCCATGAACATCACCTGGGCTGCCATTGCTGTCACTCTCAATCATGGTTGACAACAAATCTTCCACCATTTTGGAGAATGATTTTAATATATATATATTTTTTAAATTATAGAGGTGGTTAAAATTTGATACACGCATAAGAAATTATTGTTTTAAAAATAATGTTTTGTTATCATTTTACCTAATTTTTTTTTACATTATGAGTGGAGGGAAGGATTATATTCACTCCCTTTAAAACCATAAAAGATTAAAAGGGACACAACACTGTGACCGGCTTGCTCCTGCTTCTTCTCTAGGTTTTTGTCTTCTTCTTTCATCTCCTTTCAACTTTTGCGCACTTCAATTTCCTTGTTGTTCTTTCATTTCTCGTGTTTCTGCATTTCATTTTTGGATTCGTGTTTTGTTTGTTTGTTTGTTTGTTAGTGTTTGATGTTGTGATGACCTAAAAGGGTTTGAACCCTCTAGTTCTTCGGAGCAGCCAGCGGGGTTGCCCTCTGTGGTGTCATGAATGGCTGATTATTCTTTGTGTGTGTTTTGAATTATTTTTGGTTTGTAAGAGCACACTGTGTAATTTGACTTGCTCACCTCCACAAGTTACGTTTTTGCAGCCATTACTGTTCAATTTCTTTTGCACTCTGAGTAGAAGAGATGGTGAGGCTCACTGCTGACTTGGTATGGAAAAGCCCTCATTTTTTCAATGCAATTAAAGAGCGTGAATTAGATCTTCGAGGTATTTCTAGCTCCCTCGCACCTTTCCATCTCTCTCCTTCTTACTATTCCTCTTTGAGAATAACTTTGTCATGTTTTTTACAGGCAACAAGATAGCTGTAATTGAAAACCTGGGTGCTACTGAGGTGTGCAATTTAGTTTTCCCCTTGTATTGTTGAGGTCTTCTTCATTTGAAAGGATGTATTAAATGATTCAGTGTTCACAATTTTGAGTTCCTTTTTATTGAATTTCCTTCAGGACCAATTTGACACCATAGATTTATCTGACAATGAGATTGTCAAACTGGAGAACGTACCATATCTTAACCGGTTGGGTACCATAATCATTAATAACAACAGGATTACTAGAATTAATCCCAGCATTGGAGGTACGGTTTTTGAACTTTGAACTGCACATTCTTTCTTTTAATTTCCTCATTTTAGTGACCTTTTCCCTTCTGTCATTTTCATTGCAGAGTTCTTGCCAAACTTACACACACTAGTCCTCACTAACAACAGAATTGTAAACTTGGTAGAGATTGATCCTTTAGCATCCATTCCAAAGCTGCAGTTCCTTAGTCTGCTGGACAACAATATTACGAAGAAACCAAATTATAGGCTTTATGTTATTAACAAACTGAAATCCCTCCGGGTTTTAGATTTCAAGAAAGTGAAAAATAAGGTAATGCTTTTTTTCCCACTACCCGTACTATTTTTTATTGGGCTTGTTGTTTGAAATATGAAAGTTAGTATGTTCTGTTAATGTCTGTATAAAATCTATAAATCAGCATTTTGAGTATATTTTTGAAAGATAGGATGTTCTGGTAATGTCTGCAAGGCTTTTGTATCTACCAATGTTATAAAAAAGGAGAAAGATGATAGATATACTATCAGGTCTATTTCTTATTTCCAATTGCATATGCCCTTCTATTATATTTCATTCTTTTTATGGTTTCTTTAAATTAATAGGAACGGTTGGAAGCCAAAAGCTTGTTTGCTTCGGAAGAAGTTATGGAAGAAATTAAAAGGACACCACCCAAACCATTTTCACCTGCTAAAACTCCAAATGTTTCAGAAGCAGCTGAGGAACAACAGACGCCCAAAGTAGTTGCTCCCACACCTGAGCAAATTACTGCTATCAAGGTACAATGATGATACTTGAACTCGTCATTTTATTTAAGGCTTATCACAATAGGGTTGAACATGTCACATATGCGACATGCATTCATGCTCAATTCAGATCTATAATGTGTTCTCCCTTTCATCCGTTGATGCACTTAGCTAAATTGTAGATGAGAAGATTTCCTTCTTTCTTCTACCCATATCTTTACTGCAAACCATTGCAAGCTATTCCAAAAGTCCAAAGCAGAGGGACACACTCTGATAACTGCTAAGCTTGGTTACCTATGGTTTGACGTGTTTCTTCTTTATGCAGGCTGCCATTGTGAATTCTCAGACTCTTGAGGAGGTTGCTAGACTTGAAAAGGTGCTTACTTTTCTAAATTAGACAATCACTTATTGGATTTTAAATATTTGTTTCTGTCATACTCTTGCTTAACATTATATTGAGATTATTGTAAATAATATGATAGGATAATTTGTAACTAATGACCTGCTAATAGAGGGATGATCTGCAGGAAGACTCTATGAAATGTGTCACATGTCACCAGAGCTTTAGAAACACTGACCCACACTCAGTTTTTTTGTCAACGTTGCTACTTGCTGGCATAGAATATGTAGATTGGATTATTTGTTGTGTGGGGTAGGTTGAATTTGGGTTGGCATAAGTTGAGTAGTTCCTCTTGGTTTTCTTTAGTGGTTTACAGAAAGAGTATCATTTGGTATAGGGAGACGTATTATGATATTTTGCTGGTTATTTCCTTGATTCATGATATTGTATCTTCAAACTGAAAATGTTGATTCTTCCTAATTTAAATTGAGAAGCAGTTGATTGACAGTGTTAAGACATACCATTCTTACACTGATGAATAGCTTAAGTATGGTTTTTATTTGAACAACAGTATAAGAATACAGTCATATAGCCCTTAATTTAATATATTCCAAAATTACGTATCATGTTAATTTTAATGTATATAAATGTGATACTTATTAATTTCAATAATGGTGTAAACTAAGAATGGTTTTTTTTAACTGTTGTAAACTGATTTTTCCTGGTTTAGTTATATAATGTATTATGAAAAAGACTGCAATGATGCTGTACATCTAATCAGTGTACATGATTGCAGGCATTGAAGTCTGGCCAGCTTCCTGCAGATCTAAAAGGCTTGAATGATAATATAGTGTTGGGTAATGTTGATGAAAAACCGGAAGATATGATTCATGATGACAGAGGTCAAGTTGATGGTGAATCCAATGATACACAGGAGCAGAAAAATACTGATTCTACTTCAATGGAACAGGTATATGTCCACTCTGACGTGTTTATGACTTGTATTCTATGTATTTGTTACAGTTGAGACATCATTATTTCTCTCTGATGCATGTTTATTATTCATTCGGTTGGTTTCCTATAGTTATCTATTGTGCTATACCTATGTCTTCATCAGAACTTTTTTGAGCGTATAGGCAGTTGCTGCTCAATGTACTCAATCATTGTTTTATTTTAATAATTTAATTTTAACTAATTGTTAAAATGTATCAAAATGAACTTTTGCTGTGCGATTTACAGAGTCTGCAGATTCTTCCTCGTTTCTAATTCTTTTACCCAGTTCCTACTGTTTGACTGTGCATCTCTGGTCCGTGGTCACTGTTGTCAGCCACCATGAGATTCTTTAGGCTGTTTCAGACCATACCCTGATCCAGTCCCCTTTTCTTGCTATTTTTTTTGCCTGGGTTTACTGTTTGGTTGGTGTTTTAACTTTACATGACATGTTTGCATTGTACCATGTCCTTATTTGAGGCTATGCACTAACTTAGCTGCTGTTTTATATGAACATTAGCATCTGTTGTTTTTTTTCCTGTAGTTGAAACTTTTGGAAATGTGGATAAAGCTCTAGTGTGCCTCAGCTGAATTATATGTGTGTGTGTGTGTGTGTGTGTGTGTGTGTGTGTGTGTATATGTATATGTCCATACACACACACAGTTATTGACCATATTGGAAAAGGTAGATGTAGTCAGTATACAACAGAAAACAACTTTTCTAGCATCCCCCCTCAGGCTGGACACATAAATCACCAAGCTTGGAACACATGAACTGGATCTGAAGTCGCCCAAAGACTTTGTTGAGATGTATTCACTTTGATAATTTAAACCATAGTTATTAAAATTGGTCTGGACTGGATGGTTCAACCAATCCAACTGGGAACCAGTCTAGTTTACCTAGAAAAGTGAAGATTTATTTCTCTTCCTTTCCTTCCTGCAAAAAACTCTAGACAAGCGACTGATTTCCCAAACCAAGCTTTTGTAGACTATTTTGGCCTATCAAGAGACTAAGTTTGCAAATTAGACTTGATCCTTCCAATCTACAAACCCAAGATTTTGTTCCATGAAAATATAATCATATCCAATTGATATAGTGGCCAATTGTGAATTGCATCCATAGTGAGAAGGAAGCAGATTGTGCGATGCTGGCTACAACTAAAACTTAGAGTATCATTGTAATCGAGACCATGTATCTGACTGCATTCTAGGCAACTGATCTTTAAGACTATCCACCTCACTATTTGGACAAACTGTGATAGGATAGACCCAGAACAACAAATTAGCTCTTCTCGAGAGGAGGTGAAACCAACTCCCATGTATTTCTCACTTCAACAACTTGCATTTCAACTATCATAGGGTGTCATCATCCATGATGATCAAGTGCTTCAAAGATATCTTTTGAAATAGAAATAGAGAACATTGAGGATAGAACAGAGTAATATAGGCTAATGATGATAACTCAACAAATTATAAATGGGATGGGATTTCAAGTACATTAAATACCTCTTGTAAGAGCCTTAGGCCAACCAATGCTTCCACTTTTTGAGGATTGGTTTTAGGAGCGACAGACGAAGGACATGAATTAGGTGGCAGGTCATGTAATTGTGGATCAATTCTTTGTATCTTGCTTGGTATGTGATTAGAGGAAGTGAATTGTTGGTTAGATAGTGGTTTTGATTCTCTTCCTGGTTGGAGGTCTCCTATAAGATAGAAGTGGAATCTTGCATGGAGAAAGAAAAGGAGTTTCTTCAGAGAAGGTAAAATTAGCATATATTGTCTAGTGTTTAGAGAATAACATTGGTACACATTCTGAAGGTAAGCCTGACTTTGCAAAGAGTTTTCGCAAACATGGACACACATCATGGATAAAATAGGTACAACCAAAATCATGGGAATCATGGTACAAGGATTCATTTGGAAAATTGATGCAATGTTGGATTTTATTTTCAAGTGATGAAGGTTGTCTATTTATTCAAAAGCAGCTAACACTATTTTATGTAAAACATAATGAAACAGGGTAAAACTTGCCTACACAAGGTATCCATCAAAATATAAAATATTTGAACTGTATGGACAGGATAGAACGTAAAAGTAATACTGTATGGCATAAATACGATACATATCATGTGCTACTGAAAATAGTGTATCTTGTCTCTTCTCCACGTGTTGATCAGTTCATATTTGGCAGCTTAATCTTTATGTGTTTTCATGCTGTAGTAATGCTTAATGTGTGGTTCAATATTTATTTTATTTTTGTGCAGGATTAGAGTGAAGATTTTGAAGATGCCTTGGCACTTCTTTAATGTGATGTTCTTGGTAGTTTTCCGTGAAGTGTTCTTGATGAATTTTCTGTAGTGAACTTCTCTACTTGATGATTTACATTGCAGTTTAGTATGTCTAATTTTTGATGATTTACATTGCAGATTAGTATGTCTAATTTCGGAACTTCGATATTGATTTTCTTATCTTTCTACTACTTTAGTTTCTATAATTTATACACAATTTTGATTGTATCTTTAATTTCTTTTATACAGTGTGTTTTTATCTCGGAAAACGTAGCGTCCATAGTAGTGGAAAGATAAGTTTTGAAACTTTGCTCAAAATTAGAGTAATAATGTTACAAATAGCGATAATGGATGGAAATTTATTTGGTGGAGATATTATTATACAGTTTTGAGTAGAGTTTTTATTAATATGAAAAAAATAAAACATTCTTTTGGGATTTGTTATAATTTAAATCCTATTGGAGATAAAATACAATAATTTAGCTAACAGTAGAGTTTTATGATTAATTTTTTAAAGATTTATAGAAATATTATTAATTGATTTTGGTTGAGAATTAGTGAATAATTTTGAGATACTTGAGTGTTGATAGGTATATAAGCTCTCAAGCTTAAAATTTAAATAACTTTTGTTATGAGGCGACCATCTAATGGATTCATTCTATTTTGAGGATAAAAATTTATCGTTTTTGTAAAATTTGGTGAATTCCATTATATATAGCATGACTTAAGCACGTAACTTTTTTCTTTTTCAAGATAATATTATTTTGCACTTTTAAAAACCATTTCTCCATTTTTAAGTACTCGTTTATAAAATAACGTGCAGCTTGATTGTGAATTGGCAGCAATAACAATTGTGTAAAAATTTACTATAATTAAAATTTCGCAAATAACTTTTTTAAATACTTATAACTTTTTTCTTTAAATTCCACTGTTTTGTCCTTATTTTTTTCCCAGATTTTTTTAAAAGTAATTCTCACAACATTTTTAACTATATTTAAATTTGTCATTCTTTTTGAGAATATTCTTGTGTGAAGTAACTAAATCTCGACACAACGCACAATTTGATGATAGTGTTTCAAATCTACTTCGCAATAGTCTTCTATGCAATACTGAATAAACCCATATTTACCATTAAATTCTTTCCACTTTTAATCCATGATATAAAAAATCTTTCTTCAATTAATATGTACAACGATGATAAAATGTAAATTAGTTCATTAGATAGGTTCTCATTAGAATTAATACATTGGATAGGTTCTATTAGAAAAAAAAGATGTTGATCACTAGTGCACATTCTTAAATACAATTTTTTTAACACTAGCACACTATATCCACTAACAAGAGTAATTATTTTCTAATGTGAAAGATTTGCAATCACAAAACATACTCAGATTTGTTTTATAACACATTAATAACAATAGAAAGTGAACCAAACCATAATAACAAGAAGTAACTCACAACTAAAAAAAATAAAAACAACAAAATATCTACAAAGAGAACATAAAAGAATAAACTACTTTTCCTTTTCTCTCTAGCGCTAAAGGAGTAGAAAAGAAAAACAAATAATCTTGATATGTTTTAGTGAGAAAACATTGTGTTCCTAGCAACACAAATAAGCACCAAAAAAGTAAATTTGGTGAGTTCTTTAACTTCTGTTCTCACATTAAATCCTTATTAGTAACATATTCAAATTTTTAGAAAAAAATGTACTCTTCTGTTTAATGCAAATAAATCTAAATAACTAATAATATTAGAATAAACCTTTATGTAAATTACATGTATTACTTAATAGCAAATATATTCCTGAACGTTTCATCAAAAAGAAATAAACAAACCCAAGTAGGTGTTTTGAGACGAACAGAAAGCAGAAGCAGCAATGGTGTTCAGTGGCAGAAACATCATGATCATTTTCCTCGTACTTATGATAGCAGCAATATCAATCGAAGCATCAGTGTCAGAATCAGAATCAGAAGCAGAAGCAGAAGAAAGCAGCAACATATAACGATTCCTGCAAAATCTCAAAATTTCTCTTCATACGTTGAGAGAAGGCGTCTCTTCCCTTCGCTGTAACTAGTGCAATTTGCAATAACAATATCATGTTGTCAATGAACAAAACATCTTCAAGGTCTCGGTACATCAATTTCCTTCCACACAGTACTCTTCAACGTCTCTACATGGCATTCAAACCCCCCACTATACAAACAACGTCTCCTGCCGCCATCGTAAAAGATTCACAAAGCCTCACAAAATCCCCCGTATCCTATTCCAACCTCTTATCACAATGTGTTGCTGCAAAGTCCCTAACTTCAGGTATGGAACTCCATGCCCACTTGATCAAGTTTGGATTTTCCCGCCATCCAGGTCTCAGGAACCACTTGGTAACACTCTATTCTAAGTGTTGTCGTTTTGGGTATGCCCGCAAGCTGGTTGATGAAAGTTCTGAAGCAGATGTGGTTCCTTGGTCTTCTTTGTTATCTGGGTATGTGCAAAACGGGTTTGTGGAGGAGGCACTGTTGGTGTTTAATGAGATGTTCTTGTTGGGTGTTAAGTGCAATGAGTATACCTTCCCAAGTGTGCTTAAGGCATGTTCGATGAAGAGAGATTTGAACATGGGGAGGAAGGTTCATGGGATGGCTGTGGTCACGGGGTTCGAGTCTGATGGGTTTGTTGGTAACACTTTGGTCGTTATGTATGCCAAATGTGGGTTACTAGATGATTCTAAGAGGTTATTTGGTGGAATTGTGGAGCAAAATGTTGTTTCGTGGAATGCCTTGTTCTCTTCTTATGTGCAAAGTGAGCTGAGAGGAGAGGCTGTGGATCTGTTTAAGGAAATGGTGAGGAGTGGAATAAGGCCTAATGAGTTCAGCATTTCCATCATACTGAACGTCTGTGCCGGGTTGCAGGATGGTGGTTTAGGAAAGACGCTTCATGGACTTATGCTGAAGATGGGGCTTGATTTGGATCAATTTTCTGCAAATGCGTTAGTTGACATGTATTCTAAAGCGGGGGAGATTGTAGGGGCGGTTGCTGTTTTTCAGGAAATTGCACACCCTGATGTTGTTTCTTGGAATGCAGTTATTGCAGGTTGTGTTCTTCATGATCGTAATGATTTGGCTTTAGTGCTGTTGGATGAGATGAATAGCTCAGGTACTTCTCCCAATATGTTTACACTGTCAAGTGCTTTAAAGGCCTGTGCTGCAATGGGGTGCAAGGAGTTGGGTAGACAGTTACATTCTAGTTTGATAAAGATGGATGCTGATTCAGATTTGTTTTCTTCTGTTGGACTTATAGATATGTATTCCAAGTGTGAAATGATGGATGATGCGAGAAGAGCTTATGATTCGATGCCAAAGAAGGACGTTATTGCATGGAATGCTTTGATCTCTGGTTACTCACAGTGTGGCGATGACTCAGAAGCAGTCTCACTTTTTTCTAAAATGTACAATGAAGATATAGATTTCAACCATACTACTATTTCAACAGTTCTCAAATCTGTGGCCAGCTTGCAGGCAATTAAGGTGTGTAAGCAGATTCATACAATTTCCATCAAATCTGGAATTTATTCAGATTTCTATGTTATAAACAGTCTTCTTGACACATATGGAAAATGTAACCATATGGATGAAGCTTCAAAAATATTTCAAGAGCGCACTTGGGAAGATTTGGTGGCTTACACATCCATGATAACAGCATATTCTCAATATGGGGATGGGGAGGAGGCTTTAAAGCTATATTTACAAATGCAAGATGCAGATATCAAGCCAGATCCATTTATCTGCAGTTCTCTCTTAAATGCATGTGCAAAGTTGTCTGCATATGAGAAAGGGAAGCAATTACATGTCCATGCCATCAAGTTTGGATTTATGGGTGATATTTTTGCCAGCAATTCTCTGGTTAATATGTATGCAAAATGTGGAAGCATAGAGGATGCTGATCGTGCCTTTTTTGAGATACCTAACAGAGGAATAGTCTCATGGTCTGCAATGATAGGAGGATATGCTCAGCATGGCCATGGGAAAGAGGCTCTTCAGTTGTTCAATCAAATGCTTAGAGATGGTGTGCCGCCCAACCATATTACTCTAGTCAGTGTTCTTTGTGCATGCAATCATGCTGGTTTGGTAAATGAGGGAAGGCAATATTTTGAAAAAATGGAGGAAATGTTTGGGATTAAACCCACACAAGAGCATTATGCTTGCATGATTGATCTCCTTGGACGATCTGGGAAATTAAATGAAGCAATGGAGCTTATAAATTCCATTCCATTTGAGGCAGATGGCTCAGTTTGGGGGGCACTTCTAGGAGCTGCGAGAATCCATAAAAATATAGAACTCGGTCAGAAAGCTGCAGAGATGCTTTTTGATCTAGAGCCAGAGAAATCCGGTACCCATGTTCTCCTTGCAAACATCTATGCCTCTGCAGGGATGTGGGAAAATGTTGCAAAGGTTCGAAAGCTAATGAAAGACAGCAAGGTGAAGAAGGAGCCTGGAATGAGTTGGATTGAGATCAAAGACAAGGTATACACTTTCATAGTTGGAGACAGAAGTCATTCTAGAAGTGGTGAAATATATGCTAAATTGGATCAGTTGGGTAACCTTCTAAGTAAGGCTGGATACAGTCCCGTTGTAGAGATTGATATACATAACGTGAACAGAAGTGAAAAGGAGAAGCTCTTATATCACCACAGTGAGAAACTTGCTGTGGCCTTTGGATTGATTGCTACGCCACATGGTGCCCCTATAAGGGTGAAGAAGAATCTACGAATTTGTGTTGACTGCCACATCTTTTTCAAATTTGTATGTAAAATTGTTTCAAGGGAAATTATTGTTAGAGATATAAATAGATTCCACCATTTTAAAGATGGCTCATGTTCCTGTGGTGATTATTGGTAATGTCATTATCATCCATTCTTTCAGTATCACAAGATACGCTGATTCTTTATCTTTACTACTGCAACTGTTTCATGACTATAGTCACCATTGAAACACACTGATGGTATAATTACTCAGAAGTCAAATATCCAGTTTACTCGAGGTTCATTATTATTTCCCTATATTTCCACTGGATTCATGTTGGAGAAATTTAGGGAAAAAGGGAAGAGATGAAAGACTTTGGTTAATATGCAGGAAGTCAGATGTTGCCCTAAAGTTGTGATTTCTTGTCTGAGATGAAGGCTAGTATTCATACAAGATTTCAGTTACGGCTGAACTGGTTCTTTATCTCATGCAAATTACGTGACATTCGGTGTTTAATGCACCTTATTATCCCATTCACCAACTGGATATGTTTGGGTGGCTCTAGTGGTTTTGTAGTTCAATATTTTCTTTTGGAGAACAGGTTCCTTTTCATTTCTGACTAATTAAAAACCGGGTAATGATTTCAGTGGTGGTTATTAATTATTGGACTAATAATGTATATACCCCTGTCCTGCTGCTGTTCAAAAAGTAAATGTAGAAAGATGATAGAGGATATTGATTCAATCTTTTGTTTTTCACTTTCGTGAAAATTTGTAGCCACAGTAACTGGTATCTTTATTAAAAGATACAAGATAATGAATGAGATTGGTCTGCTGCAGATATATTCACTATAAGTACTGTAGTGTCAGTTGGCTCAATTTTATTTTGGTCATTGATTTGAGCACCAATGTGGTGTGTAAGGGTGTGGATGTGTCCTATGACTGTATAATTGCATGACCGTTAATTTCTTTCCAAACTCTGCCGTGCACTGCACGTGGATATGGAAATAGAGCAAATGACAAAAATAGATGAAACGTGTTGAGATTAACTAATTAATCAAACTAAAAGGAAAAAAGTTAAGAGTGTTGGAGTGCAAATGCAATATGAAATCTTATAAGTTGGATAAAGGTGATGTTTGTAAGGAAAAGATCTGTAAAACTGACAGTTTAGATGCGTTCCATTGAAAAAGATGTTTTGGTTAAAGTTTTTGTTCTTTTGATATTTTTCTATATGAAACTCCACAAGTGTTTGTCCATCATCCTAGTTGACTCGACCAATGCTTCTACCATATGCAGATTTTGCATAGAGAAGAAAAGTTGAAAGGGATTGAAATAACAGTAAGAGACGTGCATGGTTAGATGATAAGGGAAGGGAGGGTGGTCTCAGTTAAAACAAAAAAATTGTTTGTGTTAATAAATTATATATAAACGTGTGGTTGTGAAAATATAAAAGTGTGGAGAGAGTGAGAGAGAGAACCAGTGAGCAGCAG
This sequence comes from Phaseolus lunatus, assembly GCA_013389735.1. NCBI lineage: Eukaryota > Viridiplantae > Streptophyta > Magnoliopsida > Fabales > Fabaceae > Phaseolus > Phaseolus lunatus. The sequence continues at coordinate 116,208 of CM023859.1, read as the reverse complement.
CGATGGAGTTGTGGAGTTGCAGAAACATCATGTTCGTCTTCCTCACAGTTTTGATAGCAGCAAAAGGGATGGAAGCATTATCAGAGTCAGAATCAGAATCAGAAGAAAGCAGCATCATATCAAGATTCCAGCAATACCTGAAAATAAACACTGCCCAACCGAGCCCGCGTTACAAGGAAGCAGCAGAATTCCTGATATCGGAAGGGAAAGGACTTTCCCTGGAATCCCAAAGCATAGAGTTTGTGGAAGGGAAGCCTCTGGTTCTTCTGAAATGGGAGGGCACAAACCCCCACCTTCCCTCCATCCTCCTCTACTCCCACACCGACGTCGTTCCCTCCGAGCACTCCAAGTGGGCCCACCACCCCTTCAGCGCTCACCTCGACTCCCACGGCCGCATCTTTGCCCGTGGCTCTCAGGACATGAAGTGCGTCGGCATGCAGTACCTCGAAGCCCTCCGCCGTCTCAAGGCCCGAAACTTCCACCCCCTCCGCTCTCTCTACCTCGCCTTCGCCCCCGACGAGGAAATCGGCGGCCACGACGGCGCTGAGAAGTTTGCCCAATCCGAGATCTTCCAACGGATGAATGTGGGCGTGGTGCTTGACGAAGGGCTGGCTTCCCCCGATGCCCACTACAGGGCCTTCTACGCTGAGAGAAGCCCCTGGTGGATGGTCATCAAGGCCGTTGGGGCTCCCGGCCATGGATCCAAGCTTTATGATAACTCTGCCATGGAGAATCTCCTCAAGAGCATTGAATCTATCAGAAGGTTTCGCGCCTCCCAGCTCGACCTCATCAAGGCTGGGTTGAAAGCCGAAGGCGATGTTGTTTCTGTTAACATGGTGTTTCTCAAGGCTGGAACTCCATCTCCCTCTGTAAGTCAACCACTACCTTCTCTTCTTCTCATACAACAAATACAATTCAAGACAACAAAAATGTTGCCAACATCTCTCTCTTTTTCAAACTAATTATGTGGGTCATCTTGGTGAAGTCAAATTCACGTGCTTTCCACTAATCAATCATGCCGCTTCCATTTCCCATTTGGTATTGGTAGGTCTCATTCCCAAAAGAATTCCACCACACCCATGGGAATTTTAACAAATGAAACAAACCTTACTATTATACACAATGTTACTACTGCTACTCCTCAGAATTTTGTTTTCTCTTCTTAAGTCAAAATTCGGCAGTACATTTGACTATGTTTCCTCAACATGGTTACAATTTAATTGACACATTTCACATGCCTCACAAACTATCATCATCATGGTTGAGTAACTGGCAGTCTCTGATGATTCTATTCTATTCGCCTTTTGCTTTGCCAGGGTTTTGTCATGAATTTGCAGCCGTCTGAAGCAGAAGCTGGATTTGACATTCGGGTGCCACCTACAGCTGATCCAGAATCCTTGGAGAGACGCATTGCTGAAGAATGGGCACCTTCGTCCCGCAATATGTCATTCTCTGTAATTAGCTAATTATCCACTCTTTGCTCTATACATTTCTTCCATCTAGTATATATTTTAATGCACCCTGCTTATAGTTGATTCACTGCTTGGCTTTTTCACTACTGAAATTTTGCACTCAGAGAAAGCTTGTGTTGTTTAATTTAGATAGAAGTTATGCACTAGAACATATTAGAGAATGACCTTCACTTTCTGCAATTTTTGTTTAATTTTGCTGGATATTGCACTTTGACTAAAGATAAAGATACTGTCAAATTATAGTGTATAACTAAGTGCAAACTCCTACTCACAAACGGGTTTTTTTAGGTTAAGTTAAGCTTTAAATTTACTTTATAAGATAGAATGAGAATGTATCATAACAAAGTTTGTTGAACATATCATGTTATCCACAATGGGATCACTACAGACCACCTACATATATTTAGTCACACATTCAATATGACCAGTCCTAGGTGAGATGAGGTATGGTGGAGATTCCATATTATTTTGTTAGGTTAAGTTAGACTTAAAGTTTACTTTCTAAAGAACCTTTTTCAATTAGAAAGAAAAAAGAGAAAGTCATGGTAATGCTTGTTGTCTAGTGTAGATAAACCTCTATTTTCATTACCAAGTATATCTACAAGCACTTAGTAAAATAGATTTGTGTTATCTTACTTCTTTGCATGGCTAGATATTCTGGTAACTAACCATTCTTTTTGTGGTTGGTGTCTAGCTAAGTATGGTGTACACTGTTCATTATAAGTTATGTCGAATCAGTTGGTTCAATTTTGTCCTAGTCCCCTTACTTTCTGATCATTTATAGTTTTTTCCTGGTGAAGGTGCCTTCCTAGTTTTATTTGTTGAGATGTATAGGTCGTGGGTGTGAGTATGGATGATGTTTTAGATGACTGTAATAGCATAATTGTTTGTTGACAGTGCTTACCGTGAATCATACTTGCATGTGTATATGGAGAGTGTAAAGCTTGTGCTAGAAACAAATAAAATGAAACGAGTTGAAATTAATAAATTTTTAATTTAGATTGTTATAGTACTCAAACAAAGGGTGAAGACATTAAGGTATTTATTTGTTTGGAGGATGGGGATTGATCTCGGTTAGGCTTTTGGAATTGAATTTATAAATTATTTAAAATGGCTGTTCAATTTTAACATCCCAGATTGACCTGCCTTTACTAAGGTCGCTATGGTGATGGTTATGAAATGGATATATATTGTTTTTGGAATAAACGGACTTTTAAAAGGGTGGTTGGAAAGTGCCATGTTGTCATCTTCTGTGATGGTATGGGTGATCACTTTGGTTCAAATTCTCGTCTGCATACCACATGATTGATTATTAAACTTTCTTCATTTTCAGAGTAGATCACCCCCTTAATGGATTCTTTATCTAATTTTAATTAGCTTGGGCAGTTCAAACAGAAGGCATCCACTCGCAATAAGTCTGGGAATCTACTCCTCACAAAAACGGATAGTTCCAATCCCTGGTGGAACCTTTTTGAAAATGCAGTCGAAATGGCTGGTGGGAAACTTGGTAAGCCGGAGGTCTTTCCTGCAGCTACAGATTCACGCTACTTCCGTGAACTTGGATTACCAGCAATTGGATTCTCACCTATGGCAAACACTCCTGTTCTACTCCATGACCATAATGAGGTGATTCCTTTAATTTATTGTATGCATAATTGCTTGTTTTGTCAGTAAGCTTACTTGCATAAGAATTATGATTGTCTTTAGAATCATATATCTGATTTGTTATTTAGAACTGAAGGTTGCTTTAGAGTCCTGCATCCTGGGTTGACTTTAGCCTCTTACAAACCCTTGTCTGCCAGATCAGAGCTTGTGGTAAAGAAAGTGTAACAATAAACGTGTAAGAGTCAATGAATATATATCTGCTTGATTCTAAAACAATAGTCTTTTTAGGTTCAATTCAATTAATACTAATTTAGTCAAAACTACCCTCTAACTTTTCAACTATTGTTGTGTTTTTTTTTTCAGTGTAAGTGATTCTTTTTTACTTACTCTTAATTATATGTAGAAATATTGTTGTGAATAAATAACTTAAAATCTAAAAGTAGTATTATTTTGGAATAGAGGGAATCATAGAGGGATAAGGTATTACAGAAAACTGTTTGGATTTAAGGACACGAAGATAACCTAATCCAAAAGACTAGTTTATTAGGTGAGAGAGCCTTAATATCTAGTACTACATCGAGTAATTCATTCTACTTTATGTGAAACTTCTGACATTGTCCCTCCCTTTAAATGCTGACACCACAACAGCTTTCACTTCTCTCTTTGACAACTTCACTCACATATCATGTATTTGGTTTTAATCCAGCATATGCTGTTCTCAAGTGGGTATTCACCAAAATTGCAAACCCTCTCATGCAAATTTTATTCTTGTCAAATTGTATGGCAGGGTCTGCAATTTTCTCTTGAAAACAATTGCATGTTGAATAGTGAAATATTTTTCTTGAATGTTTGTGGATGTAGATCGAATCACATTAAATTTGATTAAGTGCTCTTTTGGGAGTGTGCTTTCATTAGAAAAAATCATTTCTTATTGCGTAATTTTCACAAACGTAAAGGCCTAACACCCAAATGAAAATATAGAAGACATCAATTATCAGTACTTAGACATAAAATTAGAATCTAACCGAAGATATGACTCTAGAGTGGGAGAGCCTAAAATCTTAAGTACCACATGCGGGACTCATAACAAAACCACCATTGTTTGGGAAGGTTGTCTCACAGATCACTGACATAGGAATGGACATTTTTTCTTCTTTTAGGGTATGAATTGCACTAATTTGCTTCTGCCAGCATCTCTGATTTTGTTAACTGTGTTTAGTTTGAAATTCAAATTTGACCCCAGTATTTCCCCCCCCTACTTTATGCAGTTTCTGCACAAAGATGAATACTTGAAAGGGATTGAAATATACGAGTCAATAATCAAGGCATATGCATCATTCAATGACCATGGAAGAGATGGAGCATCCAAAGATGAGTTATGAGCATTCAATAATGATGGGATGAGTTATGAACAAATAGTGCGGCACCTACCCCATCTTAGTTCACACTTTCTACCTTTTCGCCATCGATGTAACAATAAAGAGGAAAAATAATACTTGAACTGACTCCAAGTAGATTCTGACATGTGACATTAAGGAGGAATCAAATGAGATGGTGACAACTTAGCTCAGAGTAACTTGGCACTTTCATGAATGCATTTATAGAAAAGATTTCTGTGCATTGTTAACATGTTTGTTTGCTTCTAAAAAGTCTCTTTTGTTGATTAATAAATAAACTAAAAACAACGACTACAACACAACATGGTTCAGTCAAATTGCCTTAAATGAGACTTTTTAGATGAATTCTTGGAACCTTTATTTTGAATTGGAAGGTTATGGTGGAATATTTAATCAATAATACGAAAAACATATTTAAGTGAAACATAATAATTTTTTTATACTATTGTCTGTAAAGTAGATGAAGTAATAAATATGGATGTAAGGGAGTTGTACTTAATTTGTTAATGGGTTGATTTGATTGAGTTTTGTTTAAAACATCCAATTAAGATTAACTGAATTAACAGATTCATTATTTTAATTTTGATAAATTTTGATAAGTTAATGTGTTTTTATATAGAAATTCCCTTTTAACTTCAATGCAACATCAAATAGCTACAAAATGGCTTTAACAACCTAGTCTTTTCCCAATTTTTTCTTTCAATTATCAACAGATTGTTTCCAATCTTTATGAGATGAATATCTTTTTCTTTATAACTTGATTCACCTCTCCATGAGAAAAAAAAAAAAACAGATAAAGAATCCCTATTTCCCCTTCCTATAACAAATTCTTTAATATGTTTTATATTAACTTAAACTAAAAATATACATCTCAAAATTCATTTTTTCCTTTTTTTTTCAAACCTCTTGTCATCCTCCATTATGTAGTCTAGAATTCCTAACATATTGTACTATATTTTCTCAAAATATGCTTTAAAGCCACTTAACTCTTTTTTTCTACACCTTGCATCATTAATAATTACCTTTGATAGAAAAACCTATGATATTGAAGTATAAAGTATAAATAATCGAGTAAATTGGATAAGTTCAATCTTTAAAATCAAACTCCATTACTAAATTGAATTAATCCAGTTTGTATTTTTCTAATGCTGTATGAACCAATGATTCAAATCAATTTGAATATTTTGATTTGGTTTGGCTGATATTCTTTAGATGATGACAAAATGATGAATGATAAGAACATACTTTTGCTTACACTTATTTTACTACACATGGTTTGATCAATAAGTTTTAAGATTTTCAATAAATTTCTACTAATACAAAAAAATGTCTTCAAAACTATTAGTTAGATAATATGTTGATGAAATATTTGACCATCCCAATCCAAGACATCTTATGAGGAAATGATTGAGATTTGAATTTGATTAGAAGAAAGACAAGATATGAAAGTGCTGGTGAATTATTATAACTGTATTTGCTACAAGTGTGGAGCAAGTAAAGCAAATGTCTTACATGCAACTATCTCAGAAGTTTTACGATGCTTTCAAGCAGTGTGGGACTTCCCACATCCCCACTCATTGCTCGAGAACTTCGCAAACTTCATGCCCAACTCATACTCTCTGGCTTGGACGCTTCCCTTTTCTTACTCAACAATCTACTGCACATGTACTCCAACTGCGCCATGCTAGATGATGCTTTTCGTGTTTTTCGCCAGACCAGTCACGCCAACACATTTACCTGGAACACCATGCTCCATGCACTCGTCTATTCTGGTCGGATGAGGGAAGCAGAGAACTTGTTCGATGAAATGCCTGTAAGAATGAGAGACTTTGTTTCTTGGACCACAATGATATCTGGTTATTGTCAAAACGGCTTCTCCGCTCATAGCATCAAAACTTTTAAGTCAATGCTTCGAGACTCTGATCATGAAATTCAAAACTTTGACCCCTTTTCCTATACTTGTACAATGAAGGCTTGTGCTTGCCTTGCCTCCACTCAGTTGGCTCTTCAGTTGCACACCCATCTCATCAAGTTACATTTGGGAGCCCAAACTTGCATTCAGAACTCCCTTGTTGATATGTATATTAAGTGCGGAGCAATCCGTTTGGCTGAGGCTGTTTTCCTTGGCATTGAAAGCCCGAGTTTGTTTTGTTGGAACAGTATGATTTATGGATATTCTCAATTATATGGACCCTTTGAAGCTCTCCGAGCGTTCACCCGAATGCCTCAACGTGACAACGTTTCATGGAACACACTGATATCAGTGTTCTCTCAACACGGCCTTGCAGTACGCTGTCTTAGTATGTTCGTGGAGATGTGCAATCTAGGTTTTAGACCCAATTTCATGACTTATGGTAGTGTACTCAGCGCAGGTGCCAGCATTTCTGATCTACAATGGGATGCCCATTTGCATGCTCGAATTCTTCGAATGGAACATAGCCTGGATGCATTTTTGGGAAGTGGTCTCATAGACATGTATGCCAAATGTGGATGCTTATGACTGGCTAGGCGTGTTTTTGACAGTGTAGGGGAACGTAATCAAGTTTCTTGGACTTGTTTGATTGCTGGGGTGGCACAGTTTGGACTTGGCGAAGATGCTTTGGCACTATTTAACCAAATGAGATTGGATTCTGTGGTGTTGGATGATTTCACTCTTGCCACAGTACTTGGGGTTTGTTCGGGTAAGAATTATGCTGCCTCTGGAGAGCTACTTCATGGATACTCAATCAAAAGTGGGATGGAATCCTTTGTTCCTGTAGGGAATGCCATCATTACAATGTATGCAAAGTGTGGTGATACTGAGAAATCTAGCCTTGCATTTACATTGATGCCACTTAGAGATACCATATCATGGACGGCCATGATCAGTGCATTCTCTCAGAACGGAGACATTGACAGGGCACGCCAATGTTTTGATACTATGCCTGAGCGAAACGTCATAACTTGGAATTCCATGTTAAGCACATATTTTCAGCATGGCTTCACAGAAGAAGGGATGAAATTGTATGTTTGGATGAGAAGGAAAGCAATCAAACCGGATTGGGTCACTTTTGCAACCTCTCTCCGGGCCTGTGCTGACTTGGCAACTGTAAAGCTTGGGACACAATTCATATCTCATGCCATAAAGTTTGGGCTCAGTTCGGATATTACAGTCGCAAATAGTATTGTCACTATGTATTCAAGATGTGGACAAATCAAAGAAGCAGAGAAAGTTTTTGACTCAATACATGTGAAAAGCCTGATTTCTTGGAATGCCATGATGGCAGCCTTAGCACAAAATGGTATAGGCAAGAAAGTAATTGAAACCTTTGAGGATATGTTGAGGACAGGCTGCAAACCTGACCATATAAGCTACGTTGCTGTTTTATCTGGGTGCAGCCACATGGGGCTTGTAGCGGAAGGGAAATATTATTATGATTCCATGACTCAAGTGTTTGGCATTTCTCCAACAAATGAGCACTTTGCTTGTATGGTAGATCTGCTTGGTCGAGCAGGGTTACTAGACCAGGCCAAGAATTTAATAGATGGAATGCCTTTTAAGCCAAATGCAACTGTTTGGAGTGCTCTACTAGGAGCATGCCGAATCCATCATGATTCAAGACTAGCTGAAACTGCCATGAAGAAGTTGATGGAGTTAAATGTTGAAGATTCTGGAGGTTATGTCCTTCTAGCAAATATATACGCAGAGTTAGGGGAGTTAGAAAATGTTGCTGATATGAGAAAGTTGATGAAAGTGAAAGGAATTCGGAAGAGTCCAGGTTGTAGCTGGATTGAGGTTGATAACGGGGTACATGTGTTCACTGTAGATGACACCAGTCATCCACAAATAAAGGAGATTTATATAAAACTGGAGGAGATGATGAAGAAAGTAGAAGATACAGGAAGATATGTTGGTGCTGTCTCTTCTGCTCATAGGAGTAAAAAATACCATAGTGAAAAGGGAGCTTATAATGAGAGATCGATATCGATTTCATCATATCAAGGATGGGTTTTGCTCCTGAGGAGACTTTTGGTAGTTGAAGTACACATTCTTTTTTTCTATGCCTGCTTCCCCTCCCATTGCTTCTGCTTTATACCTTTTTCCTTCTCAAAAGGCGACAACCATTATTTGAAAAGAGTTTGTTCACTATACCAAAATTGTTAACTTTTTTATCTATATTAAATAGCACTTTTGCATATAACTGCTAGCAATTTGACAGAACAGAAATATATACGCTGCTTAACTTATCCTGTTTGGAAGTTGAGGATTGAATCAAGACGGAGCTAATTCCATAACTATTAAACTTTCTTTCCATATTGTTGAATCACACATCCCATGTGCTAGTACAAAAGGGTACAACTTTCAATATTTGAATGTGGTGTTTTTTCTCAGTTAGATGTACTCGGTGTCTTATCTCTATTCGTTCAGATCTCTTTTACTGTGTGCTGCTTGTATTTTGAGTTTGATAATGATAGGTTGACCCAACCCAAGATCTGTACACCCAATTTACCCTCATTGCCCTGTGGACAAAGGGCAAGTCATCAATTCCAATGAAAGTACAGACAATAAATTGATCGTAGGCCAAAAGTTGAATGCTCCACAAAACCCCTGTTCAAGCCTTCCTTCTTCTCCATTTTTTTTTTATTGTTGTAGTTACTATTACAGAAGTGGTGAGTATCATTTGGACGCATCGAATATACTAATACATAGTATACACTATCACAGATATTTATGAGTAAAATGTTCAAATTTAAAAAATATTTTTTAGATTTATGATAATTCTAGTACGATTCCAACATAAATTTAAAAATGATAAATACATTAATTTTTTAAAAATTTAAATTTATATATAATTATAAAAATAAGAAATAAATTATTTTGAACTAGTCATTAAAAACATTTGTTTGTAAAAAAAACTCAAACATACTTGTCTACACAAATTTTTATTGTCAATTTATATAATTCACAATTATATAATATATAAATTCATGTCTTTTGTTCTATATTTTGAAAATTATACGTGTCAGAAATGTCTTGTGTTCGTGTATGTATTACAAAGTGTTTTTTTTTTTTTTTGAGTTTTTTCTTTTATTTACTTAAGTGTATGTATTTCATTTTGTTATTATGGATACACCCTTTTTTTTAAGAGTATTGTAAAAGAGATTAAAATTTGGAATAATCTTGAACCATCAAATAGTAACTTGGGTCTAACATATTGCATTTGCTATTTTATATCAGGTTATTATGGTAAGAGACGTTAATTAAAATGAATAAAAATTACACATTAATTTTATTTTTTTTTTAAAGTGAAAGGTGCAACGTGATTAGCAAATTGACAGATTGAGGGGAAAAAATGCATTTACTCCACAACTTTTATTGTGCTAGTGATTACAAGAAATGATAGATATTTTATGTATTCGTTTTAAAATGTTTAAATATATGTTTTCATGCAAACACTGTCATGCCTTACTTTCTATAAAACATTTATCCACTTTTAAATAGCTGTCCTTTTTTAATGTTTTTGATCTTAATGTTAATTATAGTTCATAATTGAACCAAATATTTACAAAGAATTAAATTACTATGTAATATTTGAACTTATGTATAGAGAGACACATACTCCAGATAGGAAATTTATCTTTATTCATGACAAGTATTATAAACATCTGAGCAAATTATGAAATTCATTTGATAACATTAACAGGGAAAAATTGTTTTTTTTTTTTTATGTTCATCACAAAAATGTTCCATGGAAAAGGTGAAAAATCTAATGTTTCAATTTTTTTTCAATGGAGCAAAAAATATACATTTGTTTGGTTTTATGTTTGGTTGGGCGTGAAATTGAAATGTTAGGGGGTAACGGATATTAATCTGAATCGAAAGGGCCTAAGTAGAGAGACAAAGGGTCCATGTACAAAAAAAGACAAGATACGAGAATGAGGTGTTGGAGAAAAAAGACAGAAGGAATTATTTATTTTATATATAAATAGTTGAGTTGAGTTGAGAGGGCGCAGTTGTTTAGAGAGAGAGAAAAAGAGAGAGGTGAAGGAAGATGTTTCCGAGAGAGAATCATAGTAACGGCTATGAGCAGGTGGGTGCCATGGGTCAGACCCACACCCACACTCACAGAGAGCGGGTCCGTCGCGGCACTCGCAGGTCACGTGCCTCCTCTTCCTCTCACTCCGTTAGGGTTTTCGACCAATCGCAACCGCACCACCACCGTCCTCCCTGCACTGATTTCGACGTCGCCTACTTCCATTCCTACGCTCACCTCGGTATCCACCAGGAGATGATCAAGGTTCCTCTTCCTCTTCCTCTTCCTCTTCTTCTCTCATTTCATCTTTCTCACCAACACTCATTCTCTCTATTCACATCATGCTTTCCGATGCAGGATCGCGTGCGTACTGAAACTTACAGGGAAGCAATCATGCAGCACCAGAGTTTCATTGCAGGCAAAGTAATTTTTCTGCCGCACATTTAAATTCATCTGCTCACCTTTTCCTTCTTTTCTATGCCACCACTTGCTATCACTTGCAATTTAATCCATGTATTTTCTCTTTTTTATTATATACTCTGCCAATGCTTATTTCTGTTTCTTCAGATAACAATGTACTTTATGAATTAATTAATAATGCTGCATATGTATTTATGTACTATCTAAAGTTTTCAAGGGGATTCCCGACTACTATAGCCGCACCAGGAATAATTCTCGCATTACTGTACACCACTAATAGAATCTTAGTTAAAACTAGTAATTGAAAAACTCTGAACTTAAATGATCCAATTCCTGTAGCAGACAGGAGTCGTGGAACCCTAATCCTAGTATGGTACTTGAAATGATTGTTCTGACCCTTTCACCAAACTCATTTCTGGAGACGCCTTTAGAAGGCATGTTGGGAGTTTGGGATTGCGAAGGGTTTGATATACTTTCTATAGAAAATGAAGTATGTGCTGAAAGGTCGCCAGTGAAATTGCTTCTACTACAAATCCCCAGTACACCTCTCTTTTAGCTATCCAATCAAGTGTAGCTTTATATGTAAATAAATGGAAAACTCTTACTCACCAAAAGGGAGACAGAAAGCTAACATTATCTGTTTGCTTCCTTAGCTCCTAATTGTCCCTCAAACCGTGCTTATCTTTTTATTCAATTTTTACTTACAGAATCAGGTTTGATGGGCACTCTCCCAAAATGACCCAAACTCATATTTCCTTCTTTTTCTTTTTAAATGCCCGAAGTTTCCTGCTGTCCTTGTCTTTTTCATCCTAAAGAAGCCCCTTTAGCAGCTGCTCCTCTCTGCTACACTGCTATAGACTCTATTGTGTGCTATTTAAAACCTGATTACGATAACTTTTGGCCTTAATGGAGGACATTTTTCAATTGAGATAGGTCAGTACTTTGCCGATGGAACCCCCATGTGGAGGGAGATACATGATATTTGTGTTAAATATCATCAAATCATTGATATCTCATGCTATCATTCTTAATTTGCTTGTTTTGCTAAGTTCTTCTAGATTTAAGTTTCTTATGGTTTTTCCTGTTCTTCCTGCTCCTTAATCATATTCTTTCAGGTTGTGGTTGATGTTGGATGTGGTACAGGAATTCTTTCTATATTTTGTGCTCAAGCTGGTGCAAAGCGGGTATGGTCTTTCAAACTAATGTTCATGTCATTTTAGTTAATACAAATGGTTGCTATTATATTTTTTTGGTAATAAAATCTATATTTTGCTTTAAGCCCTCTATTTCTTCATTTTTTTTTATCTCACCTTCTGTTCTATATTTTTAAACAGAGGAAGATCTTATGCACTTTTTATCTTTGGGATTAATATTATATATTGCTGTATTCTTGGAACCTTATGCCTTTTTTTAAGCTTTTAATGTACTTGTTTCAAACATTTTTTTCCATTACTAAAGCATTTGACATGCATGATGTTGTGGAATGTTTGTGTTGCCAGGTGTACGCAATTGATGCCAGTGACATTGCCCTGCAGGTAATTGTCAAGGATCATAATTTTCATTTGGACCCCATTTAGTTTTCATGTGAGGTTGTAACTAAAAAACACTCAATTTTCTATTTGTACCTATAGAACTATTACAGAAAATGGGCCTTCTTTTTGGATCTTCTTAGATGCATCCATGGGTTTACAAGCCAATTATTCCTTTTTTCGAAATGAGGCAAGCTATATGTGTATTGACTTTCATGCTAGATTGAGTTCTAAATGGCTATATAACCCAATGGATGTGTGATATTATTATCTTATCCTGTGCTTGTTGAAGATAAGAATACAATATTTGGGCTATTGTATCGTTTTTGAGTTCAATTTATGCTACGGTAGCATTAGTAGCTGATACTGTGTAGGTAATATACTAAATATCCATGCAACGATATTGTTGAATCATAATTATGACTTACGGTAGAATGAATAGTGCTCGTCTATAGCTGACCAAATAGCAACCTAACCTTTAAAAATATGAGTGATGGTGTCAACCATCATTATCTGTATTCTTTGAAAGACTGCAAGAATCCTTGTTAAGCCTTTTCTGTTTCCTTTACTCATAAAGCATTGTAATACCAATGGTTCTTAGTGGATTATTATAAACTTTTCTTGGAGGATTGTATTACTTTGCTTAACATTTTGTAATACCAGTGGCTCCTCTTGTTCTGTTTAATTTTGTCTTTTTTGGTAGGATGTAGAGAGCAAAGAGTTGAGTTCTTATGATGTTGTTCTATAAGTTGAGTTCTTATGATGTTGTTATATATGTTGAGTTCTTACGCTGTTGTTGTATAAGTTTAAAGGTTGAGATTGTGAATAAGTTGTTGCACATTTTTACCTTGAATACTTCGTTTCAATTAGTTACTTTCTTTTTGGAGCAGGCAAATGAAGTTGTGAAAGCCAATAACTTGTCTGATGTTGTTGTTGTATTGCATGGACGAGTCGAGGTAGGCTCCTTTGGCCAATATATGCTTTTTAATTGTAGTTATCATTCCCGGATAGCAGAGTGGGGTGGCTGAGCCCATAAGTATGGTCCTATGATTACATATATCTGTTGTGTATTATTGGTTAGCTTTTTGTTATGGTTCTCTCACCGTAGTTTCTCTCTCCTCTTTTTCTTTTTTCTCTTTAACAAAAGACAATGTGTATATTTTTCTAGGCATTTAGCAAATTCTACTTAGAAATTTGTTTGTTTCTTTTTTTAACTTTATATTTTTTATTTAGAACAAGCTGTATAATTTTATATTCACCTTATGCTTTATGTAGGATGTTGAAATTGATGAAGAGGTGGATGTTATAATTTCGGAATGGATGGGCTATATGCTTCTATATGAGGTGCGTATAATGATTTTTTTGGTTATTTGATTTAATATATATTTTTAAATGTCGAAAGCTAAATCAAATTTTCATTAGATCAGAAGCACCAAACCATAAATGATGTTGAAATTAGTAAAAAACTAATTTTATATCACTACTTATACAATCCTAGTAGTAAGAGCAAGACACTGAAGTGACAGAATAAAAATACAGCACAAAAGTATACAATTATATAATTTGATAGACCACAAGCTTATTGTTGAGCTTTATTTAGAAGCTGCGGAAATTTTAGGAGATCCATTGAGATTTCCGGTATTAAACTGAATTTTCTGGTTGATTGTGATAAGTACAGCTAGGGGAATATTCTCTTTTATTGGAAATAACCAAAATCATGCATATAAATCGGAGGCATTACAAATTGGTTTTGTAGGGTTATGTCAAACCTAAACCCAAATGCTAAGACTTTTCATCATTTCTCCTATTTTTAGGCCTGGGTTAGTGTACAACTATTGACCTGAATGGGCTAGAATTTGACCGCTTCAATGATTTTCCAATCCAGTTAGATGTTCCACTCCGTTCTTCTGACAACTATGGAAGTTTTCATTTGATCTCATGTTAGTGGTTTGATTTATCAAGAAAAGGTCGATGCATAATATCTATGGAGATGTAAACACAGTGCTTGTGATTTATTGATATACTGTCTTTTTTGAGTGGAAGAACCTAAACACTAAATGTCAGTTAGAATTCGCTTTCCTTTCATTCTTTTCCTCTTTATTTTTATTTGGTGTTGGGAAAGGATGGGTGCTTCAGTTCTAACACAAGTCTAAATTATACCTAGACGTCATAAACTTAAATTTCTCAGCTTCTAAAAGTAAATCCACATTTTATGATTTGTATTGGTTTGAAGATTTTTCTTCTCTTGTAGAGTATGCTTGGAAGTGTTATTAATGCTAGAGATCGATGGCTCAAACCTGGAGGTCTTATTCTTCCTTCAAGTGCAACGGTATCTCTATTTATTTTAGCTTAAATAGTATTGCTTATGCAATCGGGAATGCTTCTAAAAGGTTATTTTGTCTGGTTGAAGCCTGACCATATGTATATGTATGACAGTGATTGGGACCTAGAATTGCCTGAATGTGATTGGGACTCATTAATTACATGATTCAGTTTATCTTTAATAATGATTTGAAATTTTGGTGTCTTATAAAAAGGTTGATACTTATTGTACTTTTCTCCAGTTGTACATGGCTCCTGTCACGCATACAGACAGATACAATGACAGCGTTGACTTCTGGCGCAATGTTTATGGAATTAATAGTGAGTGATGTACTTGTTGACATAGATGGCATACCAGATAGTTATGAAGATTTGGAAATCAATACTTGTGCAGACTTAAAACTCGATTTGCTTATTTTTCTGCTTGATTAGACTTCATAATGAATATTGCCAGGTATTGCATATCTGTAGTTATCGTAATTTGGCAATATCTTCAAAATTGATTTTTAATATATATTTCAAAACTTTTAATACATTATTCATTTTTTCTTTTATACATTATTTCTTTTTTTAATTGTAAAAAGATAAATAAAATATAAGATTTGATAAAGAAATTGTAAAGAAAATGCGGACAAAGAAACGTATAAACATGATAAGAATTTAAAAAATGTTATACTATGTTGTAAATATTAAATATGATTTTTTAGTACATTGTAATTACTTTTATAACATCCGTATTTTTATTACTTTTATAAAATATTAGAATTGTGTTTATTTTTTCTATAATTTTAAATTTTTATTAATAATTTGTTCTAATTTTCTTTGGCAATTTTTTTTTATGAAATATTTATGGTAAATATGTTGAATATAAATATTATTTATGATATGTATTATTTATATGTACATTATATGTGATTTATTTTGTGTATTAGTGTGCATTCAAGATTTGGGAAGATGTGCCTTCTAGTCCCTATACTATTGGTCTGAAGTCCTTAAATTTTCTTATTCAAGAATTTTGTCCTTGAACTTTAAAATACTTCTGGATTTTAGTCCCTTTCACTACGAATTCATCTTATGTTTTAAAATTAAGAAGGATTAAATTCATATTTTTTAAAGTTTGCGAACAAAATTCATACATACGAAAAGTATATGGACTTCAAACTCATCTTTCTGATTTTTTATATAATATGTAATATGCAAATTTATATATAATAATCATATTATTTATATCATAGATACATATAGTTATATATTATTATTAGTATTATATATTATATGTAAATCTTATACATGCATACTATACTATTTTTTTTCCTGATCCATCAACAAATCTTTATTTTGTTGAACTTCACTAGCTAGCTCAACAGGATCGAATAAGTATTTGAATAAGACAATCATATTCTTTATATGCACCAAACAACTGATTAAAGTAGAATAAGATATGTATCTTATCACATTTTAAATACTGCTTTCTGTTGCAGTGTCTGCCATGGTACCATTAGCTAAACAATGTGCATTTGAAGAACCTTCCGTAGAGACAATAACTGGTGAAAATGTTTTGACATGGCCACATGTGGTAAGTTCACAATTGTTGTAGTTGCTGGCTGTATCCATTTTGACTTCTCTTTGTAACCCGAAGATGTTGAATAACATGCTTGTCTATTCAATAATTATTTTTTCTGCAAGAGGTTGTGGTTTGAATAAAGATTTGGTAAACTTTTCACGATACATTGTATAAATATTATACTAAATTCGATAATAAAGTGTATATTTCACAATATGGTGAGAAGCTTGGTTTATTATATGTTTCTTTTTCTGCACTTTTTATTAGATTTTGGAGTATCTTGTCCTTCTGTTTTTATTTGATGATTCCTGTCTCGAGAAATTATTAATTTATAATAAAAAATAAATCAGAGACAATAACATTTCAGATATCAGCATTAGTTATTGTAGACGCAGTAGAAGGCAATCATTTATACTATTCTTACAATATTCCGAGCGTGTATGACACTAGAATTCAAAACTATAAGAAAAAATTCATAGGAAGTTGAGTAGCAGTGTTCAGTCTCAGGAATATCTGATGTGCATTATGCACTTGTATGTTTCTTTTGATTTCTGTCAAATTTTTAAGTATCACAGTCTCAAAATCCAAAGGAGTGGTTGAAGTGGATTGTAGTGAGACTGATACGGAAATCTTAAATGAATGTGCAGTAATGAAATCAACATGTAGTAATGTCTCTTATTGCCCAATGGACTGAGTAAATCATTCAGTGATGAGGCTTGGAATAGAAATTTCTGAATTTTCAGCTACAGGTCCTGTAGATTCGTATGTCAAATGTTATTTTGGTAATACCATGTTTTCTCCCTTTCTGGAACTTTATTTGTCAAATATGCTGAGCTTTGTACTGTATATTTTTCTCTCTTTAGATTGTTGTTGTCCTTTTCTTTTGGGGAAAATGAAAGTTAAAGGTGAGGGATGGTTTCCTCTTTTTCGAAGTTGGGAATGCCACACGCTTCAGTGATGGCTTACAGTCGTATTTCTTGATGACATTCCAATAAAGGACCACTAACTGGAAGGGAACTCAAGATCTTTTTGGTCTGAGCCAGTTTTGGTCCTAATTCCCCTGGTTTTAGCCTTTGTTATCCATTGGGAGGATCTTATTCTCTGCCTTTGTACTTCTATTAATTTATTATTATGGCTCAGGATCAGCTAGTAATAGTACTAATTTTACACCATTTATTTGACTATTGTGTGATGTTTAGATCACAAAATGCAATATTTCTTCAGAATGTCTCGTAATGTTTGTTGTAAATAGCACTGTACAGAAACATATTTGTTTGTGTATTGCATGATTATTTCTCTATTTGAAATTTCCCCCACTTCAGTATTATTTCTGAAAAAATATCGTTCATTTACAATTACAGGTAAAGTACATTGATAGTTATTCTGTTACCATCAATGAGTTAGAATCTGTAACAACCAAGTTTAAGTTCAATTCGATGATGCGAGGTAACCTTTTGTGTTCTTCCTTTTTCACTGGTTATTGGCCTCTGAATTTTTTTCCTTGCTGCTTTGCCTTGTTAATTTCACATTGCTCTGTTCTCATCCAATTTACTGACATTATTCTGAATTTTGTGAAATATTGTATTGTGATGATGACAATAATTGAAATTTGTTTCCTGTTTTCTCCAGCACCCCTACATGGTTTTGCATTTTGGTTTGATGTTGAATTTAATGGGAATGCAATAGCATCAACCAATTATAATTCAACTACTTCATTTATTGACAATCACCAGATGAATGGTAGTCAGAGAAAAAAGCGAACAAATCCAAATGAAGCACTGGTCCTGTCCACTGCGCCTGAGGACCCTCCAACACATTGGCAGCAGGTGCAGTATTTATTTCTTCAATTTCCAATTTCAGTGTGGTTCTAGTTTTTTTGTTCAATGAGTTGCTAGACTATATCTTATATTGACTAGTTGTGAAAACTGGAAAGCATGCCATGCCATCCTTTTTTTCATGTTTCCTAAATTCAAAAAAGTTGGAGGATTGTATGGGAACTGTGAACTCAAAGCTTTAGCTTTTGGAATAGTTGGTTCGTGGCAGTTACCTTTTTTTTTTTTTTATGCTGGGTTTTTATTATTATGTTATTTTGACTTCTGGAATATTATATTCAAATTTGCATTTTCTTTTGTGACATATTTTTGCAGACATTGATATACTTTTATGATCCCGTTGAGCTGGAACAAGATCAGCTAATTGAAGGTTTGGTGACATTGTCGCAAAGCAGAGAAAATGCTCGATTTATGAATATTCACCTTGAATATACGTGAGTCGGAACACTTTTGTTTCCCAAAATAGGGTAATTTTTAATGGATTTCTGACTTTGTTCCCTGGCATTGCAGTTCAGGTGGTCGATCGCATGTGAAAGAGTCTGTTATGAGATGATAATTTGATGTACTTGAGCATTGTCTTCTGCATCAAGACTCTTGGACTTAGGCATATATATTTTCTGACTCCTTTTCTCCTAGAGAACTGAGGGTAGCTGTTTGTTCTTCAAAATCACTAATCACTGCTTGCTAGATTAGAATGTAGCAACTGACGAACTTGTCACACCATAGGGTTAGGCCAATCACATGCAATTTTGTTGTAATATACATCACTGAGGCGGATTACTATAAGCCTTTATCGTGGGGCTGTCTCGTTTCAATTTTTCTTGGATTCTTATTGTAACATAGAGCTGTTTTTGAACTGTATATCGCCTGCGTATTCATATAGACTTCAATGTATCATCTTTGAGCATCGTTGACATGTTTGGTGTACCCATTTTAAGATGAAATTACTATTCTTTTTCTAAACCTCAAAGATTCAACCTACTCTTCCTCCAGCTTCCACATTTTTACTTTTCTGGAAAATAATCTTTGAAGTGGTAGACTACTATAGTTTCAGGTTCTTAATTTTTGGGGACTGAAAGAAGTTTTATGATTAAAGCTTCAAAATTTACTTTTCAAAATATACATTTTAGAAACTAGATTGTGGAACCAATGCTAATGACCAAAAGTTTACTTTGGAATTTAGTTTTTGGAACTATTTAAAATTAGTTTAAGAAACTAAACTGTGGGATACATTGGAAATCCAAATTTCATTTGTTCCATATCTTGATATAAAGTGATGCACTTGCATCGAACACCACAAAATGAAGAGTATTGCTATTCTTTGTCATTTGCTGTCTAAATTTTGTCCACAAATTTGTAAGATATCTCCTCCAAACGAATGAAAAGTTGTGTACTATATAGCTGAATTAGCAAGATGAAAATTTCCCAAAAGGATTACTGAAACTATTGTTTTCAGGTTATGAATTAAAGGAGAAAATGTATTTGAAAGAATTTTAAAAACTTTTACAATTTAAATTCATAAAATCTTATGAACGATCATAATGTTTAATTGATTTTAAAAACATTTTAATAAATTCAATGAAACAATTTTCTTCAACTTATTTCATTAAATTTCTTATAAACTCAAGCCATAATGTTTATGTGATAAAAGTTATTAAATGGATACTTAATTAAACTAGTTGCTAAAAAGAAAGGTTTAAGCCAGATATTTGTAAGTCGTATTTGACGCAAATTTTTATTTATTTAGTTTTTTAAAGCAATTGGATGAGACATGTTTTCTAAATTGATTTAAAGAAATAGGGCAACATAACTATCAACCAGGACAAAGAAATCAAGCATTTAAAAAATTAAGGGAAGGAATTTTTAAGAAAAATTAAAGTTTGTTTTTATTGTTTTTGTCTTTTTATTTAAATCTTTATTTTATCATATATATATATTATTGTTAGATTCTTCACTTCCACACTTATTCGTTTTAATAATATTTAAAGTTAGAACATTGATACATTATGTAGAATAAAAAGAGAAAGTTTCGTATCACTTTTAAACCTTAATACTCAATTGAGAGACTTATATATCCAAAAATTTTATATAATTTAGGAGTTAAAATAATAATAGTTTATATACATTATTCTGTAATTGTTTTTGAAAACAAAGTTATAAAAGGAATATCAAATTTTAAAGCAAAGTTTATATGCATTTATTTTTGTACATTTTATTTTATTTTTAATTTTTTTTCTAAAATAATTTCATAGTGTAACCAAGTGTCATATGTATTATATTAAATCAAATAATAATATCATATATTTATATTAAAAAATCACTTTTTTAGATAATATTTCATACCAATTAATAATTTTATATAATTTTAATTTTAAATATAATATATATATATATATATATATATATATAAGTCATAAAACTAAAGAAAGTATTATGTAATCAAAAGGTTTTAAAAGGAAAATATTTATGATAACATTTGTAAGAAAATTTGAAATTTTGTGAGATAAAATTCCTTCATTTATTATTTATACTTTACAAGTTGTTTTCTGATGAAATATTTTCACAAGCAACAACTCATTAAAAATGTTATAAAATATTTCTAATTCGTCAATTGGAATAGAAAATTAATGATTTTCCGTCACAAATTATATAATATACTTTAAAACAATTTAGTTCTAAGTTATAATATCTATATTTGAATTAAAATACAGAATTACTCAAGGGACTCTGAAACTCCTTTTTTTTATATCTGTATTTCTGGGTGTTAGTGCACCTAGAAAGAAGTGTGTTTTGGATGTCAATTATTTTTCGAATTCGAAAGTCACATATTCTATTTTTTGAAGTCTCCAAAAAGTTAAATAACCTTGATGTTCACTGTGTTATATTTGCATAACTACAAATGAAATGTTGTTATAGTTACCTTTTTATTTAAAAGTATTTCTTAAATATAAATTGAATAAAAAGCTAGATGATTAGTATATATATAATATCATTACATTCAATAAATATATTATATTTAGTAAATATAAAAGTTGATATTGTATAACTCCTATTGTTCATTGACAATAACTTAATGGTAAGATAAAATGGAAAGAAAGGAAGGGAAAAGAACAGTGATGAGGGTGCAGAGCCATTATACCCAACAAACAATGCATAAAATCCGCACTTTGTCCTGCTTTTTGAAATCCTACCACGACGTTAACCTCTTCCTATTTCTTCTTCTTTCTATATATTCCCACCGAAAGTACCCAAATCATTTTCCATCCCTCAACTCTTATTACACATTTATGTATAAACCAAGTCAAATTAAAAACCAACTTTGTTTCATACTTGTATTGTGTACTATATTTCTGTCGTTTTCCTCTCCTCGCATATTCATCCTTCACTTCACCAAATCACTTGTGTGTGTGTGTGTGAGTGTGTGGCATCTTGCTGGAAATCACAAACACGTGTAGGAGAGGATTTCGCTGTCGGCTTATTAAAAAAAACATAAACATTTTCCTAATATTAGATATGTGTGTACTTTTGGTTTTCAATTATAGTCCTTTTCCCCCAAAACCAAACAACAATATCATAATAATAATAATAATAATAATAATAATAATAATAATGATAATGAAGGAACGGAAAGTGAATGTGGAGTTCTGAGTCCTTCGTTCCTGTCAACAAACATGGCCGTTGTCAACACTCTGCTCTTCTTCCTGCTGCTTCCAACCCTAACTACCTGCACCTCCTCGCCTTCCCTCTTCCAACACCTCAACGTGGAGGAAGAAATGGCAGCGACCAAACTCAAGAACCCACCCAAAGAAGCAGAGGATTTAGAAGAAAAGCAGGGAAATTGGAAAGTCCAGCTTCTGCACAGAGACAAAATCAGCAAAGCCCCTCCCATGGATCACTCCACCCGCTTCAACCAACGAATGAAACGGGACGTCAAAAGGGTATCCTCTCTGGTTAACAAGAACACCGATGCTCGCACGGAAGCGGCTGAAGAAGCGTCCTTTGGATCCGACGTCGTTTCTGGAATGGAGGAAGGTAGCGGGGAGTATTTTGTGAGGATAGGAATCGGAAGCCCTGCAACGTACCAGTACATGGTCATAGACTCAGGCAGTGACATCGTCTGGGTCCAGTGCCAGCCTTGCGACCTCTGCTACAACCAGTCTGATCCCATATTCAACCCCGCCCTCTCCGCCTCCTTCGCCGGCGTTCCCTGCTCCTCCTCCGTCTGCGACCAGCTCGACGATGCCGGCTGCCATCAGGGAAGGTGTCGCTACGAGGTGGCGTACGGCGACGGCTCCTACACCCGCGGCACACTCGCGCTCGAAACAATAACGCTCGGCCGGACCCTCATCCGGAACACGGCCATTGGCTGCGGGACGTGGAACCAGGGCATGTTCGTGGGAGCGGCTGGGCTTTTGGGCCTGGGAGCCGGGCCCATGTCTTTCGTGGGCCAGCTCGGCGGCCAAACCGGCGGCGCCTTCGCCTACTGTCTACTCTCTCGCGGCAGCGCCTCATCCGGCTCGCTCCAATTCGGACGGCAGGCATTGCCCCTGGGAGCAGCGTGGGTCCCACTCATTCCCAACCCCGTCTTCCCCAGCTTCTACTACGTTGGGCTCTCGGGTCTCGGAGTTGGGGGCTCGCGGCTGAACATATCGGAGGATGTTTTCCGGGTAACTGATCTGGGCGACGGAGGGGCCGTGATGGACACCGGCACCGCCGTCACCAGGCTTCCCACGCTGGCTTACCATACCTTCCGGGACGCATTTCTTGCGCAGACCACCAACCTTCCCCGGGCACCGGGACTGTCCATTTTCGACACCTGCTACGATTTGAACGGCTTTGTGACGGTTCGGGTGCCCACGGTCTCCTTTTATTTTTCCGGTGGGCAGATCCTGACCCTTCCGGCGAGGAACTTTTTGATTCCGGCGGATGACGTGGGGACTTTCTGTTTTGCCTTTGCGGCTTCTCCTTCTGGGCTTTCCATTATAGGGAATATTCAGCAAGAGGGGATCCAGATTTCGGTTGATGGTGCCAATGGTTTTGTCGGTTTTGGACCCAATGTCTGTTGATTTCGGGAAATAAAGATTCTACTGCACCCACCACCTCAGTTTTGTTACTCTTACCTTCATCTTCATAACTTCATTTTTCTATTATATCTCAAATAACTAAACTCTTCAATGTCACTGCCAATTTTTCCCACTTCTTTAATTTTGGTATAATGCTAGCCGGTGCAATTCAGCAGAGCTGCATCGCCGGGGGAATCTAATTTGCCTTCCCGCCGCCGTAATAATGTGGTCAAAAGAAGCATGGAAAAGGAATACGCATAAAAAAAGGTTGCTTTTTTTGGTCGACGCAGATAAAAGTGCTCATAAAAAAACATGCTTTGATGTTGTTGGTAGAGGAGTAACCTTGTGAGAGAGAGAAAGCTGGTGGGGGCAGGCATGCAGCAATTGAATAATTGGCATTCACCACCGTTTGAGAGGTCTGAAACCGTCACTTTTGTTCTGGTCTACCTTTGTTCTGACATAATAAGGTCATTTTCAATTTAAAATTGATGGGTTGATATTTTATTTTAAATTTGATTACATCACATCAAATTTCTACAAAACTCAAATTTTAAAGGACACCTTTGGGCAAAAGTCACTTTTTAGGATGTGAGACGGAGGAAAATAAGCATTAGGGTGGGTAGATTGAAGGAGAGTTTGGGGTATTTGTATGTAACATGTACACATTCCTATATAATTTAAGAATGTATGCTGACTTTTTGGTTGGTTAATTTCTTATTTACTACTTTTTTAATACTGATTCTGGACTTTGCTTTAAGTTTATTTTGAAATCTAAGCATGGATGTGCTTTTACTCATATAAAGGGTGTGATTACTTCGACTCTCCAAGAGAACATGTCTTATTATCCTCTAATTTACAAATTATTAAGTATGTACTTGAAAGAGATCTTTAAAAAAATGTTAATTAAGTGAAGAGGGTAACAATGTTGCAATAAGAGGCGAAGAAGAAGGTAGGTTGAGAGCTAGAAAGTAATGTTAAAAGTTAATATTGAAGCCGAAAGAGGAGTTGTTGTTGCTGCGAATCCAGTGTGAGAGCTCCAAAGCAGCAGAAGTTTCATCCTCTGACTCTAACGCACTGCCAATCCCTGTTAGTATAGTACACAAATAGACATGGTAGCTTCTATTTTGGCCCTCAGCTTCAAGATACCAGACATCTTTTTCTGGCACTTCCATATGAGGTGGTGAAATTAACATTTGATCCTTAATTCTTCTCTTCTCTTCTCCACTTTGTCCATGCACCAGAAATCCCACCATATAAAATTCAGCACCAAAAATGTAATCAGGGAAAATGATGTTGTCACGGGACTGTTGAAGATGTAATGGTTCCAGAGGATTCCTATATCACTTTCTCATGCGTCTTCTCCACACACTTTGGATTACTAACCCTTTCTCCTAACACTATACCAACAATTAAACAAGAGAAGGAACACTACTTTTGATATATATAACATTGAGGTGTTCAGGACTAATTGTACAAATACTTTTCTTTCTTAAGATTCTTCTTCATTTCTCTCTCCGAAAGCCTGGAACCAATGTATAAACGATATTCCAAGAGTAACTCAACTACGCACACCTTCACATTCTGATATATTTTATTAAGATACACTTAGATCAGCAATCATATGATTAAGACTTAAATGTACAACCAAAGATCCATACAGATAAAAGATCATTAAAACATTATTAATTGATTATGTAATAATAAAAACAGTAATAAAGACAGAGCACACTAATAATCTTATCATTATTTGGTTAAAGATGAGAAGGAACACTACTTTACAAGACCCAAGTTGAGGATGCCCCATGAAGTGTTAGGCCAAGATTTGTCCTTAGCCTTCATCAGCAACACCCTGCTCCACGCAACCCATCCTTCCCAAGAACTCCTCTTGTCCCAGGGACATCCCCATTCCAGCAAAAGTCTCAGTCCTTTTTCTGCATGTTTCTCAGCCTCCTCAAACCTCCCCTCTGTCAAACAAACCTGACTCAGCACCACGTATGGCTCTCCAACAAAAGGGTTTTTGCTTATTGACTGCACCACCAACTCTTCAACCTTCCCCAGCTCCCTCTCACAAACAGCTTCCCAGTACAAATCTCTTGCAACTATTTGATCTCCAGCCTCCAAAACCTTTGTGCACTCATCAAACACTGGAGGCAACACCAACTCAATATCTTCATTTCTCTCCACATCCACATCCACCACCCCACCAACCTTTCTTCTCTTCTCTTCAATCCAAATCTCTTCTTCCCTTACAATCAACCTGTACACTGCTCCCATCCTTGAAATTGAATTCAACCACAGCCCTGGCTTCCCATCTCCCGGCCACACAGCCCCCAAATTGTTACCGGAAAACTCAAGCCGACCGTTCTCGTTATCAAACAGCACATCCTGAAAACTAAATAACTGGTCACAGAAATCTGCCATGGTCATCATCACGAAAATACCCACTATCCTCCGAGAAACACGCACCCCTTCACCCGTTCGAATGTGCTTCACTTCAACCCCCTCCGCCGGAACAAGACCCTGCAGTTTCTTCCTCCATCCTTCTTCCCCGTCGAAGACACCCTTCTCCTTCGCGTTCCTCAGAGATATCTCTGACTCGGCAAGGTGTTGCACTAGTTCTTGATCGGAGTAGTGGAAGAGAAGATCGTCGTGGATCAAGGTCTGCCTGGGAACGACACAGAACAAGTGGATGAGAGCCTCAGCTTGGTGGCCCACGTGGTGGCGAACCACTTCCCGGCCAGTTGAAGGATCGAAGATGGCGAGGTTGACATAGGAGTTGGAGTAGGCTGAGTGGAAGAGACCGCAGAGGCAGACGGAGTGAGGGGCTTTCCAGAGGCTGAGAATGCGATATATGTCGAGAAGATGGTGAAGGAAGCTGCCGTGTTTGTGCCAGCACTCTCCGGCACCCACGCTCTGCAGGACGCCAACCAGCGAAGGGAGGTTTTGGTGGATGGATTGGAGCTCCCCGCGGAGGAAGGGACGAGCACGTTCTAGGAGAGCTTCGGTTGAAGACGGCATGGTTATGGTTTGGTGAAGAACGAAGGGAAGACGAAATAAGAGAAGGATCAGGACAGAGACGTGTCCTCGGGAATCTTATCATCCCACACTCTCCTGTTCATCCTATTATCTACTAGTAGTTTTACCATGCAATCACCCCATTTATTTTTAAAATATAATATATTTATCATATAAAACAAAAACAATTTAAAAATAATAATAATCTTTTTTTATTCACATGTTGCTATTATTGTAGACATATTTCAACTATATCAATTGTTGTCTTGTTACTCTATATTCAATAGAATCATTGATTCAAGTTTCTTCAGATATTCCTTTCACAATAACAAATATGAGATCCATACCTAAATTTGAGTTTGATTATGTGCTTCCTCATATTCTTAACTTAACTTTAAATGGTTATTTTATCCCTATCATTTGTTCTAATAAAATAATAAAAAATTTGTTTAACTACAAATAAATTAATATTTTATAGGTGACATTGGAAACAGTGTCTAAGCATACAACAAATATTATATCTAACATAAATGCAATTAGGTAGAAGAGTAAACCAATTATTTATCGATAGACCTTATTATTCACTTTTATTAATTTTTCATCTAGTACAAGTGAAATTGTTAGATGCATGAAGTATATTTAATTTCTTTTTCATCATCTAATCAAACTTCTTCAAAAACTCTTTAATAATATCTCGACAAATAGACTTAATCAACTGTGAAGTGTGATATAGTTAAAAAATGGTTTGTCATATTCTTAAGGACTAGTAAGTATATTCACAGTTATGATTTTCTTTATAAAGAGTTGTGTACATAGAAATCTTAATTTGCATAATGGATAAAAATGAATGAGAGTTTTCACAAAATTGGAGTTGAATAATGATTGAATACAATAATTGTAACTATCAAATATGATAAAGTATTGGAATTGAATGAGACTTGAAAATTAATCTACATTTCTTGTTTATATATAGTTATATCACAAGTTCCCCTATTCCATAAGGTCAAACCCGGTGAATTCCAAAATATTTGTTATCTAAGATTTCAATAACAATCATCCGTTTGTTTGACGGATGAATATGTCATTTCTCATCCGTTTGATTTTGAGTACTAAGAAGAACTTCAACTCACCCATCATGTTCATTTTTAATTCTTATGCATAAACTTGGAAAATTCCTCACTAGAGGGCTTTGTTAGTATCGAAAATGATACTATCAATATAAATCTGAAGAATAAGGAAAACCATTTTTAACATAAAAGTAGTATATTTTTCTTGAAAAACCATTTTCAATAAGAAAAATCAGTTTAGTTTTTCATACCAAACTTCACGAGTTTGTTTTAAACCATACAAGATATTGTTAAATTTAAAAATTTGTTGAAGAAAATAACTACTTTTAAATTCAAGGAATTGTTCTATATTAACTTCCTTATTTTTATGCACACTCTTGACATCCATTTCATACAAACCTCATATTAATATGAGCAATAAATAAGGGTAAGATGTTGGTCTTGTGTTTGATATTTGGTTCGGGTTGTAATTTATGTTTTTAATCATGTAGTAAGTATTTTCTTAACCTTAATTTGATGATTCGCTAAGTTAAAAAACCTCCCCCTTTAAAGTATTATGGAATCCTTTGTGATTTGTAATAATGTTCATAATAATATAATTATTATTATATTAATATTTATATTAGTGTAGCCACTAGTTTAGTATTTACATTAATGTAATTATTAGTTTGTGTTAACACTTAAGTAATTGTTAATTTTGTGTTTATCATTGATTAATGAAAACATCTTGATTTATTATAGTTTTAAGTGTTTTAAGAATATTATGCTCTTCTCAATGATTTTTTATCTTGTATATTTTCTTTAAGTGATAAAATTTTTATTCCATTTATCCTTAATTCTTTCTTTATTACACTTGTCTTTTCTCTTTTGATTTTTTACATAAATTTTCATGTGCGATGATGAAGATGGTTTTTCAAAACCTTTCTAATTGATAGATCCTATATAAACTTATTTTCAAGAAACATGTCAAAAAAGTTAAAAAGTATTTCATTTTTTCTTTTTCAAAGTTGAGTTCAGAAGTCTATTATAAAACGTAATTAACTTAACTTCAACATAGTTCAAATAATTTCAAACTACTGCATCAAAATATATTTTAATTGTTATATTGTTTTAAAATCATTTATTAAATATTCAAAACTATTTATTAGTTTAAAATTATTTCATACTCTACTCGTGTATTCCAAAATCTGCTTAATGTTTTTATTTTAAAAATATATTAATAAAGCATTATTTATTATTATTATTTCTTAACAATTTTTTTTAATAGTATTGTTGACCACATACAATCAACAAGTAGGACTGTTAATTTCATATAAACTTTGGTGATACTGTACTATTATAATTTTATATTTTTTGATATTATATATACACATTTATGTGTATTTATATGCATGTGTGTATATAATTAGATGATATTCACATACATATATGTCTAATTTCAATTTTGTTTTGGTAAATAAAGGTTTTAAGAGTAAAATGAAAATATGATAATCAATATAAACATTTTCATCTACTTTTTTATAGAGTCGATAAAAATGATTAATTATCAATTTCTTAATAATTAAATTTTAAGTTCTTTCATAAAAAGTATTAATCTCCCAATTATTTTGTAAGAATTATTACTTTAAGGAAAAAAACTTATGATCCAAACCTAAACCCTAAGCATTTAACCTAAAAGATAATTCAATTTTGTTTTAAAAAATGAAATCATTTTCCAGCTACGTTCGAAATTTAAAGTTCAAATCACAAAAATAAAATAATTAAAAAAGAAAAAAATATATTTGAGAAATGATATTTTTAACGAATCATGTTTTTTCTGTGTATTTTTTCTATAAAAACGTTTATGCCAAAAATTTGATATTCTAACTTTATTTTTAGTTTAAAAATATTTTATACTCTATAGTTGTTATGTGACTTTTATTAAATTATTGAACATAAATAAATATAGTGTCTCTTCCTTTCTTAAATAAATATGTTTAAAAACATTTATAAAAATTTAAATAAACTTTAATCACGATTAGTGGAGTCATAATCTTTGAAAATGGAAAAACCTTTCTTACACCAAATCACGAATTTTACCCTAAATGATTGGAATTTTTTTTTATCCTGGCTTTCCCATGTAATTTTATAATTTTATTTCAATATTAGCTTAGTAATTTTTTTAATATGTATAAAGATTAATTGATTTAAATAAGAAAAAGAAGAAGAAGAGGTGAGGGAGGTTATTGGCGAGAGGATTTGATTTGGTTTAGGAAATAGGAAAAAAAAAAATAAGATCCTAAAAAGTTGTTCATTGTTGACCGGTGGGAAGGGAAGTAGGAGCAGTGTGTCTGAGTTGTGTTTGGCAGCGGAAGGAGGGTGAAATGGATTTGGACCAGTGGATCTCCAAGGTGAAGGATGGCCAGCACCTTCTTGAAGACGAGCTTCAACTTCTTTGCGAATATGTATCTTCACACACTCTCTCTCTCTCTCTTTCAACTTTTAGGGTTTCTCTTTCAATTGCTCCCCAACTCTGTCAAATCTTCGAATCAATTGCATCAATCATCTGCTCTTTTCCTCCATTCATAACCCAATTTCCATAACCAACATGCATCGTAGACGATCTTTAGGGCAGGCTCTGTCTGTTCCCCGATTTGTGCTCTGCTTCTGTTTTATGTGCACTGCTATTACTATATTCTTTGTGTAACTCTGGTGCTAGGTCTACCGTTAACTTCTGCTGTGCCTTGTTGCAGCTTTAGTTTTAAATTGAACTCACGACTGACTATTGGCATCTCAGGTTAAAGAGATCCTTATTGAGGAGTCAAATGTGCAGCCTGTCAATAGTCCAGTCACGGTTTGTGGTGATATTCACGGTCAGTTTCATGATCTGATGAAACTTTTCCAGACCGGGGGTCATGTGCCGGAGACAAATTACATTTTTATGGTATGTTTGTGTGTATGTATGTATATAACTATGTATGTACTAGTACTATTCGCTTTTGGAACTGGGTTACCCATTTTTACGACATATCCTTTCTTAAGTGCTGTATCTTCCCTAAATGTATTGCAGGGAGACTTTGTTGATCGTGGTTACAATAGTCTTGAAGTATTCACCATCCTTTTACTTCTAAAAGCTAGGTATGTTGTTTCCATGTATGCTTGCATCTGCCTTAACTTGTTCACGTCACATGGCTTTCGGTTATACTATCTTTATGTTTAAGAAGATTTTGTTTGCTTCCTCATGGAGTCATGGTAGTAATTTAGTGAACGTGTTTGGATCTCAAATGTTGGATTTTAGAATTAGAAATATTGTGATTATATTAATTCGTTTCTTTTTTATTTATGCATCTTTTATTTTTGTTTAACTTCATAGATA
This sequence comes from Phaseolus lunatus, assembly GCA_013389735.1. NCBI lineage: Eukaryota > Viridiplantae > Streptophyta > Magnoliopsida > Fabales > Fabaceae > Phaseolus > Phaseolus lunatus. The sequence goes on along the minus strand of CM023859.1, from coordinate 85,553 downwards.
CCCAGCTAATATTACCCTTCTACGTGGAAACCATGAAAGTAGACAACTAACACAGGTATGTTTTTGTTCTATCACAAGCTTGTCTATTTGTACCTGGCGTGAATTATTTTAAGCAAGCAGTAGAAAACATATTATGCGAAAGAGTAGGTTTTTGCTCCATCGCACTATGACATACTAATCTGAATCTTACCAGGGATTTTCTATATGATTATTTGATTAGTTCATTGATGTTATCATGTTACCAGAAACATAAATAACTCTCTAGACTTGTTGGATTTTAATTTCAGTAAACAGTGGTACAAAATAGGAGCGCTCTTGAAGTTTTCTTCTCCATCTCATTTTGGCTTACGTCAATTGCTTAGGCTGTGGTTGTTATGTGATTATGCACGACTTCATTTCATGTCATCGTTAGCAATTTTAAATGGGTCCTCTTTGAAATTTCTTAAGAAGAAATAGTTAGTCTAGAGTAGTCTACCAACTAGAATTTTTCCAAAATTGCAATGAAAGTTAGGAGATGATTGTTTGGTTTGAATGCAAAAAGAATCTATTTTTCCATGGATTGAGGTTTGGAATTGAATAAGTGAAGTGGAAATCTGATTTCTGCAATGCAACATTTGAACTATGCTAGTTAACCTTGGTGGTGGTGGTTTTTGTTCACTGGTTATCTGATTTGGATCAGTGCATCACTATGGTTAACTTCACCCTTTTAGACCTAGTGAATAATTGCCTTTAATTCCCTTTTTGGGTCCTCTTACAATCCTCAAGTTCACAAAATTGGTGTAGGGACTTAGGAGCTATCTCCCTAGGTTTTCCTTTTAACTTGTTCTGTAGTGAAAAATGTTAAAATTTATGAATTTCTGTTTATGGATCATAAAGATGAGGTGTGAATTGTGGAAGTTCTAAGATTCGAAATTAGAAATGTTGAATTCTGTCATGCCATTTTATGTTAATATTGTAATTTTATGTTTTACTAGGTCTATGGATTTTATGATGAATGCCAGAGGAAGTATGGGAATGCTAATGCTTGGCGATACTGTACAGATGTTTTTGACTATCTTACACTTTCCGCAATTATAGATGGAACTGTAAATCACTTTTTACTCTCTCCACTAGTCCTTCTATTTTCCAAATGCACATGTAGGCAGTGCTCCAGGTTTTTTTATTGCAAATTCTGTTTTGAAAAAAAAATAAGTCTTTTATTTGCTTTGGTTGACTCAGGTGCTTTGTGTTCATGGTGGCCTTTCTCCAGACATTCGAACAATTGATCAGGTTCTCTCTCTACTCTTTGCTTTCAGTTGCTGGTCAAGCTCAATATTGTCTTAGTTTAAGGTTCATTTAAGTTTGTTACATTGTTTATGTGAGTATGCCGATCCTCACCTTTTCTGTGTTTGGATACATCATATTTAGGGATGACTATGTGTTATGATGTTCTTGTAAGTTACCTCTTGACTTGCTACGCAGTGTTGAAGTATTAATTTAGATTAGGCTTAAATAAATTTTGGTCCTTATAATTTTGTGAATGTGCAATTTTGGTGCCTATAAAAGTTTAATTGTACATTTGGTTCTTTAGTTTTATAAAATTAAGCTATTATAGCCCACTGCTAATATGTTTTTCAATTTCTAACAGAAAATGTTGACATGTCCGTCAATGGTAACAATATTTGTTACTTATTTATGTAAAATAATAAATAACAATATTTAATTATGAGCTTTAATATTTTTTATTACAAAAGATATGTTACATTTTTTTAGTAATTAGATGATATATCATGTTCTAGAATTGCTCAATTTTGAAAACGTAGGGGACTAAATAAGCTATTAAATTATTATAGGAATCAAAATTACACATTGGCAAAACTATGGGGATCAAAATGGATTTAAACTTTTAAGTTAGCTTGCTGATTCTCCCTTATTATGCTTCATGCTTCCAAGCTTATTCTGAAAATAAAATATCACTATTTTAACAAATTAGTAATCCTTGATCGAGTTGGATACACTTGTGTTCCCTTTTCCTTAATTTTTACTAATCAATTGATAATGTGATCTATTTTTGTTTGAATTAAAAATACTGTGTTGTGTTTCTTATTTCATTTGGTGTATCTGTTGGGTTTAATATTTAACAGAATGAAAAATAATTCTTGATGAATAGTTGTCTAAATTCTTGAAGTTGCTTTTTCAGCATTATAAAAAACAGGCATTTTATAGGTTGTTGTGTTCATATACTATTATTTTCAAGGTTGTCAAACTCAACACTCTATGCTAACTTGTGGTTACCCAATAGAAGAAAACATTTAAAACTCTATAGCCCATTGTAGTATACAATTAGATTTGAATGCCATGTACTTGGTCAGTATTCAACACTAGCAATGAACAAATCAACTAGATTACCACTCAACACAACCAGCCAATCAATCATGAAGAATGGAGTATCATAAACTAACTAACCAATCAACAAAGAGTACAGCACCAGCCAATTAACCAAACAGTGAAGACAAGAAACAAAATGCCCATGGATGTACAAGTCCACGGGCCTCTGCCCAATTCCACCCTGGTCTATACACACCACATTTCCATCTCCTACACTTCAACTCTGTTTTCCTTGGGTAGCTACCTTATTGGCCTGTTGACAAATTGACTTGTGAGTTTGACAGCCATGTATTTGTTTAACTGAATTTATGTTGCCTTTTATAGGTGAATCCTTATGTGTCTGTACGTGTGTGTATATATAGATAGATAGATATGGATATAGATATAGAGAAATAGATTGTTTGAATATAACAATAAATATCCATTTGACAGATAAGGGTCATTGAAAGGAATTGTGAAATTCCTCATGAGGGGCCATTTTGTGATCTGATGTGGAGTGATCCTGAAGATATTGAAACATGGGCAGTCAGTCCCCGTGGAGCTGGTTGGCTTTTTGGATCCCGGGTCACTTCTGAGGTAATGCAATTCAATTGTGAATTGAAGTATTGAACATTATGTGTGAATTTTACAAGGGCATTATTTTCATGCAGTTCAATCACATAAACAATCTTGATCTTGTTTGTCGAGCACACCAACTTGTTCAAGAAGGTCTCAAGTATATGTTCCAGGATAAAGGCCTTGTAACTGTACGTATCTGTTTCTTTTGAAAATTTAAGATTTTTCATTCTTTTAATTAACTATTGGGATGGGCAGTGCCAATACCTGGAGCAAGGATTTGTCTCACATTGAAGGATATGAGAAACTTGGATGAAAAATATAGCAATAGTGAAGCCCTAAGAAATAGTAGTTAGAAACTATCAAATACTTCTTTAAATGGTTCTCCTGAATTCTTCGGTTTCTAATACGACAAGTACATCTAGGCAACTGTACCTTGTGGGATCAAGTTTATTTTCTGTTGTATTTGTGATAAGTATCCAAACATTGGTGGAACAACCCTCGAAAGCTAGCTATTAAGGAGGCAACCAAGTACTTAAATATTCTATTGAGCATCTCTTACTACTCAATTTGGCTTTCACTCTACAACACTTCACTCAATGACATTTAGTGTCAACACCTGACTTTGATACCAATTTATAAGTATCCAAACTCTTGTGGAACCCATCTTCAAAAGCTAGCTATTAAGGGGAGAGAACCGCACATGTAAATATTCCACCAAGCATCCCATACTACTCGATATGGGACTTAGACGTCCCATAATACCCAAGTTCCTATCAATTTAACTTTTGAATAAAAATATAAACTACAGTTTTATTTGAGACTTACGATATCAATAGAGTAATTCATTTTAATTTTGCAGGTATGGTCTGCACCTAATTACTGTTACCGTTGTGGAAATGTAGCTTCTATTCTTAGTTTCAATGAAAATATGGTGAGTCAATTGAAACTTGTTTTATTAAATGTTTTCCGGATTATCTTAGTTACTGCGTCATTCTGCCTTATGATGTGTGTGGGGCTTTTGTTTTATAGCTTCTCTTGTATCAAGGAAGAACTTTTAAACCACCACCTCTTTCCTTGATAAATCAAATAGTAGGATTCATTCTTGTATGACCATCATATTAAAGAACTTAAGACTTGAAAGATGGAGGATGATTCGTGTCTTCGTACTTGTGGGGGACTTTTTTTCTCTCAATATTTGAATGGTGCTATTCAGCACAGAGAATGAATGACTTATTGAGGGATAAACTGGTGAGTTCAATACAGTTTGAATACTGATGGCTGTATGATGTGGTCAGTCACAGATGTTGTGCCAAAAGATAAAATGTTAAATGATTGTTATTGGTATTTATCAAGTACTGATAGAATCAGAGAACCGCACTCTGGATCCATGGTAGTGGTTTTTATACTATCTTGTAATTGGATAGTGAGATGTAGGTCATTGAGTAAGAAAAGGCGATAGGGGTTCTCTCCTTTAAGCTGCTGCTTGCTGAGTCTGAAATCTGAATACATGATGAGGTTGCAACTGAAGGTGTTTCTCTTTTAGTAGTGTTAGTGCTTGTCCTGGTTATGGATTGGAGTTTATTGTCCCTTTTTCTATAAAAAAATTTACTCGCATAACCTTAGAGTTGTTGTGCTTTTGCCTGGATTTTCTTACATGGAGTAAATAGGCAAGTGGTGAGTGGGTTTATACTTAAAACAAACTAAAATCCTATAAAATATTTATTTACGAACATGATTAAAATATTAATGAATATAAAATCCTGTAAAGTATTTATACAAGAAAGTTATTAAATAGGAAGTTGCATATATTTTGTTGTACATGCTGTTCAAGTTTTGGCATAGATGAATGCTTGAAATATAAATTCACAAACACTAACGACCCTTAAATTGAGAAATTGTGTTACAATACCATCAAATAAAACAATGACGAATTTATTGATGGGTAAAATATGACTTGTATAGAAATAAGAGAAGATTGGATGAAATGAAATAGCTTAGTGAGTGGAATAACACTCAGCTTCATAATACAAAGACAACTAAAACATTTGTTGTGGTTTCTCTTCTAGTAAACGTATACAGAACTAAAATCATTCCATATCAACTACACACCCACTCAAGCTGAAGTAACTGTTACATATAGATAACATAACACAAGGAACATCAAACTTAAACCAATAAATTTTTTAAATTAGTGAGCTTTACAAATCACTAGTGTCAGGCTTTAATAATGACCTGCGAACATTTATCAGGCTTTGTCTGCACACCATAGAAATGGGATGAAGTCAATGCTTGAGGCAAGCGAGGCAGAAGATAGTAAACAAACATTAACTAGAATTATTCTGACAAAACGTTTGAAAATTGGGGGCAGCAAACTGAGTTCCCTTTTTCTGAAAGAAAAGGTCAAGTTTGATGTTACTACTTTTATGTTGAAATTTCAGAGATCTAGTGAAAAGGGGAAGTTATGTATAGGCAACTTGCAATATAGTTCTTTTGAGAATTAGTAATTGTGATACTGATACAAAATACTAACACTTCAATTTATTTATACTAAAGAATTTATTTATACTCACTGGACTGTTACATTGTTATAAATAAATTACTTTGTATTTGCAGTATGGATCCATAGCTTGACTTATATCAATTAATTTCTGTATGAATAAAGATTCATATAATGAGATGAGAATCGACCCTCTCATGTTAACTTTTCATGTGACCTTGTTGTATGTTAACCTTTTGCCGATCTGTCCCTAAATATTCACAAATATTGATATGCCCCACCTATTTAGAGGCCATGAAGAGAGAGATAGACACAATTTTCACCTGACCCTGCTTCTTTCTGTATTCTTTCTACTGTTTTAGTGACTATGGTTGTGGAAAAAGATTTCACATAGTGTTTCCAACAGGGTGGCAAAATATACTTTCTTCTGGACCCTAAATAAGAAAAGGAATGTAGTTTTGAACTATTATTTGTGTTTTGTGGTGTTTGTGGTAATTGTACTTGCCATTGAGGTGATAGTGACGCTGGATTTGTCTAGGATAATAGAGTCAACATCACATCCTTCATCCCTGCTATTTATTTGTTATTAAGCTTGTAATTATATAGAATTCCCGTCAGGCATAATGAAAAATACTATTTTGCGGCATGCCTGACATTTGAGTGTTGAAACATTTGTTAGGATGCTTGGATTTCGTGGCTGTGATGTTGCTCACAGCATTTTGTTTATAAACTTACATTTTTTTTCTTGAAACAGGAGAGAGAAGTTAAATTTTTCACTGAAACAGAGGAGAACAACCAGATGAGAGGCCCCAGGACAGGCGTTCCATATTTCTTATAACTTGAAGATGTTTTTCTTGAATTTATTGTAAAATTATATAGTAAATGCCTTACTATTATGATTGGACGTTGATAGTTTTGTATCGTGGAGATTCAAATGCATTACTTTTCTAAAGATGGATCTTTATTTTTGGCATAAGATTTCGCAATCTTTTGTGTTGCGTTGCATCGGAAATGCCACTATATCACCATCTATGATCTGTGTTCTTAAGGAAAACAAGGTAAAAAATGAACTACTGTTTCATTGGTGTTTTCACTTATCCCCATGACTGAGAATACTAGATTATGGGATTTATGAAACGAAGTACAATCTCAAAGTTAGGAGTTGTGTTGATTGATGAATTTATTAGAGCGACAAGATAAAGAGTAGCATAATTAGACTAATCAAGTGTAGATTACGTGTAAGTGCGTATGGATCAATTTCAAATACTGTTGGATTTATTGATTCAAATCACTCTTAGCCACTTGGTGGCTTCGTGTCAAGGATATTCCACTTGGTTTTACTCATTTTGTTGGTCACACAACAGTTCTTGAGTGGATTTCTAAAGTTGAGAAATTCTTCAATTATCATAAAAGCATATTATAAATAAGATTATTTTAAAATTTAAAAGTATATTTTTTCTTTAAATTTTGAATTTTAAAGTTAAAATTTTTAAATAATATTAATTACTACACAGTATTCCATTAGTAATTTATTTATTTTAAATCTATAAATCTTTTATTAGGATCAGATTAGAAATTTTTTAAAATGTTAATTTTTTTTATTAATAACTTGAGTTCCCCCATATTATTTATCATTTATACGTTTTTATGTTACTTTTAGAAATAATGATATTTTCGCCTACATATCTATAGTATGTTATTGTATATAATAGTCAGCTTTTATATCTATACAATATAAAGCAGAAAATTTGTTTGCCGTAAAATCATATTAATAAGGAGATAGGAAAAGTCACATAAACATCTTCATATTGTGAATTTCTTTTATGACTTTAAATAATATTTAATTATTTTTATTGGTAGGGAATGTCTTATTCTAGTACACTTTTCAGACCTCGGGATTCTTGGTCATAATGAAATCTCGGTTTTTCTTTATCTTGCCTAGAACGTGGAAAATGGTATATGTAAAACTTATTTTAACACTAAAGTTATTATTTGATATTTAATAATTAAAATAATAAATGTTATTAAATGTATACTCTCATCAAATTCTGATTCATGTATTTATAAAATCATGTGTGCTTTCAAGTTAGTCGGTCTATTTTAGCACAAATAATCATTAGTCAAACATTTCATTCATTTTCATTATGATCATTTGATTCTTTAAACGGTTACTAGAATCGAATTATTGAGATGTATTCAATTATTATTTTTGGATAGATCTCGACCAATTATTCTAAAATGAGGTTGATGATGTATAATAGACTATTAAAATTTTATCGTTTGGAATGAAATCACACTTTTGTTGTATTTTATTATAAATATTAATGTAATTTTGTTACATATTAAGAAAAGGAAAAAATTATTTTTACATCTTATATTTTCTCTTACATCCATTTAACATCCACATATAATAAAATATTAAATTAAGTTATTTAATTAAAATATAAATTAAATTATTAAATTAAAAATTAATAAAAATAGTTGTTAGAAGAGTGCAGATTTTGAATAGCACGTGCCATCAGAAAATTTTCTACTACAAAATCACATCAACAAGGAGAATTAATAATTGAATTTTTATTTCAACATCTTCACGTAATGTGAGAAAATTTGATTCAATTTAAACAATATAACTTTATAATACTTTATTAATAATCTATTTTAGTTAAAATTTTTTGCAAGATTCATTTTGGTTGGATAGGTGACACAAATAAAAGTTTTGTTTGGACATAACCAGATGAGTTTGCATTTTGAGAAGTAGAAAGGGCAAAGTGCTTTTCCCTCACTACCTCAGATTTTCACTACAAAACATGATCCAAAGGTTAATCTCTTTTGATTTTAAATATTGGTGTTGATTGCTCGGTGCAATGTACAATATTATAATAATAAGTTTATGAGACCATTACATGTGGATTGCTTTCAAATAAATAATTAATGGGAATAAATAAACAATGGTATATTTATCTTTGTATTCTCCACTCCAATAAGAGATAACAACATCAATTCCAATTCCGATTCTGATCTGCTTCTCAAACAAGTGAAGTCATTAGTTCTGAAAGATATGGCAGCCGATACGGAACCAAAGAAGATCATAATTGATACCGACCCTGGCATCGGTAACGTAGTTTTTTAACTTTGTTATTTCTTTTGCTAATCCAAATCAATTTGAAGTTGTAAGTTTCTGCTTCTCCACTTCTGATCTCAGAACAAACTTTGACTGTTTTCTTTCATCAATTAGACACTTTGTCTGCTTGTTTCTCTGAGAATTGCCACTGGTTTCTGTAGATGATGCCATGGCAATATTCGTTGCTCTACAATCACCAGAGGTTGAAGTTATTGGACTCACAACCATCTATGGAAATGTTTACACCACTCTGGCAACCAGAAATGCCTTGCATTTGGTAAGAATATTGGGACTGTTTCCCAAAAGGGTTTGTTTTCTATGGTGAATGAAGTTGACCCTTCACTTATTAATGATAAAAGCCTCCTGCTTTACTTGCATATGCAGTTGGAGGTTGCTGGAAGAACAGATATTCCAGTGGCAGAAGGATCACATCTCACATTAACTGTAAGTTAGTCATACTTCGATCTTTATCGCCTTCACTTTTTCTTTTCGTTTTGGGAATTGCTGTGAATGTTATATGAGAATTTAGAACTAAAAAGTCTATTTGACCTTTGATTGAATGCCTGTACAATAATCATATAATTTGGGTACTTTATAGTATTTGTATTATATTGTCAGCACACTTGAAGTTTTCAGTGAAGAACAAATGCGTATTGGTAATTTTTTACAGTCAACAAGCTATTCTTTTTTCTCAGTTCAACCTGAATGAGCGGCAAACTTTTATCAATTTTCATACTGCAGATAAATAGACGATTTTTGCTGTCTTTTGAAATCTGTTTTTTTTTTTTTTTTTTCTCTTTTAGAATGCATTGTATTTGAGCACCTCAATGAAAAAGTTGAATCGAGTTAGCAGTATGAAATTTAAAGTTCTGCTTCTGCAGTATTTCGTTGCATTTGATTCTGCTAATTATTGTCATCCTTGTCTCTTTGTGCAGAAAGGAACAAAACTTCGTATTGCAGATTTTGTCCACGGTGCAGATGGACTTGGCAACCAAAATTTTCCTCCACCAAAGGGGAAGCCCATTGAAGAATCAGCTGCTTCTTTTTTGGTTCGTCATGCAAAACTTAATCCTGGGAAAGTCACTGTGGTGGCATTGGGCCCGCTTACAAATATTGCTTTGGTATGATATATCTACAATTTCTCAATAAGGCATTTTCATGTTACTCTTCATTCTGTGTTTCATTTCATGACAATATTATATTTTTGCAGGCTATACAGCTGGATCCAGAATTTGTAAAGAACATTGGGCAGATTGTTATTCTTGGGGGGGCTTTCGCCGTAAATGGCAATGTGAATCCAGCTGCTGAAGCAAATGTCAGTATTTCCATCCTGTATTCAAATTCTTAATAACTTCCACAAAAATATTATATCATTCACAACTCAATCTGCCTAACTCATTGGTTGGATTTGATTCTAGATATTTGGTGATCCAGATGCTGCAGACGTTGTATTTACAAGTGGGGCAGATATACTTGCAGTGGGGATAAATGTTACCCATCAAGTTATACTGACAAGTACCCCTTTCACTAATTTCCTTGCACTCCTGTTTGCTATACTTATGTAGTCATATTATCCAACTTTTCCGTTTTTAAATCTTGTTTAGTTTACTATTTCTTCAAATTATAGTAATTTTATTTGATCTTTCTTCACGCACAGTTGATCTAGCAACATTTTGTAGGAATATTTTTAGTTTATTATTTATTAAGTTTCCTTATATAAAGTTCAGCTGAGCCTAACCCATAGAAATGTTGCTGGAGAAGTAGTGAAATAGATTACTGTGTAGTACATTTACTGTCTATCTAACCCCAAATTTTTTTTGGGAAGATAAGGGTTTTTTCTATTGAAGCATGCTGTGTTTACCCCTGGCATGGGAGGGAGTCCCACATTTGAAGTATGAGATTCTAGTATGGGGTTTAAAAGGCCTTGTGCTTTTTAACTATGATAGCTAGGTTTCATGGTGTGGTTCTCCTAAGGTTCTTATGATAATCCAAAAACTGTGACTAATTTCAAGAACCACTTTTTCTCCTTTGATAGTCATCAATGGCTAACTCTTACAAAGGTTTAAACTGTTTGGTGAAGGTTCATGAATGATATTCATCCATAATATCAGGAAACCTTGGTTTTATGAAACCTACTCTGAAATCTACTGTTGTGTGTTTTACTCTTTTTTAGTATTGATTAGAAGTTAACATAGGTTAAACAGCATCAGCATGGTTCTGTTTTAATTATGTGTGTGTCATTTAACTTTCACTGGCAGCAGACTCACCACAGTTCTGGTTTACTGATCTAAAAAACAAAAATGACTAGGTTCTGATCGAGAAATTTTGGCAAGTTCAAATGGAAAATTTGCTCAATACCTGCACAAAATCTTAGATGTATATTTCTCTTACCATCAGGAGTCATACAATACCAAAGGTTTGTCTTCTTAGTGCAATGCAGAATTGGTAGGGATCTAATAATCTAAGTTACTAATTATTCTTACTTTGTATTCAGGGGTTTACCTTCATGATCCAACTGTGGTTCTTGCTGCTGTTGATCCTTCACTTGTAACTTGTATAGAGGGTATTGTCAGAGTCCAAACGAGTGGCATTACAAGGGGACTCACAATACTCTACAACAAACAAAAAAGGTAGAAATCACTGGCAAATGGAGCAAGTTCCTGTAGAATTAAGTCTATTTTTCACTGTTTTGTTGTTTCTTTATATGGGTTTCTTAGGGTGCTGCAAATGATTGATACGGGCTAAGATGCCGACCTAGTTAAGATCTTAGACTTGTATAGTGGTGCTTTTGCACACCTTTTGATTAAGGAAAAAAAGTATAATTTAAGTTATCCACACCATTAGAAGTTGGAGATGACAATAAAGTCTAATTATAATATATATTGTGTGGTGCAATCCTCACTTTACAAGTTAGTAGTCACGTTCTTTGGGCTATTATGTCACTGTTATTGGACTCCTATTAGGCCACCCATAAATATCTAATACCTCGCTTGAGATGTTCATTCTTTAGTGTGTTGAGGTGTGTTGGAGATCCAAAATCGACTAAGAATAAGATCAAATTATAATATATAGGTGGGAGATGTAATTACGAACTGGTTTTATATAATTGAGTTAGACATAAACACATTTCTAAGAGTTCTAATACTTAAATCATGCAAAATAGTTTGTTAAGGTAGTATTAGATTTCTTTTTGTCCAGAATTTTTTTCTCAAGAACATCAAAATAGTGCAGAAATGATTTTTTCTATTATATTTTCTCTTCTCATCTTTCATCAGGATTCTTGAGCTCCTAGCATTTCCTTTTGAGCTTCTCTTTTTAGTTTCCAGTAGAACTCTTTAGTCTTCTCATGTTGTAAGCCTTTGTTCTAATATTTCTTAGCTTTTATTGATCAATTTACTCTTGATCCTCCTCCTTTCAAGCCAAGGATCTGCACTTCAAAGCTTAACATAAACTCAGAAGATCAAGCCAAAAAGACATCATCTCTGTTACATCAAAAGAATGCATCTTCAATAGTTTGTTAATCTTCATAACAGCATTCAAAACCATTAATCCCGAGGGTTTTGGACCTTAGAGTATTAAGATTTGAATTTTTGTTTCTAATTTGTTAGATTTATGCACTTGATATTATGCTTTTGATGTACAAAAACTTTGAGTATATTACACGTCTCACCTATCCCTCCATTTTAGAGATCTACAGAAAGCCCCTTAATTATTTTCAATGCATTATACTGATACTCCTCATACATTACACTAATCTCCCTTAACTGTTTGAAAAATTTGCAATGTGTACTTCTATAAGAATATTTATTGTAAACATTAAAAAACATGAGCATTATGTGCAATTCGAAAAAATATCAAGAGGTGTTATTATAATTTGTTAGAAATTTTATGTTGCTACAGTGGACTAAGGTCAAGAAAACTTGGGGCATGTGAGTGTCTAATCTAAGACTAGACCAGTACAACTTGTTGGTCCCTTATGGTGTAAATCTCGTCCAAAGTATCACCAGTCAAGATTTATTTTCCCATATAATCTATTTTTCTTTGATTTGTTTCATGTAGGACATAGCTTTGTTGAGGATTGCTTGAAAATTATATTTATTAAAAAGGTTTATAAGATTAAGTAGTTATCTATAATGAACCTTAACCTTATACTTGGCATATCAATATGCATGTGCAAGTGTTAATGTTTATACTATGAATAGATCATCTGTACTATTAACTCACCTTTCAATTAATAGACATCTCCTTTTTAGTGAAAGGGAAGAAAGAAATTCACCCTTTCTCTTCTCTCTTCCTTTTCCTTTATCTGGTAATTCTTTTGATGAACCCTTTACTTGATCATTCAAAGATTAAGCCGTCACCATATCAGTACTTTGTGTCACCAATTCAGTCTCCACTAGGATGAATTTTAGGGAGTAATTTAGTGACAAACATTTTAAAGAAATAATGAGGAGGCATGCTAACGTTTGGTTTGGAGGACCAAGTAGAGGGTCTTTTTCATTAAAGGCTTCCAACAATGAAAAGACCAATGAAATGGAATTAGATATAATCCTCTTTTGTGAATTTTATTTGTTCTTCACCATAACTTTTGCATTTGCATTCCATTCGTTTTCAGGTTTGGTGAAATCCATGAATGGTCCAATAAGCCAACCGTAAAGGTAGCTGTTACAGTTGATGCTCCTAGAGTTATGAAACTGGTAATGGATCGCCTTTTGGACTCTTGAAGTAGCCATCAAGCATTCAAATACCACTGCCAACTCCTGTCTATCTATCAAATAATTCTTCTTATATTTGTCTTTTAAAGCTCTTGAGCTCTACTTTGCATTTCATTTCAATTTCAGTGTGAAAAAAGTTCTATTGTTTCATTGTGATGCCATTTAAGGGTCTTGATTTCAAGAATGAAATAAACTTTTATTATTTTAAGAAAGCTTGTTTGAAAACCTAAGGTTAGGTGCCCTAACTCTCAATCCATTGATGGCACATTTTGACATTATCTTTCTAAAATAATTCCTCTTAACATGTTTAGTTTTTATATATAATTTATTTAAATCACCTTAACTCAAACTAATTCACTTAAAAAAGTATTTTGGTTAAGTAATTCTTAAACTCATGAGTTGACAAATTTTATAAAATAATCATTGTGTTTAAAAAATTATAGATAATATTATTTTGTTAAAACATATACATATTTCATATAATTTATATATCAAAATATTATTTCTAAAATTAAAAATTAATTTCATTAACAAAACCTAAATTTTAAATATATTTTATTTTTAATTTTTAATATTTTATATTTGGAAATATTTTTAATTTTTTAAAGTTGATCAAAATGTCTCAAACTAAACCAGAAAATAGCAATTCATTTAAAAAGTAGATCAAATTTCTATCTAAATTTATTTTTTCTTGTTTCGAATATAATTTACAAAGTGATCATTACAGATGTCATGTTTTGAATATGATATATTTTTAATGTGTTTTTAAACACGTTTGAAACAATCCCTTTAGGAAAAAAATGTCAAATTCTAAAAATGCAAGTTCATGGAAATGAAAGAAACACAGAAAATTTGAAATTAAAGGAAATCTAAGTTTTATTATGAAGAAAATCAAGTTTTAATATCAAGAGTACCAAATGGTTTTATTATAAAAAAGAATATTTTTAAAATAAATCTTATCTTCATAATTTTTTTTTGTATTTTTTTATACCCAATATTTAATAAATATAGAAATAGAAATTATTTTTAACAATTGTTTTAGTATTTTTGAATTAGTATGTTAATTTTGGCAGCATCATATGTTAAAGTACTTGTAAATATATGAGTAAGATTATTAGATATTAATATCACTTCTTAAAAGAGTAATATGAAGTTTTTAGATCTGAATTTGCTTATATATAAAATATTCAGTGTTGGCAGTGGAAAAGAGCATTGGTTCTCCCCACATATAAGGTAGAAATTAATTTGTCTTGGAAGCGTAATTATCACACATCCATTATTTTTGCTTTTTTTTTTAGTTAAATATATTAATTAGGTTATTACATGTACATTGTTTTTGTTTTTTTGAATTAAATATATTAATTATGTTGTTATTGAATTGTAATGTAATAAAGAGTTTGAAGAATTTGTGATTATTATACAATGGAATGAATAACAATTATTGTATGAGTCATTATTGAAAGATGTTGGATACACATAGTTATGTTTAATAATTTATTATGAAATAAACTAAAAAAGTTTAGTTTGTGGACTAATTTGAAGTTATGTTATGCACTATTTTATTGATGTACAATTATTTGTTTTCGACCCATTAAATATGTTAGATCAATAGCAACCTATTTCTACAACATTTTAGAATAAGTAATATTAAAATAATTTATTGACTTTGTTTTCTATTTTTATTTTTCATTTATGATTTTTAATTTTAATTTTTTTTCACATTTAAAATACTTATTTACAACTTACTTTGATATAATTAATTTTATTATTGTTTTATGCTAATTGATATATATTTTTTAACGATATTGTTGAATTTTGTTGATTGTTTAATATATGCAGGTTGTTTAATTGAGAATAGTAGAAAAAAAAAAAGATATCACAACGATTTTCACCATAACTTTCGTCATACTTGTGTAGTAATTTTCAACATTAATAAACTGTACATAGTATAATATGACGATTTTGTTCAAAACCTTTGTCACTTTTGATACATATAACAATAATTTTTAAAAAATAATATATATATATATATATATATATATATATATATATATATATATATATATATATATATATATATATATAAAACGATGGTCGAAATCGTTGTAAAAGACGTCTTCTTTTAAAACAATGGTATCAATATGTTTCTAAAATTGTTAACAAAAAATATTACAACCATCATTAATTAAATTAGCCTTTTCTAGTAGTGTGTTTTAGAAAATATTTATACATCTTCATTATATTTAGTTACATTATAATTACTGTAATAATATTACAATTTTATATACTTGGATGTACTTATTAAAATTAAAATTACATATGTAATATTTATTTATTTATATTTAAATCATTTTTTAATAATTAAAATTTAAATTATTTTAAATATTAATTAATTTTTCATAAATAATTGTATAATGAATAATAAAACATATAGTTATATAATTTTAACTGTCTAATATTGATCTCATCAACTTTTAATCATATTTTAATTATGATGTCTTCCCATTTTTATGCAACACATGTTTATTATAAAGATAAATGAAAATAACAATGTTTCTTATTCTTTCTTTCATACACCAAAACAACCTTCCGAGAATTTGTATATGGTTTGAATGAATTATATAATTTATGCCATAAACTACATAATAATTAATATTTAATTTATTAATTCTAAATAATTGACAAAAAGTAATAATATTTTGACTCCTTAATATTATTAGTTAACTTTTAATTTAAGAAACTAATAGAAAATAAGATAGAAAATAATAATTAAGAGAAATTGACCCCCTTATCATACTCATATTTAGTTAGCATTATGGTTTTGAAATGTTTTTAGACAAGAAATAATAATTTAAAGGTGGAATAGAGGTATGGTAATAAAATGAGGAAAATAGAATTAAACCTAAAAAGAGGAGCCTAAGGGAAAACGCCGAAGGCAGAAGAGAAAAGGAGGATTGAGGTTGGAGAAAATGGCTTTTACTTCTCAGTGTAGTTCTATTGCTTCTCAGTTTCTTCCTCCCAGAAAACACTCCCCAATCCCTTTTCACTCAACCAAATGCACAACTTTCACTCTTCTCATTCCACGACGCACACCGTTTTCAACAACATGCTTAGCAACGCCAAACTCCAACAACAACGCTACGAACCAAGAGAAAGAGAAAGAGAAAGAGAAAGAGAAAGAGAAAGAGAAAGAGAAAGAGAAGGAAGTGGAAGTGGAAGTGGAGGAGGAGCTGCCCTGGATTCAGGAGAAGGCTTTGGACCTGGTTGAGTTCACCGGCTCCGTTACCCAAGCCATTCCCGGTCCCAGAGTGGGTCCCACCTCTCTCCCTTGGATTCTCGCTATTCCTCTCTCTTACGCTGCTCTCACTTTCCTCATTGCCTTCGTCAAGACCGTCAAGAAGTTCTCTTCTCCCAAAGCAAAACGCCGCAGATTGGTCTCTCACACTCATCATTCCCTCCATTATCTCACCTTTCCCCCTTTTACTAACCATTTTTAGTCGCCCTTCATTTCCAGGTCAGTAAAAATGCCACCTTGTGCAAGTCCTTGGATGATTTATTTAGAAACGGACGAGACCAAGTTACGCAAGAATCTCTCAACCAAATTCAGAATAAGGTACTGTCACTACTACTTCTTCATTTCACCATTTCAAACTCTCAACAATAACTATCGAGAGCCCCAATGTGTTTCCTGCTACGCTACCCGGAAAGTATTGTTGTTGGGTCTATCATGTTTTCGTTGGATCATTATTGGAAGACCAAGTTATAGTATATATTAGTGAGACAATTCTTATATTACAAGTCCATTTATAGGGTTGAAATAGGAGCAAATCTACTTTTTAAGACAGCCAGCCATAAATCTGATATACTAAAAGAAGCACAGAATCTCAACATAAAAGAGAAATAAACCTTGGTTCAGTATTACTATAATTATGGCATTACTTACATACGGTGGATTTCATATACTTCACAGACTAACTAATTACTTTTTTGCTTGTATAACCTTAGAAAAAATAAATTATGGGTGCTTGTTTCATTCCTAAGCATGAGATATGCCAAGGTGAAATTGTTTGGGGTTTTTCAATGTAAAGGATCTTACTATCAGTCTTGGTCAGGACCTATTTCCTTGCCTTCCATTTGTTTGCTGGGGAAAATCTCATGGGAAAAAACAGTTTCTTTTTGCTTGCTCAGATACTTTTGTGTGCTTGTGCATGTGTCATACGATTTTAAGTAACCACTGTATATGCTCCCATGCAGACAGGTTTTGGTTTGGAAGAAATTTTGCGCAAGTATATCCGCTATGCTCTAAATGAGAAAGCATTCAATCCTGATTTAGTAGCTGATTTAATTCAGCTAAGAAGAGCTTCTATGTTAAGTGATTCACACGTTGCCGAGATTCTGAATGAAATTTCACGACGAATTGTGCAAGACAAAGGTAATGTGTTTTTAACATTGGGCTGGATGTTTAGTTGATCACCCTTGGTGAATGGTTGTATCTAGGGAAAGTAATCAAATCTCATAAACTGTCAAACAAATTATTTTTCCCTTTGTTATGTATATTCACAAGGCGCTAGTATCTCGGTATATGTTGTCAAGTTAAAGTAGTTGTTGCGTACTTAGGAGATAATTATTCCATAATTAAAACAAGAAATAATAGGTAATTAAAGTTATACAAATCAAATCAAATCACCGAAAGATATCAAATCTGTCCTAATAAATAGAAAACAGAATCTGTACTAATTATGAAATAATTATCTCCTAACTATGCAAGAGTAGTGTATACACATAGTGGTGGCATGTTAATTTGAACCTGTGACCATCAATCCACACGCACTGGCTTAGTTCAAATGCGAGAAGTGTACAACAAAAACTATGCTTAATTGTCGTAATTTCCTTTCGGGCTTTTGCTATAGTTGATGTTAATTGAAAGCAGTCTAATATATAGGTGGCCATGTGATAGCAGAGGCAAATTTATTTGATGTTATTTGAATTTTTCTTTGGCTTATTTGGCATTGAATTTAAGTATAAATTTGTCATTGAAAATAATTCTTGTATTGTCTAAATGGCATAATTTTTAATTGTAAATAACTGGAAGGTTATGGAGTAAAAAAATATACTTGTGCAATAAATAGGGACTAAATGAGCTATCCTCTTACATAGTAGGGACTCTAAACAACCTGCTGAATTATGGATGCCATTTTATCTTTTTCTTCCAAAGACACTATCTAAATGCCCTTTTATATTCTTGATATGTGCTATTGTAATTACATAAAGGAATATATGGTTACATATTGATGACTTTCATGGTTTCTTTCTTTCGACTAACTATCTTCTAAAAGGAGTAAACATTACAGAGATTTGTCATATTGAAGATCACACAAGAAAATAGGGGAATAACTGTATTTTTTGATTGATTTAGGTGGTCTACATATATTCACAACTAAAGGCCAAAAATAATGTAAGAATTAAAGTAAATCTAAAGATATGATCCTAAGTATGTCATCAACTCTCCTAAAAGTAGGTTATCATCATTAATACAAATAAAATCAAAATCAAATATAAACAGAACTAAAGCCAACCAAATCTACGTCATATCTCGACATTCTCCCTCAAGTTGAACCATATAATTGTATGCATCATGCTTGCCAAGTATGTTAGTTATCCTTGCTCTGTGGAGAGACTTCTTTAAATCATTTGTTCATTGTTTATTGCAGCTATCAAATATGGTAGTAATTCCTTAAACACGACCTTCATGACAAGCGTGGTTTGCTATTGAAGACTAGATTGGATCCAAAACATAAGATTTCTTGGTTAGCACAAATTAGACTTATAGCTCGTATTTTACAAAAGCTCAACTCCTGGAGATGGTGTTGGTGCCATATTTTCTCAGATGAAGTGAACACCCTTGATACTCAACCTCTACACTTGGTCTAGATCTTGATATGGATTTTTGTCGGCTAGGCAACCTGCCCAATGACCTGATGGTCACTGTTTGTGTACAGTAGAACTCTCCTAGAATTACTTTTATGTATCTTGGAATTCTAGCTACGAAATCCCAATGACAATCTTAGGGAGTATTTAGTAACTAACTGACAACACTTGCAACAAATGATGAGAATTTGGTTGCCACCTTTCTTCCCCCTCCCATGTGCTAATTCTTTCTTCCTTTGTGTGTCGGATACTCATTTTTTTCTTGCCAGATGATGTTTTTTCGACGAGAACTTTGATGAGACCACTTATCAAATCTTCCAATCTCTGAAAATGATCATATTGTTCATTCTCGACATTCACTTTGTCATGAATAACTTCTTGAAGCATCTGTTCTAACCCATCCATTCTTGATTCCATCCCCGTCTTCACCATACCCCTCAAAACACACCACAGGGCAAGATCCTTGCTCTGAATACCAGTTGATAGAACTGACATTTGAATAGGAAAGAAAAGAAACAATCTTGAATTTTATTGCCCTCCTTAATCTTAGTCCCCACACCAATGTAGTAGAGATAGAGTCAAGAAATAGAAAAATACAACCATACACAAACAATCTGTGGTTATTCGAGGGAACATCACTCTCCAACTATCCTTCTATTTTTCTTTCCAAAAATCCCTTTTCTTACTCTCTTAGAACTATTTATAATAGTTCAGATATAGCCATAGTAACCAGTTTACCTTTTCCTTCTTTTATATACTATACCGAACCTATCATGTCCCCAATTAATAAAGTCTATATCGTAGATGGTCTACATGGGCCAAATTAGATACCTCCGACACTGCCGTTATTAGCTGAATAAAGAATATGCAAAAGGGGATAGTTAGAATAAACAGGAGATAACCAATTAGAAAGAGCATCAGTTTGACCATTGGAGAATTTGCTCAAGAGATAGGGCTCTTGAATTTCCCATAGTTGTATCTCATTCTTTCCTGTGGAGGAAATCCTTCCTAGAAAGTCTCAGAGCAGTAATGCAGATTCTCTTGCATTCTTTTTCTTTCTTTATCCTTACTTAGCTGTACCAGTACCTTGCAGCTTGCCTTAGCATACCAATATTTGTGGTAATTTGTTTTACTTGCTTTAGCATAGTATTTTTTCTGTGATTTCTCATATATATTTATTGTCTAATTCTTGAAACATGGATCAATGCTCAAATTTGAAATAGCTCTTATTGTGAAGTTGCAAAACTTTTAGAAGGTGCTGTTTCTAAGACAGCAAATATTTTGAGCCTAACATGTTTCTAAGACAGCAGCTATTTTAACTTGAGAGATAGAAAGATCGGGTATTGACTATGAGAGAGTAGAGAACTGATCTCTCCCCCTTCAATTTTTGATCATTCAGTCTGAGAAATATATTTCCTTACAAATTTAATTAAATAATTCTTTTTAAAAGTCGGACCTCATTATTTTTATTCTCTGACTGCGATTACATTTAAATGATTTTTAGGCCCTATTGTGATGGATAAGTCAGGTTATACTGAAAAGGGTTTCAAGAGAAAAATAGCTGTCCAGGCCCTTTTTGGAAAGGTCTTCTATCTGTCGGAGGTAAGTGACCACACTGTCCATTTGATAGAAATTCTGTTTGTCTATTTGTTTACGTAACATAAAATAAGCACTTTTAAATGACTTTGGTACCATTGGATATTATTGCTTTTATTTTTTGGTTCTAGGATTTCTTAAACAAATATTTTTTGGTTGCATCTAGTTTAATTATGATTTCAGGAAGAAATATGGTATTTATTACTTGGGTATATATTAGCTAAATATTGGAGTAAGTAATTGCTTACTGCTCTGAAAGTTTGATATTACTTTTTCAATTTTTTAATGTAAAAAGGCTCATGACAGGGTCAATCTTGACACAATGGTAAGTCTGTTGCCTTGTGACTTTAAATACATTTCTTGTCTTTCAATATTTTAGTGGAAAGGTCACGAGAGTGAGTCTTGGTAGACAGTAAGATTGTTGCTTTGTGACTTTGAAGCCATGAGTAAAAAGTCTTGGAAACAGCCTCTACACTGGTGGGAGTAAGGCTGCATCTATCATTTTTCCAAGCCTCGTATGTGGATAGTCTTGTGCATTTAAAAGGGATTTAATGACCAAAGTTTTGATTATGTCTGTTATAAGTTTAATGTATGACTTGATTAAATTTTTCTCCTTCTAATCTGTTTCCAGCTGCCAGAGTTTTGTTCAAGAGATAGCTCCTTAGTTGTAAAGGAAATCTTCGGTGTTACAGAGTATGCTCCATATGCTTGCTTTTATGGTTGTTTAAATCAATATCTGGAATCTTACTTCGAACCACCCTTTCATTTGAAGTTTGTGGAAAAATTTGATAACTCTATCAGCATTCTTATGCAAAAGATTAAACAGTTCAGATGACTATGAATGTGTTGGAGTATGCTAGAAATCCTTTTGAACATATTTTTTTTTCTATTTTATGGACAGACTGTCTCTGTCGTCAAAATAAAAACATAGGAAGTAGTGACAAACCCTTGTACATGCTAAGGGATAATGTTTTGTTTTCCTTTCTCAGTGAAGATGCAGACAAACTCAGAATCCACACAGTCTCTGAAGCTGGCAGTCTTGATGCACTTGAGAAGATGGTTGATGATTCAGATTCAGAGGATGCTAGTCATGACGCTTAATCCGTGGCCTCTTAGTGCAATCATATTGCAGTGTTTGGCATTCGAAGAGGCCTAAAGAATAACTTGATGCTGAAAATTAATTGTACAACATCATCGGCCCCATCCAAAAGATAAAATTTCAGAGGAAAAGGCAGTGATTGTCATTACTTTGTACTTTTTGTACTTTTCAGTGCTTACATACTTTCAAGATCTATCATATTTGCATGATATTTTTGTTATAACTCTTCTAGGTCAGTCTTAGCGGCATTGATGTTTTAGACTGGAGTCTCACAGGAGAAATTGGCTAACAAAATTGTTATAGAGATATATTTGGGTATAGATATAGAATCATATGTGTTCCTTTAGTATCACACTTCGACATACAAAGAGCTAATTTCGTGTCCTTATTTCAGTTTCAAATGGTGTGGTTGGACACCACTTTCTTGGATTAGTCACCTCTTCGTTGGACATGGAACTGTCTTACATAATGTTGTGATATGGCTGAGCTATTTTAAAATTTAATAAAGTTAATGAAGAACTTTGATTGGAAAAGGACACAAAAGAAGTTAAAAATTCAAGGTATATTTGATCAAGGCAAAGTGGACGTACGGGAAAGAAGAAGATTAAAACCTTACAATCAGAGACCAATAAGATTAGAATGTTTAAAACACAAACATCAAACTCAAGTATATTCACCAACTAAACATAAATTTAATCCATAAAAATGATATAAATGTGAAAGATTGCAACTAACAGTGAACAAGAATATTCTTCCAACATTCTAACTTACCCATTGGTGTGCCAATGAATTGGAGGTAGGTTATAATTTTTGTTTCAAAACTCGCTTTATTAGAGTTTTTATAGGCACAATATCAAGACTTAGAGAGATGAACACCACCGACTTGAGGCATGTGCAACGCAGCACACTAATTTGTTTGCAGTTGTGGAATGAAACCAATCTCAGAGTCAAGTTATAGTTCCATGTATTCCAAGAAATCCTTTTATCCTCAAACAATCTTGACAAAATCAAGATGAAGACACAATTTGATGAGTGCTGGATCAGAACACAAGTCCCTTGGATGGATGTGTTGAACAACAAACATCAACTAAGATTGATTGACAATCTCATACAAAGACTTGTTCTACACATTCAAATAAATACAAATGATAGTGTTATCGAGTTCCTTAACAGCAGTGGTCATCTATGAATCTGGCATTGAATGGAAAGGTGCGTGATGTAAGGCAGTGTCTGTAACGGTCAAGCGTTAGGTTGATGCCGTCTGAAGCCAATGCAGCTGTATGGGGATCCCTTCTTGCTGCTTCAAATAGATACGATGATGTTGCCCTGGCAAAGGAAGCTTTGCGTCATCTAAGTGTGATGGAGCCCCATAATTGTTGGAATTATTCGCTCCTATCCAATACTTACTCTGCGCTTGGTAGGTGGAAGGAAACTGGTATGGTGAGGAAGGTTATGCGGGATACGCGTATGGAAAAGATGGCAGGTGTCAGTTTTATTGAGTTGAACAATACAGTATATGAATTCATCGCCGGAGACAAATTAAACATCAATAAGTTGACATTTGTCATGTCTTAAAACAGAATATGAATATATACATATATATTAATAAGCTCTAGCATAAAAGTAAAAGAAGGTGCTTATGTTAAAAAATATAACATATGTTAAAAGTGCTTATGTTCAATCCTATCATTTGTTTTTCAAATGGCTTAAAAAATTAGCATTTGGTGAGGGAGCTTTCATAATCATAATCAGACCATCCTTATTTTGTGGGGTAAATTACCAATTTTGAAAAGTCATAATGAATATTTTTGTGAAGTCAATAGATAGAGAAATCTGGGAGGCGATTGTAAATAAGTTCTTTATACCAAAAACATGAGGTTAATAAAGAAGGTGTTGAAAAACTTTGGTCACAATGGACACACAGGGAAAGAAAGTACAATATGATTGTATTGCTAAAAAAAGAATAACATCTACATTAAATTCTCATGAGTTTTTTTAGAGTTTCTCACCTTTCCTTGACAAGAAAAATGTGAGACATCTTGGAGGTCAAACATGAAGGAACGATAGATGTGAAGAGAGTAAGGAAACATGCATTGATCCAAGATTATGAATTGTTCAGAATGTAGAAGGATGAAACAATTGCATATGTGCAGGAGAGATTTACACACATTGTGAATCACCTCATAGGTCTTGGTAAAACCTTTGACAAGGAGGAGTTGAATATCAAAATTCTAAAATGCTTGGATAGATCATGACAACCAAAGGTTACAACAATTTAGGAATCAAAGGATCTGACCACCTTGACAAATCTTCCGCTCATAGAAAATCGCAACATCGTGCCACACCTCCTAAGTGTATACTGCGAACGCAACTTTTGCTACTTAATTTGAAGTTAGTTATTTTAATTATTGATTATTTTGTTTTTATATTTAATTAATTTGATAATGAATTAGATAGTATTGGAAATTATTAAATGTGTTGATTCTGAGTCCGAGGTGTGTGACCTTCGACAATTTTGATTTAGTCTGATAATGAATTATATAGTATTTGTATGTATTGATTTTTAGACCCTCAACAAAAAATCAGAAACACAAACATACATCATCATTACCTTAGAGAAGAGAGGAAAACAAATTTATATTGTTTCGTATATCCATAAGTAAGTCCATATCCATTAAATAAGTTATACTAAATTATTGAAATAAGTGAGAATAATTAATTTTTTATACAGACATCATTGGAAACTACCGATCATATCTATTCAAGATTATACCACTGCATGGTTTTGCTCCTTGCATAAGAAACCTCCTAACTATTTTAAACAAATAATAGATTGGTTAGACAATTTCATTTAACATATATTATTACTTCTACATTGCATAGTATTATGTGTTCTAACATGAAATCTTATTATTTCAGTTCTTATTTTAGGTATAACATGTTCTATGGTAGGTCAAGTACAAAAGCAAAAAAACTCACTTGGATGCACCTTAAGGTATTGAAAACTTTAATGTGTGTCATTGATTCATTTAATAACATTTATTTTGACTTGTAGTATAATTAGAAATCTCGAAGTTATGAGTGCAGTTACTAGTTATGTGATGCAATGGATGTCAACCATTGTGTGAGTTGGAATGGATAGAGGTTTAAATCGTTAATAACCAACATAAAACACATTGATATACTAAATATGGATCACTCACAACATGACACACAAAATGAACATTTACGAGAATTACAAAGTTAACATAAAAAAGGGTTTTATTTATCATAGAATTGAACAAAATTAATAGGAGCCAAAACAGGCCTATCATCATTCAAAATCAATTAATTCAGTGCAAGACACACACTCCCAAAGAAGGAAAACTATGCTTCTCAAAATTTTAAATAACAGTTAGAATTGGTCTCAATTACATACCTTACAATCTTAATAAAATATACAAACTAAAAACTCTTATTCCTATATTTAAGGCCAACTTGTTCAGTTTTAGAAGAAAAATGTTTTTTTTAAATTGAACGATGCATAAAAAAAATGATAATAATTATGAAAATCTCTACAATGTATTATCTTAGTGCTTTTCTCGTGTGAGTGAATTATCTCTGAAAAGGAATAGTTTAATAATCGATTACATCCGTAATCAAGTATTTTTACAATAATTTACAAAAACATGTTTAGTGTTTGGATAGGCTAGGCCTAATTTTAAGAGAATATACTTCATTATGATTGTCTAAAATATCTCTTTTCTACAATAAAATTACAGAAATTGGGTGATAATGAAATATCAAGTAGCTTATAGTAGTTGGTTTCTATTTGAAATGATTAATTGTTATTAATAAAATGGGAAAACTAAAAACCTAGAAGATGATCTAATACAATAACCTGCAAATTTGACATGCGACTATTTTTTCCAGTTCAGTTATTTTAACAAACATATAGGAGTTTTAATCAATGCTTTCCTACCTATAAACCACTCCAAATACCATCCAATCCAAACATGATAATAAGCTAAAGATAGTTGCAGAATTGAATATGAAATCAGTAATGAATCCAAAACGGTGACAGTGTAGCTGGCCTAAAATTCAGCATGGTTGGCAAGTAACATTATAGAAACGGACACAGGTGTTTTCGCTATTCAACTTTGAAATTTAGTAACAAGGCCGATTTAAACCTTCAACAAATTATTTTCCAATCCAGATCATCAAGCAGAGAATAAAATCTAAACATGTAGCAAAAGAAAAGCAGACCACGTTTACTAATCTGCACTTTATCTTTAAATACCATTGAAAAGAATCACCAGAAAGGCCAAGAAAAGTTAGTTCCATAGTTATTAAAAATGAAAACACATAAATCGTTAGATGCACTCTGAAAAGTGGGTATATGGAGGATGAATAATTGTGGAAGGATGAATAGTAAAATCAGCCAACCAAAAACATTTGCATATGGGAAAATTCTGAAGTGTATAATTTGTTTTAGGAAGTGAAGGGTAATTTTAAATTTGCAACAAAAGATAATATGAGAAATAAGAGAATATTGATAGATTATATACTTTGTCCCGTTTGTGGGTTAAGGGAAAAAACTATCAACTAGTCTGAACGAGAGGATGATCAAAAGAGATGAAGTATTGCATTAGGCATTGGACAGGGCAGAATGCAAGGCAAACTAAAAAGTTAAATGGTAAAAAAAAAACCTAAACAGTTACTTTGGTTTCATCCGAAACCTGGTGGTAGAGAGGGATAGGTTTGGAGGGTGGTTGATAAAAATCATGATTATGATCACTATTGTGTACGCATTAGGATTAGGCGAGGGGCTAGGCAGATGAAGTGAATCACGATAACTACTTAAATATCAAGGTTTTCTTAGTCACAACTTAACTGAATGAATGAGAAATCGTAAAGATTTTTAAAAGTCCAACTTCAAAACAATTTAAAGAAAATAGATGGGTATGTAAATGCTCTTAAAACCAAAAAAAGGTTATTCTAGGTGCAAGAAAAGAAAAGAAAGACAAGAGTGAAAGAATAAAAACAGCAAAGAATGAATGAAAATGCTAGACGAAACCCTAGAGGAAAAAGGCAATGGATACTTGAAAAAAAAAGAAGGAAATGATGCGATCCTCATGATGAAAAAATCAAATATTGATATAAGGATAAAATAGAAAAATAATTAAGAACAAGGGAGGATCACTTTATATAGATATAGATTCGTATTTATTAAAATAAATTATAAATTTATATTTTTAATATAAATATGGAAATAATAATATTTTATTTGATTTTAAATATTATTTTTCATACAATTTATCCTTTATTCAGATTATTGAATAAAGGATCCAAATTCACAAAATTTTTAAGAAAAAATTATGTAATTTAACCATTAGTATTAATAAAACTAAATTTTAAATTTATTAATTTAAAAAAAAAATTAAATTTTATATAGTACTTAGGATCTGATAATAATATGAGTAAATGACAAATTATAAGTAAATTAATATTTAAAATCAAATAAAATAATATTATTATTTGTATATTTATATTAAGAGTATAGATTTATTATTTATTTTAATAAATACAAATATATTATATCTATATATAAAATTAATTCTTCATTATAACTGATTTTTATGAATGATATTATAGTTTAGTTTGATTTTGAAAACTATTTTTGGTGTCTATTTCCTTATATGAATATTTCATTTTATTGTTTTATTTTGGTTATTTTTTTATTTTATAATTATTTAAATTTAAAATTCAAAATAAGTTAATATTAAATTTAAATTGTAACCACTATTTTAGTGGATACAATTAATTAATGATAGTTATTTTTATTTGGTTTTCCCTTTAAATAATAATTTAATTTTTGTTCATATATATATATATTGATAATTTGATATTTAAAAAATACACATATATCAATATCTCATTTAAATATATATAAATATACATATGATAATACATACAGATACAAATTGTGTTATCACTAATATATAAATTATTTAGCTTTTCTATTTCTCCTATTGAAAATTTGTTGCTCACCAAACAACTTTCTGTTTTTTCTTCTCCCACCTTCATTATTATTATTTTTTTATCACTAGCAGATAAAAAAAAATTGATTTTTATTTTTCTTATGAAAATCAAATAAATCATAATACTTAACAATTCATTTTTTTTAAAATCTTGATAAGAATATGTAAATAAAAATAATAATAAATAAAATTTATAAATTATTTAGCTTTTATGTTTTCTCCTATTGAAAATTTGTGGCTCACCAAACAACTTTATTTTCTTTCTTCTCTCACTTTCAATTTGCCGTTGTGTTTCTCACACTTGTTGATAAAAAAATCGATTTTTATGAAAATCAAATAAATCATAATACTTAACAATCAATTTTTTTTTAAAACTTAATAAGAATAAGAATACGCAAATAAAAAATAAAAAATAAAATTTTTAAATTTTTAAAATTAAAAGAATTATGAATGATATGTTGTATACAATTTGATTATTGTTATAATTTAATTAATGAAGATATTAGTTAACAATAATTTTTTCTATAAATGTATAAATGTATACATAATACTTTCACTAAACTAACATTCATTGAAGGATTTTATCTATAGACATCACAAAAAGTCTCGCAGCAAGTTTTTTGTTCATGTGCCCTCCTACATCACCTGTCTCTGTGAGGATGATGATCTTAGGTCTACGACTAGTAAAGTCGTAAGAGTAGATGGATCTATCTTCATCATCATGTAAGGCAAGAACAAAACAATATTGAATCATTGGATTGATGAAGAAGATACCACTATCAGTTTGCATGCATATATTACCATTACATATACCGATAATGCGGTTATAAAAATAACGACATTTAGTTGTTAAAATTGTTTCAGATGCAAATGATAAAGGTGAGTCCTTTCCTCTACGCAATGCTTGGGTCTATACCTATGTAAAAGATGATTGGAGACCTCTGGAAATTCCTGATTGTTCACTTTGTATTATGACTGCGACTTTTGCTTATAATGGTGTGGTTCACTCTGGACTTTTGTAGTGGGTGCAAAGAAATGGGTTGAAAACACATGGTATTCTTTCATTCTGACATTCGATCCCCAAACTGATAATTTGGTAGCAGCTCTTTGTCATCCTGACAACTATGAAAGGGAAGTATTGGTTGGGATATTTAATAATTTGGTAGCAGCTCTTTGTCATCCTGACAACTATGAAAGGGAAGTATTGGTTGGGATATTTGTTGTTCAAAATAATAACAAACCCTTAACTGTGTACTCTCTGAATAGTCCAAATGGATATCATTGTACGGCTACTGTGTGGGTAATTGATAGATATGAGATAACTGAGTCTTGGAATCAAATCTTCACCTTTAATTGTACTAATAATTATATTTCTTCAACTTTATTTAGCATCAATCCTGACATTTATAGGCATCTACTACGATTTCCTTTTCTATTGTTTCATAGAGATGACGGTACATTGTTGTTTGGTGTGGAATTGAACTACGTACAATACTTGCTTCGTTCCTTGGACATAAGTCATGGAACTTTTACTTTCCTTAACAATATTGGAAGGAGGACGGGGGAAGATCTTTATATTGGTTACTCTTCTCCAAGTTTAGTTCTTTTAGATAAAGTTTTTGCATCTAGTAAGTCTTATGCTATGTATATTCTTTTATAATGTTTGATTTCATTTAAATAATGTTTTACTAATTTGATGCGCAGGATACTAGTCTGGATTCTATTTCTATCTCCATCAAGAGAGAGGCAGTAGATTGAATGGTGTTTTCTATTTTTGTATATTGAGGACAATATAAACATACCATAGTTGGTTTACCATGACATACAATAAATATACTCTCGTTTCATTTTTTTCTTTTTCTTTTTAAGAGTATCACTTGTATTGTGAGTTGCTGCCTATAAATCAATTTGATTATGTAAGGATATGCTTTGGTTTCTTTCTAAAGTTGTTTTGGTTTATATTTGATATGATATTGGCCTTTTGTGAATGGCAGAATCTTGGTTACTTTCACTCCGCGTGTATCATATCTTTTGTAAAATATGTGTAAATTTCTCTTGAAAAAACTCTTTTTTTTTTCTTTTATTCATGCGCTCGTATGCATGCGGGTTTACTGAACTGGCAGAACACATGTAAATTCGTAAATTTAATGCTTTTGCTGTGATTTTAAATGCAGAGAGATAGACCAATTCATTTACAGCTCTTGAATTTACCCTTTAGTCTGAATGTTAGGGTCATAACAGCTCTTGAATTTACCCTTTAGTCTCAATGTTAGGGTGTGGATTCTTAGCAGTCACATTGCTATAGTTTTCAGAGGTCCAGATAACTTTTGAGTGCTTCATCTATATCTTCAAAATTTCTTGTTAAGTTGAAAATTTTCAAAGTTTGAAGTTTACATTCTGTGTTGTGTATGTGACTACTGTTCGGAATAATTCTTTATGCTTTAAATTAAAACCTTCATTTTGATTGACAATAAAGACTAAATCATTTATCTTAGACCAAGCTTCTGTATAATGTGCCTTTCTCTGAAAATGAGCTCCAACCTGTTTACCTACCGTTTTGAAACAGAGAGTTTGTTGGAGAATAGGAGAAAAAGGCTTGTGGCTGAATCCACTTCATCATGTAATTGTTTCTCCCTTCTATAAAAGGTTAACCAGAAGGCTATTTCTATTTGGACTTTGAATGGAGGGGACTGTAACGCCCCTCAAAATCTTATTCATTTTTATATAATAAAATAAAGGTAAAACAATAATATTAAAATTAACATTCGTATATATATATATATATATATATATATATATATATATATATATATATATATATATATATATAATAAAATACATCCCTTCCATACAATGTATTCTTCAAAAGTAACATCCCTCCTCGCAGGGAGTTTAATTTATACATCAAGAGTTTTCAAAACGGAAAAATACAACAATTGAGTCAAATTAAAACTATTCTTGTTCTCCATCTGCTCACTGAGGAGCTCTACTGCCTGCAACATCATCTGCTCCCGTGTAGTTACACGATCATCACAGTTTTAAGAAAGCAAATACAAAACAAAACACAGGGTAAGCTAGATATTTTTAAAACTTTAAAACATGAAACTTGATATTAACATAAACCATCAAATATTCACACATTTCACAATTCCCTCAAGTGTCATTCATTTCACATAATCCATCAAGTGTTTATCAATAATTTCAATATTCATCTTTCTCACGTCAGACTTCCACTGACTCATCACACATAGACACTTGACATTACTTCCGGAAGACTCGTGCATTGACTAGACTCAGAGATCTGCACCTGTCATACTACACCACTGTGAAATCCACACAGGGTCGCTGTGAAATCCACACAGCTATGCGCATAAACAATAATCTCAATCTCAATATCATCACTCTCCTAGTATGACAGGGTTAATCCATACAACAGGTCAAGTTAGTTATCTTTCAAACAACTTACCCATACATATGAACCTCCTTCGACTCTCAACGCCTGAATAACTTCATCTATATGATTCCATTATACCAGGAGAGTCAGGATATCTCCTTCTAGACAAATCACCGGTCAATGCACACTCTACACAATCTTACACGGTATTTTCTTTCCTGAAAATACTATGCCTTGATTCCACTTTTCACATTACTCCATATATCATACAACACACAATTTGAACCAGTCAATCATACATATTTTTACACCGTTTCTAAATAATCCAAATCATACTAAAGTTCAAGATTTAGAAGATCATATGCATTTCACAACATCTACCATATTTAAAGTATCACATTTTCAAGCTCAAACAAATTCCGATCCACACATAAAAACAGAGCATCGTGAAAGAAAGTTTGAAACCGGCGACCACGTCACCCCAACATCAGAATCTTCTAGCTTAAGGTTTATTGAAGATAAATCTAGCTTCCCTTACCTGAACTTGCGTAAAATCTCACTACGAGCTCTAACCCACCGAACTTAAGGACACCCAAACTCTGTTTTAAGGCTTGATTGGAAACTTGCAGCGAACCTTCCCAGGTGCTCTATGGCAGTCGCCAGTAGCCAAGCTGGGACGTGAGAAAGCCTGAATCGCAGAGTGAAGGAGAGGAAGGAACAAAGGATGAAGACTAAACTCACTCTATCTCTCGCTACTCCAACAACGTTCGAACTCCAACTAAGAGGAGGTGTGTTCTGAGACTAAGAAACGTAGACCCGCTATGCAGCTGCCATTACCCACTCTGTGGGAAGCTTGCATGCACGTTTCCTCTAACAGAACTGCCACGGGATGTCTCTGCGCGTACCAACTTTGGGTTACCTGCCTTACCAACTCTCTGGTGTCAACTGTTCTGAAGCACTCCTAATGTCTACGTGTCGCGCATGCAGAACGTTCATGCTGGGAGCCTGGGTCCTACATTATCTGCGTGAAACACTACCTCGCGCGATAACCATCCACTGATGACTGATCGCGCGATGACCATGCCTCTCATACCGGCGATAACCGATGCCTCTCATACTGGCGATGACTGATTCCTCTCCCTGACGGACGACTGATTCCTCACCCTGGCAGACAACCGATGTCTCACCCTGGCAGACAACCGATGTCTCACCCTGGCAGACAACCGATGTCTCACCCTGGTAGACAACCGATGTGTCTCCCATCCTGGTTGATGGCCGATGTTCCTCTCATCCTGTTGGCGATCTCTTATCGCCCTTGTGTATGACGAGGACACATCGCCTCACTCTGGTCACCGATGTCACATCGTCACACCCAGCTGAGGGCTCGTCCTCCCATTCCTCTAAGTCAGTGGTATCACGGCTCACACTACTCATGGTGGCAGATATGCCACCTATCTTCTATATCACTCATCTTCTGTATTTAGACCACATACTAAGTGCTTACCAAGTCTTCTCGAATACTCGGTGATGTGCTCTTTTCGGCGATCATGTACACCATAGGCGATTGGCGGTCATGTACACCATAGGCGATTGCTGATTTCATATGGGTGAAGTCGGAGGCCGCCGCCTTCTTCAACAAACGGCGATCTCGTCGACTTCTAAGCTACACCTTCCTTTCTCTTACCCTTCTTGCTTCACGTGCCCCCCCCCTTCAAGCACGCCCATGTGATTACCTCACGATAAAGTCATTGCACCTGACTACTTGGTTGGTACAATGGTCAACCGACCGCCCTCTACCAGCTGACCCCAGACATTAGGCGACGTCCGAGGTCTGATCACTATGATAATTTTCTATTTTTATGTTCTTTTTATTTTAAATAATCACATACTCAGAAATTATTTAAAATCTATCACTTCTATTCCAATTAATTTATATGTCCTTACAAGGACAACAATTTTTTGAACATTTTCCCTTGTCTAAATTTTCTAGATAGTGTAGACTGTTAAGCAACTTGTCTTCCATAATAAGAGAGTATTGTCAACTTGGATGTGATATCCCCTTTTCTCAACTAGAAATGCTTAAGCTATGTATGTTTGGGTCTTACAACTTGCGATAGATGCACGACTTTCCTTGTTGTGAACTATGTTGTCTATCTGATCTTGTATTAATAATTTAGTATAGAACTATTCTTCGAACTTTCATTATTTTCTAGACTTTATCAAGGATCTATGTGTAATGTGATTTCAGTTCTAATAGAAATTTATCATTATTTGAAACACGGTTGTTTATAATATATAACTTTATACCTTTTCATCTATTTATCAACCAAGTTGACATCTCATATTTTAGTAATCATTTGCTTTATAAAGAATAATAATGAATAAAAGAAAAAATCCATACAAACATAGAACAAGGGACCAAACCAAAACCATGAAAATCAAGAAAACATATACTTTGGCAAACCAAACTTAATACAAAAAAATTATCAAAATTAATACAATTAGAAAGCTTCTCGAGCCAAACAAAATATTTCTTCAAATCCACCTCCTAGGCTATCAATACATTTATTACCTTCTCCAAAAATGTGGGAGACATTAAAATCTAACAAATTGCTCTTAGCCATGCAACTTTCTGCCATCGTGCTCATAACACTAGGGAACAATCCTAGGATTCTTAAAAGAATTGACCACCAACACAAAGTTACTTTAGCTATAAAGAAGTTCAATCTTTAACCACAATCAACTCAATAGCAAATATAACTCCCATCAATTTCTATTTCAAGGCACCAATATCAATATAAGAAGAAAACTCTCTCATATACTCACCTCTATTGTGCACACAAGCAGCAAAATCAACACTTACATGAACAACACCATCTATGTTACATTTAACAAAATCAATAAGATGACATTTCCAAATAACATAAGTAATTTTAGGGATCTTAGTAACATAAATCTTAATATTAAACTTATTGATCATAATAAAGTCATCAATATTATTATTATCACCCTTTAGATAAATTCCCAATCATACGAACACCTACCATAATCAAGTTCTTAATAACTAATAAATTTATAGGATTGTCAAATTTGTATGCATTCCTGATCTTCCATATACCATACACCACATGAATAATAATAACCAACTAAATATCACAAACCCCATGTACTTCCATTAACATGTGACATCTATAAAACAAAAAGTAGAGAACTATGATTGATAACACAATTAAATATATCCTGCATTCAATGACAAAGCTAAATAACAATCGTGTACACAATAACAAGTCCTAGAGGTTTCCTTAAATTACATACATAAGCTACAAATTGAGCATAACATGAATCTTGGTTATTTTTGCAAATTATTATTTGAAGGTAGTCTACTCAAAATTGATTTCAATATCACCAAAGATCTGGTAAGACTAATACAAAAGTGAACCTTCTCATTCAAATGAAAACAATTTCTTAACAACTTTTTGAGATAAAAAACTATAGTTGAACTTAGTTCAAATAACTTCATTAGAATTGTGCTATAATCTTCAAAAAAAATTTTGAGGTAAACATAAACATATAAAACAAGGTATACATCAAACCCATCCCAAATATCAACAACATTTATAGAGAATTTAGAGACTACATTATCTGAAATTTTTAACTAATAAGCTAAAGAAACATTAGAACTACAAATATCAATCCATAAATTAATAGTTTTATTATCTCAATATCTAAAGAGTTTTTTTTTTCCAAATTTTATAATAGACCAAATTGTTAAAGATGTATTTCTAATCCAAAAAGAAAAATATATTATTTTGAATCAGAAATGTATCTCAATCAAAATAAATTCAACAAATTTAATCCTAAAGAAAATTCCAAACTAACCGAACATTTACTTATTGTTTATCTTATTCTTAGTATGTAACTTAAAAACAAATTTGAAGAAGGATAAAAATAAATTAAATATTATTATTGAGACAAAATTACTAATTTTTAAGTATTTTTATTATAATTTGATTTAAAATATAAAAAAATATTTTTAAGGAAAAAGAATTAGAATTAAAAATTGAAAATATGATTAAAAATTATAATTTCTAAAATATTCAGATTTATTTTCTTTATTTGTCCATAAGTATGTGATTTTTATTAATGAACATGACAAAATAAATTTAAATTTTATTGATAATAAAGTTAAATTTAGTATGTGGGTAAAATTTTCTTATAAACCCAACAAAGTTAATTAAATTTACTAATTTGTGTGATTTTGATAAAAATTCTTATATAAAATTTATGGTGAGTAGTTTATTTCTTTTTCTAAGAACACAACCAAAATGAATAATCATTTAAAAATATTTTTTTATTATATATTTTAGCTGTTTTGTATTTTCAATGAAAATAAAAATAGAAAAACTAATAGATCTTGTACTTTATTGGTTTTCCATAAATATTTTTTAACAAGTCTTCAATGAAATCCTTCTAAGGGGTAAGAATGTATATATATATATATATACTTAAAAGAGATTTTTATTATTAAAAAATATACTTATTTTAATTTTACTTTTTAAGATTTGAACGGTTATTATTGTATTACTTTAAATAAAATTTTATAAATTTAATTTCTCAAATATTTAAATTTTATAAATTTCACTGTAAACTTATAACGGTTTCTTTCACATAAAAAAAAATTTTTTAATAATATAATTATTTAAAATAGGTAAAAGAAATAAGTTAACAACAATTAAATAACAAAAGGACTCCAAACAAAACAAAATTCTGCAACTCAATTAAATAAAAAAAAAATCCAATTAAGTGCAGTCTAATAATAAAAATAAAATTTAATTTTCTCAATTAAAAAAACAGAGAGCACTTCAAACAAAACAAAAATCTGCACCTTAATTAGATAAAAAAATAGAACCCTAATTCCCTGAATCACAGCACAGAACAATAATGCAACCCTAATTTCCTAAATCACACTACAGAATAATGCAACCCTAATCTCATCACCACCTATCTCTAACGCTATACGGCACCACCGTCGACCTGCGACCCGGGACCACCGCGACCGCACGAACCTCCACCACCGCGCGACCTGCTCCGCTCGAGATGCAGTATTGCAATGAGTCCGAAAGACGGAGCATTTTGGAAGGCTCAACAAAGTCTTTTGATACTTTTGAAGCAGTGTTCCAGCATGAAGCAGTTGAAGGAGATGCAGGGTCGTGTTGTACAGAGTGGTTTCCATAATACCCCGCTTGTGGTGGGAAAGATCATTGAGTTTTGCGCGGTTTCAGGTCATGGAGATATCAATTACGCCGTCAGGGTTTTTGACAGAATCGATAAACCCGATGCGTTTATATGGAACACCATGATCAGGGGATTTGGGATGACTCGCCAACCAGGGAAGGCCATTGACTTGTTCAGGAGAATGCTGCAGGGAAAATGCGATGTGGCAGCAATTGACACTTTCACATTCTCTTTCATTCTTAAAATCATTGCTGGGTTCAGATCTGTTTTACTTGGAAAGCAACTTCATTGCAACATCCTTAAACTAGGACTCCAAACTCATACTTACGTCAGGAATTCTCTGATGCACATGTACGGTATGGCGAAGGACATAGAAACCGCTCACCACCTGTTTGATGAAATTCCAAATGCTGATTTAGTGGCTTGGAACTCTATCATAAATTGTCATGTGCATTGTCGGAATTATACGCAAGCTCTCCATCTGTTTGCTAAAATGTTGCGGAGTGGCCTGCAACCGGATCACGCCACTCTTGTAGTGACCCTCTCAGCGTGTGGTGCAATAGGAGCCCTCGGTTTTGGGAGGCGAATTCATTATTCTCTTGTACAAAAACATTCTAAGCTTGGTGAAAATACATCTGTTTCCAATTCCCTAATTGACATGTATGCAAAGTGTGGAGCAGTGGAAGAAGCCTACCACATATTTAGCAGCATGAAAAGGAAGAATGTGATTTCATGGAATGTCATGATTCTCAGTCTTGCGTCGCATGGTAATGGGGAGGAGGCATTGACACTTTTCGCAAAGATGTTACAGCAGAATGTGGATAGACCGAATGATGTTACATTCTTAGGGGTTCTAAGTGCTTGTAGCCATGGAGGATTGATTGATGAAGGTAGACAATGTATTGATATTATGGACAGAGATTATAACATCCAACCAACAACAAAGCACTATGGGTGCATGGTGGACCTTTTGGGTCGAGCTGGTTTAGTTGATGATGCATACAATTTGATAAAGAACATGCCAGTGGAGTGCAATGCAATTGTATGGAGGACTTTGTTAGCTGCGTGTCGACTTCATGGAAATGTTCAACTTGGTGAGAAGATAAGGAACCATCTGTTGGAATTGGAACCTGACCATAGCAGTGATTATGTTCTTCTTGCAAACGTGTATGCTAGTACTGGGCAATGGAATGAAATGCACAAAGAAAGAAGATTAATGCAGCAAAGGCGAATTCAGAAACCACACCCTGGAAATAGCTTCGGCATTCCTGGATTGGCGTTGGAGAAAGAGACTATTGAAACATTGTTATAACATTTACATTAACACTCAACTGCATCGATTGAAGGTTTGAACTGTCCGTGTCAATGAAGCTTTCACTAGATAAATGCAAGAATCTGAGGAGAGTGTGCCTGAAGATTGTATCCTCCTCCTCATTAACCAATCTATCTTAAACAAAACGAAGCCAACACGTGAAGATTGTATTCTCCTCATTAACCAATGTATCTTAAACAAAATGAAACCAACATTTGGTAGGAGGTTCATTTGGTCAAACAAAACTGATAGGTACGAGAAGTTTTAGGAACCTGCAAAATCTAAAGTGACATGATTATTTTACTGTAGATTATGAGTGGAAATAAGTTAGACCATTTATATATTAAAGCCAAATTGAATGAAATAATTAACCTCTTCTTCCTTCTTTGTATATTTAGTTTGTTCTGAATTCATAAATATATTGTCTCTCTGTAGTCTTATTTGGTTACCATTATTGGTGAAACTTCTAATGAAATCTTAAATCAAAAGAGAGTTCCGTTATGTGTACTTTTTTGATATTTTTCTAAAAAACTACCGTGACTCTAATTGATATTGAAGAGTTATTTTAAGAGTTGTAGTATAGAAAGGATAAAGACTAAAGAAATTACTTATAATTTTCAAAATTTAAAATAACATCAAGAAAAAAAAAATTCATTCAGAGATAATTATAAAAGTATATAAATAATAATTTTATTGTTACTAATTAAATTAGTTATTTTATTTTGTTAAGAGGTTCATCTTAACTAAGATAAAAATTACAATTTTTTTTTTAAATCATACAACTTTATCATAAGAAAAAACGGTGTTACCTTACATAACAAAAATAAAATATAATTTTTCTTTAAAAATATTTTAAAATTTAGTTGTAATAGTTATAAATTTTAAATATTATAAAAAGAAATTCCAAAGTCAAACGTTTTTTTGAAACAACAAGTAAAATTTTAAAATATTTATTATATTTTGAATATAATAATTTTTTTACTTTATATATAATTAAATTATTCAACTAAAATATTCTTTTTTTTCTACTTTATATGGTACAATAAATTTAATATTGAAATATAATAAAGGAATAGATTCAGAAAATGTTTTTCTATTTACTTTAAATGTCAGATATTTTAGAAAAATTCACTATGAATTAATATTTTTGTTATAACGCTGCACCTCCTCTGATATATGAAAATTGATTGACTTTATTGTTTACCAGATTGTACTAGTTAAGTCTATTAAATTTGAATGTGCTTTGTCTCGCTGGACCATTTCAATTTCTTACAGTAAAGGAGGAACCCAATTGCAAATTTAGCAACATTCAATTATGGTTTCAATCGTAATATTCAACAAATTTTTCATGATTTTACTTTTCAGCCCTGTGATTATTTAGGGTTAAGCTTTTTAGGATGAAAGTCACCAACAAAAAGATTTAAATACGTATATAAAAATCGGTTTTACAATACATCACTAAAAATAAAATCTTATTTTAAAAAATAAAAATATTCTTTATGATCCATAAGTGAAAATGATCAACAGTAACATGATAAATAAAGATAGTTTTTATGATCTATCAATAAAAACTATCAATAGTAAAATCTCACTGTAAAAAAATATTACTTTTACAATTCATTAGTGAAAGTGATTAGTTGTTAGGTCTTATTGTACAAAATAAATATAATTTTTATGATCCATTTGTATTGTCTGGATATGATCAATTAAAGGATCAATATGATTTGATAAGTATATATAATCGATTTGGACAATCAAGAAGAATAAAGGAGATTTGATTCATGTATTCTATTTTGAGCTGCTCTGATAACCTTTATCTCTGTCACATGTTAGGGTTTCTATAGTGTATTTATTTTATTTATAAAGTATTTTTGAGAAAAAAAAATACAATTTCTATACAAATTTATTCTAGTATTTATACAGACAGTTCATTTGTCATTTATTCTTGTGTAAAGTGACTTGGATGGTCCTCCATCAATTGGTTTCATTGAAATTTTTGATCTTTGATAGTTTCATACATCTGCTTTAGCAAATAGATACATGAAATCGAAGTGTCTTTATTTCCACTTCTTGAGCTATCGTTTTCTTATTGAATTAGTTTGAAAACTAACATGAAATTAGTTGTACTTTGTGGAACAACTTAATTTATCTCTTTACTTTTCTTCTCGGAGACAACTTTGGAAACAAAATTAGAGATTAAAATGTGAGGTTCTTTTATATAAAAGTTCTTAAAAAAAGGATTACCCTTTCACGTTAATGTAAAGACAAGGTACTGTCATTCGTAACACATAATACAGTAGTATGGAACACACAATATATATATATATATATATATATATATATATATATATATAAAGTGTAATTTGCATATTCATCACAGGAGTATAGAAATTGATGTTGGAGATCTCACATCGACTAGAGATGAGGACATTTAATTGTATATAAATAGGTGCAAACCTCACCTTAAAAGCCAGTTTTATAGGGTTGAGTTAGGCTTAAAGCCCACTTCTTAACAACTGACAACATAAATAGATTTTTCTTCCTCTTCAAGCCAATCTATCAGTGATTTTGGTGGTTCAAAATTTGAAGTAAGCTCAAGAAAAAAAATCCAATGGCATAAAACTTACGAGATAATTTTCATATTAATTTTATAATTATTTTCATGCTATATATATATTTTATTTTAATTCAAAATAACTTGTGTAAATGTTTATGTAAGTAGTTTTATATTTTTCACTGAAAAAAGAGAAGAAAAATTCTAGAATATGTATAGAGATTATTTGGATGGAGAAAGAAGAAAATAAAAATTAAAAAAAATATAGAGAAAACTAGTAATAGAGTTGATTAATGTGATGAAAAATTAAATCAATTAAATAATATAATAAATTATTATTATTATTTTTTTACTTTTAAAAAGAAGGAATGTAAATTAAAATTGACAAATGACAAAAATCATTTTAACAAATTGAAAATTGTATTAAAAGTAAAAATCACCATAGAATTGTGAATTGTGAAAATACACCATAGAATTATGAAACTGCTTGTTGCTATTCTGATTTTCAAAATATAGAATAAAAATGAAAATCACGCCAAATAATATAACTAAATGTACTATTGTAAATGCAAAACATGAAAGTCAAATAATTCAATGAAACACACACAAGTGAAACCACAAGTTGCAATGCATATATATTACCATAATTTCGCTTACTACAGACACAACATTGATTAGGTAAGGCAAGTTTAATCCATTATGACACGATCGACTTGGCAGTTCCATTTATGGGACAAAGGAGTTAAGTGGTATAATATATATATTTTCCTTGAATCATATCTCTCTATTAGTTGAGTATTGTCAAGCATGTCACTTGCAAAAGTCTGATCTAGTTTCTGCTCCCTAATTCCATGGTTTAACTTGCCAACAATTTGAAGCTGAGATTGTCAAGTCTCAAACTCCACCTTTTGCAATCTCGTTCTGTAGTCTGTCAACCTGATCATAAATTCTTGATAGGAGTTGACTGTTTGTAATGGACAGTGCAGCCAGAGACCTTGAAATATCAAGCAGGTGTTTTGAAAGGACTTTGAAACTTTCTTTATCAATAAAACATCAATGTCTGCATTAGATGTTTTCCCGACCTGGCTGCTTAGAACAGCCAGAATTGTTCCTACCGTTATGAGTTCCAATCAAATCATGGTAAAATATCTGTACTATTTTTTAATAAAACCAAGTGTTGTTGCCAGGAGGTTGAAAATTGAAACCAGAACACCAGAAAATTGCTTCTCTTTTTGCTTGCAATCAAATTTCTGTACAAGCTCACTAGGTAGACCAGTTAAACTGACAGATACACTGCCACGTATATTCGGAATATTTATGACATTTGTAATACTACGGTTTTTATAATAATATTTATTCTAGCAATCAGATTGAAATCTAAAAATCTCTCCTGAAATCTAGAGCAACATCCATGAAAATTTCAAAATCACATTAAAGAAGACATGATTCTAGTGCATCTCCAACTTCTATTCCCCTCATAGCTACACTTGCAAAAAAATGACTAGGCCACAACCCTAACATACCCAATAACAACATTGTTTTATTTATTTATTAGTTTAGCAACTTGTATTTTAGTTTCAACACACACTTTTCAACTTTGAATTTAGACCATCATTTTAACCTCAATATTTAAGTAATGTCTAGTATCAAATAAAAAATATTCATTTGCTATCATTATTATATTTATTCCAACCAATGTTTAATATATTTTTATCACAATATCTATTATAAAAATAGTAAAACATCTTCTACTTTTTCAAATAAAAATATTTAATTAATATATATAGTAAATTTAATGGAAGAATATTTAATAAAAATTTTAGTATATAACATTTTAATAGCAAATTTAAATATTATTATAATAACAAATTCTAACTAGTACATTTCATGTTCTAAGTTAGTGTTCTAGTTATTGATCATGGATATGTTCTTTAATGTCTTAGTTTACATATGCTACACCTTATGATTCAAGATTTTATTTGCAATCCAAAGAATAGGTCATCTAATTCATTATTTGAATTCTTATGCAACTATCTTGAACCTAAAAATTAAGAACAAGACTCAAGTGACCATGATAAGATTTATTTTCTTTGGGATTTAATAGAGTATGTGACTATCAATCAATGACTTTGATATGAATTCCATACCTCAAATAAGTATTATTTCAAATATACAATCACGTTTGACCTAGCTTGGGGGAATCTTGGAACTTTTAACTCAGTATAAATAAACACATTATAATCCATACTCCATATTTTAGTTAACCTTTGTACACGTGGAAATATTTGGTGAATTATGGTACTAATTAGTCTATATGTGAATATTTATAATCTATACAGCCTTCAACAAAATGGAATCCGATTCTAAATCTAACATACACGACTTAATTTCTTAATCAGGTATAAATAACTAACAGTTCATCTTCAGGTATCCGTGTGTGTGCTTATATCTCATTTACATGAGCTTAATTCTAATACTAACAACAAGAAAACAAACATTTTCTCACCATATTAAGTTAACATTGACACAAGATTTTCTTAGAAGCCACCCTAAAAAATATAACCACATTACATATCTTTTCAACAGGTTAAGCTGCAACTTTCCTGTAAGATGAAGACTACTTCATTTCTGATGAGAACAGAGTTCTTATTTGAAGGAAAACGTAAAAACTTATGTGGCAGAGGATTTGTGATTTTTATCCCTCAAAATCTTTATTATCATTGAATGCATACTCTCTCGGTTTACAAGCAATAGAGGAAAACATTAAATAGGAAAAGAAACGGATGTGGTATGTTAGGTAACCGACAACCGCTAAAGAGGAATAAAAATAATTACAAATAATTACAATACCCTTCCCCCAAGCTGGATAATGGATACTCATTATTCCAAGCTTGGAAATGATGGATTTAAAATTAGCATGATGCAAAGGTTTGGTGAAGTTATCTGCTGGTTGATCACAAGATTGAATGGGAAGAAGATGAAAAAGTCCAACATTAATCTTCTCTCAGACAACATGACAGTCGATGTCAATATGCTTGGTTCTTTCATGGAAAGTTGGATTAAAAGCTATGTGACGGGCAGCTTAATTGTCACAGTATAAAACTGTAGTAGCATAAGGCTTGATATGAAAATCATTAAGAAGATGAGTGAGCCACTGAACCTCACAAGTAGTAGTGGCAAGAGCGCGGTATTTAGCTTCAGAGGAAGAACAAGAGACGATGGTTTGCTTTTTGGACTTCCAAGAAATAAGAGAAGTGCCAAGAAATATACAAAGATCAGTCGTGGATCGCCTTGTCTTTGGACATGCAGCCCAGTCAGAATCACTAAAGGCCTTCAATTGAATGTTATTGTCAGCAGCAAAAAAAATACCCTATGCTGGATTGGCTTTTATGTACCGGAGAATATGTTGGGCAGCTTGATGGTGATGAATGGTTGGTTGGTGAACAAATTGACTAAGAAGATGTACAACAAAGGTGATGTCAGGACGTGTGTTGGTTAAGTAGAGAAGCCACCCAATTAATCTGCAATAGGAATTGGCATTTTGAAGAAGATACTTGTCTTTAAAAAGAACTTTGGTATCATGAATCAAAGGAGTAGAGGATGGCTTGCTGGCAAGCATTCCGCATTCGTTGAGAATGTCAAGTGCATACTTGCGTTGACATATATGTATGCCCTTTTTTGTTCTAGCAATCTCCAATCCGAGAAAAAATTTGAGCTAACCCAGATCTTTGATTCTGAAGCTGGAATGCAAGGAGTTCTTTATACTATTGATCTCATCCATGGAATTTCTAGCAAGGATGACGTCATCTACATAAACAAGTAAAGCAGTGAAAGTGCATGCAGTCTTTTTAATGAATAAGGAATAATCCGAACTAGATTGTACAAATCCAACAGAAATAAGAAATGAAGATAATTTGGCAAACCATTGCCTACTTGCCTGTTTCTGCCCATACAAAGACTTGGTTAATCTGCAAACTTGGTTAGGTTTAGAGGTGATAAGTCCTGGAGGAGGATTCATATAGACTTCTTCATCAAGATCTCCATGAAGAA
Organism: Phaseolus lunatus; assembly: GCA_013389735.1. Lineage (NCBI taxonomy): Eukaryota > Viridiplantae > Streptophyta > Magnoliopsida > Fabales > Fabaceae > Phaseolus > Phaseolus lunatus. Next base: position 41,107 of record CM023859.1, on the reverse strand, counting down.
ACGCATTGTCCACATCCAATTGATGTAGGTGCCACTTATATGCAGAAGCAAGAGCAAGTAATAAACGAATAGTGGTCAGCTTAGCAACTGGAGAAAAAGTATCTAAAAAATCTATACCTTCTAACTGATTATACCCTTTAGCTACTAACCGTGCTTTATACCTTTCAATGGAACCATCTGATTTGTACTTTATCTTGTAAATCCATTTGCATCCAATAGAAGTCTTGTTAGGAGGTAATTCAGTGATATACCACATCTTATTAGCTTGAAGAGCACAAACTTCTAGATTTTCTTATGGCTTCCTCGTAAGTGTGTGGTTTAGCATGTGAAGAAATAGCCAAAGTAAATAATATGACTATTTGGATATGATAAAGACAACATATATACCAATTAGGGTATGAGTCCTTTATTATAGGTGAGTCCACTTTTGCATGTACACTTATTGCTGAAGTATATATATTACAACAACAATACAAACATAATCCAACAATTTCCTTTGTTGCTTTGCATGCTTCATAGGTATGGTGCATTTCTCACTAAGATGGACAATTGGCTATGTTCTGATTTGAATCACTTGGTTGTCATCATCCTTAAAGGACCTTACAGTAGGGCACCTCTATCTCAATGTGATAGTAGTGGTAGTGGAACTTTGAATAAGAAAAGTTGTGAGCGCCCTTTCAACCATGCATACTTTTATTATATATTATTAGGTAGGTCCACTTATGCATGTGATATTGGATGGATTACAATAATATAAAGATGTGTCACTCATTAGCAGGTATGGTGCATTTCCCCACAAAAAATTGTCTGCATTGACATAAAAGAATAGAATGATATATTTTTAAAAAATTAACCCTAACCCATTGGCCATCAGATTTTCTCTTTACCTCTAAGCCACTAACATCATCTTGAGCAAGCACAATTAAAGCAATAAGCTCCATTAACTTCAATGCTAGCTTCTCCATCTGCTCACCATACTCTTTCAATGTCTCCCTGCACAACAAAAATGTTACAATCCTACAACTTATAATTAATTAATTATGCTCAAAGCATAATTCAGATATAGTCTTTCAGTAATTAATTAATCAATTAATATCAGTCACTACATGTTTCTGTCAAAAACCCATGTGCCTTAGCCTGTGTTTGTTTCTCACGACGGATTCTCCCGAAGATTTGCGAAGGAACTAATTATGTGTAATAATATATATATATATATATATATAAGATTATGAATTGTATATTTTATTATATAAATTTACACCAGGGTTCAGGGTTCGGGCACCAGGGTTCAGGGTTCAGGCACCAGGGTTAAGGATTAAGGCACTAGGGTTTAGGGTTTAGAAACCAGGGTCTAGGTACCAGGGTACAGAGTTCAGACACCAGGGTTTAGGGTTCAAGGTTTAGGGTTTAGGCCCCAGGGTTCAGGGTTCAGGCACCAGGGTTCAAGGTTCAGGGTTCAGGCACCAGGGTTCAAGGTTCAGGGTTCAAGCACCAAGGTTAAGGATTAAGGCACTAGGGTTCCGGGTTCAGGACTAGGATTCATGGATAAGGGCTTAGGGTTAAGGTACCAGGGTTCAGGGTTCAGGCACTAGGGTTCAGGGTTAAGGCATTAGGGTTTCGGGTTCAGGCACCAAGGTACATGGTTCAGACACTAGGGTTTAAGGTTCAGGGTTAAGGGTTTTAGCACCAGGGTTCAGGGTTCATGAACCAGGGTTTGGGGTTCAGGGTTCAGGCACCAAGGCTAAGGATTAAGGCACTAGGGTTAACAGTTCAGGCACCAGGGTTCAGGGTTTAGGCACCAAGGTTCAGGGTGCAGGTACCAGAATTTAGGGTTCAGGCTCAAGGGTACAGGGTTCAGGGACCAGGGTTTAGGGTTTAGGAACCATGGTTCAAGGTTCAGGAACTGGGTTTTAGGGTTCAGGCACTAGGGTTCAGGGTTTAGGCACCAGGTTTCATGGTTCAGGCACCAGGGTACGGGTTTAGGCACTAGGGATAAGGATTCAGGAACTAGGGTTAAGGGTTCAGGCACTAGGGTTCAGGGTTCAGGTACCAGGGTATAGGGTTCAGGCACATGGATTTAGGGTTCATGGTTTAGGGTTTAGGGTTCAGGCACTAAGGTACAGAGTTCAGGCACCAGGGTTTAGTGTTCGGGGTTCAGGGTTTTGGGTTTGGGCACCAGAGTTCAGGGTTTAGGGTTCATGCACCATGGTTCATGGTTTAGGGTTTAGGTTTAACGGCTTATGGTTTAGGGTTTAGGCACCAAGGTACAGGGTTCAGGGTTTAGGCCCCAGAGTCTAGGTTTTGGGCACCATGGTTCAATGTTCTGGCACCACGGTACAGAGTTTAGGCACCAGGGTTAAGTGTTCAGGGTTTAGGGTTTAAGGTTTGGGCACCACGGTTCAGGGTTCAAGCAGTAGGGTTAAGAGTTCCGGATTCAGGCATTAAGGCTCAGGGTTTAGGGTTCGGGCACCAGAGTTCAGGGTTTAAGGTTCATGCACCAGGGTTCAGGGTTTAGGGTTTAGGGTTAGGGGGTTATGGTTAAGGGTTTAGGAACCAGCGTACATGATTTAGGGTTCAGGCACCAAGGTTCAGGGTTTAGGCACCAGGGTTAAGGATTAAGGCACTAGGATTCCGGGTTCAGGACTAGGATTCACGGACAAGGACTCAGGGTTAGGCTACCAGGATTCAGGGTTCAGGCACTAGGGTTCAGGGTTCATGCATTAGGGTTCCGGGTTCAGGCACCAGGGTACAGGGTTCAGACACCTGGGTTTAAGGTTCAGGGTTAAGGGTTTTGGCACCAGGGTTCAGGGTTCATGAACCAGGGTTTGGGGTTCGGGGTTCAGGCACCAGGGTTAAGGATTAAGGCACTAGGGTTAACAGCTTAGGCTCCAGGGTTCAGGGTTTAGGCACCAAGGTTCAGGGTGCAGGTACCAGAATTCAGGGTTCAGGCTCAAGGGTACAAGGTTCAGGGACCAGGGTTTAGGGTTTAGGCACCATGGTTCAAGGTTCAGGAACTAGGTTTCAGGGTTCAGGGTTTAGGCACCAGGTTTTGATGGTTCAGGCACCAGGGTACAGGGTTTAGGCTCCTGGATTTAGGGTTCAGGCACTAGGGTTCAGGGTTCAAGCACCAGGGTACATGGTTCAGGCACAAGGGTTTAGGGTTCAGGGTTCAGGCACCAGGGTTTAGGGTTGAGGCACCAGGGTCAAGGATTAAGGCACTAGGGTTTAGGGTTCAGGGTTCAGGTCCTAGGGTTCTGGGTTTAGGCATTAGGGTTCAGGGTTCAGGCACCAGGGTTCTGAGTTTAGGCACCAGGGTTCTGGGTTCAGGCACTAGGGTACAGAGGTCAGGAACCAGGGTACAGAGTTTAGGCACCAGGGTTTATTGTTCAGGGTTTAGGGTTTGGGCAGCAGGGTTTAGGGTTTGGGCACCACGGTTCAGGGTTCAAGTAGTAGGGTTAAGGGTTCAGGATTCAGGCATTAGGGTTCGGGCACCAGAGTTCATGGTTTAGGGTTCATGCACCGGGGTTCAGAGTTCATGGTTTAGGGTTTAGGGTTATGGGTTTATGGTTTAGGGTTTAGGTACCATGGTACATGGTTTAGGGTTCAGGCACCAGGGTTCAGGAACCAGGGTTAAGGATTAAGGCACTAGGGTTTCGGGTTCAAGACTAGAATTCATGGACAAGGGCTCAGGGTTAGGCTACCAGGGTTCAAGGTTCAGGCACTAGGGTTCAGGGTTCATGCATTAGGGTTCCGGGTTCAGGCACCAGGGTTTAAGGTTCAGGGTTAAGGGTTTTGGCACCAGGGTTCAGGGTTCATGAACCAGGGTTTGGGGTTCAGGGTTCAGGCACCAGGGTTAAGGATTAAGGTACTAGGGTTAACAGTTCAGGCACCAAGGTTCAGGGTTTAGGCACCAAGGTTCAGGGTGCAAGTACCAGAATTCAGGGTTTAGGCTCAAGGGTACAGGGTTCAGGGACCAGGGTTTAGGGTTTAGGCACCATGGTTCAAGGTTAAGGAACTAGGTTTCAGGGTTCAGGGACCAGGTTTCAGGGTTCAAGGACCAGGGTACAAGGTTTAGGAACCAGGGTTCAGGGTTCAGGCACTAGGGTTAAGGGTTCACACACTAGGGTTCAGGCACCAGGGTTTATGGTTCAGGGTTATGGGTTTTGGCACCAGAGTTAAGGAACCAGGGTTGGGGGTTCAGGGTTCACGTACCAGGGTTAAGGATTAAGGCACTAGGGTTCGCTGTTCAGGCACCAAGGTTCAGGGTTTAGGCTCAAGGGCTAAGGGTGCAGGTACAAAATTCAGGGTTCAGGCTCAAGGATACAAGGTTCAGGGACCAGGGTTTAGGGTTTAGGGTTCAGGTACCCGGGTTTAAGGTTTAGGCACCAGGGTTTAGGGTTCACGCACCAGGTTCAGGCATTAGGGTACAGAGTTTGGGCACCAGGGTTTAGTGTTCAGGGTTTAGGGTTTTGGGTTTGGGAAGCATAATTCAGGGTTCAAGCAGTAGGGTTAAGGGTTCAGGATTCAGGCATTATGGTTCAGGGTTCGAGCACCAGAGTTCAGGGTTCATGCACCAGGGTTTAGGATTTAGGTTTAAGGGTTTATGGTTTAGGGTTCAGGCACCAAGGTACAGGGTTCAGGGTTCAAGCACCAGGGTTCTGGGTTTAGGCACCACGGTTAAGGATTAAGGCAGTAGGGTTCCGGGTTTAGGACTAGGATTCATGGACAAGGGCTTAGGGTTCAGGGTTCAGGCACTAGGGTTTAGGGTTCAGCCATTAGGGTTTCGGGTTCATGCACCAGGGTACATGGTTCAGGCACCAGGGTTTAGGGTTTAGGGTTCAGGGTTCAGGAACCAGGGTTTGGGGTTCAGGGTTCAGGCACCAGGGTTAAGGATTGAGGAACTAGGGTTCACAGTTTAGGCACCAGGGCTAAGGGTGCAGGTACCAGGATTCAGGGATCATGCTCAAGGGTGCAGGGTTCAGGGACCATGGTTTAGGGTTTAGGGTTCAGGGTTTAGGAACTAGGCTTCAGGGTTCACGCACTAGGGTTCAGGGTTTAGGCACCAGGGTTCAGGGACCAGGGTTAAGGGTTCAGGCATCAGGGTTCAGGGTCAAGGATTAAGACACTAGGGTTCAGGGTTCAGGCACTAGGGTACAGAGTTTAGTGTTCAGGGTTTAAGGTTTGGGCAACAGGGTTCAGGGTTCTGGGTTTGGGCACCACGGTTAAGGGTTCAAGCAGTAGGGTTTAGGGTTCACGTACCCTAGTTCAAGGTTCAGGCATCAGGGTTCAGGCACCAATGTTTAGGGTTCAGGCACCAGGGTTCAGGGTTTAGGAACCAGTATTCAGGGTTCACGCACTAGGGTTCAAGGTTCATGGTTTAGGGTTCAGGGTTTAGGCACTAGGGTTTAGGGTTTTTGGTTTAGGCACCAGGGTTCAGGGACCAGGGTTAAGGGTTCAGGCACCAGGGTCAAGGATTAAGACACTAGGGTTCAGGGTTCAGGCACCAGGGTACAGAGTTTAGTGTTCAGGGTTTAAGGTTTGGGCAACAGGGTTCAGGGTTCTGGGTTTGGGCACCACGGTTAAGGGTTCAAGCAGTAGGGTTAAGGGTTCTAGATTCAGGCATTAGGGTTCATGGTTTATGGTTCGGGCACCAGAGTTCAGGGTTCAGGGTTCATGCACCAGGGTTCAGGGTTTAGGGTTAGGAGTTTATGGTTTAGGGTTTAGGCACTAGGGTACAAGGTTAAGGGTTCAGGCACCAGGGTTCAAGGTTCAGGCACCAAGGTTAATGATTAAGGCACTAGGGTTCCGGGTTTAGGGTTCATGCACTAGGGTTCAGGGTTCATGCATTAGGGTTCCGGGTTCAGGCACCAGGGTACATGGTTCAGGCACCAGGGTTCAGGGTTCAGGAACCAGGGTTAAAGGTTTAGGGACCAGGGTTAGGATTTAGGCACCAGGGTTCAGGGTTCAGGCACTAGGGTTCAGGGTCGAGGCACCGGGGTTTAGGGTTTAGGCACTAGGGTTAAGGGTTCAGGGTACAGGGTTCAGGCACAAGGATTTAGGGTTCATGGTTTAGGGTTCAAGGTTAGGCACCAGGGTTTAGGGTTTAGGCGCCATGGTCAAGGATTAAGGCACTAGGGTTTAGGGTTCAGGCCTTAGGGTACAGAGTTCAGGCACCAGGGTTTAGTGTTCAGGATTCTGGGTTTGGGCACCACAATTCAGGGTTCAGGACTCAGGGTTCAAGCAGTAGGGTTAAGGGTTCATGATTCAAGAACTAGGGTTCAGGGTTCAGGGTTCGGGCACCAGAGTTCAGGGTTTAGGGTTCATGCACTAGGGTTTAGGGTTTAGATTTAAGGGTTTATGGTTTAGGGTTTAGGCACCAAGGTATAGGGTTCTGGGTTTAGGCACCAGGGTTCAGGGTTCAGGCATCAGGGTTAAGGATTAAGGCACTAGGGTTCCGGGTTCAGGACTAGGATTTATGGACAAGGGCTCAGGGTTCAGGGTTCAGGCACTAAGGTTCAGTGTTCAGGCATTAGGGTTTCGGGGTCAGGCACCAAGGTTTAGGGTTCGGGGTTAAGGGTTTTGGCACCAGGGTTCAGGGTTCAGGGTTCAGGAACCAGGGTTTGGGGTTCAGGGTTCAGGCACCATGGTTAAGGATTAAGGCACTAGGGTTCACAGTTCAGGCACAAGGGTTCATGGTTTAGGCACTAGGGCTAAGGGTGTAGGTACCAGAATTTAGGGTTCAGGCTCAAGGGTACAAGGTTTAGGGACCAGGGTTTAGGATTTAGGGTTCACGTACCCTAGTTCAAGGTTCAGGCACCAGGGTTTAGGGTTCAGGCGCTAGGGTTCAGGGTTTAGGAACCAGTATTCAGGGTTCAGGCACCAAGGTTCAGGGTTCAGGCACCAGGGTTCAGGGTTCAGGCACCGGGGTACAGGGTTCAGGCACAATGATTTAGGGTTTAGGGTTTAGGGTTCAGGCTCCAAGGTCAAGGATTAAGGCACTAGGGTTCAGGGTTCAGGCACCAGGGTTTAGTGTTCAGGGTTTAGGGTTTATGGTTTGGGAAGTAGGGTTCATGGTTGTTGGTTTGGGCACCACGGTTCAGGGTTCAAGCAGTAGGGTTAAGGGTTCACTATTCAGGCATTAGGGTTCAGGGTTCAGGGTTTAGGGTTCGGGCACTAGAGTTTTGGGTTCAAGGTTCATGCACATGGTTTTGGGTTTAGGGTTAGGGGTTTATGGTTTAAGGTTATGGTTTAGGGTTTAGGCACTAGGGTACATGGTTTAGGGTTCATGCACTAGGGTTCAGGGTTCAAGCACCAGGGTTCAGGGTTAAGGCACTAGGGTTCCGGGTTTATGGTTCAGGCACTACGGTTCAGGGTTCTTGCATTAGGGTTACGGGTTCAGGCACCAGGGTACAGGAATCAGGCACCAGGGTTTAGGGTTCAGGGTTAAGGGTTTTGGCACCAAGGTTCAGGATTCATGAACCAGGGTTTGGGGTTCAGGGTTCAGGCACCAGGGTTAAGGATTAAGGCACTGGGGTTAAGAGTTCAGGCACTGGGGTTCAAGGTTTAGGCACCATGGTTCAAGGTTCATGCACTAGGGTTCAGGGTTCAGGGTTTAGGCACCAGGTTTCAGGGTTCAGGCACTAGGGTACAGGGTTTAGGCACCAGGGTTAAGGGTTCAGGCACTAGGGTTCAGGGTTCAGGCACCAGGGTACAAGGTTCAGGCACAAGGATTTAGGGTTTAGGGTTCAGGCACCAGGGTCAAGGATTAAGGCACTAGGGTTTAGGGTTCAGGCACCAGGGTTTAGTGTCCAACGTTCAGGGTTCTGGGTTTGGGCACCACAGTTCAGGGTTCAGGACTCAGGGTTCAAGCAGTAGGGTTAAGGGTTCAGGATTCAGGCATTAGGGTTCAGGGTTCGGGCACCAGAGTTGAGGGTTCAGGGTTCATACACCATGGTTTAGGGTTTATGGTTTAGGGTTTAGGCACCAAGGTACAGGGTTCAGGCACCAGGGTTAAGGATTAAGGCACTAGGGTTCTGGGTTCAGGACTAGGATTCATGGACAACGGCTCAGGGTTCAGGTTTCAGGAACTAGGGTTCATGGTTCAGGGTTCAGGCACTAGGGTTCAGAGTTCAGGGTTTAGGGTTCAAGGTTTAGGGTTCCATGTTCAGGACTAGGATTCATGGACAAGGGTTCAGGCACCAGGGTTCTAGGTGTAGGCATCAAGGTTCAGGGTTCAAGCACCAGGGTACAAAGTTTAGGCACCAGGGTTTAGTGTTCAGGGTTTAGGGTTTAGGTTTTGGGCAGCAGCGTTCAGGGTTCTGGGTTTGGGCACCACGGTTCAGGGTTCAAGCAGTAGGGCTCAGGGTTCAGGTTTCAGGCACTAGGGTTCAGGGTTCAGGCACTAGGGTTCAGAGTTCAGGGTTCAGGGTTCATGCACCAGGGTTCAGGGTTCAAGGTTTAGGGTTCCATGTTCAGGACTAGGATTCATGGACAAGGGTTCAAGGTTCAGGCACCAGGGTTCTGGGTTTAGGCACCAGGGTTCAAGGTTCAAGCACCAGGGTACAGAGTTTAGGCACCAGGGTTTAATGTTCAGTGTTTAAGGTTTAGGGTTTGGGCAGCAGGGTTCAGGGTTCTGGGTTTGGGCACCACGGTTCAGGGTTCAAGCAGTAGGGTTAAAGGTTCATGATTCAGGCATTAGGGTTCATGGTTTAGGGTTCGGACACCAGAGTTCAGGGTTTAGGGTTCATGCACCAGGGTTCATGATTCAGGGTTTAGGGTTTATGGTTATGGGTTGATTGTTTAGGGTTTATGCACCACGGTACATGGTTTAGGGTTCAGGCACCAGGGTTAAGGATTAAGGCACTAGGGTTCTATGTTCTGGACTAGGATTCATGGCCAAGGGCTTAGGGTTATGGTACCAGGGTTCAGGGTTCAGGCACTAGGGTTCAGGGTATATGCATTAGGGTTCCGGGTTTAGGCACTAGGGTACAGGGTTCAGGCACCAGGGTTTAAGGTTCAGGGTTAAGGGTTTTGGCATCAGGGTTCAGGGTTCATGAACCAGGGTTTGGGGTTCAGGGTTCAGGCACCAGGGTTAAGGATTAAGGCACTAGGGTTGACAGTTCAGGCACCAGGGTTCAGGGTTTAGGCACCATGGTTCAGAGTGCAGCTACCAGAATTCAGGGTGCAGGCTCAAGGGTACAGGGTTCAGGGACCAGGGTTTAGGGTTTAGGCACCATGGTTCAAGGTTCAGGCACTAGGGTTTAGGGTTCAAGCACCAGGGTTCAGGGTTTAGGCACCAGGTTTCAGGGTTTAGGCACCAGGGTTCAGGGTTCAGGCACTAGGGTTAAGGGTTCAGGCACCAGGGTACTGGGTTCAGGCACAAGGATTTAGGGTTTAGGGTGCAGGGTTTAGGCACCAGGGTCAAGGATTAAGGCACTAGGGTTTAGGGTTCAGGCACTAGGGTACAGAGTTCAGGCACCTGGGTTTAGTGTTCAGGGTTCAGGACTTAGGGTTCAAGCAGTAGGGTTAAGGGTTCAGGATTCAGGCGCTAGGGTCTATCCATCTAACCATTTATGTATCCATCAATCTGGTTATTTAAATATTCATCCATCTATCCATCAATATATGTTCTGGGTTTGGGCACCACAGTTTAGGGTTCAGGACTTAGGGTTCAAGCAGTAGGGTTAAGGGTTCAGGATTCAGGCGCTAGGGTCTATCCATCTAACCATTTATGTATCCATCAATCTGGTTATTTAAATATTCATCCATCTATCCATCAATATATGAATCCAACCATCTATTTATCCATCAATCTATCCATCCATATATTCATTTATCCATTCATATATCCATCCATCCATCTATCTATCTATCAATCTATCCATGCATCCATCTATCAATCCTTCTATCCATCCATTTATCTATGCATCCATTTACCTATTATATATTCATCCATCTATGCATCAATCAATCTATCTATCCATTCATCCATCTATCCATTCATCTATCTATCTATCAATCTATCTATCTATCAATCTATCTATCTATCCATCCATCTATCCATGCATCCATTCATTCATCCATCAATCTATCCATCCATATATTTATCCCTCCATTCATCTATTAATCTATCCATCTATCTATCTATCCATCAATTTATCCATGCATTCATCTATCTATCCATCGACCTATCCATCCATCTATCCATCTATCTACCTATCCGTCAATTTATCGATATATACAACCATATATCAATTCATTCATCCATCCATCTATCTATCCATTTATATATCAATCCATCTTTCCATCCATCTTTCCATCTATCTATTCATCTACCCATTTATATATCCATCGATCTATCCATCCATATATTCATTTATTCATTCATATATCCATCTATCTATCAATCTATCCATGCATCCATCTATCTACATATCCGTCCATTTATTGATCTATCTGTCCATGTAATCATGTATCCATCCATTTATCCATCTATCAATCCATTTATTCATCTATCTATCAATCTTTCTATCCATCCAATTATCTATACATCCATCTATCCATTTATATATCCATTCATCTATGTATCTGTCTATCCATCCATTTATGCATCAATCAATCTATCTATCTATCCATCCATATATTCATCCATCCATCTATTAATCAATCAATCTATCCATCTATTCATTCATCTATCAATTCATCTATCTATCTATCTATTTATCCATCCATCTATCCATGCATCCATTCATTCATCCATCAATCCATCTATCCATCCATATATCTATCCCTCCATTCATCTATCTATCCATTCCCCTAGCCATGCATCCATCTATCTATCCATTGACCTATCCATCCATCCGTCCATTTATCGATATATCAATCCATTTAATCATGTATCCATCCATCTATTTATCCAACTCTATCAATTTATCTATCCTTCCATCCATCCATGTATTCATCTATCAATATATCCATCTATCTATCGATCTATCCATCAACCATCCATCTATGTATTCATCAATCTATCGGTCCATCTATTTATATATCTATCATTCCATATATCTATCCATTCATCAATCCATCGATCTCTCTATCTATCTATCCATACAACTAGCCATTTATATATCCATCTATCAATGCATCCATCAATCCAACCATCTATCCATCTATTCATCGGGAACTAAGTTGAGCAAAAAAAAAATCAAAAGCCAGAGCAAGGCCTAAAATTCAAGGTTGGACAACTAAATTGAAGCTTAAACAAGCCAATAAATAAACATGTACACATTACTATGCACAATAGCTAAACCTTAACAATAAAGCAACTTCACCGCTTCATGACTATCTTAGTAATAAAACATTTAGAGGACATTTTTTATATGATAATCGATAGGGTTGGAAGATTTTGTGTAATTAAATCAATAAATTTGAAAGCCTTTAGGTGATACCTCCGTAAGGCGTGTCCACCGTGAATCTAGTGCGAAAGACCATAAGCTTTTTGGCGTGTTCTTGGAGATACCTGAAGAAACCCAAATTCACAATTTATGCACAGAAAATGATTGACAAATCTAATAAAATAACATATAACACTGATTAATTTGAAAACTAAAGGCAATCAATCAAGATGCAAAGGGAATACAGAGAGAGAGAGTTACAGTTTCTTAGCAACAAGAAAAGCGGTGGAGAAGTTGGGAGCTGAGAGCGAAAGCACAACCATGTTGGCCTTCGTTGTAATCAACCGAGCGAAAACAAAAAGAACACCATATACAACAATGGATTAAAACTAGAACTGAAGTGAAAAAACAAACGAAAGATGTCGCATGGTTAAAGATTTAGTTTTGCTATTTAAATAATACACCTATGGCACACTTTGAAGAAGGTGTTGTTGCATTGCGTGTCAAATAAATGGCACACTTGTTATAGCAAAAGCATATTGAGCAACTGAGTGGGTGTGTTTTTCTGTTGTGGCAGATTGGTACAATAGAACAAAAACTAAAAAAATATGATGCTATGCATACTTGAAGTTGTCAAGCCGTTGCTAAACCTGTTTTAGAGCATTTTGTAACCTTTGCCTGCTTGCTCCTCGCATTGGATTAGAAATAGCATTCTTGTCAACTTTGTTGCTCTTTTATCAAATTAGATGAGTGGGGCATACGGACAGAATAAAAATGTATTCTCATTGATCTTAACAGTAATGAACTTCAAAAAGAAATAGGCAAAGATTACAAAAGAACTGTATTGTCTTTCTCAATACAGATTGTTTATTGTAACAACTTCTGCTATGTTACCACCCAAAGGTGCTAACAATGGAGAATCTACGTTTTTTAACCAACAATGTGGATGTAATCCAATAAAGACAAACCTGTTTATAACTGTTATTATTTTTATAGAAGTTTTCTTATGCCCGTTGTAACATAGCAAGCTTTTCATTTACTCCCAAATCTGGATTGAAGCTTAGACCTGGTTAGGTTGTTGACAACCTCATTACCATCTGCAAGTGAAAATTCACCCACGTAAATTATGGTCTAATAAACACTTGTTCTCCGCAAGAGTAAAAACACAGGCAACCAAAATAAGTTCTACCTTCTGAATCAAATATATCTTCCTCTGATCCACTTGCTTCCTCTCCCGATTCCAGAAATTCAGATAACTGTTCTCCATCAATTGCGCTGGTGGAACTGAAAAATTAAATTTTTCAATAAATAAAAAACTAGATATCATGTAACTGAATTAATTAATATAGTAGAAGGCAATCACCATCAGACCAACAATGTAATACACAAGGAATAACTATAAAGTGTTACTAACAAGAAGTCAGACCATATATTCCTTATGTTGGAGGAAACTACTCAATAGTCGATTTTTTAATTCCATTGCTTTATTTTATTTTGTATTTTTTTCTAGGTCAATTCAAGAGGAAAGTCTCATGGTATTCACACTAAAATGACACAACTTTGAGCCAAAAACTATAAAAAAATGTCGGGTCCAGGAAAAGCAGATTCTCAGTTAGCTGCTTTTTTTAGCACAGGAGTCGTAGATTAGCTGATAAACTCATTTGGAAACTGACCCCTTCAAGAAGATTAACTACGAAATCTGCATATGCATTAGCCACAACCATCAAAGATGAACCATACCTTTCAATTCCAAATCGTCAAGACCTTTGCTGGCCACCCCCACTCTAAAAAAAGTCAAATACTTCCTAAGGCTCTGTGCCCCTAATCGTCTTCCAACCAGGAGTCATCCACACCACATACACATTATAGCTGAAAACTTCTGCCCTGTACACAGCTATTTCGTCTTGAACCTTGACGTCAATGGAATAACCAGATTCTAAAAAAAGAAAAAATATGAGGAAATTGGACCCTACCACAACAATCATTGCCAAAGCTACCAAATACAATTTCCGACCACCATCTACCTAAGCAGTTCACCAATGACGCATCAAAAGGGTAAAATGGATAAAGCTAGACATTGGAAGGCTTTCATTGGAACTTCCCTTTTCCCGATCAATAGGCTGTTAGGGCTTTAGCCCAAGAACCCGATGCCCATTCAATAGAAGAAGTAATATATAAATAAGATGGCTAATCATATTTTAATTAAATACTATTAAATTTTTTAAAATATCAAATGTGATGAATTTTATAAATGATAATTTAATGTTTATGAGAAACATATAAGTTTAAAAACATAAATATTATATATATATATATATATATATATTTAAACTTTAATGTTCGTATTTGTTACTGCATTGCGTAACATTTATAATTAATGTATATAACATTTGTAAACAAAATTTAAGGTTTGAAAAATTAGATATTTAATAAATTTATATTTTAATTATTAAATTTAGTTATTGTATTTTCTAAAATTTTTCTCTTAACTGTTTTTTTCCTATTACATCCGGTTCCAAACCTAGATTTGCCTGTTCTTCCTTTTAGGATTTTTCTCCCTTTTCAATTTTACACTTCATTGTCAATTCCACGATCAAATTTTTTATCTTGAATCTAAAATAAACATCAGAGTGGCACCAATTGAATGCGGAGAGAATCCAAATGACAATCAGCACAATCCCCACATGGTGGTGCAAGATTGAAACTTCCATCATATTCATCCCCTCAATTCAAAACTAAAAGTTTAAAAAAAAAGTAAAAAACTGCAAAAACTACCACTTAACTAAGACCACCACTCTAGAACCAAAGTTTCAAACTGTTATATATTTAATAATTGTTAATATAAATTTATTAAAATCCTGATTTGAACTGTTTTTAGGCTATACAATACATACTAATTCTGTTTTATGTTTTACTACACGTGGCTACTGATCTAATGAACAGTAAAATATCCTTTTAAAAAATTACTTCTACTCGACTGCAATAGCTAAAATGCTCCAATATATGCATGATCATCACACACTATACAGATTTATATTAGTAACCAGTGACAAAAGACAATTATGAAGTTAAATGCAATTCAGAAGCAAAAGTAGAAAGCAGAACCTATCTGTAATAAGTAATCTGTAAAACCACCTAACAGAAGAGTTTACCTTTTCAAGGCACCCTTCAGAAACTCTCGCTTCACTTCAAAATGGTAGCAGGTGTATTCAGTTTCCGTGTATGCATTTGATGAGCCAGGATGCTTGGACAAATAGCTATCATACTAACAATAAAAAAAGTGTCAAATCCTATGCCAATTAACCTATGTTATGCTTCTAGCACATGCAGCAGGAGTATAATCAACTTTGGAAAAGTGAGACTTCATACCATGGATACAAAGAAATTAATCTAATCTATCTTAATTAATTTTAAGTTTCATCAGAGAATAGGAGGGGGAATCACCTGGGATTACAACTTAGATTACAATTATGATAGTTATTAATAGTAAAAGAATGCAGAAATTTATCATTTAACCTATCAGTAGCTATACGAAAAGTTGAATTCGGGCACACATGTGACAAAGAAACATGAAATAAGAGGTATTGAGTACTATCAGGTCATAACAACACTTCTTCAGGTTTTCACTTGTTTTACACCATGCTTCTAAACCAAAACAAACATGTTATAGATAAATTGTTTTCTCAATAATACTTAAGAATTCAATCATTTTCAAACAAACATGAATAAGAAACACATCACATAGCCAAACAGATCTCATTTTCATCTGGAAATTCAGCACTCCCCATGAAGAGCATGTGTTCTGCAAATCAAATACATCAAATTCTTATTTTTATTCCAGGATATCTAAAAAATGCCACACAAGTATAAATCAAATATAGGAAAAAAAATTAAGGTCCCATTTGTATAAACTTCTCAATAAACACTTACAAAAGAAGAAGCAAGAAAGCAATCTATCTATCCATTTATATATCCTCATTTCCCCTTCAATTATTGCGCTCTCACACCAAAGCTAAAATTAAATAATTGGTTTTATTATTAAAAAAATCAAATCCATAAATATCATCCCATTCTCTCAATTTTTAGTCTTTTAAAAAAAATCTGATTCAAATATTAATCACTTATCGTTAAGATCACATGACATTTTATCATTAAATTATAATTTTAATAATCAATTTAACATTATTTGGCTTTTCATTTTTTAAGAAGACTTGATAATTTCTCAAAAATTCAGTCCACCATTTTTACTGTGATACTTGAAGAAATTTATATAATTTGAGTTTGATAATTACCATGTTTAAAGTTTTCATTAAAGAAATCAAATGTAGCAGATAATTTATAATGATATCTGTTGAAAAAAATTGAGAGGAAGTTAAAAGATATTGAATTTTGACCATACCAGAAAATGTAACAAGAGTCAACATGTACGTACAATTTGTTCTGTGACCTAACAATAGTACAATGTACAATTAAATCAATGAATATTTAGATAAGCATGATCCATATCTATATATATATATATGTATATGTATGTATGTATAGCAGTAGTTAAACATAATATTTTATTCTTTCTTTCTGCATTTCCTTAATTTACTATTTTTCAGAAAATCTAAATCAATAAAAATATTTTTTTAAAAGGTAAATTCATGAAAAAGGAATCTTAGGATTTATTCTGTAAGTTAAAAAAATTTAAATTAATATCATAAATAATATGATGATTATGCATTGAATTATAAAATTATAAAATGATTTTACATTTATGATCAATTACAAAAACTTATATTATGATTTTTTTTTTTGTATTTTTATACTTTCATAAACAACTTATTATTTTCAATATATGGAGAAGCACCATAAAATATGATGACAGAAACTCAATTACAATTTAAGGGGTCGAACTTTTCTCATTCGAATAACATGAATTAAAACCAGTTAATTGGAATCAATTTCCAAGAATCAAACAATAAATAAAAGATTGAAGCTGCAAGATTTCACATTAATTGTACTTTCTTTATAAACTCAAATATTATATATTTTTAGCATGGATTTTTCAAATATGTATAAAAAAGAATATAACTCATCATCTTCTTCATAAAATGGAGGGATGATGTGTAAAATTCAAAAAATGGTAACATTTGTTCTACGTACCTTAGGCGCCATATATAAAACCAAAACAAAACCAACGAACCCAACGCCATTTCTTCAACTATTTTTCTTTCTTCTGTTCTTCTCTTTCTTTCTCTCACCAACCAAATCTTCGCCATTCTCTTCTTCCTCATTTCCCCTTCAATTATTGCGCTCTCACACGCACTCAATCAATGGAACAACACTAACATTATAATATTATTAACATGTTACTTTTATAATATTATTAACTTGTTAATAATTTTGAATATTGTATATTATTTAATAAAAAAAAACGAGTATTCACCCCACTCAACCAAATCACACACGGCTTAAAGCACATACATATATACACAATAATCAAGACATTCTAAAAAGCAATAAAGCACATACATATATACACAATAATCAAGACATTCTAAAAAGCAATAAAACAAACCAAACCACATCATCCATATCATACCACGTTGTTCAAGGCAGAGAATGGTTTCATACTTTGAGGGGAAAAGAAGGATTAGATGTCCAACGAGCTTAACTAATAAATTCCATGCAATCTAAAAACATTAGCTAAAGTTAAAACAGTTGAACATATTGATTTGTGAGGCAACATAAATCACGAGTGGAAGCCATCTTTCATCATTGATACTATAGAAAAGCATTGCTGCCGACACACTTTGTTAAATTTGAACATGACATATGGCAGAGATGAAATGTCTTTTTTTGGCAAATTCAATCAACTAACCAAAAAGGGATCATTGAATTTACCCAAAGGAGACATCAGAGATCATTAAAATCAAGAATCAACATATCATGGAGACTAGACCTGGGACTTTCTACATTCTCCTTGTTATGACATACCGATTATAAATTGGTAAAGTAATTATAATTGCTGTCACAAAGTATCATCAATTGCCAGAAAGAACAGCAAAGCCAAACGGACAGACCTAGGTTGTATTAAATTGTTTTCTTTTTTAATTTTCCAAAATTATTTTATCAAAAAGATTTCAAAAAAGATTTGAAAAACTGTTTTTCAGAGAGTATGGTGGGTGAAGAATATCCCAGGGCAAAGAAGAATACCATAAAATTGAAAACTGAAAAAAAATATTATTTGTTAAAAGGGAAAGTGAGAGAATTACCAGCAAGAAGTGTACCACGACCATGGAAGGCAATACATTTCACACACCCATGTTCCAAGTACTCCTCTATCACTTCCGGAAAATCTCCCTGCAAGGGGTCTTCAATATTGCATAAAATAACCACAATGTTAGTGGGTACCCATTAATGTTAAAACTTATGAAAAGAAAAGCATGAAATGGAAATAAAAGTAACTTAATTTTCGTTGTTTCAATGGGTACGCATTTTAAACTCGTCCAAGGTTAACTAATTGAGTGTTATGGACATAAAGCAAAAAAAACAAAGGTTAAAAATAAAAAGATTACGCTGGGTTGCTAAAACAAAGAAAAGGGGCGTAAGAGAAAGAAACTGGAAGAAGAAAACGAACCAATGATTTGTGCGTTCATCGTTGCAAGAAGCTTCGAGTGCAGAGTGAGAGAGAGAGGATGAAGTTAAGTGAGGAAGGGGAAAACCCTAAACCCCTGTCATCGGCGGCCATCAAGCGACTATTGGCGACGAGGCCCTCCTTCCTCTGCTGCGACTCCATCCTCTGGCGGTCCTCCTCACGCTTGATGGCGGAGACGAGCACGCTGTAGAAGTCGCGATTCTTGCACTCGAGGAGGGACTGGCGGTGGTTCAAGGGCCTCTCGACGGAAGTGATGAGGGAGATGAGGTCCAATTTGTGGGGCTGGGGCTGGGCGTAGGCCTGGGCCTGGGAAGGGAGGGTGGATTTGGCGCGTTTTTTATTTTCTCTATATTTTACCCTTTTTTTTAAATATAAGTGTAATTTTTGAAATTGTATTACTACACTTTTAATTAAAATAAAATTAGAATTTGAAAATTAAAAAAAAAATAAAAATATTTACGATTTTCAAATAAATTTTTTCTACTTAGTATGTTTTTTTTTTTTTAAATATTTTTTGAAAAAAATAAATTTTTATAAAATATTTTTTTATTATATATCTATATCTATATATAAAAAGGATTTTCTCTTTTAACTTAATTTTTTACTTAGTTTATCCTTATGTCAATATTTTATTTTATTTTATTATTATGGATATTAGCGTCATTTTTTATTTTTCCAAAATTTTAAATTTTTAAATTTTAACAATTTAAAATTTTTCAAATTTTTAAATCTCAAAACTTTTTCGAAACACTTCAAATTTAAAAAAATTTAAATTTCCAAATTTTTTAAATTTTCAAACTTTTAAACTTTCAAATTTTTTAAATTTACAAAATTTTTAAATTTTTAAAAACTTTGAATATATTAGGTAAAAAATTGGAAACAAAATTTTTATTTTAAATATTTTATGATATCTAATTTAAAATTTTCAATTTTAAATTTTTAATTTTAAATTTTAAATTTTAATTCTATACCTATATATAAAGAGGATTCCCTCTTTTAACTTCCTTAATTTTTTACTTACTTTATTCTTATGTCAATATTTTATTTTATTTTATTATTATGGGCATTGGCCTCATTTCCTTTTTTTTTTAAATTTAAAATTTTTCAAATTTTTAAACTTTAAAGCCTTTTCGAAACACTTCAAATTTCAAAAAAAAATTAAATTTTCAAATTTTTTAAATTTTCAAACTTTTTAAATTTCAAACTTTTTAAATTTACAAAAATTTTAAATTTTCAAAAATTTTGAATATATTAGGTGCAAAATTGGAAACAAAATTTTTATTTTAAATATTTTATGATATCTAATTTAAAATTTTGAATTTAAAATTTTAATATTTAAATTTTAAATTTTAAAATATTAATAGTTTTCACAGTTACATCTATTCTCGTTTCTCTTTTATATTCAGGCTATAGAGAGAAAAAAATGCTCATAAATTTTTACACATCTTGAATCCTCTTCCTTCACGTTCCATGTTCTTCTCCTACTCTCACCCGTCTCATTTTATAAGGCAACGAAGAGGAGAGGAAGCCAATAAGAGATTCCGGACGCAAGGAGGCACCGCGAGTTCAAGATTTTTTAAACCAAGAAAGAGATAATTCACATCTATATTATTATTATTTCATTGTCAACACTAAAGCAATCAGATAAATTGAAGGTTTCATAAATTAAAACTACAAATACTCACCAAAGAGTTGAGAAGTGTCCTCAAAGTCAGAGAACATTTAAATTTGAAGGTAATGGAGAACCCAAAGGGAGAGGAACTATCAGAACAAATGTTTGCATGTGTGAGAGAAAGAAAAATTAGGACGATTCATTCATTTTGTTGGCTAATCGAGAAATCTCCGACGACTTCTTTTCTCAAATCTGTTCTAGCACCCACCAATATCACTCACCGAAAATTCATCTGTTATGCTTCACTACTTTTTTTATGTGTCGTTTAAATTTTATAAATGTCAATGTAGTATTTATTTTCAAGTTTCTATTTATTAATTTTACTGCTAAATTTGATTTTGTGTTAAAATCGGATGCAGATTCAGAAAGGGACCAATGAGTTGATTTTGTCTACCAAGTTGGTTGGGTGGCCCTATTTTTTACTTTTTTAAACTATAATAATTTTTAATTTTTACTTATTTTGATATTTGACTTTTTTTTTCTCTTTAACATCTAAAATTTGATATTTGGCTGCAGGAGGGTCACAAGGTTACTCTAAATGTTTATGACTTCAACCGAGGACTTGCACACGACAACTTTCGATGTCGCTATTGAAGGCAATATGGTGAGTGTTTTTCTTTATTGTTGACTATGGAAAAATATGAAAGGTTGATTTCATTGTATATTCATCTCTTTAAGTTTCAACCTTCATTGATGAGTCTTACTTTGACAAATAAATAATTAGTAATTTTGTTTGTTCTTGATGTTAATCACTTACATATTGATGTTGTATTTGCCTTGCAGATGTGGAACATGTTCAAGATGTGCAAATGATTTGCACCAAAGTAGAAGAAAGTGTCTAATCAGCCAAGCATCAACGATGGAAGTGATACGTGTTTATTTTATATATAATAGTTTTGACATTATAGGGTCACATACATAATCAAAATACATGTTGTGAAAAAAAAATTCACAATGTTTCTAAGTACTTTTTTTAATAATTTTTTGTTCTTCCCGTGATTTCTATATTTATGTAAGCGCACGAAAGAAAATCTAATGGCTCTCTGATAACCATGATTCTGAAATGAATAAAAGTATTTTGTTTGATTTAGTTGTTTGAGATTCCTTTTTTCATTTTAGATTTGGATCAAAGTCAAATGAGTTATCAAAAGGGAATGACTTTCAGAATAGGTATTTTGAAAAATTGAAGCATTAGGTTGAAATGGATGATTCATTATTATAAGAAAAAAAAGTCTATATTAAACTTGAACGATATGGAAGAAAAATGAAAAATCATAATTAAGGGATTCAGTGGATCCTCTAAGTGATGTATATTGAATATAAAATTAAGAAAATATATTACGAGAGGTTTGTAATATTTATGTTATGTTGAAATGTTATGAAAATTATTACAGTGATCTTATAGTCAAATTACCGTGGAAGTTTTTATAAATATTATTGAAGTGTTGTTTTGTATATTTAGTAATCATGTTTCAAAGTTAATTTGAAATTAATAAAATATTATAATTGATATATTTATAAACATTATCGAAAAGAATATAAATGATTTAATTCACTTTAATAAAAATATCTTATACCATATTTTTTTTCTTAAAAAATTAATAATTTATAATTAATATATATATATATATATATATATATATAAATATATTGATAATTATATTATATTATAAATATCAAAAATCTGAAAAAGCATATATATTATAAATAGTTTTGTATATTTCTTTCATTAATAACTATATTTATATTTATATATTATGTTAATATAATTATTTGTACTGAAACTAATCATCTTAAAATTTATATATTTAATTATTTTATAAATTTATATATAGATTATATTTATAAAATTAATATATATAAATTTATAGATAATTAATTATTTTAAAGTTTTTAAATTTTTAAAAATACAATTTGTTTTTAAAATAAACATTTTCTTTATTTCCCTTCAATAGGTTTATCCTAACAAATGAACATCAAAATACTGTATAAAAAAAATCAAGTCTCGAATAGTAAATAATTATGTTATTTGTTATTTCTTTAATTTTTAATTTTAATAATTAACTAATTATTATTAACGGAAACATATATGAATATGCATATTTTAATACCAATCTATTGTTTTCTTTTCTATATTATAATTTTGTATGATATTTATAAATTTATTATAATAACTATTATATTGGGTATGTTTCCTTCATAACATATGTGGGTGCACTTGAATAATTTATGTGTCTTTTTATATGTATTTATATTTATTAAAATAAACTATAAATTTATAGTCAATCTTAATATAAGTGTGCGAATAATAACATTGTTTATTCAAATTTTAATATTAAGCATAGATATATACAAATAATAAAAATAAAAAATGCAGATACACATGTACGACAACATCTGTGTTCCCGCTAGTAATTAAAGAATGACTAAAGATATTTTTATAAAATATTTTATTATTATATATAATTAAAAAAATATAAAAGTTTTTATTTTTTTATTATAGAATTAAAAAATTAAATATAATTTTTTGATTTTTAATATATTTGATCTCGCCGCGGACTCAAGCGTGGAGAGATTGCCTCGTCACTCCTTCGTTTGACTTCCTATCTGCTGTGCGTTCTGCAAGGAGGTTCCAGGGACCTTCGACGACTCCCAGCGGTACCTGCAAAACACGCGAACAGCGCCTCTAGCGGCCGTTGTAGCTCCGACGCTCAAGTCAGGCAACGAGAACACCAAAAGGTCTCTCTCAGATTTCTCTGTATGAGACTGTTGTGTGTGTGCCCTCAGTCCCCTTTGATTCGAAGACTGAGTGCCCCTGGATGTGTGTTGTGTCTCTGAGGTAAAGATTGCATACCTGGTTTCGGTGTTCTTCTTCCTCATATAGGCCCGTGTAGCCCCTACAGGCTACCTCTAGGCCACTTAATTACTCTGTATTGCCGTTTCCACTCCCCAGGGCTACCTTGCGTGCCAGCTTTCTTCACTTGAGTGCCAAGTCTGACAGCGGGAGCCGCGTGGGTGCCTCTGGGCCCCTCGACTTCTGTGCCTATCTGCCCTACCTATTCTCTGGGAACATCTTCACCATCCACGTGGCAGACATGCAACCCCCTAGGAGACTCTAACCTTGATGGGTTCTCGTCCAGCAGGATTCTGCACCTAACTGTGTCTTCTCATCTTCCTGCGTGGTCGTCTCGCGACTGAGAACGCTCCCAGCCCCTGGGCACTTTACTGATCATCGGTGGCGTTGTTCACATCGCGCGGCCGATGTTACCTCAACACACACCGATGACCGATGTGATACTTCACGTCCTCGTGCTCTGCTTATGGGATCAGGCGAGGTCCTTGAGTAACGTTCTCGCTGGGAGCCTGGGTCCCAGTTTAACACGTGTTGACAAGAAACCCCCGACGACTGATCATTCTCCATGCACCGACGACTGATCACAATGCATGTACTGACGACAGATCACTCTGAACGCACCGATGACTGGTCGGTGCTTCGTCCCTTCTCGCGCTCTTCTTCTAGGCGCTCAAGTAGGAACTGATCTGCTGGTGGCGGTCACTCGGTAGCTGACCACCGATCGCCGTTCTTGAACGATCTCCACCCTGGTTTATCTGCCTTCACGTGTCACGCGTCACTCCGTGATTGATCCACGTGGTTATCTGCTTCTGACGTCATCGCCTACCGATGACCGACCGGATCAATATTAAAATTATTTTATATCTTTAATAAAATTAATGATGTAATACTTTAAGAATATAAAAAAAATATAAGTAAATTATTTTAAATAAAACAATCAAACTAAATCGAATATATATTTTAAATTCGAAAATGTAACTAGATTGATATTCTATTTGACGACAACGAAAGGATAAATTATTATGATAATAGTTCATCTCCGCCAAGACATTTATATCTAGACAACAAATAAGACTCTCATGTAGAACAAAATCTAATAGATATACTTCTAATAGGTCATGAACTAGAACAGAATTATTCTCAACGAGTCCATAAGATGTGATCCCATTTTTGCATCAGGTCTAGGTAGAAACCAAAGGTCTTAAGCAAGCGATCTGACAGAACAACTCAAAAAGTAAAAAAGTATCATTAATTTCTTCATACTTGTTCCAAGTTTGAAGTACCATTTGTACAAGTTTTTCAACATAATATGAACCCAGAATAAAATTGCAGAAAGTAGGGCGAAATTTCAAAAATCTGGAAGCATGAGAGCCTTGGAGTGCACCAAATTTCTAAAACTTTTCCCGAATGAATTTTTTGTTGAAATTCTATGTAATAATTCCGACAAAATTTGGGACAAAAAGCGACAAATTTCAAGTCAAACGGATGAGTATTCAGTTTGGAAAAAAATCAAACAGTTTCACACACAAAAATAAACCTTTCTTTCTGCCCTAGCAATGATCAATAAAACAATTTATTGCTAATCTTGTGGAATGAACTTGAGGCTCAAATCTCAGCCACAACTCAATACACACAATAAGGAATAACATGTAACAAGTCCCAGACCAAGAGCAAAAAAAAGTGGAAAACTTGTTTTTCCGAACACAAAACGTCTTGACTTCTGATAAACACTTCTTAGAAGCACTTCTCATAAGCACTTATGAGAAACACTTCTCATAAGCACTTATGAGAAACACTTCTCATAAGTAGTTCTCATAAACACTTCTTAAAAGTACTTCTCATAAGAACTTCCCATAAGTACTTCTGAGAAGCACTTTTGAGAAGCACTTCTCACAAGTACTTATGAGAAGCACTTTTAAGAAGCACTTCTCACAAGCACTTCTGAGAAACACTTATGAGAAGCACATCTGACAAGCAATTATGAGAAACACTTTTGAGAAGCACTTTCATTTTTTACACGTCTCCATCCGACTTCTCAGTCAAAAGTTATGACCATTTGAAGTTTTTTCATACTAAACCACAAACTCCAAATTCTAAACCCTAAAAATCATAAAAAACATTAAAATCCCATAAACCCCAAAAACCCAAAAACCATAAAATCGTAAAAACCCTAAGAACCTTAAAAACCCTAAAAACCTAACAACCAAAAAAACCTAGACACCCTAGAAACCCTAAAAACCTTAGAAACTCTGGGAGCCCTGAAAAACCTAAAAAATCTAAGAACACAAAAAAAAAGGTTTAATTACCTTATTCGTCCCTGCATTTGGGGTCAATAGTCAATTTAGTATAGTGATTTTTAAAAAATCAATTTGGTCACTATATTTTTTAAAATGTATTCAAATTGGTCATTTCCGTTAAATTTTATTTGAAGGTGTCAGCAGTTGCTAATGTGGCAGAGAGAGAATGTTTATGTGACAGAAAGAGTGCCTATGTGGCAGAGAGAGAGTGTTTATGTGGAAGAGAATGAATGTTTATGTGAAGAGAGAGGTAGGATTGTGAGTTATTATTATTACTATTGTTACTATTATTATTATCATTAATATTATTGCTACTGTTATTATTATTATTATTATTATTTTTATTTTTATTATCATTAATATCATCACTATTATTATTACTATTATTATAACTATTATTATTATTACTATTATTATTATTATATTTACTGTTATAATATTATTATTAATAATAAAACAAAAATAATAATCATAACAAAAATAATAATAATAAAAAATAATAATAACAATAATAATAATTATTATTATTATTGATCCAGCCTCTTGACCAAAACATTAGAACTTCTCCTTTTCAAACCTCATCCTCTCCAGCTTCACGCCAAGTACACCGATGACCTTCACCTGATAATCCTCAAAGAGACCTGAAAGAACAGTATGGCGCATCTGCGGCCGGTTGCGCTCCGACGCTCAAGTCAGTGATCGAATCAACAAAGAATTTCAGAGAAAACTCAGAACCGTGTGCAAGTGAATCACCACAAATGAAAACCCCCCCCTCAATTCCGTTAAGAATTCTATATAATATACCTGAGTCTTTCTCTCTCCTGACGGTTATTCCTCTTGACACGTGGATAACCTCTGGTCATACACATGTCATCATCTGGAGTACCTGCAGCTGAAACGTTACTTTCACTTTGCTCATGCGACTAAGTTATCCACACAGGGAGTAGCTTAGTGCACAAGCTACTCTGGGCACAACCTTAACATGGTGAGCTGGTTAACACTGGGTATCACGGCTCACACTACACATGGTGGCTGATATGCCACTTATCTTCTCTACTTTGGCGGCAGACATGCCACTTATCTTCTGTATTTAGACCATATAATAAGTGCTTACCAAGTCTTCTCAAATACATGGCGATGTGCTCCTTTCGGCGACTTGTTGACCACCTGATCTCCTAATCTTCACACACGGCGATCATGTGCAATCTAGGCGATTACTGATTACATACAAGAGAAATTAGAGACCGCCGCCTTCTTCAACAAACGACAATCTCATCGACTTCTAAGCTACACTTTCCTTTCTCTTACTCTTCTTGATCCACGTGTCCTCCTCAAGCACGCCCACAGGATTACCTTACAATTACGTCATCACACCTGACTACTTGGTCAGTACAATTATTATAATAATTGTAAAAATATTAATAATAATAATAACAATAATAGTAATAATAATATTAATAATAGTAATAATAATTATAATAATAATACTAATAATAATAGTAATAATAATAATAAAAATATTAATAATAATAATAAATAACAAAATAATAATAAGAATAATAATAATAATAATAAAAATAAAAATAATATTAATAATAATATTAATAATAATAATAAGAATAATAGTAATAATAATAATAATATTAATAATAATAATAATAACAATAATAATATTATTTTTGTTATTATTTTTATTATTATTATTGTTAATATTATTATTTATTATTATTATTATTAGTTGTAGGCTTAATTACTTTAATATTATTATTATTATTACTGTTATTATCATTCCTATTATTCTTATTCTTATTATTATTGTTATTTATTATTATTATTATTATTAATATTATTATTATTATAATAATAATTATTGTTATTATTATTACTAGTAGGAACACAGACACGTGCCTGTGTATCCATATTTTTTATTTAATTTTTTTGAGTTTTTTTTATTCTTTAAAAATAATTTCTTCCATATTTTTTTATTTCTTTTTGTTTGATCTTCTTTTTATTCTTCGAAAATAATTTATCTCAAGAACGTTAAAATGAGAAGTTAAAAGAAAATACGTGAATGAGGTTAATGAAGAAGTGGAGAACGACAGCTAAATAAAAATAAATTAAAAAGAAGATTATTTTAAAACAGAAAAATAACGTACAAATCTCTCAACTCTCTTGTCACAACAAATAAAATAAATAAAAATTAACGTAACAATCTGTCAGTTAAGTCATAATAAATAAAATAAAATTTTAAAATAAAAAAACTTCTTTATTAACTTCAAAAATTATAAAATGTCTAAATAACCAAAATAAATTAATAAGACAAAATATTAAGCAAGGATAAAATAGAAAAAATTAGAACGTGGGAAATCCCCTTTATATATAAGTATAGATTACTATTATTATTATTCTTATTACTATTATTTTTATTATTATTTCTATTATTAATAATATTATTATTGTTATTATTATTATTACTATTATTATTATTAATATTATTATTATGACTATTATTATTATTATAATTGTTGTTATTATTATTAATATCATTATTATAGTTATTATTATTATTATAATTATTACTATTATTATTATTATTCTTATTATTATTGATCCGGTCGGTCATCGGTAGTCGATGACGTCAGCAGCAGATGACCACGTGGACCATTCACAGGGTGACACGTGGAATAAGAAAGCAGGTGAGTCAGGGAGGAGATAACTCAAAATGGTGATCGGTGGTCAGTTGCTAAGTAACCACCACCAGCAGATCAGTGCCTAGATGAGCGTCTGGAAGGAGAGCGCGAGAAGTAAAGAAGCACTGATCCGTCATCGGTGCATGGTCATCGAGGTTTCTTGTTAACACACAGTTAAGCTGGGACCCAAGCTCCCAGCGAGAGCGTTACGCAAGAAGCACTGATCCGTCATCGATGTTCTTGCTAACACGCAGTTAAGCTGGGACCCAGGCTCTCAACGAGAGCGTTACGCAAGAAGCACTGATCCGTCATCGATGTTCTTGCTAACACGCAGTTAAGCTGGGACCCAGGCTCCCAGCGAGAGCGTTACGCATGCACCTCACATGATTCCAAACCAGAAGAAGAAGAGCTGCTCGCCAGTAGGGTCGTGCATGAGGATGACATAAGAGAGCTAGTAAGCAGGTCAGTCATCAGTGACTCTCTTAACCCATTACGTGCATGGCCTTGTGCAGTGAGACCATGCATGCAGGATGCAGCGCCTGGTGAGTGTTGTAGTGGCCAGACTTCGGACGTCGGCCAAGAGCTGAGAGGTCGGCACAAGAGAGGTCGGTCTGGTGGGCCCAATAGAACATGGAGAACTGATGACGTCACCGAGCCACGTCAGCTGGGTCCTATAGTGTGGGCCAGAGCTATGTGGGGGTGATACCATAGACGTGGAACAGTTGGTCGATGAGCCCTCAGTAGGGTCGATCACCAGAGCGAAGCAACGTGTCCTCGTCACACAACAGGGCGATGAGAGACATATCGGTCATCGGTCAGGATGAGAGACACATCGGTCAACAGGGTGTGACGAGGTGACATCGGCCAAGGTGATTTGAACAACGTGGCCAGAACAGTTGAGATTGATTCCCCGAAGGGACCAGTGATCAGTAAAGTGCCCAGAGTCAGGGAGAGGCCTTAGTCACGAAACGTCCATGCATGAGGCGGGGGAAGCACAGCTACGTACAAAGCCTTGAGGAGTAGAGAACCCATCAAGATTAGAGTTTCCCAGTGAGGTTGCCTGCATGGCACGCGGACCGTGAAGGCGCTCCCAGGGCAGTTGGCGCCAGTGATTAGGTAGGGCAGGTGGGCACAGAAATTGAGGGTATACAGAGGTACCCACGTGGCCTTCCCTGTCAGACTTTGCACTCAAGTAGGAGAAACCTGCATGCAAGATTGCCCTCAGAGTGGGTGATGGCAGCGCAGGAGTAATCGAGTGAGCCCTAGAGGTAGCCAGTAAACGCTAAGACTACATAAGGGGCAGAGAACACTCAGCAAAGGTACGCGATATGCAATACGTGATTTCAAACTAGAGATTTCACTAAGAGATTTGGTGTTCCTGTTGCCTGACTTGAGCGTCGGAGCTACAACGGCCGCTAGAGGCGCCGTCTGTGTTGCTTTGCAGGCATCGTTTGGAGTTCCAGAGAGGATTCTTGGAGCGTTCTTGCAGAGCACGCAGTTGCAGAAGGCTAGACGAAGGAGTGACGAGGCATATCCTCCACGTTCGAGTCACCGGCGGGAACAATTATTATTATAATAATAATTATTTTTATTATTATTATTATTAATATTATTATTATTATTGTTATTATTATTATTATTATTCTTATTCTTATTATTGCTATTACTATTATTATTGTTGTTATTATTATTATTATTTTTGTTATGATTATTATTATTATTATTATTATTATTATTTTATTATTAATAATATCATAACAGTAAAGATAATAATAATAATAATAACAACAACAGTAATAATAATAATAATAATAATAATAATAATAATAATAATAAATAATAATAATAATAATAATAATAATAATAATAATTATAATATTAATAATAATAGTAGTAATAATAATAATATCTCTTAATTCTACCTCTCTTTTCGCATAAACATTATCTCTCTTCCACATAAACACTTTCTCTGTCACACAAACACTCTTTCTGCCACATAAACATTCTCTCTCTGCCACATCAGCAACCGTTGACACCATCAGGTGAAATGTAACGGAAATGACCAATTTGAATACATTTTAAAACATATAGGGACCAAATTGATTTTTTTAAAAACCACTATACCAAATTGACTATTAACCCTAAATGTAGGGACAAATAAGGTAATTAAACAAAAAAAAAACCCTAGAAACCCTAACAACTTAAAAAATCCTAAAAGCCCAAAAAAACCTACAAACCCTAAAATCCTTAGAAACCCTAAAAATACTAAAAACCTTGAAAACCATAAAAACCCTAGAAACCCCTGAAACCCCTAACAACCATAAAAAATTAGAAACCCTAGAATACCTAGAAACCCTAGGAAGCCTAAAAAACCTAAAGACCCTAAAAATCGTAAAAACCCTAACAATCATAGAAACCCTAAAAACCTCGAAACCCTCGAAACCTTAAAAACCAAAGAAGCCCTAGGAACCCTAAAAAATAATAAAAACCCTAAAAAGTAAAAAAACCCTAAGAACCATAAGAGCCTTAAAAACCTTAGGGTTTGGAGTTTAGGGTTTGGTTCAGGGGTTCGGGGTTAGAGGTGGACTTTAGGGATTCAGGGTTTTGGGTTCAGGGTTCAGGGTTCAGGGTCGAGGGTTTAGGGTTTAGGGTTCAGGGTCGAGGGTTTATGGTCGAGGGTTCAGGGTTCAAGGTTTAGGGTTTAGGGTCCTGGGTTCAGGGTCGAGCGTTCAGGGTCGAGCGTTTGGGGTCCAAGGTCGAGGGTCAAGGGTCCAAGGTCAAGGGTCCAGGGTCAAGGGTCCAGGGTCAAGGGTTTAGGGTTCATTCAAGGTTTAGGGTTCATTCAGGGTTCAGGGTTTGTACTGACCAGTCCTCGGACCTCGGACACCAACATCAGATGTCAGACATCGGCGCTCAAGTGTCATGAATGGGCCACGTAAGCGGGCCCTAGAGATAGTAACGAGTTATCACTCAGACATAAGCAAGACCTAGATTCACGGGAGGATTGATGCATGTGGTGTGTATAGCACGTTCAGGTTTAACACAAGTAAGTATTCCTTGGAGGCGCTAAGGCCCATGAGGGTTAGGGTTTCCAGGGAAGGCAGCATGCATGGCATGTGAATAATTACGGCACCCATAGAATAGATGGCCCCGCAGCGCTGATGCATGAGTTGGTACCCTGACGGCCATACTGTTAAGACTTCGCACTCTAGAAGAGGAAGGTTCTATGCGGCGGCTATGCTAAGCTTGTGCAACGCCCACAGGATATCTCATCAGTAACCCTAATTCCACTTAAGGAAAGGTTTTCGTGGAATACAAAAGTTGACCTAGATACAACCTATAAAGAGGGTGGTAAGAACCCTAGAAAGGTACGCAGTTCTAAGCTTGAACTATTTTACTTACTCATTGTTTCTTAGCCCAGTGCTGATTTGATCATCGGAGTGCAGTCAACAAGTAGGGCCCCCTCTGTTTCAACGAAACCACTCTTGAGAGCACAGAAATCACCCGAAATAGGAGGAGCCACCGCCTGCCCCTGAAGTCAACAGCGACTGAGTCAATCGGCGAGAACATTTGGCGCCCACCGTGGGGCCCGATAAAACTAGGTCTCATCCACAGTTGTGCTCAGAGCTACCAAGCGATATGAGGAATACTAGGCAAGGCGCTACTGGAAGGGAGGAAGTTGAGCACGTCACCATGCAAGAACTCATGGAGACTATCCACAACCTTCAGCAGGCATTCGCGGCGTCCAGGGCTGACTAGGAAAGGGTTCTGACTGAGGTCCGGGCTGAACAGACCCTCAGACAAAATTAGTTTAGGGCAGAATTGGACGCATCGTTGGCGACCAATGAGGAGTTCCGCAAGGCCAATGAGGAGTTGCTAAGAGGGATGAGAGAACGCATAACAGGAGAACTAGGTATGCTCGCCCCAGTTAGGGCTCGCCCCATACCTTTCTCCCAGGCGATCATGGAGGCAGCAATCCCCGCAACGTTCATGGTTCCAAAGATCACTTTCACAAGTGTTGAAGACCCAGAGGCCTATATCACATCCTTCCACACACAAATGATGATTTCGGGAGGAACCGATGCCATGCACTGTAAGTTATTTTTGGGAACTTTTTCAGGAACGGTGTTGGATTGGTTCATTAGTCTCCCCGTTGGACACATCACATCATTTGACCAGTTCTCGACGCTATTCAGGGAATAGTTCATCGTCAACTACGCACCCCTCTCGTTTCCTTCGATCTTTTCGATGTGAAGCAATACCAGGGAGAACCGTTGAAAGACTTCCTGAAATGATTTGGGGCGTTTGTGGTGAAGTTGCACACCAAAGACGAGGCCATGATGGTGCACGCGTTTGGGAAAGGGGTTTTACCGAGACTCTTTAGTGATTCACTGATCAGATGTCGTCCAAAGACATTTAGTGAAATCCGCCGCTGAGCTGTGGCCCACATC
Organism: Phaseolus lunatus; assembly: GCA_013389735.1. NCBI lineage: Eukaryota > Viridiplantae > Streptophyta > Magnoliopsida > Fabales > Fabaceae > Phaseolus > Phaseolus lunatus. Next base: position 9,107 of record CM023859.1, on the reverse strand, counting down.
AGCGTAGAGGAGGAGGTGACCAAAAAGCGCACGAGGGTTGATCCCGCAAAACCTCATAGAACAGGTCGTACTCAACCCATGAGAGTGCACAAGGCCACGACAGGAAAGAAGGCTAAATCAGCATCGTATAAGCCATATAAGCCTCAGACCAAGCCTACCAGGCACAACTTCAGAATAGACCTTAAGGAGTTAATCGCCATTCCCGAGGTGGCAAATAGGCTGAAATCACCCCCAAAGACTGATAGAAGACTGGCGCCCGACATGGACACTTGGTGCGAGTTTCACCAAGCGTTTGGTCATAGCCTACGCAACTGCTTAGCGCTGGGACACCAGTTAGATTAATTAGTGAGGAATGGATTTTTACAGGAATATCTACAGGGAAAGCAGGGAGACCAGACACTGGTCACCCCCAGCAGGAGACTAGGGGCATGAGGTGTTAATCCACGGGGAGATCGACACCATCTTCAGGGGTTTCTCAGGAGGAGGATGTACAACCTCCCAGCGAAATAGGTACACCAGAGGAATAATGGTAGTAGAGGAAGGGGAGTCAGACTAGTTCCCTGAGTCCGATCTCACCTTTACAAAGGCTGATCAGCTAGACGTGGTCCCCCATGATAACGATCCAGTGGTAATCTCAGTGGTAACGGTGGGAAGGAAAGTGCATCAAGTCCTTATTGACCAGGGAAGCTCAGCAGATGTGATGTTCTGGTCGACCTTCAATAAGTTATAACTATCACCCGACCAGTTGAGACCCTATGACGACTGGATCAGGTAGAGGTGAGGGGGCACATAGAGCTGAGGACAACCTTTACCGACGACACCACGTTCCACACAATTGATATCAGTTACCTTGTAGTCAATGCCCCCTCTACTTATAATATCCTTTTGGGCAGACCTGCTTTGAATAGATTGGGAGTCATAGCCTCGTCGAGGCATTGAAGATAAAGCTGCCCTCCCTCGAGGGGACTGTGATCACCATCAAGTCAGACCAGAAGACAACAAAGAAGTGTTACAAAAATAGCCTCAAGACAAAAAGAGGGGTGTGCACCGTCACTTGCCAGCCTCAAAGGGGAGAGGGGATCGTTCATGCAGAGATCGCCCGGGAAAGACGACTAGAGCCCGCAAAGGAAGTAATAGAAAGAGAGATCGGGGGGAGAAAGCTCAGACTCGAAAGGTCATTAAGCTAGGAAACATAGGACCAGGTCGCCAAAGTGTTAGCACGACATCTGGATGCCTTCGTGTGGTCTGCCTCAGACATGCCAGGTATTCATCCCAATTTCTTGTGCCATCGTCTTACCATGGATCCGCAGGTCCGACCTATTCGTCAGACGCGCAGAAAGTTTAATGATTAGAGACGACTGGTCATCAGGTAGGAGATCCAAAAACTATTGGATGCTGGTCACATAAGGGAGATCCAATACCCCGAGTGGCTGGCTAACATGGTGCTGGTCAAGAAAGCTAATGGCAAGTGGAGTATGTGTGTAGACTTCACATATTTGAAAAAAGCTTGCCCGAAAGACTCGTATCCACTGCCCAATATCGACGCTTTGGTGGACAGCGCGTCAGACTGCAAGCTTCTTAGCTTCCTAGATGCCTTCTCTGGATATAACCAAATTCGGATGCGTTCCAAAGACGAGTGTAAGACAACATTCATGACGGAGCACTCCTGCTACTGTTATAAGGTGATGCCCTTTGGGCTAAAAAACGCTGGCGCCACCTATCAAAGACTGATGGATAGGATACTTGCCCCTATGATAAGGAAAAACTTGCAGGCATATGTAGATGATATGGTCGTCACCTCCAAGAAGAAGGATCATCATGTTGCCGACCTGGAAGAGATATTCACCACCATAGCTAGGTATGGACTGAAGTTGAACCCCGAGAAATGTGTGTTTGGGGTAGAGGCAGACAAATTCTTAGGGATCCAGCTCATTGAGTGTGGGATAAAGGAAAACCCCGAGAAGTGTGTTGCGATTATAGCCATGAGGAGTCCAATCTTGGTGAAAGAAGTACAGCAGTTAACAAGTTGGATGACCGCTTTGTCTCGATTTGTATCAGCAAGAGGGGATAGGGGACATCCCTACTTTCAGTGTTTGAAGAGAAACAACAGGTTCATGTGGACCAAGGAATGTGAAGAATCATTTCTCAAGTTGAAGGAATACCTTGCTATCCCACCAGTGTTGTGCAAGCCACAGCTGAGCATTCCACTTCTTCTATTCTTTGCCATCACAGATCGGGAGATCAGTTCAGTCCTCATCCAGGAACAGGATCATATGTAGAAGTTGATATATTTTGTTAGCAAAGTCTTGCAAGGGCCCAAGGTAAGATACCAGGCCATAGAAAAGGCGGCCCTGGCAGTGGTGTTTTCAGCACGACGACTCCGCCACTACTTCTAGAGTTTCACCGTAATAGTGATGACAGACTTTCCTATTCGCAAGGTCTTACAGAAACCTGATGTGGCAGGTCGAATGGTGCGTTGGGAGGTTGAGCTATTAGAGTTTGATGTGCAGTACGAATCAAGAGGGCCTATCAAGGGCCAGGTGTATGCGAACTTCGTGGTAGAGCTCTCCTCAACGGCCACACACCAAGAGGAAGCAGACTTCAGATGGGTCCTTTCTGTAGACTGGTCCTCCAACCAACAGGGTAGTGGGGCTGATGTCATTCTGGAAGGGCCAAATGGGATGCTAATCAAACAGGTTCTACGTTTTGCCTTCAAAGCTAGTAACAACCAAGTTGAGTATGAAGCCTTGATTGCAGGAATGTTACTGGCCAAATAAATGGGCGCTAAGAGTTTGCTAGCAAAAAGTGATTCCCTGTTAGTGACGGGGGCAGGTTACGGGTGGATACCAGGCCAAAGACCCTTAAATGGCTGCTTACCTGGAGTATGTTCAGATTTTGAAGGAGACTTTTTGCGAGGTTCGAGCTGGTCCACGTCTCGAGGGAACAGAATGCCCGAGCTGACTTGCTAGGAAAGCTCACCAGTTCGGACAAGGGGGACAGACAGAGGACAGTTATACAGGAGACTCTAATGACACCTCGAACCACCACAAGTGACACAGCAGTAGTTCAGTAGGTCAACACATCGGAAGGCGTCAAGAGGAGTCATCGGTCATTGACTCAAGAGACGTTGAAGGCACCCAGGATAAACGCATATAACACATCAGGACGGGAGTTGTTGCACGTTTTCCTGGTAGAAGAAGGTGAAACTTGGATGACCCCTTACAAGCGTTACCTGGCTGACGGAACACTTCTATTGGAGCCTGTAGAGGCCAGAATAGTTAGGAAAAATTCGAGCAGGTATATCCTTGTGGATGGAAATTTGTTCAGACATGGGTATACTCATCCTATTCTGGCTTGCATAAGTGGTGAACAATGCACACGCATCATGGCAGAACTCCACGTCACATCGACGGTCGAGCTCTCTCGTCAAAAGCCATTCGTGCAGGATACTACTGGCCAACCATGAGGGAAAATTACATGAGGTATGCACAGCGATGCAAGCAGTGCAATGACATGCTGACTAGCATAATGCGCCCCCAGAGGAGTTACGATTGATCCACAGCCCATGGTCGTTTCATACCTGGGGGATCGATATTATGGGACCATTCTCTTTAGCAGTGCGGCAGATGAAGTACCTTGTGGTTGCCATTGAGTACTTTACAAAATGGATAGAGGTCGAGCCAGTTGCTCAAATCACAACCCACAAGGTCCAGCATTTTGTGTGGAAGAAGATAGTATGCCATTTTGAAATCCCAAAATGCTTGGTGTCTAATAATGGCACCCAGTTTGCAAGCCAACAGTTGGGCAAGCTATGCGCAGAGCTCGGAATAAAGCAGGTGTTTGCATTAGTCGAGCACCCCCAGACGAATGGGCAAGTCGAGTCTACCAACCGAGTTCTGCTTAGAGGTTTGAAGAGAAGACTTGAGAAAGCCAAGGGAACTTGGATAGAAGAAGTTCCTAGAATTGTGTGGGCATACCACACCACTCCCAAGTCCACCACCAAGGAAATACATTTTAGTTTGGTGTATGGTTCGGACGTAATGATTCCGGTAAAAATTCAGGAGAGTTCATCACGTTTCCAGAACTTCGTGGCTAAGGAATGCAATGAAGAAAGAAGGGTGAACCTAGATCTACTGGATGAGGTCAGGGAGGAAACACACATCAAGGATGAAGCCTTGAATAGAAGGGTGGAATACAGGTACAACTCCAAGTTGAGACCTCGGCAGTTCCAGGTCGACGACTTGGTAATGCGAAAGACCCACCCCTACCAGCTAGAGAACAAGTTATCTCCCAAGTGGGCTGGTCCATTTCGTATGACAGAGGCGCTTGGGAACGGGACATACAAGCTCGAGACCCTAGAAGGTGGGACGATTCCTCGAACTTGGAACGAAGCAAATTTAAAGTTTTATTTTAGTTGATTATTTTAGTTAATTATTCCACTGTACACAATTAAGGGGACACTCTTTTTCCCTTATCAGGGTTTTTTAATGGGTTCACCCTAAAAAGGTACGCTGTTCTAAGCTTGAACTATTTTACTTACTCATTGTTTCTTAGCCCAGTGGTGACTTGATCATCGGAGTGCAGTCAACAGGTAGAGGCCCCTTCGTTTCGATGAAGCACTCTTGAGAGCACAGAATCCAACCGAAAGTGGAGGAGCCATTGCCTACCCCTGAAGTCAATGGCCACTGAGTTAACCAGCGAGAATAGGGTTCATTCAGGATTAAGGGTTTGGGGTCTTGGGTTAGGGGTCGGGGGTTTATGGTTTAAGGTTTAGGGGTTAGGGGTTAGGCGATATGGTTTAGGGGTTCAGGGTTGGGGTTGGGGTTTAGGGTTTGCGGGTTGGGGTTTGGGGGTGGGGTTTGGGGTTTATTCTTTTGGGTTTCGGGTTTGGGGTTTAAGGTTTAAGGTTTCGGGTTTCTGGTTTCTGGTTAGGGTTTTGAGGTTAAGGGTTTAGGGGTTAGGGTTTAGGAGTTAGGGGTTAGTGGTTTAGGGCTTATGGGTTAGGGGTTTAAGGCTTAGGTCTTAGGCCATTGGTCTTAGGGTTGGGGCTTAGGGCTTGGGGTTTAAGGTTTGTGGTTTAGGGTTTAGGGTTAGGCGTTGGGGGTTAGGGGTTGGGGTTAGGGCTTCGGGTTGAGGGGTTCAGGGTTCAAGGTTTCGGGTTGAGGGTTCGTGGTTTCGGGTTGAGGGTTAAGGGTTATGGGTTCAAGGTTCAGGGTTCAGAGTTCGGGGTTGAGGGTTGAAGGTTCATTGTTGAGGGTTGAGGGTTAGGGGTTGGGGGTTAAGGGTTCTGGGATCAGGGTTCATGGGTCAGGGTTCAAGGGTCAGGGGTTGAGGGGTTGAGGGTTAGGGGGTTAAGGGTTGAGGGTTGAGGGGTTGAGGGTTCAGTGGTCAGGGCTAAGGGTTCAGGATTGAGGATTCAGGGCTAAGGGTTCAGGGTTCATGGTTGAGGGTTGAGGGGGCATGGTTAAGGGTTGAGGGTTGAAGGTTAAGGATTGAGGGTTGAGGGTTGAGGGTTAAGGGTTGAGGGTTGAGGGATCAGGGATTGGGGATCATGGTTCAGTGTTCAGTGTTGAGGGTTGGGGGTTCAGGGATCAAGGATCAGGGTTCAGGGTTCAGGGTTGAGAGTTTAGTGTTTAGGGTTGAGGGTTGAGGGTTGAGGGTTGAGGGTTCAGTGTTCAGGGTTGAGGGTTGAGGGTTGAGGGTTGAGGGTTGGGGGTTCATGGTTCATGGTTCATGGTTCATGGTTAAGGGTCCAGGGTTCAATGTTCAGGGGTCAGGGTTCAGGGTTTAAGGGTTCAGGGCTCAGGGCTTAGGGGTAAGGGTCAAGGGCTCAGGGTTAAGGATTCAGGGTTGAGGGTTGAGGGTTGAGGGTTGAGGGATCAGGGTGAAGGGTTCCGGGTTCAGGGTTCGGGGTTCGCGGTTCGGGGTTTGAGGGTCGGGGCTCTGGGTTCGGGATTCGGGATTCGGGGTTTGGGTTTCGGGATTGAGGTTGAGCGTTGAGGGTTGAGGGTTGAAGGTTCAGGGTTGAGGCTTCAGGGTTAAGGGTTGAGAGTTCAGGGTTCAGGGTTCATGGATCACAGTTCAGGGTTCGGGGTTCGGGATTTGGGGTTCAGGGTTCAATGTTTAGTGCTAAGGGTTCAGGGCTAAGGGTTCAGTGCTCATGGTTCAGGGCTTAAGGTTCGGGGTTAAGGGTTCATGGTTGACATTTGAGGGTATAGGGTTCAGGCACCAGGGTTCATGGTTTAGGATTTAGGGTTCAGGCACCAAAGTTCAGGGTTCAGGTACCAGGGTTAACGGTTCAAGCACCGGGGTTCAGGGTTTAGGCACCAGAGTTCTGGGTTCAGGCACTAGGGTATAGGGTTCATGCACCAGGGTACAGGGTTCAGGCAACATGATTTAGGGTTTAGGCACCAGGGTTTAGGGTTCAGGCACCAGGGTTCAAGGTTCAAGATTCAGGCACCAGGGTTAAGGGTTCAGGCACATGGGTTTAGGGTTCAGCCACCAGGGTTCAGGGTTCATGCACCAGGGTACAGGGTGCAGGCACCAGGGTTTAGGGTTCAGGCACCAGGGTTTAGGGTTCCACATTAGGGTTTAGGCACCAAGTTTCAGGGTTCAGGGTTCAGGCACTAGGCTTTAGGGTGCAGGGTGCAGGGTTCAGCCACCAGGGTTAAGGGTTCAGGCACCAGGCTACAGGGTTCAGGCACCAGGGTTTATGGTTGCGGGTTTAGGGCTTAGGCATAGGGGTTCAGGGTTCAGGCACCAGGGTTTAGGGTTCAGGGTTTAGGCGCCCGGGAATAGGGTTTAGGGTTCAGGCAGCAGGGTTAAGGGTTCAGGCACCATGGGTTAGGGTTCAGGGTTTAGGGTTTAGGCACCAGGGTTTAGGGTTTAGGGTTGAGGGTTTATGCACCAGGGTTAAGGGTTTAGGCACCAGGGTTAGGGTTCAGGCACCAGGGTTCAGGGTTCAAGCACCAGGGTACAGGGTGTAGGCACCAGGGTTTAGGGTTCAGGGTTCAACGTTTAAGGTTTAGGCACCAGGCTTCAGGGTTTAGGGTTTAGGCACCAGGCTTCAGGGTTCAGCCACCAAGGTTAAGGGTTTAGGCACCAGGGTTTAGGGTTTAGGCACTAGGGTTCAGGGTTCAGGCACCAGGGCTCAGGGTTTAGGCACTAGGGTAGAGGGTTCAGGCACCATGGTTTAGGGGTTATGGTTCAGGGTTTATGGTTAGGCACATGGGTTCAGGGGTTAGGGTTGAGTAACCAGGGTTCAGGGTTTAGGGTTGAGACACCAGGGTTCAGGGTTCAGACACCACGGTGAAGGGTTCAGGCACTTGTGTTCAGGGACCAGGGTACAAGGTTCATGCATCAAGGTTTAGGGTTCAGGGTTAAGGGTTCAGGCACCAGGGTTCAGGCACAAGGGTTCAGGGTTAAGGGTTCATGCACCAGGGTTAAGCGTTCAGGCACCGGGGTTTAGGGTTCAGGCACCAAGGTTTAGGGTTCAGGCACAAGTTTAGGGTTCAGACACCAGGGTTCTGGGTTCAGGCACTAGGGTTCAGGGTTCAGGGTTCTGGGTTTAGGGCTTAGGCACATGGGTTCAAGCACCAGGGTTATGGGTTCAAGGTTTAGGCATCAGTGTTAAGGGTTGAGGGCTCATCGTTTAGGGTTAGGGTTTATGCACCAGGGTTCAGGGTTCAGGCACCAGGGTACAGGACTCAGGTACCAGGGTTTAGGGCTCATGGTTTAGGGTTTTGGATTGATGCAAAATGGTTTAGGGTTCAGGGTTGAGGTACCAAGGTTCAAGGTTTAGGCACCAGAGTTCAGGGTCAGGCACCAGAGTTTAGGGTCAGGCACCAGGGTTCAGGGTTCATGCACCAGGGTACAGGGTTCAAGCAGTAGGGTTCAGGGTTTAGGATTAGGCGCAAGTGTTTAGGCACTAGGGTCTAGGGTTCAGGGACCAGGGTTAAGGGTTCATGCACTAGGGTTTAGAGTTCAGGCACCAGGGTTAAGGCTTTAGGTACCAGGGTTTAGGGTTGAGGCACCGGGGTTCAGGGTTGAGGCATCGGGGTTCAGGGTTCAGGCACCAGAATTCAGGGTTCAGGCACAGGGTACAGGGTTCAGGCATCAAGGTTTAGGGTTCAGGGTTTAGGCGTCAGGGTTCAGACACAAGGGATCAGGGTTAAGGGTTCAGGCACCAGGGTTAAGGGTTCAGGCACCAAGGTTTTGGGGTCAGGGTTTAGGCGCTAGGGTTCAAGCACCAGGGTTCAGGGTTTATGGTTCAGACACCAGGGTTCAGGGTTCAGGCACCAGGGTTCAGGGTTTAGGGTTCAGGGTTTAGGGCTTAGGCACATGGGTTCAGGCACCAGGGTACTGGGTTCAGGGTTTAGGCATCAGTGTTAAGGGTTTAGGGCTCATCGTTTAGGGTTAGGGTTTAGGCACTAGGGTTTAGGGTTCGGGCACCAGGGTACATGACTCAGGCACCAGGGTTTAGGGCTCATGGTTTAGGGTTTAGGATTGATTCAAAATGGTTTAGGGTTCAGGGTTTAGGGTTTAGGCACCAGGGTTTAGGGTACAGGCACCAGGGTTCAGGGTTCAAGGTTCAGGCACCAGGGTGAAGGGTTCAGGCACATGGGTTTAGGGTTCAGCCACCTGGCTTCAGTGTTCATGCACCAGGGTACAGGTGCAGCAGCACTAGGGTTTAGGGTTCCACGTTTAGGGCTTAGGCACCAAGTTTCAGGGTTCAGGGTTCAGGCACTAGCTTTAGGGTGCAGGGTTCAGGGTTCAGCCACCAGGGTTCAGGGTTCAGCCACCAGGGTACAGGGTCAGGCACTAGGGTACAGGGTTCAGGCACCAGGGTTTAGGGTTCAGGGTTTAGGCGCCCGGGAACAGGGTTCAGGGTTCAGGCAGCAGGGTTAAGGGTTTAGGCACCAGGGTTTACGGTTCAGGGTTCAAGGTTTAGGGTTGAGGCACCAGGTTTCAGGGTTCAGGCACCAGGGTTTAGGGTTAGGGTTGAGGGTTTAGGGTTTAGGGTTCATGCACCAGGGTTAAGGGTTTAGGGTTTAGGGTTTAGGGTTAGGGTTTAGGGTTTAGGGTTTAGGGTTTAGGGTTTAGGGTTT